>CM060247.1:13906761-14652160 GCA_030684275.1 Acipenser oxyrinchus oxyrinchus
GCCTGAAGAGCAAAAGAGGAAGTGAGTCTCTGCGCGCTGCGTATAGTAAGCTCCCAAGGGGGCGGGCTTACGTGGCAGCTCGCGCAGAGGCCTATCGGCAGCTTTGCTATAAAAGCTCAGCCAATCGCTACTGCCTGACGGCAATATCCCATACTTGATGGTTATTTTCTCTTTCAGGGAACCGGGGTTGCATCCGCAACCTATCGTTAGCTTTTCAGGGCCCGTCTTCAGTTTAACAATACAGTATTCAGTATTTCAATGCATATGCTCTACTTGCTGTACCGTTTTGTTTTAGAACTGTTTTTTTAGTGCATATTTATAATTTTGGAATGTTTTGATATTATGCTTGTTGCAATATTGATTTAACAATTAAACACCACTTAGCCCACTTTAGTACTTATGAAATATATAAATAATTAAATCGGATGGTTTGATGATTTTATTTAAAAGCATATGTCTGCAGTGCATTTATGTATTTATTTATTTATTTATTTATTACTTTTTAAATTTTTATTTCCAAAGTAGAGTTTGACAGATTTGGGACTACCCTGGAAAATAATTCAAACTAGTCTCACTTTGACATGAAGGGGTGGTCAGATCTTGTTCTGGTATTTGTTCTTATTCAGGTTGGCTTTGGGTAAATTGTCTGCACAAGCGGAATACGATTTCGGCTTTCTAAAAAAGTCAATGAACAGTGCTCAACTTGGCGATGGGGTTGACCTCAATCAATGCCACCGGCTGACTCACTGCGTGACCCTGAGCAAGTCACTTAACCTCCTTGTGCTCCATCCTGCGGATGAGATGTTAAATCAATGTCCTATTGTAAGTGACTCTGCATATAATGCACAGTTCACAGCTGAGCCTACCTCTGTAAAGCGCTTTGTGATGGTGGTCCACTATGAAAGGTGCTGTATAAAAATAAATACATGATATATTAACATAAAAATGAAAAAAAAATGTTTTTTTTTGGATGTACACAAAAGGTTTCATTATTAAAAAATCATTTATTTCAGGATGTATTAGACTAAAGCCTGTCTTTATCTTTGTAGAGAGAAAAAATGAAGCGTCCTGAAATAAATGATTATTCAAACCTTTTGTCTACATCCAAAAAAACCTGTTTTTATTCATTTTCTTTTTTGTAAACAGCAGTTATACCTACGACCCTGTGTAAATCGTGATTAGCCCAATACCGCGAATTTTACAATATTCTTAAGCAATAAAAATTAATTATTTCATAATTATTATTTGTATTTCACACAAAAACAATTACATTAACAAAACTGTACAGCTCTGCAGTGTGCCTGTATGTACTATTCGCAATGCACACAGTGCTGTGCAGTGATTATGTCAAGTGACTATGCAGTCTAGGCAGGAAATTAAAATACTACACACTGTAAACAAGAAAATGGATGTCTCTAAAAAAGCTACAAATGTGTCTGCAGCAGATCACATAAAGCAGTATCCAGCAGGAGTTTTACACAGCAATGGAGGTAAGCTCTTCTGTACATCCTGCAACATTACTGTAGATCACTTCTGAGAATCGGCTGTTAACAGGCATTCACTGAAAGAGAAAGGCAGAAATCCAGAGCAGTACTGCGACTGCTTTACTTGTTTACTTGCAAAGAAACAAAAAACCATGACTTCCATGTTCCAAAAGTCCACTGAAAACCGTGAAGCACTAAACACATTACATTTTGACCTGGCAAAGGCGTTTGTTTGCGCATATATCTCTCTTGAAAAACTGGACAACCAAAAGTTACATAAATTCTTCAGACTAAGTGTAGCAAATGGTGGAGTGATTCCTTCATTAATCCAGCTGAGACGTGAATACTTACCTAAAGTTGCAGAGTATCACAAGCAGGAGATTATGGAATTGGTAAAACAGTCTGGTTGCTTGTCAGTGATCACACTGATGAGTCGATTGATGCACAAGATCAGTATGGGTTACACATTGTATTTGTTTTGCAAGACCTAATTGGTGAACATGCACCTGACGTACTAGAACTGAAAGTTTCTCCTTGCAGATACACTTTACCTACAGGCTGTTAATTACAACACCGTTTCACAAGCTATTGTGAAGTGCTTGAATAACTTTGACGTTGATTTTGATGATGTCAGTGCATTTATCTCTATATTTGATGTTAAAAAAAGAAATAATCTGTTCACATAATTTATAAAATGCTTCCGTGCACATTCCGCAAAATACTTTATTTGTTTCTGAAAATTCAGTAGCTTATGGTCTACTTAATTTGAAAAAAAAAACCCTGCCATTTCTAGCACTATTATTTGAGCGAGTACAGTATATTTTAAAATAAATGAGAAATGAGTGTTTTTTGTTAATCTGGTTTAAAAAGTAACCAAACCTTGGGCTGATTTAAATGAAAGAATGTTAAGTGTGTAGATGAGGTTACAAAGCATATACTATGAAGAAGCCAATACAGACTGATCCTTATTACCTGAGTAAATCAGGTTGGCTATAAGTATTGTGGTCACATGTTAGAATTGGTTTACCTGGGGAGTTTTGTATGGTGGAATGTGGTAGCCAAATTTATACAAAGATGCCCCCCTATTTAAAGTGGGCCACTCACTCTCAAAGGTACAAGTAATATAATATAGTATTTTTACTAAACTCGGTCACACACTACTGACTAATATATAGATTAGACTATAGGCTTAGATACAGCCATGGTGATACAACAGCATTATAAGCGAAGGGAAAGTAAAAATAGATAGATTTGTTCGGACTGCAGTATCTACGCAACTGTAAGTTGCAGCTACACTAGTCTACATGCTGCTAGAAAAATGTAGAAAAGGAAACATTTTTTTTGTAGAAAGTGACGTACAAGCTACAAGTTTCAGGCAACTTTGTTGCAAGCAACTGTTCAAAGGACTGTTGATTTTGTAGAAGCAATATTACATCATAGAATAAATCAGCCAATGAAAGTGATGTAAAAAGTCGTGACTAGCTTCTTTGCTGGCGAAAAGAAAAATTGCTGAGAAAATGAATGTGAAGCTGGTGTGGTATATTTTGAGAGAGACTCTCCTTATTGTTTTTTTTTCTGGATGATTTTTTGGGTGGGTATAGGCGAGTAAATAAGTGTTTAATCGGTCCATTCCTGGTAGTTAATGACCAATTTGTCAGTAATGCCACAAGATGTAGTGGAGCGGCATGAAGTCAACACAATTATTAATACTATATTCCTTGAAAAAAACGATTTACTATTATGAACCATTTTAAACATAATGTTTTGTTGGCATTATAGTCTAATATTATAAAGTACAAAACAAAGGCAGCTTGGTATGATTTCTGAAGCATTAGAGCATTCATGTTAAACTGCAGTGGTGTGTTAATGGTGTGTTACTTTTAAGTTCCCAAATTGTGTTTTCAGTGGTCATTTTGTCTCAAATAAAGGCTTTCATTTTATACAACTTAATAGTAATGGATACAATGAGTCCTAATTTTGGTTTAAAACCGTTGAACATTGCAGTTCAACAGACGCAACTTGCAAATATTGTTACACAGGTATAAGGCATAATTGGGAATTCTGTTCAAAACAATAAAATAAAAAAAAATGTAACAATAATCATATTTCAATAAGCTACTAAAAACCAAATGAGCAAGATGGGCCTGTCGTTTGTAAACTTTCTTATGTTCTTATGTTCTTACACCCCCCCCCCCCCATATGAACTGGCTGAACTGCTGAACTGTGATGTATGAGTATGAAAGCTATAGCCAGCGGCAGGGCAAGTGGCACTAAATCAAGTAGACAATCATTTCAGCTATTGCCTTTGTCAGTGAATGTCTAAACAGTGCTTGAAAATTAATTTATTACCTCCCACTGCTGCAGAAACATGCTTATTTTGGCTCTCACTGTTATGCAATCAAGGAGCTTTCAAGTAGGGATGAAGCGTGTGTCCCTTCAGCTCAACCTTTTCATATGAATATGAATTCAGTTGTAATTACTAAGTAATTACAATGCACTTACGATAAATACAGCTGTAGTGTTGTACTGTATTCTACTGATATAAGATTAAAATGTTTTTTTTCTAAGTCAGGCTACTTTAATGTTCCTTTTTTGTTTTCAGACAACCATTTCCCCCTGGAGACAGAGTGACCTTTAACGGGAAGGACTGCATCTGCCAAAAATGTTCACTGCCCATGCCTGCCCACAGCCCAGTAACGATCCAGGCAGTCAGAAGTAAGTATTCGTTCATGTAAATGAATGCATCATAAAGATTGGCTTGATAGCGGGAATGGTTGTGTCTTGTTGATCTAACCCCACCCTGAACGGTACATGGGCTGCAGCAGTGAAGCGACATGAATTGGCCATTTTAAATTGGTAGAAAATATTTATAAAAACACAAAGGGAACAAAGAAATGTAGCACCAGAAATGTAATGTATCATTGTTGGATTGTAACTAGTCTGGGCTGCTCCATCTTCAGAAAGTGCCTGTATTGCAACTAGAAATAGAAAATTGGAATAGCTTTGGAATGTAGTGTGATATAGTACAGTAGTTTAATTTAAACCTTACAGCTTATTATTATTATTATTATTATTATTATTATTATTATTATTATTATTATTATTATTAATTAATCATTTAGCAGACACTTTTATCCAAAGCGACTTAGACTAAGAGGTGAACTATGCATTATTATTATTATTATTATTATTATTATTAGTTTATTTAGCAGACGCCTTTATCCAAGGCGACTTACAGAGACTAGGGTGTGTGAACTATGCATCAGCTGCAGAGTCACTTACAATTACGCCTCACCCGAAAGACGGAGCACAAGGAGGTTAAGTGACTTGCTCAGGGTCACACAATGAGTCCGTGGGATTTGAACTGGGGACCTCCTGGTTACAAGCCCTTTTCCTTAACCACTGGACCAGACAGCCTCCATCAACAACTGCAGCTGCAGAGTCACTTACAATAGGACCTCAGATTTACGTTTCATCCGATATAGTGTGTACAGTCTTGATATCCCACTGGCACCATAGATAGAGAGTTGAGGCAGGAAACCGTGAGTAGAAATTGCAGTGCGGCCTTTGCAAAACAACGAAACCTAGTCTTGTATAGGAGGATGTGTGGTCCGGTGGTTAAAGAAAGGGCTTGTAACCAAGAGGTCCCCGGTTCAAATCCCGGCTCACTCACTGACTCACTGTGTGACCTTGGGCAAGTCACTTAAACTCCTTGTGCTCCGTCTTTCAGGTGAGGCGTTGTTGTAAGTGACTCTGCTGCTGATGCATATTTCACGCCTTAGTTTCTGTAGGTCACCTTGGATAAAGGCGACTGCTAATAAACTAATAATAAAGTCTGGAAAACTAAAATTACAGCAGCAAATCATTAAGGGCCTTGTAAGAGTTATTATGCAAATGTGAGGAAAGAAATGTTTTTGAAAATCTTTGGTTTAACACTAATAAGAAAATCTTAAAGTAATCTTTTCTTAAACTTAAGAACATCATTATGATCCCTTAATATTGATTACTGATGTTACCCAATTACTATAGCATTTATGTCATTTCAATTGTGTAACAGGGGTCTACCGTTACTGTGTGGGTATACACTGAGAGATGAGAGACACAGAGGGTTTTTATGTTGAAACGCCACTCAGGCATCCAGGGTTTATTAAAGCACAGGCAGTTGCAGTGGTTTGTGGCCGCCACTAGGGTACCAGCAATGGTAGCCCTAGTGCGGGAGGATATATATTCAGGTGCACATAATATATACAAAAATACAATACAAAACACAGTGGATAAAACAGTTAATAAAACAAAAGGCGGACAAGCTCGGGCGATGCTGCTCCCACTAAAGGGATGTCCCGCTCAGGAACCTTCTCCCTGCACAAACTAAATTAAACTTTGGTGCGATTAAAATCCCCTAAATTTATTCCTACCCTAAAGTTTATGCAATTATCCCGGTTACACACACGGTGATAATCTTGGTTGGTCCATCTGGTTCACTCTCCCTGGCTATCCACGCAGGCATGAATCTTCACCCTGGTACACAGGAACAGGAACAAACACAGAAGAAAAAAGAAATGGTCTTTTCAGCCTCCTTTTAAAGGCAGGTGACCAGGGTTAATTAATTATCAATTCTTCAATTGCCACCTGGCCACCTGCTGCACAGTAGGCAGAAAGGAAAGTCTCACTTCCCAGCCCTGCCATATCCAGCACTTTCAAATTAAACACATTTTTACTTAAAGGCCCCACCAATGTTATTTATAATCAAACAAAAAACATACAGGCCTCAGCCCTGCCACAAAGAAAGGTTGGATTATAATATTAAATTAAGTGATCCCTTTGATGAAAAGTGTATTTCAGCTAATTGTGAATGTGATGGATATCACTAATGAATAGGAATCCAAACAACATACACGGTTCATTTGTTCTAAGACAAACCTTTAAATCACAACAGGTTATAAGGTGGTATGTCATGGCTCCCATTTGACCCATAATGCTATTACACTAGTACTTGTATTCTCCTTATAATGTGGAACACAAATTGTCTTGTAACCGTGGCTCCCGACTGGTGTTATGAAGGAGGGCAATGGAGTTATTTCTTGTGTTCTGAAACAAATTTAAGTCTGAGGCAAAATATGCCTACTGTAGTCAGATTTTGATTATTAGTATTTAAATGTATGTATTTGGGCACAGGGGTGTAAAGTAGTTTATGTGCAGACTGTGCCCGGACTCGATTGAAAAGGAGCACGGCTCTTGCACTCGGGTTGGTGTGTTCAGAGGCGGAACGTAAGTCGTGAAAAGAAAAAGTAAAACTAAAAGACAACAATTCCTACTGTTTGATTTGGCCACTGTGCCATTTTGTTTTGTATAAGTGTTTTGTTCGGTTTGTTTAAATCTGTGCATCAGCGCTTCCATACCACAGTACTGTCTGTGTCCATTCTCCTTCCTGGTCTGATATCACCAGCAAGCCATCTTGCCACACTTACACATTAATTTAAAAAAAATGTAATTTGCTGAAATATCTCCTTTGGGGAGTATATTTGTAAAAGCCCTTAATCTCAGAGATAAACCAGTCAGACCGTCTAGTTTTATTATTTAAAATGATAGGTTCTGTCTCAGATTTAAATGGAAAAGACAGGAACTGTAACTACAATGCATACTCCTCACTTATATTTAAATATTTTTCAGACTGCTGTGGCTGTGGACAGGAATTTAGAAATGAACAGTCGCTGGTAGCATTGGACAAACACTGGCACCTTGGCTGTTTCAAGTGCAAGATTTGTAACAAAGTGCTGAATGCGGAATACATCAGCAAGTAAGTGTTTCGCATTTGGCATCCTTATTGCTAAACCATCACTTCTCCAGCCAGCCAACAGCTGGCAATTTTAAAATGTAATACTTCTTACATTTATATTGCATCAGCCTATCACGGTCCTGTATACTATGGACAACCTAAAGGAGTGGAACAGCTGCACATGTCTGACTCGTTATTCACCAGTGCATCAGGTTCTATTTATATGTGTACGGTATATGAGCTTTGTCCATTCCAGTCAGTTATACTGGATGTGGCCAATTTAAGAACTGTTAGGGACATATAAGGTGGGGAATAGGGGTCAAGCAATTCATACAGCCTTTTATCATTGCAAAATTAATATTGCTTTTCTTAGTGTAACCTACTGTAAAATCCTAGTCTAATGCTCGTACTTGATACATCATTAGGATTCTAAGTAAGCAACATGATTTTCATTATATGATCTTCTGCCTGATAGAAGTATATAGTATTCATGTGACTGACTGTTCCCGATATAAATCCAGTATCGGCTAGTGCCACTGATTAAGGCACAATCTAAAAGGTTAGTCTGCTTGACTTAGTTTCAGAGTTTTACCTTACATTTAAATGAAGTGTTTTGAAGTAATGGATGATAACACCATGGACGCTTAGGTGTTAATTAGCTGACCGTAATTTGGATGGAAACATTTAACAATGTTAAAAAAGGGGATGGTTGTGGGTCTGTTGCCTAACTTGGAACTGCAACAGGGAATTGAAAGACCACTGTGTCCCACTTTAAGAAATGGAGGGGAGACTTAGTCATGTAATAACTGGTAAGGTAGACTTAGGAAGAGTCTGGAACCAGATATTTTTTTGTAACTTTTCCCAACAAGGTAGCTTTAATAACTAGGACTGGGTGCAAAACATGTGAATCCCTGGTTGGGTTTTCCCAGAACAAATAATAATAATAATAATAATAATAATAATAATAATAATAATAATAATAATAATAATAAAAGCACTTAGATTATATGGAGCACATTTTACCTGGACAAAAATTGATGATAGACTTGTGTGTATCAGAACTTCTCTGGATTGCCACATTAGGCTGCTGCACGTCACACTGTTGAAGTATGCAGTTGTGTTTCTGTATTCTCTTTATGGGGGTGGGCGACCTTGATCTTTTGGAAGCTCCACAACAAAGCTGTGGGATGAGGTTTCAGCCACAGGAGGAATGCCCAGCACAGGCAGTAACAGCTTTGCCAGACACATTTAATCTGAGCGACTCACGATGAATATCGACAGCCTGAAACAATATTGTGCAAGTAAAAGCTCTGGAATTCAATATCAGGCCACACAACCTCTGCCACTTACTGTGTAGATCCAGTCATCAAGGAATGAATTTAGAGAATATCAAGAATTCAATCTAATTTTGTTTCTGTTTAAATTAATTCCTCCATTATTTTAGAAACCATTATTTAACTATTTCAATAAACAATCTTTATAGTTTCGGTGACTCTTCATGGGATGCTCAGCTCATGTGTACTGTACTAGCAAAGTCACGAAATTAAATTTACAGTTTCAGAAAAAAAAAAAAAATTAAAAAGTGCTCAGTTACAGCAAAGAATATGCACGGTTCATTCAGAACAGTATATGAAAGCAACTCGCCGAGATATCTGGTCCGAATCACAGCCACTGCCACCATACACGATATATACTGAATGTGAAAAGCTTATGTACAGGTAGATCACTTATTACGCCTCAGAGTAACCCAAACCTTTTTCCCAGGTATTTGACAGCAATGATAAATTTGGACATAAAGCATGTCATTTCCAAAAAGGTTTTTTTTTTTTGTTTTATTTTCTTGTGAGTCTTGCTTTGATTTTTAACTTTTCCCTTTCATCATTTAGGAATGGAATTCCTTACTGTGAAGTTGACTACCATGCCATGTTCGGCATCCAGTGTGAACACTGTAAGAAATACATCACTGGCAAAGTATTAGAGGTAAGGAGGATGATACGTGTATATCCTGAATCCCCTTGGCATGTTGTCCTGGGTTTATATCCAGTATTCAATTCTGCGTCTTGCAGTAAACTGGGATTGCTAAAGGGGAATATTTCATACAAGAAATAAATGATCCTGTTTGATAACTATCTGCCCTTAGCTTCCCTTAGGTGGAAGGACCAGTGAAGAAGATATTGGGGACAACATTGCAATAAATACATTTTAACTTAAACATGCACCCATTAAAAGATTACAGGTACAAATGTTAGTGAAGCTGAAAAGCTACAATTGAAGCTACACATAATATTCCATTTTAAGTAATGTACATACTAGACAATGAAACTGAAATGCAAGACTAAACACAAGAAGTTAAGGCTTTGTCACTTGCTAGACACCATTGAATACACATTAGCATTTGATTTAAGTCATGTGCAGTATGCTTACCTATTTTGCAATGAAACTGTGAATTGCTACAATATACATAAGTAAAAGATGGGGCAAATCCATTTTTATTGGGGCAGTCACAAATTAAACTTGAACAGGGATCCCCCTTTATAATGCTGTAGGTGGGAGCCTTAGGTAAGAGACCGTGTAATTTGTGTTCCTCCTTATAACTAGAATACAGTACAGTTGTGCTTACGTAATGTCATTATGGGACAAATGGGATCCATGAGCATACCGCCTTATAAAACAGTACAACCAATGTAAATTGACAAATGTAGTTTAAAAAAAAAGAAAATAAAAAAAATTAAAATGACTGGCAATATTTTTCTTTGATTCAGAGCATGTATTTATTTCAATGTTATTAAACCTAACCTGGATAATTATTGGGTTTGGAGAGTTTGGAGAGTCAAGCCCCAAAAGCATCACATCTTGAAGATGTAATTTTTGCTTGTCTGTCATAATATTATCCAGTTACTGCTAAATACATGTTAGAGTCTGAACAGAACAGCGTCACAACCAAGGCTGGTAACTGGCAGGAAGAGAGACCCAGAGACAGAAGCTGCAAGTTTAAAACGTGGATGCAGACGTTTAATTATAAAACACAAAGAAATAAACAAACAGAGGCATGGTGGCCAAAACAAAAGGTTTAAACAAAACACGACAAAGACTTTTAAATATACCCTGTGGCTGCTTTCACATAAACAGAACTCCCCTAAACACCACTGATACAAAAAACACAATCCCACACTAACCTTCACCTCTACTAACACTGACATTAATAATAATAATATTAACACCCTTGAGCACCCTTTTTGATCACACCTGGAGCCTAATTAATCATGAATTATTTATTCAGTTTACCAGCCACATTCCCACGTGTTTTGACAGGGAGGAATTTAACCCCCTCCCTGCCAACCCAATATTCCCCACACACACCTGTACACCAGCAGGGCTTCCACCTAGCCACACTGTCGGCGTGATAACAGAGGATATTTATTTAACATATCATACGTGAATCAAAGTACATACTGGAAAAACGTGAGGTATATTTTTTGTATATTGTTAATATAAATGGTAGAGTGTGTGTTTCCTAATGATCATTAACCTATTTAAAATTGTCATTTTATGGAGACATAAAATGTACTGTATAAAGCCTTTTTTTCTGAAGACATTTTCTGTAAAGAAAACCTAGACTGATTCAAGGTGGCTAGGCACTTGTTTCAGAAAGCTTCTTCATTAGGAAGACATTCCAGCACTGAAGCCAGCTTCTTCTGCACAGCAGAAAAAAAGCACAGTTGGGTGAGGCAGATCTATATTTATCTCTTCAAGCAAGGAACAAAGGGGGAGTGTGCTTAAGGTAGGACATTGATTACTATTACAGTCCGATATTTTTCATCCTGATAAATGTCAGTTGCTTTTTGCTTTTTATTCACATGAAGAAGTCTTAACTACAGGATATCAGCTTACTGTCTGTTATCAAAACATGCATTAAATCTTTTCACGTCATTCTTGCTTTGCAAAACAAGACAACGCAGATTTTATTAATTACAAATTAAATACAAAATGGGGAATAGCACAATACCTTATTAATTAGCATTTTTCTTAATTTTTGAATATACAGTACTGTGCAAAAGTTTTAGGCAGGTGTGAAAAAATGCTGTAAAGTAAGAATGCTTTCAAAAATAGACATGTTAATAGATTATATTTATCAATTAATTAAATGCAAAGTGAGTGAACAGAAGAAAAATCTAAATCAAATCCATATTTGGTGTGACCACCCAGTGGTCGGCCAAGGAAACTTACTGCAGCAGATGAAAGACACATCATGCTTACTTCCCTTCGCAATCGGAAGATGTCCAGCTGTGCCATCAGCTCAGAATTGGCAGAAAACAGTGGAACCCTGGTACACCCATCTACTGTCCGGAGAAGTCTGGTCAGAAGTGGCCTTCATGGAAGAGCCATACCAAAAAGCCATACCTCCGACGTGGAAACAAGACCAAGCGACTCAACTATGCACGAAAACACAGGAACGGGGGTGCAGAAAAATGGCAGCAGGTGCTCTGGACTGATGAGTCAAAATTTGAAATATTTGGCTGTAGCAGAAGGCAGTTGGTTCGCCGAAGGGCTGGAGAGCGGTACACGAATGAGTGTCTGCAGGCAACAGTGAAGCATGGTGGAGGTTCCTTGCACGTTTGGGGCTGCATTTCTGCAAATGGAGTTGGGGATTTGGTCAGAATTAATGGTCTCCTCAATGCTGAGAAGTACAGGCAGATACTTATCCATCATGCAATACCATCAGGGAGGCATCTGATTGGCCCCAAATTTATTCTGCAGCATGACAACGACCCCAAACATACAGCGAAAGTCATTAAGAACTATCTTCAGCGTAAAGAAGAACAAGGAGTCCTGGAAGTGATGGTATGGCCCCCACAGAGCCCTGATCTCAACATCATCGAGTCTGTCTGGGATTACATGAAGAGAGAGAAGCAACTGAGGCTGCCTAAATCCACAGAAGAACTGTGAAGAGGTGCCATCTTTGGGCGTGGTAGGCAAAAAAAGGCATTACATAGGTATGGGCACATACGCTGGTCAGTAAAGTGTTTAAATTGGTCTAATTCATCACTTTTAATAAATGCCTCTAATTCTTATAACTAAGTTGAGGGGTTGAAATACTGAACACTAATGTTTCTCCAAAACAACCACACAGAGTCAGCATCACTTTTTAATGTTCCATAAAACATCAATGCATTGGGATGATTTGAGTGAACAGCACACAAAGCCAGATCTCTCTGCTCTCTGTCATAGTCTATGTCAAGTCTGCTTTCTTGTACATCTTGACTGAAACTGATTATCAACAAGGACTAGTAGCTTTTATTTTTATTACACAATACATGCCAGGCTTGCTGCTAAAGTATTTGAATTACAAATCAGTAAGTAATAGTGTCAGTTACGTATGGCAGCTGTTTTTTTTTTCCAGGCATCAGGGCATAATGGCACGTAGCTAAAACAAACAAAAGCAACACTAGAAGCTGCTCTGGGTTCCACAGGAAGATACAGTATACAGGCTGTTATTATGGTGACAGTCAATGTGTAAAATATAGCGTTAGTGGATCAGCAGGTAGCAGCATGTTCGCCTCTCATCAAGACAGTTGCAGACCGTGGGGATAATCTGGATTTAGTCTGAGGTTCCTGAAAGCGCTTTGTTGTAAGAGGTGCCATCTTTGGGCGAGATTTTAAATAAAACAAGTCTAATCTGCACAGTGGTTTGACATGTCCTACTTGTAAGAGTTGATCGTCTTTGCCCTCATATCAGAATGACTAATCAGACAGGGCAGAATGCCATGATGAGAATCCTATTTCCAACTGTTACCTCAGTGACAGGGACTATTGTCAGGAAAGGTCAAGTCCCTTGGTGCTTAGTATGCCACCTACAGTTGTTTTTTGTTTTATGCTTTTTTTGGCAGACAGAAAAGTAGTAACAGCTGCAAAGCTCTCTGAGACATCATCATTAAGCATAACAGGGATACTCAATTAAATTTTCCGACGCTATCTTTAGGCATTACATAACAAGGCATGGGCAGGCTGTATTATCTTATGGAGTCCAGGAACGCATCAATATTTCTTTTGTGTAATTGTGAGTCAGTTTCAAATACAGGTAAACTCTTTCAGTAACTTTGCGAAAAGAAAACTCACTATAACTAATCAAAAAGTTTGTGTCTTGTACAGTATAGAAATACAAATTGGACAGGTAAATATAAAGTGGAAAACAGACCTTAAAAAACTATTGGTTTAGTAGCGCCATCTGCCTGCTACAGCTTATATTGTACAAATATCTTCATCCTTTCCCTGTTAGCTCTGAGCTTAAAATGGCCCCTCCGTTCAATACAGGGCTCATTACAAATCAGCTGTGACATTCTCCAGAAGCAAGATGAGGAGATTTTTATTTTTCTATTCTTTACAATAGAAACGTATTTTCTTTCAGGCCGGTGACAAACATTATCACCCATCCTGCGCAAAATGTGTCAGGTGCGACCAGATGTTTGGAGAAGGAGAAGAGATGTATCTTCAAGGTAACACAGCAGCCTTGGCAAATTAATGATAGCATGTTGGACCATTAGCTTTAGTGTTGGAAATAGAAGGTGTTTGTAAAGTCAGGTGCCCTCTTTGCAGTTGTGGTGGTGGGGAGGGGGGGGGGGGTGCTGATTTGCAACAAGAAGGACTAGAACCGTTGGCCATTAAGGGCCCTGGTGCTGACCTATAAGTATTATTGGATTAACTGCTCAAAGGGATACTTCATTCCATTAACATTTTCTTCATTTTTGTATTTCTTACATGTTTAATACCCAACGTTTTGGATTCATATTTAATGCTGTCTCTGCTTAGATCATTATCCACCAGGTCTAATGTCCTTTTGCATTTTGTGTTGAGATTTTCCATTTCCTAATTCCATATTTGTAGAAGGGGCAAAACTTAGACTTGCACACCCCTAGTGGTCACTTCAGAATTCAGCTTTTAGGCATCTTTACCAAAGCAGACCAAAGGTAAATAACGATCTAAACAGAACTATCAATCGAGAATTATACAGAACACACTGTAATGTATTTCATTGTCTGGACATTAAGATGGTACCGTTAGAAAACACACATTTAATAAATGCAACAACTATTTTACGTAAATCTGTTTAACAATACTAAATTAGATGCTCTTAGACAATATTATATTTGCTGTGTAGTAATTTATATCCAGGCATGATGAAGTGGAAAATAAAAAGAAGACACAGCAAAGATTAAATTATTGGTATATATTAGATGTTCATTCCATCATGTCATTACATTATGCAGGTTATCCTTTAAAGGTTTAGGAAAAATGGTTCTGTATGGTTTCAGGGTTTCAGTGTGACTCCCAACAAAGTACTTGTATAAAATGAAAAATGTCAAATTAGGTTGAAAGTAAAAATCTGGGAAAAATTAGTAAAGAGGATACTTTCTCTCATTTAGGTTCTTCCATTTGGCATCCACCCTGTAGACAGGCAGCCAGGGCTGAAGAGAAACACAAGGTGAGAATTCATTCATTCAATGCTTTGAAAAATAGGCCAGTTTTCTTTTTTCATCACAAACAGATATGTGAACCAGTTGGGAAGATGAATATGTGGTATTTCATACAAGTTTGTGATTAATCACATAAGCCACAGTTATTTTCTTAATCTGTAGAATGCTACTGTGAAAGAAACTGCTGTCATGCCAACTTGGATCTGATCTCATTAGCTTCCAGAAGCTTTGAAAGGGTGGTTCTGGACAGTATTTAAATTACCTTCAAGGAAAATGTTTACTGTAGGAAGTGTTGTGTTTGTGACTCTTCCCTCTGGACCAGATCTCAAGAATTGCCCAGCAAGGGGGTTGAGGGGAGCTGTGGTGCAAGAGGTGCCATTCTCAGATGAGATGTTATAGATTAGATGTTGAGGTCCTGTCTACTCTACGGACATTAAAGAGCCAATGTCTCTCTTTCATAGAAGAGAAAGGAATACCATTGGAATATTAAATTGTATTTGTTTTATTATTCCTTGACGTGTGTTCTTAATCATAATATATTTGATGTGTTTTATAAAGTCACCAGCATATTTGACGATTGAGGCTATGCTAACATGAGCAAGGTAATGAAATCACCAGCTGAAACATATTTTTTTCATTTAAAATCTTTATCAAACTCCCTGTTTCAGGGGGGAAACCATTACGTGTCACTGGAGTTCATTGTTCTACTACCGTCATAATCCACTTTGCACAGGCTTGATCAGAAACTAACCCAAAGATAAATAAACATATACACACATATGTATTATAAAAATGCAGATCAGTGTAACCCTGGCTTGGATACATTTCCTCAGACTAATTCTCAAAAAACCTCTTCAGTCCCTTCTGTTTGTTAAAATACTGTACCTTTCTTACACAAATCCCTCTAGAAGCAGATCCGGATAGTCTGCCATGACGGTACTACACAGTGTGTGCAGTCCTCTGCATGGATTTAACCTGCTTCATGCTACGCCGGTGTCCCAAGGCTAGAAAAAAACGTTGAGAGTCACGTACCAGCTTATTAATCTCAACATTTTTGTCATGTTCCCATTCACCTGTTTAATCTTTAATCATTTTTTGAAAACACAAAGAAATAGTTTCTCTTAAGTATCCGAGTACACCTCTGCTTCAGCCAAGGCATGTTATTTCAGATGCCCACTGTCATTGACAGGTATGCATCAGTTTTCTAGGATGGCATTATAGTGGGTTGTATAGGAGCAGACAATGAAAAGATAATGTCATCTCCCACTGTTTTTTATGGAGATCAATGGGAGGTGTCTATTCTTTTTTCCCTTAGGTTACAAATACTTACTTTTTACTCTTAAAAAAACAGTTATTTTCATAATACAAGCCCTATATAGTGGAATATTTAACATCTGTCTGTCTCGTCTTCCGTCGCTCATTTAGTTTTGCTTATAAAATGGGTGGGAGATATCTGTCCTGATTGGCTGATAGGCATTCCAAGCCATTGAATTATCACAGTATAACCAACGGGTAAAAACAAGTCCCAACAACTAAGACTTTTTACAAACAGATATTATTGTGCAGAGCATTTAAGAACGTTTAAAAAATAATTTTGAATTGGCTGCCATTTTTTCCCCCAATAAAAACAAAATAATACAGTGTCAGTCTTCCTCCTTGTAAATTTTTAACTTGTTTGGTGACTTCAATGTCCACACATTGAGTATTTAGACCGCAACAGTTCGGTAACAGAACCAACAGTAATAATTTTTAAAAAAACTGCACCTAAGACTGAAATAAACACAGTTTTAAGAAGTTTTTATTTTGCTGAAGTGATAACATCAGCTGGCACACAGTATTCAGTTAGCAGCTACACAAGCTTGCGAGCTGGACTGAATGTTTTTTTTTGTTTTTTTTAATTCTCCCACAGTGGGACGATCTATAAACATAATTTCAGATACCCACTTTAAAACAGCAAACAGCGTCTTCATTTCTGTCCTTAAAACTTACATGCGACAACAAAAAGACAAATCACAACATCACCCTGCTGTATCCCAAACAGACTTAAACAAACTTAAATCATTGGTTCTCAGGACGCAGATATCTCCCAACCCATTTGATAAGGTAGGGCACCAGCTGAGAAAGACAGGAAGTCCTGGAGTTACATCCTCTCTGCAGTACTGTCAACTTGTAAACAAAAGGCAGAAACAAACTCCCCTACTCACCAAACAGTGCCACCTACTGCACAATCTGTCCAACTGTGACCAGCCATTTAATTTAGAAAACGGTACATTCCCTGGTACAGTCAAATTCATGAGACAAATACTGAAAATATTCTGATAATTAATTTATTTATTGGAACTATTTTTCCTAGCGTAGTAATATATTTAGGAAAAAATAAACCTATATTCATTTTTTAATAAAAATGTGTCTATATCTTTATTTCTAAAAACGAGTAACCCATTTTATAAACGCAATAAGACACTCCAGGGTGTTGGTTGTGCTGGAATAACCGCACTTCCAGGGGCCTACGGCCTCGTGCCTTACTACACCCCTGGGCGTGCGGTTATTCTATCACAACCAGCACCCTGTCGTGTCTTATTGCTTACGTTGGGTTTCCAAACTTTCTCAGCTCAAGGCCCCCCAAAACATTCAGAATCCTGGCTGAGGCCCCCCAACCAATGAATTATTATTATTATTATTATTATTATTAGTTAGTCATTAGCAGACATCTTTATCATTTTTATTATTAAGTAATTTAGCTGCAGACACCTTTATCCATTGCGACTTACATTTTTTTTTAAACTTACAAATAATAATTCTACATATACATTACAAGGGTAACAACATCACTACAAAAAATACACTTAGCCACACATTGTGTCTCACTGCGTGAGAAAAAGAGACATATGGTAGCATAAAGGCAGACCAGTAGTAGTGCCAACGTTTTTTCTTGTAGATACTGAGCAGATCACCTTACTCTTATTGCAAACAACAAATTAAATGATAACACAAAAAGGTACGCAGATAAAAAGACATTTAAGTAAATAATACTACTTACAAAGTACTCTGGGTTCTGCATGCCTAAAGGGATGGGTGCGCTTGGTAATTCCTGCACAGGTCATTAAATCGCGGTTTCATTCCAGTCAATGATATTCGATTGTCACTCTCCACATGCAGACGTGCTCTGTGCTTTGTCTTCAGTGCTGTCAGTGTGGAAAACCCATGTGTTGTAGCAAAGGGTAAAATAGTTCTTATAGCTTTTTCGCTAACAGCAGGGTACTCGTCCATAATGTGTATCCAGAAGTGTGGTAACGGAACAGCAGAGAATTTCATCTTTAAAGTCCCATCGTTTGATTTCAGATCCAGGTTTGTATCGATTTCAAAGGGATCAAAGGGATTTCGGATCCAATTCAAATGTTTGTTTTCGAGCTCTGGAAAGTATTCACTGAAGTACTGTTGCAGATGAATGAAATACACTTTTATGTATACTCTGCATCATATTTTCATATTTTCGATATTTAGGTTTTGATGCCTTCCTGAGGATGGCTGCTCGTTTGTACAGGTGGTTCTTGTGGCACTGCTACTCGTGGAAGCATCACTGCATTCGTTTTCTTCCTCAGGCTCCATTCGTTGGCGTTTCAGAAACCGCTCCATTCTGACTGTTATACTCTGTCGA
This sequence comes from Acipenser oxyrinchus oxyrinchus, assembly GCA_030684275.1. NCBI lineage: Eukaryota > Metazoa > Chordata > Actinopteri > Acipenseriformes > Acipenseridae > Acipenser > Acipenser oxyrinchus. The sequence continues at coordinate 13,925,152 of CM060247.1, forward strand.
GTTCTCACTGTACATGTGCAGAAGTGGAATGTTTGATTTTATCAACAGCGGGGGGAGAAAATATATCTAGAAGTTGAACGAAAAAATATATAATTTTTTTTTAATCGTATTGCGAGAAATTCTGCTTTATATTTAATTGTAGTCTCATGCTGTAAATTGCATTAATATAGCTGTTTATTCATCCATCCATCCATCCATCCATTATTGATCCGCTTCTCCTGGTGAGGGTCGCGGCCATAGTTTATTTAAATTGCAATTCACCCCGCTTTTGTGATAATGGTACATACTCTAAGCACGAAACATAATTTTCTTTTGTTAAATAATTTTACATATTTGCTGCGGACCCCCTGAAGCTTCGCCGTGGACCCCAGTTTGGGAACCAACCCCTGGCTTATGTAACCCACAGACAGCCGTCATATATCCTCTATGTATTCTTCATTTTTCAGGCTGCGCAATCATACAGTACTGTCACATCCTACACGAATGTCTCAATTTTTTACCAACAATTTAGTTTAATTTACAGAGTTTAGAAATCATGCAATTACAGTCATAGCATGTCTTTCCCATTCTCTCCGCATTCTAAGACTTTGTCATTATTACACACTACCAAATATTACTGAATTGAACTAAATACAAAATTAAACAATCTAGAAAGCTTCTATATGTATGCTTTGCAATTGTTGTTTGTAATACTCAACAGCCGATTAGTTGGGGAGAGAGGGTGGGTTGTAGACCAGTAGATTGGATATGTGTGGTGCCTCCTAAATTGATAAAAGATGAGCCCACGCTTGCTTGTCTTACAGAGGTTGTTTCTACCAGGATGAACTTTATTTAAAAATAGTAACATTTCTTAAAGGTGTACAAACCTCAGATTTTGTTGTATACAATATTATACTCAGCCAATTTGTATCACAATGTGTGGGTGTGTGTGTGATGTTTTTTTTTATTTTTTTTATCCAAATCCAAAAGGGCCTTAAGATGACGAATGTTGCAATGTTGACATTATTATGTATTGATTTAATCAAAGGTACGAGTTGTGCTATAGCTGTTATGACACTGTGTAGACATATTATACCCTGGCATTATATTTGATAGGGCTGTTATGGCTGTACCAGTCCTACAATTTAGATTTTATTTAGACTATAGTGACACAATGTAGAGGTTTTAGGTCAATACAATTGAGAAGACTTTAAATGCAATTATTTGACTATGCAGTATATTTGCACGTTAGCCCCATGGTGTGCAGTATATTAAAGTTGGTTCTTTCGTCCTGTGCAGGTGACTAGAACTTCCTCTGAAAGCATCACTTCTGTGCCAGCTTCAAGCACATCGGGATCCCCAAGCCGTGTCATTTACGTGAGTACAGATATTACCATCTGTTTCCTCCTGCTATTGCATTTCACACATAAGTTAATTCAGCAGGTAGATGTGTTACAGTTAGAAAGCCACAAGCTTTCTTTTGGTTAAACATTGCATTAAATGTGATGTAAGGTTTTTAAGTAATGATCTAATGTCCATCCATAATTATGCAGACTTTTTTAAAATTTTTATTTAATATACAACTACGTAGTATTACAACTACGTTTTTTCTCTTTCTTATGCTTGCTTTCTTTCTTCCCTCCTTTCTTAGGCAAAACTTGGCGATGAGCTTCTTGACTACAAGGATCTGGCAGCACTTCCTAAAATTAAGGCGATCTATGACATTGACCGCCCTGATATGCTCACCTATTCTCCATACATCAATTACCCTTCTGATGACAGGCATAGCAATGTGGAGGTGCTGGAATCCCACTGTTAGCATTAGAAAATATAAGATACATGTTTTGTGTTTTCTATTTTGGATGTTTCACAATAAACATTGTGTTCCTCTGCTACAGGAGAAAAAAATATCAATTGTACGAAATAAAAAAAATGTCCTTCCTGCTGCATGACGGTATAACACTACTAATTTCACTTTTGTTGCTCATGTCCTGTTTTTGCTTTTTTTTAATTGCAGTCGCCTCAGCTGCTTTCCCCAACACCCACTGAGGTAAACACAATGTTTTTTCTTTGTGTGTGTTAATGCTTGTCCCTTAACTAGCTGCCAGTCATTTGTTTAATTCAAAAATAAAATAATGGCCAGGTGTTAACACAAAATAATAGACTTTAGAATCTAGTAAGAAACCCACTTGTCATTACCGTGTTGAACTGTTACAGTTGCTGCGGTACCAAATAATGACACCACACAAGATGAAGTCAATTCCATAGCATAAAAACGTTTTATGTGATGGTTTTACCATCATCATAAACCAAGCAGCTGGATCTATTTTTTTTTTTTTTTTTAATTGTACTTCTGCTACTGAGCCTATACTATGACTTTGTGCCTTGGATACCTGTGTACTCTGCTTCAAAAATGCCCTAATACATTTCAGATAAACTAACTTACTGCCTTTATTTGTTTGAGTTATCCCAAAGAAAAAAAGGCATATCTTTATACATTGCTTCCTAATCATTTATTTAATTATGTATTCATTTTATTTATTTATTTATTTTTACAAAGGACATCCTACAAAAATGGAAATATCAAGTATCTAATCTAAGCTGTACCACTGTTTCCTCAAGAAACAGTGGTACAGCTATATCTAAAAATATAGGACACTGGTTTGTAAAAGTAGCATGAACCAGGTCAAGAGCCAAACTACAAATATATGTAGTTGTGCAATCTAAAATTGAATGCAGACATACCCTGCTATAGTTGTAAACCTTGTGCATTGTTACAGGGTGATCAAGACGACAAATCCCCCCGACAGCGGAGAACCTCCAGCCCCAGCCCCAGCTCCATCAGCTCCCTGGGTTACGGGCGCTTCACTCCAACACGCTCTCCTCAGTACAGCAGACCAGGTAACTCGCAGATCTGCACACAGAACCCAGAGCTGCACAGGTCTGATCTTCTAAACTAAACAAACATGTACAGCTCAGAGGGTAAAAACTATTGGTAATGTATGATATGCCATTGAAAATCATCACCATCATGCATTACTTATACAGTACAGTTTCCTTCTTATATCTGTATATACGTGTGTGTGTGTGTGTGTCTCTCTCTCTCTCTCTCTCTCTCTCTCTCTCTCTCTCTCTCTCTCTCTATATATATATATATATATACTTATATATATATATGTATATGTATATATGAAAATATTTTTAAAAAATGTACACAAAAAGTTTAAAAGATTAAAACATATTTTATTTTCAGGACGTTTCGGGCAAAAGCCCTTCTTCAGCTGTTTAAATGAAATTATATATGTTTATTAAATTATATATGTTTTTTTAAAGACAAATGCCTGATGCTTTTATTCAAAAATGATTCCTGAAACACCTCTGTATACATTTAACAAACAACTGCGTAAAAGCTGAATTCCATTAAAAAAAAACTTTGGAAGAACTTTTACAACAAAGTCAGTGGTTCAACTTAATGTTTTCTTCTCAATCATTTCTTACTTTGCTCAGTGCTGCCCCCTGATGGTGTTACATACACTGTGCGTGCTGGCAATTACAGTTCTGTTCCCCATAACGCCAGCACCATAGCCATGCTCCGACATAACTTCATCCCTTACTTTAAAGGTAAAGTGTGAGTGGCAAGTCTGCTGTGGGGATTGGGGGCCTGTAGAGTAGAACACCTCTTTGTGTTAAAGCTGTGTGCAGCATGTCCATTAATATAACGCCATATTTATGATAGGCCACCATTTTGCAGATATCTATTTTGTCTGTCATCTCTGCGATGTACGAATTATTACAGTCAGTAGGCAGTGTTTATGAGTTGGACCAGGAATTGGTACATGTTCCCCTTTGCACTTTGGAAGCCATCTCTCTTCACAGTTACAGAGGAGTTAGTGTACTTCACAAGTACAGTGCTGACTGCTCTTTGTACAAATTTATCCTGGAAAAAGATACCGTTTTTTTTTTCTTTTTATTCGTATTTGACTTTGAAAAGCTATTACATTCAGAAAATGTTTAGTTTTTCTATAGCCATTTTAAAGGACACGTTAGCCTCATTAACAGATACAATTAAATGGTTCTTGTTCTTATAGTCAATCCATATTTTCTGCAAAAACGCTTAGAAATGTTTGGGAATCATCTTAAAAAGTAATCCTGGGATCTGAAATGGTTAATTTTACCAGAGACATGCTTGAATTTCATCCAGAGAAAAGTGTCCATGCATGCAGGCCCAAGTGGGTGGCGGAGTGCTCAGTAGTTTTTAGAGCTAAGAGCAGAAGATCCCAGCTTTCCCACCTGGATAAGTCATTTGACCTCCCTGTGCTTCAATCCTTCAGGTGACAAGCAAGACCCCATTGAAAATAAGATGTTGCATCTCGGTTTGCCTACCTACGGTAAAGCCTTTCCAAATAAGAATAAGTACATGTGCCAGCTTGGTTGGGTATAATTCTGTACTACCCAACACCTGGGCAGCCTGCCAGTTTTCCACCTTGGTTTCCAATTGTTTTGGTGTCATTCGCATGAGAAAGTCAAATCAATGTAATGTCAGCACGTGAAGTCTTTAATAGCCAGTGGACAGAAATGTAAATAATGTTTACAATGGCTAGTTCTTTGATCTGAACCGTGTTTGCTAATAAATTAATGTGTGGAGTATGTTGTGTGTAGTATGTACAACTATTTTTTAATTTTATTATTTAATCGTTTTATTCTTAATTATGTTTTAATGTGCTGTCAAAATCAATCAGAGATAGGTGTTAATGCTTTTATCAATATTTATTGTTTGAAATATATTACAATGTATCACTGGAATACAATTGGGTCAAATGTCTGTGAATTCTTGTGTATACAATAAGTAGGGTACACATTATGAAATGGCAAGGATGAGCCGACCTATAAAGGTATTATTATTATTTATTTCTTAGCAGACACCCTTATCCAGGGCGACTTACAATTGTTACAAGATATCACATTATTTTTTATATACAATTACATTATTTTTTACACATTATTTTTACATACAATTACCCATTTATACATTTGGGTTTTTACTGGAGCAATGTACGTAAAGTACCTTGCTCAAGGGTACAGCAGCAGTGTCCCCCACCTGGGATTGAATCCACGACCCTCCAGTCAAGAGTCCAGAGCCCTAACCACTACTCCACACTGCTGCCCTGTACTTAGTCCATGAATCTAAAGTGCTGTAGAATCATTGGGGTCTTTCAAGTGATATAAACTGAGGGGAACTAAATATTAATAATTAACAAAGGGCCATTCTGGATATTTATGTACAAGAATGCACTAAATGCACTAATTGTAGTCATCTAAATAACTGCAGTAGGTTCACCATGAAAACAACCCTTTTGCATTTCAGTGACACTTTTCCATTTTTGGCATTCTTTTAAAGTGGCTTGCTGTTGATGCTTGTGAAGAATGGTGTGATTCGCTTTTGTTATCCATACCAGTCGATAAACTACTAATCTAAAATAAATGATGTGTGTCTACGAGGCTGCTTAATGTGCATTTACTTGATAGAATACCATTTAACTAAGACTTTCTCAGTGGATAACCAAGTTGATTTTTTTGTGAAGATACACTATTTGCATGAAAACCACGTTCCATCTTGGATATTCATCGAGGTAATCTCAAAGGTGTATTATTTTCTGACCACAGAACCGATTTTATCACCAATTACGAAGCTGCAGACAAACTTTTCTGTGAAAGGACATGTAGTCATCAGCTAAACATACAGAATACGTATTTTTTTTTTTTAATTTTATTTTAAGTATCTTCAAGCCCTGTTAATAAAAGTTTAAAATACTTTATATTAGTGGTGTAACAATTCATCGAATATTGATGCATCGCAATCTTTTATAAAACGATCCGATCCACGATCCATGGATTATGTATCGCGACACAGCAATATGCCAAATGATGTTTTCATTTGTAAACCGCCATATTGATCAGCGAATAAAAAGAAAGTGGTTAGTTTAAGTATAGTTATATTAGAACATTTATTTTTGTTTCTTGTGTTTTAATATATATGTTGTTGCAACATTTATAAATATCAAGAAACGAGTGGATATAAGTAAGTACTATTTCATGAATGTATGGTACATTTTATTTTCCTTATTACAGTACTGATAATAATGGAATAAATAACTATTTTATTTATAAATATCTGTTTATCTATCAGTTTCATTTAGGAGTCTACAGATTTATAAAACTTTTTTGGTTTGGATTATTAGAGTATGTTATCCTGCAGATGGTTAGTGGGAGTAAAAGATATAGCCCAATCCTTTGAAATTGGAAGCCTGTTGATAAAATGTATTCACTAATTTTCTTCAGGATTAAGTATTTTAATAATTAACAATCCTTTAGACAAAGTACTTACAAAAAAACCTCATAAATATATATAAACAATACTTGTAGAATGTCATAAATTGCTTAATAAATTTTTTTTAAAAAACAGGTATCGTGATACATATAATATCGTTAACTTAGTGTATCGTCTCACCCCTACTTTACATACATTTTCACCCTGGATAAACTTCAATTAAAGATGCAGTCAGAACTGCAGACTGCATGCTGCATAAATGATCGACTATATTTACAGAGGACCAAGGATTAAAAATGTCTAAAGACGGTTTGGAGTTTGAGGCTTCAAACAAGCAGCCTTATTTTGCAATGCTGCCTTCAGCCAAGGGGCAGGAGAGTTCAGTTCTGCTGCTGTGTACGGATGAATTCACCCCGTAGTTTTAAATATCAAGTATGAGATACACTTTCACTGATTGAGACCCTTCACCCCTGGGGCAGCCCCTATCCTGATAAAGTGTTCGGAGAGGCAGAGCAGTTGCCCTGGCAGGCTTCTCTGTGATCAGAGCCTGCCATTACCCACTACTCCTGATCAGCAGTGAGCCGCGTGTCTGGCGCCACTAAGGGATTTGCAGTCATTTCCCTCTATTTCCAGCAGGGAAACCACTTACCTCATCTCACCTGTCGGTTTGATTGAGTAAAAAAAACAAAACATCATGTTTTCAGGGATTGTCAGCCTACGTTGGCTCGCATCTGAAAATGATGGGCTCTGAATTAAATTACAGTGCCATAGAACATTGAGTTCTGAAGCCTTACATTGTTGGCTATTTCAAACTGAAAAATAAAAAGGTGGAATTACTGGCAGATAAAATCCCATTACCAGGAGGTATACAGTGCCTTCTCCTTTCATCCTTTCATTTTGAGACATTCTTAATGCTAACTGCTGTGGTTTTAATTGCATTTTGCTACCTCTTTGAGACCAGTAGATGTAGAGAAATCTCTGGACCCACATGGATAAACAAGGTCACCTCCCAGCATAAAGGCTTCACTAATTGCATTGCAGGTTTTGACATAATAAGCCAATGCTTCACTCACCTGGACCTTTGTGCTCTGCTTTGCCTTTGTATTCGGTTATAAAGAGTGGATAGTGTTATCTTCACATAACAAATGCTTTTTCCCCCTTTCTTTTTGGTTTAAAACATTTATCTTGCAAGTTGATATAATTAGCTATGGCAGTGACTTGATAATCCAGCCCTTTTCTTTGACCACAATTTTTCCATGTGACTTGATAAACTCAAGATGACCTGTTCTGGTTATTTAACCAACATCACGAAATGAAGGTAGTTCTCTGTGTTACATATATGTGGAATTACAAGGACTGGATGTTTAACAGGAACCACACATTTACATACAGTCTGTTGGATACCACCAAAGATGTATTAGTTGTGAAATACCCACCAATCTGAAGTCAACCACTTTTCCAGTACCTTATTAAGCTGGATCAGAGAACTTGAAATTATACAGGGCTGATTTCTAACAGTGCATGACAAAACTGGACTAGGGTGAGATAAGATTAAAGTTAGGGTTTAAGGAGAACTTATTGTGGTTCACTGTAGTTTATGGTATCCATGGAAATGTCTTCATTTTGTTCTATTATATTTTATTGACATTACTTTACAAGAAAAATTAATAGAGGGTCCCCATGCTTGAGAAATAAGGCTTCTCAAATGCTGTCAGTTCTAGGGAAGTTTGCAGAATAAATGGGGTGTGTAAATTGGATCTGTGAGATACTGTACATATCAGTCGGTGTCATCATTCATTTTCAATGTAAATATACATTTGTTTGAAAATCAGCAAATCCATTCCCAGCACTTGAAAGCGGTGACCCAAAGTTCCTTCATGTTGTGAAAGCGTTAGAAACCCTATCTACACAAAGGACACGATTTTATGTCGCATTTGACAGCAGTCAAAATTGAGGTTGGATTAGCAAGTCAGCCCATATCTCAGCTTTGGACGCTTGTAACTGTTCTACTTTGCTTTCCATTTTCTTTGTATCTGCTTCCTTTGCTCTTCCCCCCCTGGAGGTAGTGAAAGTGGTCGGAGTACCCCCAGCTTATCCGCATATTCAGACAGCAAATCTCCCTCCTCTACCTATGTGCAAGCTCCCAGGCATTTCCATGTACCAGGTAGGACTATCATGGCTTTGCTATATCCTAAAGAGCGCGGTTTGCTTTCCTGCTGCCCCACGTTTCACATTCCTCTGCTTCAGCCACCAGAGGTACAGCTTCAAAACCATGAGGCTGTTTCTCATGAAAATGTCTTTCTTGGGGTAGTGTGTGACTCTAAGGTATAAGTGTTGAGGTTCTGCAGCACCTAAACGTTCATATACAGTAACCAGTGTACTTACTCCAGTAATCTATAACATACTTACATGCTTTCGTATTGACATAAGACTATCCATTGAGTCCCAGCACAATCCCCTACAAGCTTTCTCACTATTAGAATCGGTATGTTCTTTATGGGTGGAATGTGGCTAAAGTAGGAATATATAGGTGTTTTCCCAACATGGTATCTTCCTGTAGCTGAAACATTCTGGAACATAAATTCTTTATGGAATATATGCATTAAAAAAGCAATTCATTCAATGTAACTACTGCTTAAGTCATTGTTGTAACAATATCGTTATACCAGCATACTACCTTAACTTCTTATTTAGATTATTTTGCAACCGCTGTGTATATGAGGCAAATAAAAACTAACACACTCCTCTTTATGTCATTTCTCTTCCATCTTCAGAAACTAAGATAAAAGATAATCTCTATAGAAAACCTCCTGTCTACAAACAGCATGGTACAGTCCTCTTTTCTCTTGAACAATTTTCTGCATGTCCTGCATGCTGTCTGTTACAGTTGTTCCTTCAAAGGGGTGTCAAGTTTACCTTGCAGTAATTTGACTCATACTAAGCCAACTTCATTTTTAGCATGGTTTGCAGATATTTTCAGTTGACGTTCACACAAAGATTTTTTAAATTTATTTTGTGTGTGTGTGTGTTTGTGCTTTCAGTAGAAGACCAGCTTGTGAGATGGTAACATGTAGCATTACTGTAGTTTTTAAATAGTAAAATGTGAAGTAATTTCCTATAGATTTCTTTAATGAACTTGATTCTCCTTCGCTATGTTCTATAGCTAAGTAGGAGTTCCTGTTAATTCACATTGCCGTCACCACTACAGTTTCATGATTCACAAAAATCAATGCATGTGACGCACATCAGTGGACTCTTGGAATGCAATTTACTGAGCTTTCACTCCAGAGACCTATTTGTGTTTTTTATATAACAGCCACTCATACAAGTGAGTGTTCACATAGTCATCACAGTGCTGTCTGTCCGTCAGGTGTAACTTGATTACCACAATGACATAAAACCACCCAGGACTTGTTAAAAACAGCAGCCCTATATTTAAGCAGCTGGATCAAGAGTCAGTAATTCCCATGTAATTATGTATGAACTAACATATTTCCTATTTAATTAACTTAAAGTTAGAATCAATTTATTATACATTCAATACTTACTCATATTAATGGTATTTAAAAATGTGGGCTTATTCATGATTAATTAATGTTAGTGTTAAGGTTAAGTATGAATTATTGTAACTTATTTGAATTGAAAAGTAAATCATACACTTGTTCATATGTAGTGACATTTACTATAAAGTCTTACCCACGTTTCGAAGTGGGTCAAATCCATTACTACCAACAACGCTTCTACGTTAATTGATTACATTGTCAAAAATGTTGTAGAGAGGCAGAGAGAACAAATGTCTACTATTGCAATTAGATCACACATTTCTACAGTAAGTGAGTCAAATTCACAGAATATTCTTTTAAAGACAATTTTGCTATAATTCTTTAATGGTACAAAATTTATGCTGGTGCAAAAGCTTAGTAAATGTACCGCATTGTCACCGGGGTAGTTTAGCTTTGGGGCAGTCTAGTTCTGAATCATAAAGTAATTTGCAGTACATAGATAATGGGATACTTTTTAATGATCTGGACAGCAGCGGATCTTTTTAACCCACCACACTAGAACTCTGTTGCTGAACTTTTCATTTTGGTCATGATAGTGGAAATATAAGAGGGTATAAATCTGGCTGGAAATGCCAGCAGGACCAATATGGTGTTAAAGGGCAGAGGTATTCAGATGCACCACTGGGTGTAAACCTTTAAAAAAGCCCCCATGCAATTTGAAGTTGCAATGACTGCGTGGTGTTGTTCTGCAGATAGTACGTCCCGAAGCCCCAGAAATGGATTGCTTAAAAAGTAGGTCTGTAGAGGTTGTGTTTAATTAATAAATACTGCACAATTTGTATTCTATTTCTGTTTATAGAGCTTTTTTGCAACATTTTGCATGATGTTTTAGATGAAAATGGGTTTTGAAAAATATTTTTGAGATGTTGTTGAGGGAAAATCAATTCCATTCACTATATTAAAATGCTGTTTGTTGCTTTTCCCCTGTTGAACCATTAAAAACAAAATGTGATAAATAAAAGTTCAACAGATTTAAAAATAAAACTGTGATTGGTCATTTTAAAGGGCAAGAAAGCATGGGTAATAGTTTTAAAAGAGAACCGCTCTGTTTGTCTTTTCCCATGATTCCATTGGTCCTTGGTAGCTTGTGGTGCAATATATATCTTTTTTTTTCATTGTGATCTTTGTTTTTCAAAGTGTTTTATATTCTTGCTTTCTGGACAAGAAGGTGACGTCATACCTCCTTTATAAAACATGTACCGTAATTTCCACTTTCTGAGGCAAAATTTCACATCATAAAAAGTTTGGTGGGTTGTTGAAATCAGGAATGAAATAGATTCAGTAGGCAATACTGCTTTCATAATCAAGTATATATTTTGTAGTGACAAGGACATACTGGCACGAAGGAGAGGATATGGAACACGACAACAGAAAGGTAGGCATGCTTTAAACTCTTTGAAAGATCAGTATTTTTACTATTAAATCCAAAGATGGGCTGCTGTCTGTAACTGTCCCTTTTATGTTTTAAACTTTGTCTCAAGAGAAGCCACAAAAAAATGGCTTAGGGTTTTCTTCCTTTTTTTGTGTGCTGATGTTTGAAATGTACATTTAGATGACGACAAGCTGGCTGACTTTGAAGAGCGAGATGGATGCACGGTCTGGTACAGATGATATAGATCCCAGGACATCTACTCACAGCCTGCCTATTGATCCATCACAGACACGTGAGTATGCCTCATTTAGGTCTGGACCATTTCAGATATAGTTAAGCCACTCCAGTCAACTCATAGGGAAATTGCTGCCATAAAAGTAAATTAAAGTGACCCATATTTATTTGATTTTTACTGCAAGGTGCATGCTGCTGTTTGTGAAATAAAAACATCAGCAAACGTAATTTAAGACTCCCGTCTCCCTTTGAACAGGAAGCCTGAGCCATTCAAGCTTTCTGGTTAGACTTCATAGTAAGTTGCCGGAACAAAAGGTGGGGTGTGTCTAATTAAGCTTGTGTGTATCTAAAAGTTCACACAAAAAGCTGCAATGGGTTCCTATGCACTAAATCAAGTTGACAAACAGTTCGGCTAGTGCCTTATTACACTGATGCACTAGCAGCAATGTTGAGTGTTTTATAAGTTATGTACTGTATCACTAGCTTTGGGACATTGGCAGTTTCATTGCCATTTAACAGAAACAGTGAGTATATAAGCTGATATATATATATATATATATATATATATATATATATATATATATATATATATATATATATATATATATATATATATATATAAAATGCTGTAAAGTAAGAATGCTTTCAAAAATAGACATGTTAATAGTTTATATTTATCAATTAACAAAATGCAAAGTGAGTGAACAGAAGAAAAATCTAAATCAAATCCATATTTGGTGTGACCACCCTTGCCTTCAAAACAGCATCAAGCATCAATTCTTCTAGGTACACTTGCACACAGATTTTGAAGGAACTCGGCAGGTAGGTTGGCCCAAACATCTTGGAGAACTAACCACAGTTCTTCTGTGGATTTAGGCAGCCTCAGTTGCTTCTCTCTCTTCATGTAATCCCAGACAGACTCGATGATGTTGAGATCAGGGCTCTGTGGGGCCATACCATCACTTCCAGGACTCCTTGTTCTTCTTTACGCTGAAGATAGTTCTTAATGACTTTCGCTGTATGTTTGGGGTCGTTGTCATGCTGCAGAATAAATTTGGGGCCAATCGGATGCCTCCCTGATGGTATTGCATGATGGATAAGTATCTGCCTGTACTTCTCAGCATTGAGGAGACCATTAATTCTGACCAAATCCCCAACTCCATTTGCAGAAATGCAGCCCCAAACTTGCAATGAACCTCCACCATGCTTCACTGTTGCCTGCAGACACTCATTCGTGTACCGCTCTCCAGCCCTTCGGCGAACCAACTGCCTTCTGCTACAGCCAAATATTTCAAATTTTGACTCATCAGTCCAGAGCACCTGCTGCCATTTTTCTGCACCCTAGTTCCTGTGTTTTCGTGCATAGTTGAGTCGCTTGGCCTTGTTTCCACGTCGGAGGTATGGCTTTTTGGCCGCAAGTCTTCCATGAAGGCTTCTGACCAGACTTCTCCGGACAGTAGATGGGTGTACCAGGGTCCCACTGTTTTCTGCCAATTCTGAGCTGATGGCACTGCTGGACATCTTCCGATTGCGAAGGGAAGTAAGCATGATGTGTCTTTCATCTGCTGCAGTAAGTTTCCTTGGCCGACCACTGCGCTTCACGGTCCTCAACGTTGCCCGTTTCTTTGTGCTTCTTCAAAAGAGCTTGGACAGCACATCTGGAAACCCCTGTCTGCCTTGAAATTTCTGCCTGGGAGAGACCTTGCTGATGCAGTATAACTACCTTGTGTCTTGTTGCTGTGCTCAGTCTTGCCATGGTGTATGACTTTTGACAGTAAACTGTCTTCAGCAACCTCACCTTGTTAGCTGAGTTTGGCTGTTCCTCACCCAGTTTTATTCCTCCTTCACAGCTGTTTCTGTTTCAGTTAATGATTGTGTTTCAACCTACATATTGAATTGATGATCATTAGCACCTGTTTGGTATAATTGTTTAATCATACACCTGACTATATGCCTACAAAATCCCTGACTTTGTGCAAGTGTACCTAGAAGAATTGATGCTGTTTTGAAGGCAAAGGGTGGTCACACCAAATATGGATTTGATTTAGATTTTTCTTCTGTTCACTCACTTTGCATTTAGTTAATTGATAAATATAATCTATTAACATGTCTATTTTTGAAAGCATTCTTACTTTACAGCACACCTGCCTAAAACTTTTGCACAGTACTGTATATATATATATATATATATATATATATATATATATATATATATATATATATATATATATATATATAGCAGCGGGATGTGTGAGACAGCAGGAGGGGTTTAAAACCTCCCTGAAGAGAAATGAAAAAATGCACCTTTTGTTTATTTAATTGTTTTGCTTTTCTGTTAATTAGTTTTGTTTTAGTGTCTAATTTAACTGTTTTATTATTTAGTTATCCCCTGCACCTGGGCAGTAATTAGGAATTGGGACCAGAGCAGGGTATAAAAGAGAATCAGTTAAGCTGATCGGGGCTGCTGAGTAGAAGGAGGCAGATGAGGTGCTCTGATCTTTTACATTTGGATCCCACCCTAACACCAAATGTAAAAGATCACGTCACTCACGGGTTCGTGCCCCTTTAAAAATACGACCCAGCACACAGAAAATTGATTTTATCGTGCTGACGCGCTACTTTTAATTAACACAAAATAAAACGGAACACAAAATAAACACCTAGCTCCGCTTTAGGAGCGCTAACTAAACAGGGTATTTCCCTCGCTAACTTGCAGGACGGCTAAGCCGTTTACCTGGCACCACAAAACACGAATCACACACGCTAACACAGCACTTACTTTTCTGACTACTCGGAAGCAGAGCACCTCATCTGCCTCCTTCTACTCAGCAGCCCCGATCAGCTTAACTGATCCTCTTTTATACACTGCCCTGGTCCCAATTCCTAATTACTGCTCAGGTGCAGGGGATAACTAAATAATAAAACAGTTAAATTAGACACTAAAACAATTAACAAAACTAATTAACAGAAAAGCAAAACAATTAAATAAACAAAAGGTGCATTTTTTTTTTCATTTCTCTTCAGGGAGGTTTTAACCCCCTTCCTGCTGTCTCACACATCCCGCTGCTGTTACATATATATATATATATATATATATATATATATATATATATATATATATATATATATATATATATATATAATATAATACATGGATGAAGGCTATATTTGCATGTATTTGAAGGCTATATAAAGGCATAATACCTCTAGAGGAAAATATACTTGAACTTTGACCCATTCGACTCCTTGAGACCATCACTTTCAATTCAAACACAAAATGTCTAATTTTCAGTCACTCGACAACACCCACAGTACAGTAATATTCATTAATGATCAACAAAATGAGAATACGTTCTATCGTCCAGTAAACTAAAATGGACTACATACACCCTTTTTTAGCAGTTACTTTACATTTAAAATGCACTCTCACACAGCAAAATGAGGACTACCAACAACAAAGTATGCTGGCTACAAGTGAATCCATATCAATATTTTAATATCAAACCTTCTCTTTTTGCACTAATGGCCAATTAACTAAAGGGTAGCATAAAAACACTCAGCAAGTTTGTCTGTGTATGTCGAGACAAGAGTGTCATTAAAAAACCTTTTACTGTACGTAATCTGTTTTTTTAAAACATTTAATGTTCTCTGTTTCAGAATTTCCCTACTCTAAATCAGCATCTCTTCCTAGTTATGGTAGAAATGGGTTACATAAGGTAGGATATATCTTGTTTTTTTAATTGAAAAAAACAATCTCTTGTCATTGTAGAGCTATCCTTGTACAGCCTGTAACATGTTTATCTGTTTATCTATAGGAAGGTATTTACAGCCACTTGAGCACGTACAGTATTACAGTTTTGCTCCATTGAAATGTGATGGACTTGCAATGGATTGTTTAGATTCTGTATGGCCTTGCAAGACCAAACAAATCTGAAAATGTAAGGTTAGGATAATATTTTGTAGTGCTGTTAAGTAGCAGCAAAAAAATAATTAAAGTGTTACAAGACTTAATATTTTGTATGGACTTCATCTATTCTAATATGGTCAAACTGTTGCCACCTTTATTGACTAGTGCCCTCTGCTGACTAAAATAATTCACTGCAGCTAAATGTTAAATAAAGCAAAATGTCAGTAGATTAAAACACAGTGAGCAATTGGTTGATATGGTTGATAATTGGAAAATATTATCTTTTCTACCCATACTAGTTTGGGCAGAAATGCTGTGCCTTCAGCTACTTAGAATAAGTCGCTTCAAATGTAATATTTCATTACATTGTAATTACTAGGTGTCTGCTTAGTATATTTACAAGAATTGTGATGGTATTCACACATTGCTGTACTGTAACCCCAAAGGTTGCCTTATCTGTTTGCTCTTACATGTACGCTCTGCCCTATCACAAAAATACATTTAGCAAAGTGTATGAAAACATAGTAAAAGCATGGCAAAGCACAAGTAAGCTTTGTAAACCCAGAGGGGTATGGTAATGCATATTAAAAAAAAAAAACATGGCATACTATGGTAAAGTATGGTACATGCATAGTAAAACCATGGAAACGTATGGCAAAACTGCACAATTTGGTAAACATTTATAAGGGTTATTACAGGAAATACTGATTCTTGCAGTTTGTATGTTTCTTTTGTTAATTGTAATTGCATCTTGTAACTATAAATCAGGATCTTGTAGTGAGAGCTAGGCTGTGTTTAACAAGCTGGTTCAAGGGCACTCGCTTTAGACATACAACAATTACAGTTTTGTATTACCTTTAAAACGGGTTAATACCTTTTAAGTAACAAAAGATGTTGCCACAGTAACACTCAGTTTAGTTTTATACTCAGAAACAAAACATTGTGAATGCATGTTAAGACAGAAGGTTGTGTATTTAGTGATGAGAATTTATAATTCTACCACAAAATGCTAAGACTACTTGTTCATGAAGTCTGTCATTAAGTCTCTGCTATTCTCTTCTGTGCATTTGATAATACAAAAGATTAAAGTTCATAGCTTACAGCAAGGCTTTAATGAAAAAATGGAGCTCATTCAAATTTGTCTGATTTTTACCATCTGTAGCTTTCCTGTGCTCTCTGTAATATCATGTGGTGCATGCAGTTTCCATCTCTCGTGAAATAAACAGTGGGAAACAACACTTAATTAGTGAGGAAGCTTTGTATAAGTGGGTCATCTGTTTGCTGCTGGGAAACAGCAATTTTACTGTGTCCACCAGGTGGCAGTGTTTCTCAGAAATTAATTACAGAACTTACACTCCAGTCTAATTTAATATGAGTGTTGTTAGTGTTTGTGTGTTGCTTTATTATTGTTATAATTGTTGGGGGGGGGGAGGGGGGTCCAGTTTACTTTTCTTAAGAGGTACATGCATTTTAGCAATATGATAGTAGTGGATGATGTTCTTAGTAGTGCTGGTGTATGTTGCCTGTTGTAGAAATGGTAATAAAGTGTGATTCTTCTATTTCAGGCCACTGATCTTGCCCAATATGAGCCAGACCAGGATGGAAGCTGGGGAATGAGAGGTGGGATATATATATCATGTTTATGCTTTTAATTTCTGAACATGTTTTCACAGCACTATATTCTTATTAATGCAAAAAGTGTATAGACCATTGATAGGCCCTACAGTGTACAGTATAGATAACCACATGCTAAACAAATCAACAGTTATTATAGAATATTACTTGAGATTCACTTTGTCATGTAGGTATTCAGTGCATGCTAAGTTTGCGTTGAAAATGAAAAGCTAAAATCTTTTACCATCGTGATATAATCATATATTATCTTATAATGTAATTTTAATCCCATTAATTAATTTTTCTTTTTCTTTTTTGTTTTAGAATACAAGGTAAGAAATGGAATCCCTAAACTCTGTATACATTTGTTTTTAATTTTATGGTTTTTTTTTATCACTAGCACAATTTTTAAACAAATTCACAACTATTACAGTACTAAGTCATTCTGTCGGCTTTCGTTTTAGGTGTACCCTTATGAAGTGCTAGCGGTAACAAACAGAGTTCGGTTTAAATTGCCAAAGGATGTGGACAGGACCAGGTTGGAGGTAAGAAGGTTTGCTTCTAGACATGATTTTAGATAACTTTATGGTTATTTATAGTCTACAACATGCTTTACTTACTACAGTACTCATTATTCCATGCAGGAATAATACATGTGTTCAAATCTTTAAAAGAATGATGCATTGGGAAAACCAACATAACAATGTATATGTGAGTCTCTTTAGAGTATTGCCTATAAAAGAAATTCAAGTTTAAACGTGGTGGTATTTAGATACCTCACTGTTCAATTGAATAGACCTCATTGTATCTGAAGAACCACTTATCCAATTGTGATAAAACCCTGATAACAGAACAACATCTGGGGATATGTGGTGCTTGTCGGTCTGTTCCCAGCAAAGCTTTCTAGAGCCTAGAAATGTCACATAAAACCTCCTTCTGCTGCAAAGTATCAGGAGCTTTAAGCAGCTTATATATTTGACCCACAGAGTGACATACTGTATGGTATTGGCAACAGCTATATGAGCGAGGAAGCTCCCTAAACCTCCCTAAAGCTAAAACTACCTTTGGAGAATAAAAACAAGCAAACTTGTTATGGACTACTGGTCTAAAAGGTACAATACACAAAAAATAAAATGATACAAGGGTGTTCAACTATTGAGTGGGGCTCAAGAATTTTGCCTGTTTTGTCAGCATTTTTCTTTTCCTTTCCAAATGACAGTCATCCTAAATAGGTACAGTGAGACCACCAATCATTACCTGTACAGATTTGTGTTCTTCCACACAGCATATACTGCAAGAGGAGGCCTTCAAGATTGTTTTTTTTTCCCCCATATTAATTTCCAAACTATGTTGGCAGCTGTGACAAAACCAGACTGATTTACCATCCTGTGTCTGGCTGATGCTATCAGTACCATAAGTGAGGATGGAAGCTTTCTGGTTGAATCAGGAACCTAATTTGGTTATAAAATATTGATCTATAGGTAGCTGTTATATCATTTGTGTCTGGCTTGTGGCTAGGCTAACTGTAGTTGCAGCCTTGTGCCAGCAAGTTAGTACGGGCGTACTGGTTTAAAAGGCTGAGAATTTGATACAGAAGTTTTTAAAATTACTAAATGAAAGTGATCATGCATGCATCACCCCATCTTGCAATGGTCACTGTCCTGTCGTTTGAAATAGGCAGGGGTCTAGGGATCAACAAGGACCTGTATCACACCTTCAAATTGTTCTTTAGTTCCTTGCTTGATCTCCTGTAGTTTTCTTCTAAAATTCTGTCAGATATGTAGTCAACTCTTTAAACATCGGTTTAGTTCCTTT
The DNA here is from genome assembly GCA_030684275.1 of Acipenser oxyrinchus oxyrinchus. Classification (NCBI taxonomy): domain Eukaryota; kingdom Metazoa; phylum Chordata; class Actinopteri; order Acipenseriformes; family Acipenseridae; genus Acipenser; species Acipenser oxyrinchus. The sequence continues at coordinate 13,943,964 of CM060247.1, forward strand.
GTTTCTGTAGTCCACCTTGCAGTTTGAAATCATCAACTCTAAATAGTCAGTGGTTTGGTGAAGATGAAGGGCTATTCCTGTTCTTTATAGGACACTCTTTCAGCGGGGCTATTGATTTAGCTCTTGGAAGTAGGGTGTGCTGTGCTGTGCTGTACAGTAGGAGATGTCATCCTTCTTTTCTGTACAATAACAAATACTAACAATTTAGGATAACAGATGTCTTGGAGTTCATTATAAGCTAGTAAAATATAGCAAGGAGTTCAAGATGACATCAATGATCAAAGCAAGTGATTTATAGTCTTTTACAAGCTTTATAATGGATGTACATATAACAAAACACTGTATTATCAAGGATATACCCATGTACCCACTCTGTTTTAAACACGTGTTGTGAAGATTTGGCTTTGTACTATATCATCTAGAACAGTATATACAGTGCCTATAGAAAGTCTATACCCCCTTTCAAAATTTTCACCTTTTGTTGCCTTATAGCCTGGAATTAAAATGCATTAAAATAGTTTTTCATTTATCTACACATCCTACCCCACAACTTCCAAGTGAAAAAAATATTCTAGAAATTTGTAGAAAATTAATTAAAAATAAAAACTGAAATAGCTTGGTTGGATAAGTGTCCATCCCCCTTGTAATAGCAATCCTAAATTAGCTCAGGTGTAACCAGTCGCCTTCAGAATCACACACCAAGTTAAGTGGCCTCCACCTGTGTTAAATTGTAGTAATTCACATGATTCCAGGATAAATTCAGCAGTTCCTGTAGGTTCCCTCTGCTGGGTAGTGCATTTCAAAGCAGACTCAACCATGAGCACCAAGGCGCTTTCAAAAGAACTCCGGGACAAAGTTGTTGAAAGGCACAGATCAGTGGATGGGTATAAAAAAATATCAAAAGCCTTGAATATCCCTTGGAGCACGGTTAAGACGATTATTAAGAAGTGGAAAGTGTATGGCACCACCAAGACCCTGCCTAGATCAAGCCGTCCCTCCAAACTGGATGACAGAGCAAGAAGGAGACTGATCAGAGAGGCTACCAAGAAGCCAATGGCAACTTTCAAGAGCTGCAGGCTTTTATGGCCAAGACTGGTCAAAGTGTGCATGTGACAACAATATCCCAAGCACTCCACAAATCTGGCCTGTATGGTAGGGAGGCAAGAAGGAAGCCATTACTCAAGAAAGCCCACCTTGAATCCCGTTTGAAGTATGCAAAAAAAAACACTCAGGAGATTCTGTAGCCATGTGGCAAAAAGTTTTGTGGTCTGACGAAACTAATGGAACTTTTTGGCCTAAATGCAAAGCGTTATGTTTGGCGCAAACCCAACACAGCGCATCACCCAAAGAACACCATCCCTACTGTGAAGCATGGTGGTGGCAGCATCATGTTATGGGGATGTTTCTCATCGGCAGGGACTGGGGCACTTGTCAGGATAGAAGGGAAAATGAATGGAGCAAAGTACAGAGAAGTCCTTGAGGAAAACCTGCTGCCCTCTGCAAGAAAGCTGAAACTGGGACGGAAGTTCACCTTTCAGCATGACAATGACCCAAAGCACACAGCCAAAGCTCCACTGGTGTGGCTAAGGAACAAAAAGGTAAATGTCCTTGAGTGGCCCAGTCAGATCCCCGACCTAAATCCAATCGAAAATTTGTGGCTGTCCATCAACGCTCCCCAAGGAACTTGACAGAGCTTGAACAGTTTTGTAAAGAAGAATGGTCAAATATTGCCAAATCTAGGTGTGCAAAGTTGGTAGAGACCTATCCCAACAGGCTCACAGCTGTAATTGCTGCCAATGGTGCTTCCACCAAGTATTAACTCAGGGGGGTGGAGACTTATCCAATTATGATCTTTCAGTTTTGTATTTTTAATATATATATTTTTTCTTAATAAATACGTTTTTCCCCTTAACAGTGTGGAGTATGGTGTGTAGATAAGTGGAAAAAAATCCTCATTTAAATGCATGAAATTCTGAGGCACTGACACAACAAAATGTGAAAGAAGTTCAAGGGGGTGTAGACTTTCTATAGGCACTGTATGTTAACTGCTACAAAGCCGTTCTAGATAGACTGGATGAATTAGAACAGGTTCTGTAAAAGAGCAATTGTTACAAAATGTTTTTTTTTTGTTTGTTTGTTTGTTTTTTCTGGTGAATTGTATTTCTTGTGTAGAAACAGAAGAAATCATTGTGTTTTCTGATATCAATAATCTATGCATATGCCTCAGCTGGAGCTGATCTGCAGTACCAGGTGCAGGCCCAGCCTGCCAATGCCCAGAGGAGCCGTTACCAGCACAGACAAGAAAAGAATCGAAAATGGGCTCATGTGCAGCTACAATTGGAATCAAAACAACTGTGCAAACAGTTATTAAAATTGATTGGGGCACGTATTAAATTTCAGTTCCACTTTTGATTATGGTAATGCAATGTTAAGGAAGCCAGAATAACACACTGATACACTATACATAGCATACATTGATAAACTAAAGCACATCAGTATACCAGGATTTTTAGTTTCATTGTATTTCATTACACACTGTATTGAATTGTTACTAGCTTATTTGTGTATTGGTTTGTTTGATATTCATACTTTGTCAGCAATAACAGTACATTTTCTTTGCATAATAAAACAGCTAAAACATAATTCAGATATTATCCTTCATCGGAAACATACACAAAATATTACATTATACTGGAGTGGCAAAAAATCACCAAACGAGGTATAGAATCTGCCAATCACTGATGTGTTTTTATTTTAATGTATTTTTTTTCTACTGATTCTGTGGAAAAGCAATTGCTTTCCATATTGTACCTTTCTAGAGCATATCCTCTTAATCAATTTAAAAGGTGCTGTTTTCAATCCATTTTAATGCCTTATTTTTATATTTTACGCAGGCTTGAAGATTTTCTTTTTGAAAGAAAAATATTTCATCAAACACATTTTTGAAAGAAACATGCCCTCTTACTCAAATAAAATTTGCCGTAGTCTGCCCCTGGATTACATACACTTACACAACAAAATGAAAACAATGCAGTCAACACACTTGAAACTTGGATTTCTAAGATGAATAGGTAATATTTCAGACGATTTAGTGATTACATAAAATGATATGTAAACTCAGTATCTAATGAAGGCAGTCTCTGCAGTAGAGACAGAAAATAATGATTTTGTTTAAAAAAACATAAATTATGCTAATTGTTTTGTTTTTGTCAGCCTAGCTGCTGTTTGTATAATGTCAGATTTATTGTACAACAGAAATCCATTAGTAGATACAGTAGTCAAGTATTCTAGAAGTAAGAATGATGTTTAGAAGAGAAAAAAAAAATGTCTTACACGATTTAAGCCTGAACAGACTATTGATTTGACAGAGGCAGACAGCAGATGTACAGTGAATCAAGTAGTATGCAAGCACCTCTACTGGTTTGTTTGTAAAGGATCAACACCTATCACCAGATTTGTTCACCCTGTGTTCTGTAAAGTAACAGCCATGTTAAACACATCCGGTAGTGTCTCCTGAATTGTCAGAGCAGGCATTTAAAAAAAAAAAATGTAAAAGATGTAAAAGTAATGTACCTTCAGATGTAAAGTCATAAGGACTTGACATTTTATCTTGATTAGAAAGTGTAACAGTTTTCTGTCCTTGTGAAAATATAAGGTGATATTTGTTTTTGTATATTAATGTGAAAAGGTTTTTGATTGATGGTGCTGGATTTGTACAGCTTTGATTGGAGTGTAAAATAGATCAAGCAGATGGCGAAGCATGTGATGCTTTGATAATTCAGGGGAGGGGAGCATTGTCTTATTGGTAAAAAGAACATGAGGACTGTCCGTAACTATACATTTACTTACAGGTGTGTCCAGTTGTAACAAAGAAGCTGTAGTGTGTGGGTTATTCATAAAGCAAGGGAAAGCTTTCTAAATACGACCATCTGCATAGACTGTAATGGATGCCTGTTAATTTACTCATTTTATTTTTTCTTTTCGCAGAGGCACTTGTCTCCTGAGGAATTTGGCCGAGTTTTTAGAATGACGATTGAAGAGTTTGATCGCTTAGCACTGTGGAAAAAAAACGACCTTAAGAAGAAAGCACGCCTTTTTTAAACATACGACATATAGCATGCCTTGCTTAGCAAAATTCCTGTCTGAAAAAAAAAAAAATGCCACAGGATCACTTGCAATGTCATCACTCTTTGAATAAAGAAGATCCAATGGAAGCCAGCAGGAATAGAGAGAGCAACTTCTCTTGCATGGCCAGCTATGTGTTTTACCTGGGTGTGTGTCCTGGTCTTAGTCACAACCAGCCCATTGCAGGGCAAATTACAGAATTAAATGATGCATTTATTATTTCATTAATTCATTGATTTTAGAAAAAGTTTTCTTAACAGTGTGTCTGTACACTGATAACACTTTGCTTTGCAATATCTGGACTGCCACGATAAACTATAATTTGCATATTGTTACAGAACAGGTGAATATATAAAGGCCAAATATACTGAGCATCAAAAGAAATGTATCACTTATATTTGGATAAAATTCACTAGATCTGATCAAAAAATGACAAACTCTGTTTTAGAGTAGGTGCAGTGACTTTTTATTGTGCTGATTAAAAATTGACATCACGAAGATGCTGCCAAATGATCTGTCAATCTTGGGCAGGTGTTGTGACTCTTGATCCAGTTCATGGCCTGTCATTGACAGAGTGTGTCTGGTTATACCGTCTCACCAGGTTTGAAATTGCTGGCTGTGAGCACCCAAGACGGCGAGCCACAGTACGCTGCCCTAGTCCAGCCTCCAACATGCCGATTGCATGAAGGCACTGCTTTCTTGACAGACGTGGCATATTGTTTTTTTCTGTGATTTTCTTTATTGCTTTTATTCAAGCTTGCAATTCAACAGCTGAAATCACTCCATATCCAGTGTCCAATCAACACTAATTAGGTGATTAAGTGCATATGCTTCAGTCATAGTCACTCAAGCGTGTCATGGTCAAGGATGAATGATCGAGTGATTAAAGAGAAACCAAAAACATTTTGTCAATGTCCATCATTTATATACCTTTTTTTTTAAATAAATGTGTTATAATAGTGATAAGTTTCTTTTGATGCTCGGTGTAGTATTAAAAAAGAAAACATAGAAAGCACTTTGTTTTTCAAAACAAATCTAGAATGGTTCAAGTGAACTTTTTATTTAATAGAGGATATTAATTTATTTTATTTAGTTTCATTTAAATATGAATTCTAATACAGAGAGGTTTGAATAGTAACTATGGTGTAGACAAAAAAAGAGACAAGGATGATAGTGACCCTATAATTCCAATTGACCATAGAAATGCCCCTGGCGCTACAGAGAGCCACATGCCCAGATTTATAATTGGGGTGGATGGTAATCAATTTGGTTGCCATGTCTCCCAGCAATTTACAGCAATAACATATTTAAAGTAAACACTACGTAATCTTCGTTTTCATCAAGACGGTATTTAAACTGCTTTTCATTAAACTGTAGATACTAGTAGAACTTACAAAATGTCACCAATGGATTCTTGCTGTGGTGATTTCTGAGGTTTACAGAACAGCTTTATGTTTTTATCCCAGCAATTCCAATACTTATTTAATTATTTTATTGACCCACTAATACATAGCAGTAAGCCCTGTACTTGTTATCTTGCTGCTGAAAGTGTCACTCCCTTAGGGTTGCCTGTATCTCGCAATGATAACATCTTGCAATATTATTTCCACCTTCTTAATTGTACAGACTAGATTTTATCAAAGGGATCGTGATCCAACTCCCAGATCCCAAAGCATTATATTCCTGAACACAGGCAGGAAGTAACACTTAAAGCTGAAGTAAAGTGTATGTCAATGGGTAAGTGAAAAAAATCACTGGGCATGTTTTACAGCTGTTCATTTGTTATTTTGGACCCAATTTTAATTATCTAAGGGTGGCTGGTCTAAACACTGCCACTGTTTACATCATTAGCGACCCTCCTTGGTGCTTACATGCAGTGCTAAATACATGCAGTGCTAAATACATCAGTGCTAAATACATGCACTGCTAAATACATCAGTGATAAATACATGCACTGCTAAATACATGCAGTGCTAAATACATGCACTGCTAAATACATCAGTGCTAAATACATGCACTACTAAATACATCAGTGCTAAATACATGCACTGCTAAATACATCAGTGCTAAATACATGCACTGCTAAGTACATCAGTGTTAAATACATGCAGTGCTAAATACATGCATGTTAAATACATGCAGTGCTAAATACATGCAGTGCTAAATACATGCAGTGCTAAATACATCAGTGCTAAATACATCAGTGCTAAATACATGCAGTGGTAAAGATGATCATTTTGATATACCCTGGTACATAGCACAGAGGGGGCTATTTTATGACTGCAGTTGTTTTCAGTTTTAAATGATACTGTAGTGGAGAAACTAATGGAAAAAGTGATTTTGTTTTTGAGGAATACTGTTGGACTTTTTAGGAAAGAAAACATGCTGTTGTGAAAACTGATGACAATCACCCAGAAGATTTCCACACCAATTTTGAGACAGCTGACAACAGTGTTTATTTTTATTTATTTTTTATCGACCCCTTGAATAATGGGCATATCATATTTTGCTATCATATCATAACAGGATCTACTAAATTATTCATAAATATGTAACAATGTAACTAGCTATAGTACCTGTATATGTAAAACTGGTCTGAAGCAAACTTGTGTTTTACTTCACCAAACCAAGTGTGTGGTTTTGTTTTAGCCTGGAGATGCTATCAACTCATAAAGGTTGAGGTTCTTATGGAGTAACAATTTACAATATAGGAAGCTTTTCAAATGTCAGCTATGAATCTGTCTATCTTCAGTGATGTCTGTGTTGAAATATGTTGAAATGTTTGACGCAATGGTAAAAATGAAGGGTTACGCTTGCTGTTTGAAAATGTGTAAATTGTGAAATCATTATTATAATAGCTCAATGTAAAAAGCAAGAGAGATGTGGCAGCAAAAACCTTATAATGTAACAAAAAAATAAAGTACATTTATTTAAATATATATTTTTGTATAATACCCCAAAGAGTCATTGTAACAACTTTATGTCAGCAGAGAAAAAAAAAAACATGCAAGTAACCCAAGTTCAAGTAGGTAATACCAGCTGCAGCGAAAGTTAGTTTCTTGTCCAATATTGATTGTCAGGATGAATCTGGGGTTTTCTGTCCACAATTAAGACACCATTTAAAAGAGTTCAAACCATGTATTGTTTCCTGACATGCAGTTTCTGATTATGTTTAGTTATGTTGCATATTAGTTTCTGATTATGTTTAGTTATGTTGCATATTACAGTGCTTTGGAATATTGTTGAATGTGTCACCAGCATTTATTGCAAATAGATTTGTATGTAATGAGAAGATAAATATTTCTAATATGTAATAACAAAAGTAGTAATTAGTGCAGACCTTTTGTAAGGTATAAGACATCTGCTTTGTTGAAAGTACAAAAAGCAAAACTATAAAGCCATAAATATCTGCAAGCTTTTTAATATGCGTTTTTTCCCGTTTGAAAAAAAACTGCAAACATTTTTGGCACAAATAACAAATTCCACTAACAATACATTCTTCATATATTTCAACAGGTCGCCAACATTTCTGGAGCAAAATAGATTTTATGGGTGTGATTCAGCAAATATTTTGGTCGCAAATATTTATGGTTTTACAATAATTAATAATGCTCAGCAAATACTCTTGACCAGTTCAGTTGTTTCAGTGCAGCCTACTGTCACAACATCTGACTGCTGTTTGTTGTTTGTGTTTTGTCTATTGATAATATTCCAAGAAACCAGGATGTCTGACCCTACACAGTCTTCACCAAAAAACTTAAAGTATGAACTCAGTCTAGCCAAGGTTCTTGCTCAATCAGGCATTTGCAGCATCAAAATCTGTGTGAACATTAAAATGCAGGCTCAGTCAGTAGAGTTACTGTAATAATGAAGTTATCCAAACATGTACGTATATCCAGTGGGTCATTTGTAATTCAAATATTCAAAAAAGGTTTTTAAAAAGGGGAGTTGTAGCATGATTCTCATCATTTGGTTTTCAAATACGAATTCCATGTTTGCTTGGAAAATGCTACTGGCAGTGGGTGTGTGCGCACTCGTGTCTGTGTGTGTGTGTGTGTGTGTGTGTTATCACTATGGTGTTGTACGGTGTTGTAAATCTGCACAACACATCCCTCAACTGACCCAAGCCATGATTGAACCCGAGCTGAAGTTTAAGAGAATCTGGAGACACAAGCAAAAAAAACAGCCAATGTTGTTCTTACGATGCTATCAAAATGTCACTTAGGTCAAGGAAGCTTATGGGAAATTAAACAATAGTTTATTTACTTATTTTTTATTAGTTCAACACTAGTAGAAAAGCTCAAAAAGACAACTATGGGTTTAGTTATAGAAAAACTGAAAAAAAGTTTGTTTTTATTGTCTGAAGACCCATAATTTTTGGGTGAGTTTTAATCTTTAATAGATAGCAGTAGAACTTGTGCAACTACTTCATTGACCTAAACCTGCAAGACAATAAAATCAAATGTGTAACATGGAAGTCAATATTAACAAGATTGAAATCTGAGGGTCAATTGCAGCAACCTGAAAGCAGCGCACTAACCCCATGGTTAGTACGGAGCTTCGTCTGAACTAGTACGCAAGTTAATACAATTGCAACTAATTTAGCAGTTCAAGATAGTCCCCAGCTGCGTACTAAAAATTATCTCAATTGCAACGAGCCCAAAATAACTGCTGCTGCCCTCTAGAGGATACTAAGTGCGAGACTAAGTTAGTCTAAACCAGGGGTGCCCAATCCTGGTCCTGGCGGGCCGATGTCCCACCTGGCTTTTGTTGCAACTGTGCCCTAAATTACTTAATTGGACCAATCAAGCCCTTATTAGAAGCTTAATTGGTCCAATTAATCAATTTAGTGTACAGTTTGAACAAAAACCAGGAGGGCATCGGCCCTCCAGGACCAGGATTGGGCACCCCTGGTCTAAACCTTTCTATAGACGATTTGGAGTACCATACCGTAAGTGGAACAAATGTGACAAATCCCAAAATGTATTGACAACTTTTGTAACTGAACAATCCATAATCACAAATCCATACCGTGTACCTATATTTTACATATGAAAGACATATTTACTTGAATATTTTTTGTATTTTTTTTATATGGATGTCATTGCTGGCATTGCAATATATTCGTGTAGCGTTGGAATGAGTTTCGTGACATTATAACAATACAGAAAACGATATTCCTACATTGATCAAATCGCTTCCACAACGAAAAAAAATGATTACAATTACGGTTGAAAGGATTTATTACAAGTATCGTGAAATAATTGAGAATATATTTAAAGGCGTACAGTAATTATGTATTACCAACATGGAACGGAATTGCAATATTTAATATATAAGTAATACATTTTAAAGTTATATATAAATATATATGTATACTTGTGTCAAAGTATGCTTTTCGTAGCCAATGCTACATAGTAGTAGGCTGTAGCATGCATGGGGTAGGGGTCAGGACTGATAGGTGACGCAACACAAGATTATTGATACGCTAGTAAGGGGTTGCGGTTCTACAGCGGATCGGCGCTGTAACCGCTGTGCTGGAGGTGCCGGGTTTAATCTCTGCCTGTGCAATACTTTGTACCAATAGCTCAAACTTTGAGCTCCTGCCCTTTCAGCTCTTGTTTGGAATCACACCAACGCAGACCATTATCCAGTACCGTACTAAAGCTGGGGATCAGCTCGTCCCCAACTTTGTTCCGCTTCTTTTTTCGTTGCAATTGGTATTAAGTTAATACGCAGCTGGGGATGATCCCGAGATAGTACCGTACTAGCTGGTACGCAACTTAGTACGCAGACCAAGAGGGTTTTTCTGACACTGACATATTATTGTATTCTTCTCTTTGCATTTGTACATTATAGCACCAGACATGTACTGTCTTTGTTGAACCTTGTCTGATACAAACATTCAATAAGACACCATGCCTTCTTTCACAGAAAATGTAATGTCACCAATAAACAAATGTATAAAATATAAAATGTATGTAACCACCAGGCTCTTAACATAATTTAATTTATAGTAATGATTGTGTGTATTTGTAGCAAAGCAGTGTTCAGATGAAAGTTCAAGTCCTGCTGTAACTAAGCTTTTTATTTCTTTTTTGCTTTACTGGTTTGCCACAACATGCTAATGTTCATCTGCAATAAATGTTTAATTCAGTACTGTGTCTATTTATTATTACAGCAAAGAAAACATTATAAATTCACTCAGACACAAAAACAATTTTTATAAAAGCTGCCTAGACGGGCAACCTGAACAGGTTAAGTGGTGTTGATCGTTACCATGAATGCATCTCAATCTTGACAGGATTGCCACCTTGAAGCCAAAAGAATGATTTGGATTTAAATAAATTCTATCCATTATCCTTCCTGAGCACCAATGAAATTAACATAAAAAAACATGATTCACTGAACATCACGCATGATTCATTTACAAAGTTATGGTCCCAAATTGCTTTAGTGTGTCTAATCAGTCAACACCAACAGGAAGTGTGGTTTGTGTAACATAATTCATCCCACATTTAGCAAAGATGAGTAAAACCAGGACTCACATCCAGTGACATGGGGATGGGTGACCAGGACTCACATCCAGTGACATGGGGATGGGTGACCAGGACTCACATTCAGTGACATGGGGATGGGTGACCAGGACTCACATCCTTCCAGTGACATGGGAATGGGTGACCAGGACTCACATTCAGTGACATGGGGATGGGTGACCAGGACTCGCATCCTTCCAGTGACATGGGGATGGGTGACCAGGACTCACATTCAGTGACATGGGGATGGGTGACCAGGACTCGCATCCTTCCAGTGACATGGGGATGGGTGACCAGGACTCACATCCAGTGACATGGGGATAGGTGACCAGGACTCACATCCTTCCAGTGACATGGGAATGGGTGACCAGGACTCACATTCAGTGACATGGGGACTGGTGACCAGGACTCGCATCCTTCCAGTGACATGGGGATGGGTGACCAGGACTCACATCCAGTGACATGGGGATAGGTGACCAGGACTCACATCCTTCCAGTGACATGGGAATGGGTGACCAGGACTCACATTCAGTGACATGGGGACTGGTGACCAGGACTCGCATCCTTCCAGTGACATGGGGATGGGTGACCAGGACTCACATCCAGTGACATGGGGATGGGTGACCAGGACTCACATCCAGTGACATGGGGATGGGTGACCAGGACTCACATCCTTCCAGTGACATGAGGATGGGTGACCAGGACTCACATCCAGTGACATGAGGATGGGTGACCAGGACTCACATTCAGTGACATGGGGATGGGTGACCAGGACTCACATCCAGTGACATGGGGATGGGTGACCAGGACTCGCATCCTTCCAGTGACATGGGGGTGAGTGACCAGGACTCACATCCTTCCAGTGACATGGGGATGGGTGAGCTTACCAGGTACCTTGCCTGACTAGCTAGCATCATTGCTCCTTTGCTTTTTTGGATTACTGATAATGGCTTGTGTCCAGGGAGAGCATGGGCTGGACAAGGAGGTGATTTAATGACATTACGAGAGCACGGCTTGTATGGTGGACACAGTAGACCAGATACATCATGGAAGATGGGAGGTGCTCTGTATACCTAAATAATATTAATACATGTACGCTATGTCATAGAAACAGCAGACATTCAATTGAAATCCATAGATTTATACTGTGGACATTGCAGAGAAGCTGGACTTCAGCATCTTCTTATAAATCATTACTGCAGTATTAATGAAATAAAGTGTAGGTAGAAATAATGCATTTTGAACACAGTATCTATACTATTAAAAAATGTTACAAAGAAATTAGTGAGTTAGCACAGCTGTTACAAAACAACACCAGATATTTTGTTAACATCATCACATTAGTAGCTCTGTTGTAGCTGAACACACATAAATACAGATATGGAAATAAGAATCACAATCATAATGCTAAAATACAGAATGAAAATGCATGCCTTATTTACAATATATGCAAACAAATTTCAAATGAAGTTATGACCCTCCTACGTTTAGCCTATTAGTTGTAAATTCTTCGTGTGCCTTATGACTGGTCTTGAAAAATGTCAAGCAGCAGGATTTTCCTTTGTTTTCCTCTTTTCCGCCTTTCCAATTCTAGCATTGGTGTTTCAAAGGAACAGTGAGTCTGTGGTTGGCTGGTGTAGCTGCCAGTCAATCTGGTTTTTTTTTGTGTGTGTGTGTTTTTTTTTGACAGCTTGCGTTTCAAACTGGGATTGAAAGTAATGCACGAGCGGGCGATCTGCTTACGAGTTGTGTGTTAATCGGTCTGCTGGCTTTTCTACTCTACTGGCTTCTGTCATTGACGAAAATAAGGAATAAAGACACCTGGAAATAAAACGAAACTCAGAATGGAAAGCAACAGTAAAGGTACACTTATTACGCTTTGTTTAAGTTTGTTTTATGTTCAGCGTTACTCAGTGACAAATTAAACAGGAGAGAATTGTGTACCCCTTCAGGTACCATAATGAAAAGCAGAAATGAATGGCATTTAAAAAAAACAAAAAAAAACAAAAAACCTTGATTTGTTTTATTTACTTTCTTAATGATGGTGATGAACAGTTTTCATTTCCTTGTATTTGCAGACAAATAAACAAACTAAAATCGAATAATAATAATAAAAGTAATAATAATAATAATAATAATAATAATAATAATAATAATAATAATAATAAAACAACATATACAATATAAAACCACAGCAATCTGAGTATAATAGGGTCTGGTCGTTTTTTTTCTTTCGATCTTACACATTTAACTGATATTTAGTACAAAACAATACAAGTCAGATAGCTGGAATTGGAGACACGGGGGCACGATTGTTAAACAGATATTGTGCATTATTATCGATTTAAAAGCACCATCATACTGGAAATCCATTTACAAATGTCTAGCAATTGGGCAGTATTTCGCGGAACAGTAATATTGTACTATGCTAGGTATCAACAGTAGTGTATGTAGGTGTATTCCGAGGGAGAAGCGACACAAAGGAGCACGCTGACAGTGACAGGGGATCGTGATGATCAGAGGAAGCTCATGATATCCTGATACTGGTGACTCATGCGTGATTTTGTATGCAGAGCACACAGCAGAGTCTTCTGCAGCTGAAGGATGAAATCACCTGCCCCCATGAGTAAGTGTGTAGGGGGTGCACTGAAATAAAACAAATCCAATTAATGGAATACAATGGGGGCTGTGGTAGGTGCTATACAGACAGAGTGTGCGATGTTAAGAATATGGTTTGAACCAAATTCACAATAGCTATTATTTTTTTTAACGCCCCAAAAATGGGTTTAAGCAATGGTGACTGCCAGGACTTGGACCACATTGAATGTTGTACAAGCCTTGCAGAAACTAATTTTGGGGGTAGGTTCAACTAATGCCCCACCTACAGTAGTCATTTAGCATTAAGCACAGCTTACAGCACTGGCTTTGTGCGTGCTGAGGCTTTCCTAATTGGCGTTTGAAACACACATAGTTACACCCTATAATTAGCCATCACTTTGATGTTCTCGCTTTGCTGTGTTTAGTGTTTTATAATGGCTAATATCAGGTACTGCTATTTGCAAAGATCAAGGAAACGGGTTTAGCTGAAACTCAGAAAGGACTTCCCTTCCAGCTGAAATCTATGAAAACTGAGAAGCAGCTCACTGTGGAAAACACATGTTTAAAAGTATGACAAGCTCCAGAGGTTCGGACCATTTTTGAAGATGCTGCAAAAGAGTGTTCGGTTAAGAGGTCTTACACATGAAGTAACATTTATACTGCTTTTATGTCAAAATAATTCAGCTAAAAGCAAGCTTTTTGGAAGCTTTATAGACAATCATTGCTTTTAGGTAATTTGTTTTTTACAGAATGTGGGAACTGGGTGTTTGCCGACCATTGAGTGCAAGTACAGCACAGATGTGTCATCAATGATCACTGACACAAATAATTCAGGAAATCTGGGGGTGGAAATTTGCAGCAAAGTCAGTTCTCCATTAACCCATATAGCAAAGGTTTGTGCTACATATACAGTACTAGATGTTTCCAATTTGTGGTTCCACTACTGTACGTGTGGCTGTCCTGATATTTAATCCTGGGGACTGAAAAAGCTAGGCAGCTGCTGCTGAAATGTGAAAAGTATCAGTGATTTAGGCCTCTATTACAATGACATCACTCATGAACATCTGTCTCCTGTTCCAATTGGTGTGTGTTGAACAAGACAGTTTGAAATTAAAGGCAGACTATAGTGAAGGGGGTATATGAACATATCAGAGCAGGCATCTGGCCAACAAGGCTGCACAATTCAGAGAAATATTAGGGCAGAATTGTTGTTCAGTTTTCAGTCCAATGAATGAGAAGCACATTGAATAAGCAGCCACCACTGTTCAGTGACGTGTTAATTGAGGTTTCACTGTATTTGTGTGTAAAATCTCATCGAGATTGGAAGCGGTGACGTGACTTTGTTTATCAGTGAAGCCCTTGACAAAGATCCAGTGAGCAAGGGGGCTAAAACTGAATTATCTTTCTCAAAATAATTATCTTCCCAAGTTAGGGGAGAAGATGCAGTGTTTCCACGTTTACCCCTTCGCAACATGTCATTGTTATTCCTCTGACATCTGTCCAAGCGACACACATACATGTAGTTATAGAAAAAAAAATAGGCCTATGTGAAAATGTAAAAAAAAATACTAATAATAATAGGCCTGTGTCTTCAAAAATCATAGACTGGAGCAGCAGTGAGCAAAGTGTGGAGGCGCGGAGAGTCAGTAAGGGGGGGCGCGACTGTGACTAAATACATAAATGACAGCTAATTAGTCCAAGTTATTACCTTTAAAATCAGCTGTTGACGATCACTAGGACTTGTCGAACCGGAGAAATAATGTTTGAAGTGGCGAGTGTGAGTGAAACTGCACGGTACAGAGCCAAATTAGAAGCTGATACGGGAGTTGACCGCTTAGAGCCTGGAGGAAGGGCCACGGATTCCCTGAGGTTTTCCCCAACATCAAAAAATAAAAAATATGTGAGTAGGGGGATTTTTTCCTTACCTGAGTGCTGAGCGGCTGGGCTCTTGAAAGTGCTGGGGGTCGGGCCGTGTCTCAGCTTCTTATTTTCATTCATTTTTAAATATTTGGGGGGAAAGTGGCAGTGCGCCACTGTGGGGTGTGTTAATCATTTATTATTATTTTCCATTCATGGTTTGGCAGCCTCGTCTTTTTGCAGGGAGGTGGCCCATAGCCGCTTTCTGCGGCACTGGGATGTGTGTAACTGTTCATGTTTTTCCAGCTGGCCTCGTGCAGGTAGCCGTCGAGCACCCACGGACAATGCCTCTGGCCAAATTTATCTTTCACTCGGGCCCTGAGCGTCCATCACAGTCATCGGGCCCTGAGCGCCCATCATAGTTCATTAAATCATCTGCAATTGCAATCAATAAATCATTCATCATTGTGGATTCTTCGTGCTGAAATGGCGGTTTCCATGTATGGGGTGCCAAGTGTAAAAAAAAAAGAGCTAATATTTTAACAGTGTTTTTCATGGATTTAAAGTAAATCGTGTATTTTTTCTTAGATTTATCGCAAAAAGTGTTGATTTAACTTAATACATAAATGTTAACAAACACATTCTTAAAAGTTTTGAAATGTGTACATTTTTTGGCATTGTAGTATGCAGAGGACACGGGGAAGTGGAGAGATTGGCTCTCAGAGTGTAGGGGCAGGTCTGCAGCATACAATGCCAAATCAAACGCTTCAATGGGCGGGGGCTCATTTAGCTTCAGATTAAGCTGGCAAAAATATTTATTTTGTGAAAGCCCAGATTTATTTTTTCAGATTTAATTGCTGAAACATTTATCTTTACAGATTTATCTCTTAGGTGAATGTTGACTCGCCAAGTGTAAAAAAAAAGGATTTATGTTACATGTATTTCTTCATGGATTTATTTGTTTGAAATATTAGCTAAATGATGACTCGCCAAGTTTAAAAAAATATTTCAATTCACTGATTTATTTATTAGAAGCCCAGATTTAACGTGTCAGCTAAATGTTGACTCGTCAAGTTTAAAAAAAGATTTATAGACTAATTTTAAATGTTGAACGTACAATACACATTTTCAACATTTATAAATTATATCTGAAAGTGCAATTTTAAAAACTTGTAAGAATATGTTTGTTAACATTTATTTTGCTAACTAGACTTTTTGTGGTGAAATCTAGGAAAAAATACGCGATTTACATTAAATCTGGAAAACAAACACCAGTTAAAACATAAAGTTAAGTTCTAACGTTCTAATATATGTGTCATGTAAGGGGGGCAGCATATAAAAAGTTTGCACGCCACTGGTCTAGAGGCACACTACTGTAGAGGCACACTACTGTAGAGGCACTCATTCGCTCTTGTTAGTGTCAATATTTATACCTGCCCATCACAGACCTTTTGCTGCCAGTCAAACTGACAACCGGCTTCAGTCTTTGCCCGTCAATTTGCTTTTGAAACTGTCTCTGGCGAGTATTTACCAGTTAACAGAACCGCAGAGATGGCGCATGCGGTGTGTGCCATCCATTTTGTAAATGTTACGAGTCAACCAAGCTTCGGATCCTTTAATTTTCATGAACCCTAAAAGAACAACTCCGAACCAAGCAGATTCACCACCTGTTGTCTGCTGTTCTAATAGAACATTGCCTGCGCTGGAACCGGAGTTGCCTGCGCCGGAACCAGAGTTGCTGCCTGTGGAAGAGTGCGGGTATTCACTGACACGGGAGACAGAAATGGTATTTGAAAACACCACACAGGTGCTTGGTTTTATTTTTACTCTGGTGGGTGCACTGACTTCTTTTAGCCCGTAGAGGGCGCTTGTGGTCCGTGGTCTGGCTACCAGCTATGGTATCCAGAGCCAACGGGGAATACCACGGCAGGGTACTCAGGTACAGTCCGGCACTCGCAGGTGCTCACAAATTATAAAGAACGAAGAAGGCAAAAGAAACAGGGAAAATAAAACACAGTAAGGAAAAACTACAAAATAAATGTGCTGCACCGCAGGCGTGGATCTCCCAGTCGCCGCTACCCGTGCGACCGGGACTCCGTCCTACACTCTGCTGTCTCCAACTCACTGCACAACAATACTGGGGCTGCCCAACAATTCCCCACTTTTCCCTCTCTTTCTTTAAAATTATTTTCTTTAAGTTTCCTTTACAGGACGGCTGTTATCCTCCGTCCTTGGTAGTCAAACTCAGACCGCTTTGCTCGCTGGTCCAGTCTAAAGGGGCCGATCTGAGGAAACAACAGAGCATTACTTTATAGGCTAACAGTCCCATTAAAGCCCGCCTCCCAGCCACTCAGAGAGGGAAAGCACACACTCTCTTCCCCACCTCTCCGTGTCACCGCCATGACTGACAGGCAGACCCCACGGGACTGCCGCCCCCTTCCTGCAGCATCGTGCATGCGTCAGACGGCCAGTCCAGGTCTCTCCCTGTTACACTGCCCCTAAACACAAAGAGGGGGAGGAGTTAAGGGGACCACTTTCACTACAGCCTACAGGGTTCTGGAAAATCATAAATTACATATACGAAGCTTTGGTGGTTTATGATGAAGTCACCAGAACCGTGGGCTGGATGTCGTAAATAAATACACTGTATAAATCAAAAGACTTGCTAATATTAATATGGTCATTAATCTTGGTGGGGTGGCTAAATATTTCTACTATTACACTCTTGTGAAAAATACAGTGCGGTCCAAACAGGCTTTGTATGTTGTTTCCTGTAGACCACAATTGTCATTAGTGCAGGCAAAGGAATGTCCAGCTTTAAAGAAGCTTCATTTTAAATATCGGTCCTCAAGGTCATGGCTGCCTCTCATGTAAAGCAGCTTCAAGTGAACATGTCAGTATAAAACTACTGCAACAGAATCATTCAAAGCTACTAGAGTATGTGGTGTATATGAAGAGCCAGCATCAGAAGGCTGTACTGTATTTACAGAACTTGAGTAAGGCCATATTCTTTAAATAGAAAAGCCACACAAGGTCAATATTAATATAGTGTGGTCTCAACTCTTTTTGTCAGCTGAAATACAAAATGCTGACAAAAAAACCTGCTACTAAACTATTGCAAAAGTCAGTTTATTGTATGGCAAACACATTCACCAGGGATTTATGTGGTAATCCAAGCCATTGAAAAAATTAGACCAGTTCTTTTAGACCCAACCCTCTGATTGATGCCTGATGCACTTACCACAAGAGCTCTTCAGTATGGAAAAAAAAAAAAAAAATCAGGATACTTTCTAAAACTTTTCCTACAGTAGTTTGTAAATTAATAATTTTTTGGAAAAAAATAACTATTACCTCATCCCTTGATTGCTTGTTCCATATTGTAAATTCATGTAGGAGAGTGACATCAGTTGATTAAACGCAACAGATTTCCAATAAAAGGCTTTCTTTTTTTAATTAGGTCTACGTCCTTGTAATGCATTGTCTAGTAAGGTAACACATGTTACTAATCAAATACTAAAAATACTGCAACCTAAAGATCGTAAAGCTTAATAAATGTCAGTTGTGCCGAAGAGGAGGTGTTTGTAGTTTAAGCAGGACTTCTAGGAAACTGCTATTACAGTATAATGCTAACCAGCATGCTTTGAACTTTGAAGCAGGGCATATAAGGTGAAGTTTAGTGATTTTGGGAAATGTGTTAAAGTGCTGTTATAGTGGTCTTAAACAAATTATTTGGACTTCATGGCACTGAAAAACAAATTTTACCAACAGCCATTTGTAAACTTAGTGCAAAGAAAGTTACATTTGTAGTAAGCCATTACTCATGAAGAGTTGTCAATAAATAGACAATTTTAATTAGTTAACTTGTCTCCCTTTAACCAAACAATCCCACCTTATTACATTTTAGGGGAGGCCACTGGCGACTCGTGGCTTGAAAAACTGGTGGGGCACAGCCCCCCCCCTCAAAAAAAAAAAACTGTGCTCAAACCCGATGCCCGATTTTAACCATTTTCATGTAAACATTAAGCTAGCTTTCTAACATTACCAGATGTTTCATCATAAACAGTTCTACGCCAGATTGTCTCAATCAAGAGAGCTGCAAACACCACTTTACAGGCAAGGGTTATCAATAGCTGCACCTGCACTAACCTGAGCGTTTGAAATGGAAGTATCGTCACATTCTCGTGCTGTTAACAAGTCAGGTTTGGTTTCTGTTGATGTCTCTGGCATTGGTGGTTTAGCTTTTTTGTTGGAGAAAAACTCCAAATGTAGCTGTATATTTGCCATTTTAACAGGGCTCAAATTCACTCTGTTTTTAGCACATATTTTCGCTGACTGAAAAAGTGAGTGTCTCACACGAGAACACATATAACGGTGAAGGGTCTAAGACACTCTTTGGTTATGTTATTAAGTTTTGAAAGTTTGAAATAAACTGCACACTTACGTATTTTTAAATAATAAACCCTGGCAACAGTGGCGTAGCCAGGTTTTTTTTTCGGGAAAGGTTTGGAAATGGTAACCTTTTTAAGGTGAGTAGTCACAGTGGTGCAATTGGCAGACCACAAAAAATATATATAAAAATAGGTAACCGAACTCAGGAAATGAAACAGTTTTGCCGTTTCTCTCTCAGCAGCGTCCACAACTGTTTTCATTCTGATTTATTTCTTTAGTTATTCAATTAATAATAGGTTGTACATTTACCACTCCATCTCCAAGACCTGGATGGACTTGGTTACCGTCCCTTGGTGAAGCTGGCTGCACAATCCGTGAAAAATGATAATCTTATTAAGTAGTTTGGCCGCTGGAGAGGTCAGCTGGCAGTAAGATATGTCGTTAGGCAAGTGCATTCTAGGTAAATACATAGGCTACTCATTACATAGTAGATGTCCTCTACCCCATCTATGTGTGTAGTAGTTAGGCTACATAGCATATACAGTCATAGCCTATATGTTACATGCATCTGTGTCTGGTGCAGCTTGCTTATGTATTCTCATTGGTTGACAGCAACGCGGTAAATAAAAAGTTCGCTCCGTAAGCGAAAAGGCTATAATGGGAAGTGAAAAATATAACAATAATGCAATTTCTTTATTTCTTACACATGTTTCAGTGTGAACGATCCTAACGCAGTGGCTAAGCCACTGTCTGGCAGAAATCTGGGGGGGGGCACGTGACCAGGCGTGCCCCCCACGATCGCCACTGGGGAGGCTAATACACTGCTAACACGCTTGTCTATACTGTAGTTTACAATGGTGCAGTATGGTTCAGAGCTGGCTCCCATGTTAGAACACATCACTGTAATCTTTGTGAGAGAAAAGTTTTTCTGGAGCTAATTGTTCATAGGCATTTGTATGGTCTATTCTATAATTGATAGTTCATGTAGCAATGATTCTGTGCTTTTATGAAGACCGTCCAAAACTGCAGTCCAAACACAGGTGCGTTAAGCTCAAAATATATCAGGTTTTTTTTTTTTAAAAGTCTAATGCCGCACACTGTGTATCACAAAATTACACGAAGATAAAAAAGCAGAAATATATTCAATCTTATTCACGCTCACGTGTGCAAAAAAAAAGTGAATAAAGTGCTCAAAAGTGCTAAAATGCAAATGTTTCAGCAGCCCCCGCTGCTATAATCAGTGCATAATACTTAAGCACATGTTTAGCATTTATATAGTCTCAAAGCATTCTTTATACCGCAGCACCTTTTTCTTTTTTTTGCACCTTTCTCTACATTTTATCCTTAAATGTTATCACCTTGCCAGTTTCACAATTCAAAGCTTGAGGTCCAGCATGGATAACTTAGTTTCGTAATGATCTTGCTCAAACTCAAACAGTCACAGAGACCTTCATTTTTCAACAAACTTTTTAAACGCACATTTGTTAAAATAAGTTGTTCCATACTATACAAAAAACTTTAGTTTTGTGACAAAAACAAGTTGAATATCTAGGCCACTGCAGTAGGTGGTGCAGTAGTTTAATGATATACTGTATATTTCAATAGTGTCCAATAATTAAGTAATATTAAACCTGTCCTATCTGCTGAACATGTACATGCATGTTTTATAATGTTAGTTAGAGCACTGAGGAATCACGTGAATTGCATAGGCAATAATATGATTAAAGTTCTAAAGATATAATTACATTCAGTCTGTCTGCATTTGACTTCATTATAAATATTACCAAAACCATATGCCTAATGTACGATCTTAGTGTACTTCACCAGGTGCTTGTACCTTAGATGTTTGTCCTGGGGCTGTTCATACCAATCATATTTTTTAGTTCTTCATAACGGAATAATCGCCCTGCCGACAGCAAGAATGATGTCTGCACCATTGTGTGCCAGTAATGTAAAGATCACAAGGATGCACATGACAGATGTAATGTTTAATACAACAACTAATTCAAATAGAATTGCCCTGAAGACTTTTAATAAAGTATCCTTTATCCCAAGTAGCTGCTACCAATACATTCTCATATTTTCAATAATCATAATAAAACAATAAGAATGATGATAATAATGCAGACTTGGGTCCGTTGGGTTCCATCCACTTCCTCAAAAAGGAAACCGCATCAGATTGAGAGAAAAGCAACTATGCATTGTTGTTCATTCCAGGTCTGTATGGACTCCCTGTGGGTTTCGATTGTCTCCTCCAGCCTTCTTTGCTTAATAAGATAAATAGTGACATTTTAAGACCCAAAAGGGAGAAGAGGCACAGCCATATCCTGAGATCAGTGGTTACAAAAATACAACTAAAAATAAAAAAAATACTTCAAAATCATCATCTTTTAATTACGCTCCACATCTCAGATACTTTCAGTTAGACCCTCAAGCTAAAGTATGGGTCTTGGTAACCAAAAACAAACCCTACTTTCTTGGCCACCATTACAGTGGAGTAGAAAAAGCATGTTGGTGTGCCCCCAAAGCCAATAACGTTTTGTCACTTTCCACAGAGGGTGGATAGTGGTTATAGTTACCATGTTAATTTCTTGTTGAAGTATATACATTGTGTTTCCATATGGTCAGGAGTATGTTGTTGACAGCATCTTACTTGTCCTGTATGAAATCCAAGATGAAGGACTGACAAATCGAATCACTTGTTTTAACAGGATAAACATCAGGTAAATTATTTGTTTGGACTCTGGCTGGTTACCCAAAGCATTTTGAAATCTTCTCCATGCACTTGTATTATTTGAATTACAGGTATCTTGTTGCCCTGTTAACCCTAATTGAATTGTGATTAAACTAGATTTTTTCACCTGTTACAACATATTTTTTTACACCTATTTTTAGAACATAATTCAAAATGCCTAATTCAAATGCTGCCTCGCTGATTTTCGCCCATCTAACCTAAGCTACTGAACATAGCTACTACCTTCTTTGATTCATATGGCTCATTAGGATTGTGGTAATTCACCATACATATTTTATAATGCTGTGAAACTGGGAGGGAGATTTAGTAGCTACTGTGTAAATGTAGACAAGTACCTTTTGCAGACAATTAGGTCGGCCAGGGTGTCCTCGGCTCACCGCGCACCAGCGACCCCTGTAGACTGGCCGGGCGCCTGTGAGATTGCCTGGAAACTCCAAAGAGCTGCATTGTCCTCCGACGCTGTAGCTCTGGGTTG
Organism: Acipenser oxyrinchus oxyrinchus; assembly: GCA_030684275.1. NCBI lineage: Eukaryota > Metazoa > Chordata > Actinopteri > Acipenseriformes > Acipenseridae > Acipenser > Acipenser oxyrinchus. Next base: position 13,966,699 of record CM060247.1, read on the forward strand.
GCTGCATGACAGGCCTGCAGAGTGAAAAGGTTGGCTGTTGGCACATGTTTCGGAGGACAGCGTGTTTTTGTCTTCACCGCACCTGAGTCAGCACGGGGGTGGTAGTGGTGAGCTGAGCCTAAAATACAATTGGCTATTTCAAATTGGGTGAAAAACAGGGTAAAATCAATTAGTGACTACTAATTAAAAAAAAAAATGTAAAAAATTGCTGTATTCATTAAAAGAGACATTGTCATTTCTGTCATGACAGAAAGCATGTGGTATTTCTTACTGATGGATGTGCATACATCACTAGGGACAGTGTTGCAGGGGGACAGGTTAATGGGTGCACTATGCTGTACCTGTGTACAGTACTTGGGAGGTTAGACACCTGAGAGCTATATTGATGCTGCTAGGTGATTTAATTTCTCTGTTTTATTTCTGTTTCAGAATGTAATGACTGAAACAGAAAAAGATACAAAGTGAATCTAAACAACAAGAATACATGAGTTAACCTGCTATTGGAGAGATATTTCCCTCCCTAAAGAAAATAGTCTTGTACAGGTACAGGAGTTGCTAATAAAGTGACCACATTCTCTCAAGCCTCAGGGAAAATCCTTTGTTCTTGTCGATACAGTTTGTTCTCTACCTGGCTTCATGTTTGGGTTATTGTGCTTGTTGATTGTGTCACGGTCCTCTGCAGTCATCGTTTTTGCCCTTCTGTCACTGCCAACTGCACGTTGTTAAACAGTCTGTATCAGTTAACCACAAGCCACTTCACAGCTATTGAAACAAACAATGCCAAACAACACTCGATCAAAACAAACATTCACATGCATACAGTTTGACGAATGTCTGCTTTTTAACATATGCATTCACTTTAAACACAAATAAGTGTGGACAGTCTCTCAAAAAAAGCATACCTTTTGCGCTGTGTAAAGGAAAAATGATTTCTTATCTTCCATTCTCTTGCTTTGTAAAGAGCTTTTAGATTTATATATTACTGCTCCATGAATTTGAATGTTTCTGAGAGAACAAATAGCATGAGGATGACTCAGTATACTGTATTTATAAAAGGGGTTCAGATCTGTGACCTGAAATCAATTTCAAGGTTATTTTAGCTCATTGTTTTCCGAACCGGGGATGGAAATTTATATTTGTGTGACTTTCCAAACAGCTTTTAGATATTAGTCACTAATTTTTTTTTTTTTTTACAAATGTTTTAAACAAGTAACTAGAATCCTTGAAAACCAGGTGCTATTCTCGTTGACCCCAAGTGCAGTAATGAATGAGACTAGAGTGAAAGGGATCTTTGATGATCTTGATGAGGTACGATCATGTTTAACCCATGTCAAACCCCAAGTGCAAATATTTAGATTTCTCTTGAAAGAGTTGACATGAGCGAGGGAAGCCAGGTTAGAGCCAATAAAGCAAAGAACATGTGTGTCTCTCCTAAGCTATGGGGAGTGCCAGACAATTCATAACATCTGTGCTAAATTTATAGAATAGACACAAATGCAGGTGTTTACTGAAGGTATTTCTTGCTCCTGGGTCTTTGGGCTGCTTTCATCTGGAAGTAGTGTAGGGTTTTGTTTGTCATTCTCTATCATCCTGGGTATAGGACTCGTTTACTCAACATAAGTTAATATGGGACAGCTTTTGAAAAGAAAGTACTCTTTTGACTGTGATTCTAGATTTTTATCTCATGCTTTCCAATTGTAAGTTTTGGAAAGTCTTAAAAAGCATTTAGCCCTCCAGAAATACACTGCACATGCAGCTATGGCCAAAAGTTTTGCATCACCTAGAATTTTAGGATAATAATTAAAATTTAAATAAATTATATGAACATGAATTTAGAAATGTTATTTAACATTGTGTAATCAATATAGATGCCTTCCTCTTATGTGTGTTACTATGGAAGTGCATTGCTGCCATATAATATATTAAAGGAAATAAGTGAAATGCCACTCATTTTTGGCTGTGGTTTTGTAACTAATAACAAATAAAAATAAGTGGAATTTAGAATGTTGTGGTGAGTAGTGAATTATTCAGTTTGAAGAGGTTTAACCAATCAGAGGTTGTTATTTTTCCAAGCCGTGTTGTAAATATATTTTCTGACGCCTCTGGCCTGATCACCACCCCATGGCCCATCATGGTTCATACCTTATATATATATATATATATATATATATATATATATATATATATAGAGAGAGAGAGAGAGAGAGAGAGGGAGAGGGAGAGGGAGAGAGAGAGAGAGATACCAGTAATGCGGGATGAAGCTCTGATTTGTGTATTTAATTATAAATGAAAAACAAAAGCACACAAAACAAAAGGCATGATGGCCAAAATAAACGGACAATAACAAACCCACTCAAACAACAAGTACCACACTGGTTGAAATCCAGCACGAGTAGCAACTGTAGTTTGTATTTTCTCAGTTCTTACTTGTCTCGTTCCTCCTGTGAACCACCCATCCCGACTGAAAGGCTCCTGCCTCTTTTATGCAGCTGTGCCCGAGCTTGGTTGCTTGTCAATCATTCAATCGGGCTCAGGCACATTCTACACGTGAAGTGATTTGGCAGGGGTTCATGGCGCAGGGGGTGTGCTGAGATATTTGCCAAAAGAGACACATTTTCAGTGGTTTAATAGTCCTTGTACAGTACTGGAATAATGGTACTGTAACTGGAATTTGTGTGGAAAAAGACTACTTACCTGACCAAAACAGTTTGACATCCTGACATCCCTAACTCTGCCCAGGCAATTCAACTGGTTTTTGCCCAACCAAATAGTTTGAATTAGTTGGGTATCTGTGGTGATCCTCAGTTCAGACTGGTAACTCTGCCAGTTGCTGTCTATGGTTTTGTCCTTTAGTGACTGCAGTTGGATGGTATTCAAACAATCCCTGCTCCAAGTGCTGTTTTCATTGGAACCTCTTTTGTTTTCTTCCTTTGTGAAAGGGTTCCTGTGCACTGATTGGGAGCTAGAGTGGCAGGGCTGCCAATTGAAAAAAACACTCTTCTTGAAACCTATCAATACTGGATACTGAACATCCAGTTCATGGTACTGTACATGAACTAAACTCTGAGTAAGGATGCTCAGTTTAAAGTATTTTAGTTCATCCACTGAACTATTGAACTTCTCTTACAGAGATTCACAGTTTTCCCATTTTTTCCAAAACTCTTTGCCGAAATGAAGCCTACTCCTTAAAAGCCACAAACGTCTTTGGAAAGGAAACTGCTACCCAACTTGTTTTGTTTACCTTATTAAAATGTTTAACTACTTTCAGTGCTCTGATAAATTAAACATTTCAATCAACTCCAAAAAGTTTTAACGTCACTGTGACAGGGTGACTGAGTGGTCTGACGTCAGGCAGAAGCAGGAAGGGAAAAATTACTGACACCAGGGAAGTACTGCAGGTAAAGGCTGGCTGCCGTTTTTATTAATAACAAAAATAAATAAAATGTTCAAACAAAAACACTTTGCTCACAGAGCGAAAAAAAAGGTTTAAACATAAACAAATCACGAACACAAAAATACACACGGAATAGGTCAGGCTGGGCTATCGCCTTCACTGTTCCTATCCGTTTTACCGTTTACTGTTTCTCTCTCTCTCAGTTCTCTCCACTCTGACAACACCCACCCAGAACATGGAGAGCTGCAGGCTTTTTATATTCAGGTGACCATCTCCCGATTAGCAACAAAATTAATCACTTAATTAATTCGGGAGATGGCCACCTTCTGCAGGAGTTTAATTATTCCTGGCAGAGGACGAGCACCAATCTCGCCTCTGCCAGAACACGTTTTAAAAAGTAAACAAAACAATAACAAACCCGCGGCGCTTCGCCGTCATACATTTAAATACTAAATCATAATAAACAAATACAAAATAACACAGGGCGGAGGGGACCCGTTCTAAAAAATAAATAAACAAAATGTACAGGGCACCTCGCCCTGTTACAGTCACCCTTTATTGCATTTTTTTCAAGTAACGAGAAAACATACAGGGATTACACATAAAATTACAAACGCCTGTCAGCTGTTGTATATTAGAGAATATTTCCTCCCTGTGGCAGTCTGGCTCGCAGTGGTGAAGTGTGATGACGTCACGGACCAGGAAGTAACTGAATCACAAACAATGGATGGGCGGGTGAAGCTGAATGCAACTGCATTCAGCGTATTTAATAAATAAACAAACAAAAACAAAAGATTTAAACAAAACACCAAAACACAAAACAAAAAGGCGCGATGGCCAAACAAATAGAAACAAGTATACTTTTTAAATATAGCAATTGTTTTGTTGTATTCTACGCGCTCTCTCCACTCTCCCGTACTCTCTACACTCTACACTCAACCAACGCAGAACGGACAGCTGCAGGTTCTTATACTCTGGCCGAGGGTTAACTAGCTGTTAATTATCTTATTACCCCTCGGCCACAGTCTGCAGCGTTTGGTAAGGATGCATGACTGTCAGCTAGTTAAATAATCAGTAGCTAATCAGTCATGCATCCTCACAAGGTTTTAAATATAAATAATAATAAATGCTGGCGGCTGTTATCCGCGCCGCAAACAATAATACAAATAATAATAATAGGGCGGACACTCCACACATGCCCCCAGCGCAGCACACATGGCCTTTTCGCCACCTCCCCCTTATTCCCTAAAGTCCCGGCTAGCAGTCCTGGCCCAGGAACAGGGAAGCAAGGTGTCTCCAGGCGCCACGGCGGGATGTCCTCCTCCCACCCCAACAACTGTAGCGTCCTAGTGGACCACGACAGGCCGGCTCCTCTGGCCAGAAAAATTTTGGGGTGGTCTCCAGACCTGCCCCTTCTTCATGGCCGGCAGCTCCCCTCCGTGGGGCTCTGGCCACAGTATTTCCTGCAGCGAAATTGCTGCGGGGAGCTGGTCTCCTGACCTCCCCCTTCTTCATGGCTGGCAGCTGCCCTTCATGGGGCTCCAGCCACAGTATTTCCTGCCACGAAAGTGCAGCTGGGGAGCTGGTCTTCTGACCTTCCCCACTTCTTCGTGCCGGCAGCTGCCCTTCATGGTGCTCCAGCCACAGTATTTCCTGCCGCATGGCAGGACTGGTAGCTGACCCCAGGCAAAACAGGACCCTCGGGAGGCGGGTAGCAGCTGCAGACCTTCGGCAGGCAACAGCAGCAGCAGCGACCCTCGGGCGATGGCAGCCGCAGCGGACCCTCGGGAGGCGATGGCAGCCGCAGCGACCCTCGGGAGGTGACGGCAGCCGCAGCGACCCTCGGGAGGTGACGGCAGCAGCAGCGACCCTCGGGAGGCGGCGGCAGCAGCAGCGACCCTCGGGAGGCGACGGCAGCAGCAGCGGACCCTCGGGAGGCGACGGCAGCAGCAGCGACCTCGGGAGGAGCCCCTGGCCATGGAGGCGGCAGCGGGAGCTCCACTTCTCCCTCTTTCCCTGTAACTGGTGGCTCTCCAGGCGATGCGGAGCAACAGGCAGCCTCAGGCGATGCGGAGCAACATGCAGTCCCAGGCGATGCGAGACAGGCATTCTTGGGCGATGCGAGACAGGCATCCTTGGGCGGTGTGTAGCAGGGCAAGAGCAGTCCTTCCCATGACAGTGGATGTGGAACCAGCAGGTATTCACCCTCTGCTGGTGGAGGTGGGAGGGGCAAGCAATCCTCCCACGGCGGTTGAGGCGGAACCAGCAGGTATTCACCCTCTGCTGGTGGAGGTGGGAGAGGCAAGCAGTCCTCCCACGGCAGTTGAGGCAGAACCAGCAGGTATTCACCCTCTGCTGGTGGAGCTGGGAGCGGTAAGCTGTCCTCCCACGGCGCTTGAGACGGAACCAGCAGGCATTCACCCTCTGCTGGTGGAGCTGGGAGCGGTAAGCTGTCCTCCCACGGCGCTTGAGACGGAACCAGCAGGCATTCACCCTCTGCTGGTGGAGGTGGGAGGGGCAAGCAGTCCTCCCACTGTGGTGGAGACAGAGGCAGCTCCTGCTGCTCTGCTCCTGGCGGTGGAGACAGAGGCAGCTCCTGCTGCTCTGCTCCTGGCGGTGGAGACAGAGGCAGCTCCTGCTGCTCTGCTCCTGGTGGTGGAGGTGACGGAGGCAGAGGCAGCTCCTGCTGCTCTGCTCCTGGTGGTGGCAGAGGCAGAGGCAGTGGCGAGGGCTCCTCATCCTCTGGCGTTGGAGACGGAAGCGATGGCTCCTCTCCCTCTGGTGCTGGAGACGGCAGCAACTGCTCCTCTCCCTCTGGGACTGGAGACGGCAGCGGCGGCTCCTCTCCCTCTGGCGCTGGAGATGGCAGCGACGGCTCCTCTCCCTCTGGCGCTGGAGATGGCAGGCGGCTCCTCTCCCTCTGGCGCTGGAGACGGCAGCGGCTCCTCCCTCTGGCGCTGGAGATGACAGCAATGGCTCCACTCCTCTGGGCTGGAAACAATGGCAGGGCTCCTCTCCTCTGGCGTTGGAGATGGCAGCTGATGGCTCCTCTCCCTCTGGCACTGGAGAAGGCAGCGATGACTCCTCTCCCTCTGGCTGGAAACAGCAGCGGGCCCCTCATATCTGCAGCCAGGTAGTTGAGCACCATGGCTGCAATGTCTGGGAGGATGCTGGTGGTGTTTCTGTTCCCAGGCCTCCCAGCGCTCCCCATCTCTCGCCCACAGGAGGTTGATCACAGCAGGGAGGGCGACCATTATATCCCTCTCAGGCTCCGCCAGCCAGTCCCAGATCCCCTCAGAGGAGACAGGATTCTTCCGCTTCGGAGGATGCGGGTCCTCTCTCACCCTTGCTGGATGCTCAGGCTCCTTCCTCTCCTGCCATGGAGGGGGTCGGTCCGGTGCCAAGTGCCCGACCTCACCAACCTCGAAACACCACTCCTCACCCTTCAGGCAGGTGAGGCAGACGTCCAGCGTGGTAAGGACCCGCTGCTGTTGCTGCGCCTCCTGCTGCTGTTGTTGTTGCTGCTGCTGCTTTCTCCTCCGGCTACTTTTCCCCATTTTTTTTCCAAAAAAACACAAAAAATACTTTTGAAAAAAAAAAAAAAACGTCCTTTTCCTTCCTGGTCCGACTGTTGGAGCGTTGTTTTGTCCCACGAGGACACCATATGTGGCAGTCTGGCTCGCAGTGGTGAAGTGTGATGGCGTCCACGGACCAGGAAGTAACTGAATCACAAACAATGGATGGTAGGGTGAAGCTGAATGCAACTGCATTCAGCGTATTTAATAAATAAACAAACAAAAACAAAAGATTTAAACAAAACACCAAAACACAAAACAAAAAGGCGCGATGGCCAAACAAATAGAAACAAGTATACTTTTTAAATATAGCAATTGTTTTGTTGTATTCTACGCGCTCTCTCCACTCTCCCGTACTCTCTACACTCTACACTCAACCAACGCAGAACGGACAGCTGCAGGTTCTTATACTCTGGCCGAGGGGTTAACTAGCTGTTAATTATCTTATTACCCCTCGGCCACAGTCTGCACGCGTTTGGTAAGGATGCATGACTGTCAGCTAGTTAAATAATCAGTAGCTAATCAGTCATGCATCCTCACGAGGTTTTTAAATATAAATAATAATAAATACGCGGCGCTGTTATCCGCGCCGCAAACAATAATACAAATAATAATAATAGGGCGGACACTCCATACACTCCCTCCGAGTAATAATGCAAATGGAATCTGTGACAATACATGCAAGCTGTATTATTTTATATATATATATATATATATATATATATATATATATATATATATATATATATATATATATACATATACAGTACTGTGCAAAAGTTTTAGGCAGGTGTGAAAAAATGCTGTAAAGTAAGAATGCTTTCAAAATAGACATGTTAATAGATTATATTTATCAATTAACTAAATGCAAAGTGAGTGAACAGAAGAAAAATCTAAATCAAATCCATATTTGGTGTGACCACCCTTTGCCTTCAAAACAGCATCAATTCTTCTAGGTACACTTGCACAAAGTCAGGGATTTTGTAGGCATATAGTCAGGTGTATGATTAAACAATTATACCAAACAGGTGCTAATGATCATCAATTCAATATGTAGGTTGAAACACAATCATTAACTGAAACAGAAACAGCTGTGTAGGAGGAATAAAACTGGGTGAGGAACAGCCAAACTCAGCTAACAAGGTGAGGTTGCTGAAGACAGTTTATTGTCAAAAGTCATACACCATGGTAAGACTGAGCACAGCAACAAGACACAAGGTAGTTATACTGCATCAGCAAGGTCTCTCCCAGGCAGAAATTTCAAGGCAGACCGGGGTTTCCAGATGTGCTGTCCAAGCTCTTTTGAAGAAGCACAAAGAAACGAACAGCGTTGAGGACCGTGAAGCGCAGTGGTCGGCCAAGGAAACTTACTGCAGCAGATGAAAGACACATCATGCTTACTTCCCTGCCATGTCGGAAGATGTCCAGCAGTGCCATCAGCTCAGAACTGGCAGAAAACAGTGGGACCCTGGTACACCCATCTACTGTCTGGAGAAGTCTGGTCAGAAGTGGCCTTCATGGAAGACTTGCGGCCAAAAGCCATACCTCCGGCGTGGAAACAAGGCCAGCGACTCAACTATGCACGAAAACACAGGAACTGGGGTGCAGAAAAATGGCAGCAGGTGCTCTGGGTGATGAGTCAAAATTTGAAATATTTGGCTGTAGCAGAAGGCAGTTTGTTAGCCGAAGGGCTGGAGAGCGTGCACGAATGAGTGTCTGCAGGCAACAGTGAAGCATGGTGGAGGTTCCTTGCAAGTTTGGGGCTGCATTTCTGCAAATGGAGTTGGGGATTTGGTCAGAATTAATGGTCTCCTCAATGCTGAGAAGTACAGGCAGATACTTATCCATCATGCAATACCATCAGGGAGGCATCTGATTGGCCCCAAATTTATTCTGCAGCATGACAACGACCCCAAACATACAGCGAAAGTCATTAAGAACTATCTTCAGCGTAAAGAAGAACAAGGAGTCCTGGAAGTGATGGTATGGCCCCACAGAGCCCTGATCTCAACATCATCGAGTCTGTCTGGGATTACATGAAGAGAGAGAAGCAACTGAGACTGCCTAAATCGACAGAAGAACTGTGGTTAGTTCTCCAAGATGTTTGGGCCAACCTACCTGCCGAGTTCCTTCAAAAACTGTGTGCAAGTGTACCTAGAAGAATTGATGCTTGATGCTGTTTTGAAGGCAAAGGGTGGTCACACCAAATATGGATTTGAGTTAGATTTTTCTTCTATTCACTCACTTTGCATTTAGTTAATTGATAAATATAATCTATTAACATGTCTATTTTTGAAAGCATTCTTACTTTACAGCATTTTTTCACACCTGCCTAAAACTTTTGCACAGTACTGTATATATATACAAGCTGAATCTCCCTGTTTCAAAACAGTTTCACTCACAATGGATAAGACAGGATTTATACAGTAGTGTATAAACAGTAGATTCTGTAACCGGTGCTGTGCAATTTTTCATGAGCCATCTCCATGTGGTCAAACTGATTCCATAATTCTTTCATGAAGTGTGCTTCCATTAGGTTCTTCCTGTGGACCCAGAAGGTTAGAGGATTATAACCTGCTTTAGCACTAAAATGGATCTACTCAATCCTGCAACACCCCAGCATATTGAGATTTTTAAGCCACCGTGTTGTTTGGATACGCCTTTTAATTTTCACTGGGATTTCTTTGGGATCCAGTGCTTTATAATCGACCATTAAGCCTATGCGGTTAGATGCTAGTTTTGACATTTTACACCTCAGCAATGCTGAAATGGAGAGCAAACCAACTTGTTTCATTCTCTTTAACACCCTCACTCAAAATTAGTTCTGTGGTGAGTACCAGTTTGGGGTACTGAATAGAGATGAAAAAAATGTAATTTGCCAGTAGGCGAGGAGAAGCAATTGTCTCTTTCTCATGAAAGACTACTAGGACTCTTTAACAATAATCCTGAGCAATAAAGATAGTTATAGTTGTAGTGTCATACGTAGTTTGAGCTTTTGAACTTTACCCTGCTGTTGATTTCTTATGAGTTAGTAGCATGTCTTGTTTTTTCCTGTGTTTGTACTGTAGATATGGAGAGTATGACTGCTAGGACATGTACAAAGCAGTTCCCCTTGGCAGCAAATCTATGTCTGTGAAGGAAGTTTCTTAAGAGTCTGAGGTCTGGCATCTGTGACTTTTATTTTTATTTTTTTTACCTTAATTTTAACATTTATTTTTATTTATTTTTATGTTACAGCCAAGGCTAACTTGTTAGTACGTGTACACAAATCCTGTGATGCCTCTAATACTCATCCAGGTTATGATTTTAAAGATAATTTTGAATTAAAAGAGGTGGTTTACAAATGCATGCTTTAAAATTGCTTCTGTCTGGCTGCATGCCACACATACATTATTAAATATTCTTGTGCAAATGTGATGAAACGTGCTAAGAACCTTCTTAAGTACATTCTTAAGTTATTAAGTGTATCGTATCCATAGTACAATAAATGTCTAGACACAGCATAAGTCATTGAGAGTATCAGAATTCGACATCACTCTGTATGATGGTTATCTGTTTCTGTTTTTATGTGAAACATTTATATGTAACTGACAGCCTAATCTTTAATTTACAGCCATGTGAGGGAATGAATGTCACTGACAAACAATTTTTTAAATTTTATATATTGCTAAATGACATTAAAAGAATACCCAGACTTGTTATGACATTTGAATTCACTTATACTAATGTTTGGGTGCCATAATGTTGTGTAAGTAATAAATTAATAAAGACACTGCTCTAGGCATTTCCCAGGACTGAATTCTTTCTCATAAGATTTGTTATTAAATTCTTGAATAACACTGTATTTTTTTTCCTCAATATCGTTGGCATTTGGTTAATAAAGCTTGTACCAGCCATTCATGTTTGATATGAATGGCTTTGTTTGAGTGTTTATGGAGGTTATGATAGGTGTGGTTGTTAATTCCCCTGATTTATTTCATAAAGAAGGGTGTGTTTGTAATTTTAGTAGTTCAGAATTTGTATTGCTGTTGGCCAAGCTTTTGAATTCTTAAACAAATAGCAATTCCATATGCATTTATCTTAATAAGGGAAAATGGAAACCAGAGATTTCAAAAGCATCTGTAGGACCAAAGCATCGGCATGACATATACTGTATAGGAGTATTGCATGCAAGAGTTCAAATCATTTTCAAGAACTTCTCCTACACAATATACTTTATGAGGCAGATTTACTATGATTTTTCTCTCATGCAAAATATACAATTTCTTTAAGAAACACAGAACATTTTTTATAAAATGAAAAATAAATTTGAAAAAAAACAGATCCACATAAACTCTAATAAAAAAAATAAAATACAAGTACAAATTTTAAATGCTGAAAAAGTAGGATGATTCCTCTGAGCTCCATGTCGAAACACAAATGGTGCACCTCCCCCCCCCCCACATTTTTTTATGTAATCTCTCTTGCTTGGACAAGAAAAGAGAGCTCTTTAGCATCAAAATGACCCCTTGCTGCACTGACTGTTAAATCTTCTGGTGAAATTGAGATTTCTTCATGTTGCAGGTGCCTGGCATTTGAGCCAAAAACAATTCAAAGACTTCAAAGACTTTTCACTTAACCTCCTTGTGCTCCGTCTTTTGGGTGAGATGTAATTGTAAGTGACTCTGCAGCTGATGCATAGTTCACACACCCTAGTCTCTGTAAGTCACCTTGGATAAAGGCGTCTGCTAAATAAATAAATAAATAAATAATAATAATTTTCAGTGTGATAATGATACACCCCCATTTCACTTCAGTACCATAATAGTTTGGGCTTTACTGCACATGTTTTAAACATAATGGGTCCTACGTATGTTCTATGTTTTATAACAGTCATCATGTAGTTTTCATATTTTCACAGCATGTCGTTGTATGTAAAAAGTATGTAAAATGTTTCTGTCATGTCAAATGTGATGTTTTTAGTAAAGCATCCCATATATTTTTACTTTTAGATTGAAGAGATTATCAAGATCATGATCACACAGTTGTTACGGTAGAGTTATAACAACTTGTTAACCTGTGAAATTCTTTCTTTTGTTAAATTAAACAACACAACTGGTCAAATCAAAATCAACATTTTCTAAAGGATTACATCATCATGGTATATTGTTGTACAGTCTGTGTAGGAGACACAAATTCATATGAAAAAAAGTGTCACACTGCCCAATTAATTGTTGTGATGTGTTATGGATAGTACCTATAATTACATCTCAGCCTATGCAAAAAAGAGTCATATTGCACGGTTTTCATTTTGGTTGGTAATTGTGTAAATTCCTAGTAATATAAAACATAACAAATGGGCTGCTGAATTAAAAGTAAATGAATTGCATCTTTGACATCACAAATCCCTCAAGATTTGCTTAAACAAACAGGGAGCTATACACAAGGTTAGAGTCTTAAGTTCATTGCTTTTTGTGTCCTGGGCCATTGGAAAACAGATACTGGCATGCAGCCATTGTACAGTATGCGGAATGTGTATTGTCTGGTACTTTATTAATGTACTCAAATGGTCATCTAATTTCCTGCAAAACCTAAGTGCTGAAGAATTCACTCAATATTGCTTCAGCAATTCTAGGCTTGCTTCAATGTCTGGCAACATTATTTTTGTTATTTTTGGCCTTTCCTTAAATGTAAGTTCATCATCTCCACTCAGCAAGATCTGGCAGATGACAATAATCTTGATTGTGAAAGTAACTTTCCCTCTAAATGGCAATACTGTTTTTTCCAAACACAGATGCAAATCTAAATGTATTTATTTTTCTTTTATTTGGCAAGACAACGTAACCAACCACTAGTTTGAAATATTACAAACATGCATGCAACAAATCACATTAGAATATATTAAAACAATATATTGACAAGGACTTTGAAAAAAACTGTCTTGAAAGTGATTTCATGAAAGTAAAAAAAGGATGTATTGCTAGACTTGGGTTGAAATAACTTAAAATGGTAGTTTACAATTCTTTAATTTTTGTGTGGTGTGTCTATTGTGACGATGCAGTCTTAAAAACATAAGCAATAGCAACACGCGATGCATGTAAAGTACTAGAGAATGGACCTAATCATTATGAAGATCCCTGTAGTTAATTAATGACAGATGGGGAAGTATGCTATGTTTTTAAAGCAAATATTCAGTTTCATACATTACTATCCAAAGGTCAGCTGTGACATTACTGCAACTGCGTACACCTTAACATGTACCTTTGAAACTGCGTGCACCCTAACATGTACCTCTGAAACTGCGTACACCCTAACATATACCTCCGAAACTGCATACACCCTAACATATACCAATGTCGACCCAGGGGACTTTTTTGACCTGAAAAAAGAAGCAAGGACCAGGGGTCACAAATGGAGATTAGATAAAGGGGCATTCAGAACAGAAAATAGGAGGCACTTTTTACACAGAGAATTGTGAGGGTCTGGAACCAACTCCCCAGTAATGTTGTTGAAGCTGACACCCTGGGATCCTTCAAGAAGCTGCTTGATGAGATTCTGGGATCAATAAGCTACTAACAATGAAACGAGCAAGATGGGCTGACTGGTCTTCTCTCGTTTGTAAACTTTCTTATGTTCTTATATACCTCCAGAACTGCGTACACCCTAACATATGCCTCCACAACTGTGTACACCCTAACATATACCTCCACAACTGCGTACACCCTAACATATACCTCCACAACTGCGTACACCCTAACATATACCTCCACAACTGCGTACACCCTAACATATACCTCCACAACTGTGTACACCCTAACATATACCTCCGAAACTGTGTACACCCTAACATGTACCTCCACAACTGCGTACACCCTAACATATACCTCCACAACTAGGTACACCCTAACATATACCTCCACAACTGTGTACACCCTAACATATACCTCCACAACTGTGTACACCCTAACATATACCTCCACAACTGTGTACACCCTAACATATACCTCCACAACTGTGTACACCCTAACATATACCTCCACAACTGCGTACACCCTAACATATACCTCCAGAACTGTGAACACCCTGACATATACCTCCGAAACTTTGTACGCCCTAACATATACCTCCACAGCTGCCAGGACACATAAGGTCATACTTTGTTTTATTTTACCTTTCGGGATACCGTCGACAGTAGAGAGAGAGTAACGGGACACTTTCCATGGATTTCAAGTGGTAAAATACCTTTGAAGTCATATTAACTTAACTCATGGCAATCCGGAAAAATTTAGCAGTTCTTGTCTTGTCACTTCCTTTGTTTTGACTGCTGCAAAGCTTTGATCATGTTCTCCCTCTTGGAGACAGGCAGCACGTTAAAGTGGCATCATCACTCTCAATATGCACAGCTTGAGCTAGTCTGAACTCCCCAGTTGTGTCAGACTCGATACATATTTCTGTTAAACATCATTGGTATTGGAAACAGTTGTGAGGTTACATCATTCAGAAGTGGGGTTTTATTCTTTAACTAAGCCCTCCATTGCTCGCTTGTTTTTCATCTTCCAAGGAAATTTGTAAAAATGTACAGTGTGGAATGCTTAGAACATAAGCACTTTAAATGTGTTCTGAATAATTTCCTGCAAAATAATTAGTAAAACATTTCAAATATGTGGCATCGAACATAAAATAAAACAACTACCCTTGCAGCATTCATGGTAATAAGGCAGTTTCCTGAAAAAGTTGATCTTATGGTAGAAAGCAATTTATCCACCATTTAAGTTTGTTTTTTTTTGCAAGTAAAAGCTTGAAAGAGGCCATCTTGACATCAGTGACCGAAACTTGTATTGGAGGATTGATGGATGGTGTTCACATGACTGTTGGCTGTTAAAAGAAAGTATTGTTCATGGGGTCTGCTTCTAGCACAGACGTGACCTACAGTACATTGCCTGGAGTTTTAATAACCTCATCTCACCACATCTTTGTCAAATACATTGCAAACACTTTACAGCTAGAATACTCCTCCACATATTGCAAGGACCTTTGAGCAATACAATGTTTATTAGGAATTTGTTTAAAACCAACCTTACACTTCTTTACTTTGTGCGAATTTAGTTACCAGTTACCAAGTAAACACATTAATTCACACTGGAAAGCCCTTTCACTTTCGTGGGGTATGGAATATATTTCTTTCAATCCATTCACCTGTTTCCATGATCTCATGAATCTGTTAGTGTCTTGTCACATTTAAACATACCTAATATCTTTAACATTAGTTAAAGAGGCCTTATATATCCCAGGCTTAAGGAGAGATTATGTCACTCAAAATGTCTTTAACAATAGGCCTTGATATAAATATGTAGAAGAATAGCAACTTTTGTATGAGTCATGCCTTTTTTAAAATTTGCTTTTCGTTTGCCATATAAGTAGCTGCTACTCTTAACTGCTTATCTATGTAATATTGTTCCCTTACAAGAAGCTTTTCCTTACCCATCAAGACATATTAAGACAGTTTAAAAATCCAGATGCACTTCCCACACACAAGAAAATTAAATTTTCTCTTACAGCCGGATAGCTAATCAATCAGTCATACATTTAAAACATCATATGTTACATATCTGCTATACTGCATCTTACTGTTTAGCTGTACTCTAAAAGCTGACCCCTTACATGACTTTTAAAGGGTTAAACATATATACATTTGACATTCCACTGTTGTTAGGCAATACACTACTCACACAACAGCTTATCAAATACAACAGGGACGGGATCTCGCGTGATCATGCCTCTGTGTTGAGTGTGCCCACAGGAGATTAATTGCGCAAATGTGATACAACATTGTTATATTATCAAATAATCTTGGCACATTAGCTAATGTGTAGGCAGTGTGCCTACATGCAGGACGAATATCTATAAGGCTTTTACATGGTTAGTTACCCTTGGAGACTGTTTCTCTTGGATTAGGCTAAAGGTTACAGAAGTTATGATTTGTTTTTTGCTTGAGTGGATGATTTTAAAGCAACTGACCCAAAAGCCAATCATTGCAAGAAAATGAATACACACAGGCACATAGCAACAGTATGAGGACCTCACTGCCATGCTGAGCCTTGCTTTTATCTGTGGTGAAAGGCCTTTCTTCTGCAGTATAATGGATTTTGTCCACAACTGTGGGATTGTTCAGTGTTGTTTCAAGAAAAGAAAACTTAAACTGTAAACCACAGAATGGAGGAGTCATTAACAAGAAACCCGCACATTTAGATAAATGGCCTATCTTTGATACAGAATGTGAAAATATTCAGTAAATTCAATGTTATCTTTGGCCTGAAACTGATAAACCAAGAGTTGCTTTCAGCCTGTTCATTAGGTGGCATAAAAGTATTTATGAACCAAACTGAAGTGTACTTTATTAAGCTAATGAAAGGTCATTGGAAATTTGGTAAATCTCGTAAGAAAAGGTGATCTGTATTGAGTGAGTGGAACAAGACAAAGTTACAGTAGAATTCAGAAATAAAAAGTTCTGCACCATTGCTGTAACTAACTTTGCTAAAAGAAAATGCAATGGTATTATGACAAGCTATTTGTAAATGTTCTGACTGCCAATTGTTATAATTTTTTTATTGCAGTATTTTTATAAATATTCTGTGTCAATAAAGCAGAATTTGAACTCTTAAGACTAAACAGTGAGGTGTCTCTTCCTCTCAAAGGAAAAAGGGCAGCAGCAGTGTCAACCCCTTGGATTTCTCCACAGGAAGTTATTTAGACCCATGTGTTCACATTTTAAATGGCCGTAGATCAATGATTCTACAACATTTAGTTTGGATAACTGCGTGGATGTTGTAATGACCTTATGAGTTGCTATGTTTATATGCACAAGGAGTCGATCCTTTTGCAAATGATTGTTTTGAATTAAAAAACAAATGCACATGCCAAACTCAATTGTGTTCGTGGGAGTCAATGCTTCTGAACCCATGTACTTGAATAACTAAATAACTTTGTTTTATATTTTATGTTGTGCAATTCTCACAGAACAAGCTCTTTGAGCCAGATAGCTTGCTATTTCCAAATTGTGAAGACACTGTGGCGAGTGCAATTCCAACACTTTTGTTAAAAAAAAATTAAAAAAAACACATTATAAAGGGGATGTTACATGAAAATTACATTACAGTATATTGGAGCATTATGGCATTTTATTTCACAGAAACTACTTTTTATTTCCATTAACCTGCCTTCTGTAGGTTTAATAATACATAAACAAACTTAAATAATAACCCTGTAGTTTTGCACTTTTTTATGATCAAATTTATTTAGCTTTCAGCTTTTTTTTTGTTTTAGCAGTAAAGATCATGTGCATTTAAGTGACACACTGAACAGTTATGCTAGTAAATAGTCATATATTCATTTTAACCTTGGATGCTGGTTTTGAAACAGTTACAAATGCGCATAGTGGCTGTCCAACTAGTCGGACCATCTGTGTCTCAGCTGCAAATGGAAAATTTAGAGGACTACTGTTTTAAGTCTTCAAGGAAAGGCAAACTACTGTTGTAACCCTCAGGTGAGTGTTTGCAACTACATGTAAATTAATCAATTGCTAGTCCTTAAATACACAAGACACAATGGCCTTTGCTTTCCTGGTTACACTTGCAGACTGATCTTTGTTTCCATCCATTTTATAGCCAACTACTCTTGGCCATATTGTTCAGTAGATCATGTGACATGTCATGTGATTCAGCAACTTTGCATAATATGTCCTCATGATGTGCCTTTTTATTTTGGGGTTGTTCTGATTAAAAAATGGAACTCTATAGATGAATGATTGAACAACCGGGCTGTATGATGGTACTGTAAGTTTATTCATAATGGTATGTTAATCATGCACTGTCTGAAATAGAATGCATATGGGAAATAGTAATCCTGGATCTGATGTGGGGTTCTGCTATGATCATATGATCATACTCCTGTGCCATAATTGTATGCCTCTCAAGGATAACAGATGTACCATTAGCCTCCTGGAAAATCCAATAAGTGCCTTCTTAATTTTCCTGTATGAAAAGTGTCCTCAACAGAGCTAGAAGCAGATGGTGAGATGAAGGGGATGTTTTTTTACTGCTGGACCAGTCAGATCAGGGTTTCTGACTCTGCCCTGTGATTGGCTGACCTTGCAGGGTCTTGATGGTAATTTGTGGCACCACCAGCTGGGACCCACAGTCTGCTCTGAAATCAAGAAAGAGGCTTTGGATATTGGCTTCATCAGGGGGAAGACTGCTTTGCTCCATGATGTGTGTAAAATGGCATTAAGGAAGCAATTTCGCTCATTAAATCAAATTCCCATGGAAGTTTGTCCATGTCAGTCTCTCGCTGACAAGAAGGAAAGGAAGGCTTCATTGGGCATTACGTAATTTTCCGTAGTACCATTTTAGGAGCAGTTTCCACCGCCTAGACGTACAGATCCCTACAAAGTCAGATTACTTTACTTTATATGCTTGGATGACTTCTGATGTTTGGCAAAGTACAATAAAAAAGGCATTTGCCAGGTTAATGTTTCGATACAGTGTTTTCCACATTTTTTTCATTCTGCACAACAAATTGTTTCCAAATTTTGTGTTTACCACTGCTGTGTAACACAGAGGCTAAGTGACCATTTTGGCGATTCCAGTTTCAACGTCATGCAGCATTTAGGAAACTGAACACATTCACTTGGGGTTTAAATGCTATCTTGACCAGGGGATTCTTATTTTAGAGCTGAGATAGCAATACCAGTGACAAAGCTATTGGTCACTTTGTTCACCAGGTTTTCTATTTATTGTATTCTGGTGTTTTTTTCTTCTTCTAAACTAGCTATTTGAGCTTGTGTGTGAAATCATTGTTTTCTTAGTAGAATGTGCTGATCTTTTGCACTGATTGCAGCTTGCATTCTTTCTGGCAAGGCTTGACGCAAAAAGAAAAATACAAAAAGAAAGGTTTGCGGTTTTGGCCTCTTTATCTTGATCTGTTTTCTGTCAAACCGTCAATGGCATAGCTATCTCTGGATATCCCTCGTACTGTATTCATTCTGCAGTGAGGTATAATTAGAAGCATGACTGTGTTATCTACCCTGTCAAAAGGCTTGATATGCAGGCAAAAACAGATTTTGCTCTTGAAAGCCTTCCCAGCGATTACTCAGCAGGATCATTTGTAAGCTATTTTATCTTGCATTTCACTGGGCGCCTACGAGGGCTTGAGAGTAAAGAAGGGCGTGAGGGGCAGTGAGCTTGGAGCATGTTAGTGCTTGAGTGACGATGGTGTTAGACATAGGACAGGCTGGACAGGTCCCTTTACTCAAAGGACCGGGTCAGGCAGCATCCTCTGGCTGCTGAGCGGCTTGAGATGAGTAAGGGCCAGGACAAACAAAGACACTCTGAACTGTCATCGTGGAGGATGAGAGACAGAACATACAAAAGACGAAGATCTCAAGTCCAGGCCGGGTCAGGCAGCATCCTCTGGCTGCTGGGCGACAAGGAGAATGAGACATAGTGACAAAAGGACAGATCCCGTCACTACTCAGGCAGCACCCTCAGGCAGCATTGGCTGGCAGCTGGGTGGCATGGAGAGTTAGGGAAAAGTGTCTCGGGTCCGTATAGGAGAGACGAAGGAAGAGACAACCCAGGGGCCCAACTCGGCAGGTGGGGGACTTGGCCTCCCTCAGAGGGGGCAAGAAAGAAAAGAAACTAGGGTGAGTGATAGCAGGTTGTGGCCTCCATGAGGCTAGTGCATAAGCTGCGAAAGTGTAGATGTGGCTGGGGGTCCCCTCTGACCAGCGAGGAACCACCGGGGACGGCAGGGACTTGGGTGGGAGTCCGACCCGGTCGGTTGGGAGACTGGGACACTTCCCCCCCCCCCTCAGAGGGATCCCTGCAGTATTAGAAAGGAGCGGAGGAGAAGGGAGGAGGAGGACAAAAAACAAACACAAGACAAATAGAGACAGTAGTGATAGGTTAATATAGGAACGAGGGAGAGATTGACAGGCGGAGCTGCCAAACGGAACTCCCTGGCCACGCCCCTTGACTGACGTGGCGAGCAAGGCTATTTACAGATGACTACAAATTGTGCATTGTTAATGCAAAACGCATTAAAATACGCCAAAAGGTTTGTATCTGGCCTACTTTCAGCACGCTTAAAATTATCAAAACTTTTAATAACGTAATAACTGCATTAAACAAATATGCATTACATTTAGGCCTACCTTAAATTACATTTTCTATTATTATTGTTTATTAATCCTGAGAGTCACTTTCATCGCTGTCACTTATTAGCAGTTCATTACGCTGAAGCACCTCCTCATCTTCCTCAGATACAATGGCAATGACAGAGACCTGGTGTTTAATACAGACCCGGCTTTTATTTACAATAATTGCCAGCAGACCCGGCGTGTATTGGAGACAGGCGGTTATTTGAGACCCGGCAATTATTTGAAGTTTTATGGTACTCATTTTACAAAATAAAAAGGTATCTTGAATAAACCTATACACATGTTCATTCAGGATGTTTTTTTAAGATGAGTATTATCACAATGATTCGGATAATTAAGAAGCAGTATAAATTAAGTAAGTGTTTAGTGCTCAGTTCATATATTTATTGTTTTCAGTTTAAGGGCAACTTAAAAACCCTCTCCTGTTCCAAAGTGTTCCGGAATTATGGAGCCAGGTGGCAACCCAGGCCCTATAGTCAATTTCGAACCAGAACCTTGTTCCAACCAGGTTTTTAAACAGTCAGGCTTTCGTCTGGTTAATTTAATAATTAAAGGATTGAAAGAACTACTAGTCACTACCTGTGACAGTGTAGCGTCTCGGCCCAAGCTGTTACCGACAGGAAAGAAACCTAGAGACAGAAAGCTGCATTTCAGGTGCTGGTGCGCGCATTTATTAACAAAGCAAACACAAAAACAGGAACAAAATAAACTGGCACGAGGGCCAAAATAAAATGTTCACAAAAAGAATAAATCACATGTAGGCTGGGCATTAGCCTTTACCACAGATTCACTAAAATACAAAAATCACAGCACAAACTCCTTCAACAAAGAAAAGCTTTCTGGTTCCTTTTAAACATGTGGCTTCTCCCCAATTAGCATCAATTACCTAAGTGGGGAATGGTCACACCTGTGATTGCTGGCAGGGATAGATTTAACGCTATCCCTGCCAACATTACATCCCCACACACACCATTTACATCAGCAGGGCTTCTGTCCTGCCACGGTACCACTTCTGTAGAGCAACTTGGTTCTGTAGTGTTGTTGTGTGGTGTAGGTTAGTGTAGTTCAAATGTTTCAGTCTCTTATGACTTTGTGGAAAGAGGAAATGAGCATTCATGGGGACGGTGGAAGATAAGATCCGTAGTTTCAAAGCAGTTACTTTGATCTTAATTGGCCACACTATTACTTATACATCCTATAGGTCACAGCCTACTACTAAAGCCTGACCTGTCTGCAGTTGCTATACAATGAGAGTCTAAAATATTACCCGGCAGGAGACTGAAAACAACAATTAAGGGAGCATTTTAAAACATAGTTTTGGGGCAACAGAACTAAGAACAATTTCAAAATTTAAAAGCCAATGGAAAAGGGGGAGAAAAAAAATTGACAGCTAAACATGCTAAGGGAAAACAAACAAAAAAAAAAACATTTATACCACCAGCCTAATACTCATATACCATAAGCGAGTCAATAATATTGACTAATATCAAAGCCTACAACTTGCCTATGTATTCCTTTCAAACCCATTAACATTAGCATTTTCTCAGAAGAATAACATTTGAGCCAGAGTAAAAATAGAATGCTTTGTATTTATACAAACAAGTGCTAACAAGTAGTAATTTTTGTCAATGGTCTTATTATTTAGATACGAGTATAAACAGGAACACAGTCTAAAAATTGGCAGTGGTGATTTGCTTTTCACATGAATTTCATACAGCACATCAAAGTGTTTCACAAGTTTCATAAAACAAGCAGAGATAATGTTTTATGATGTATTGTAGAATTAAAGCTCAAAAGAGCTGCTTACGACTGGCCACAGCTGTTGTTCAGCATTGCAGATGCAAAAACCAAAAGTGAGAAATGCGAGTGAAAGTTGCTGAGAGTATGGAGAAAATGTTAAATGGTGCTTATTACTTTTCTTTTGCTATGAATCAGCACCTCAATGTTTTGTACAGGATTAATAAAAGAAATTGGTGGAAAACATGACATAAGGCACATTAGATACCTGGAATAGCACATGGCACTAAAACAGATGACATGACATCATATTGCACATCATGGATGACATGACATCATATTGCACATCATGGATGACATGACATCATATTGCACATATTTATCGTTTTTAGGTTCAAGTAATTTGCATTACTGTGTACAACACTGAGGTTAATAGAAATGAAATGCATTGTTAATTAAAAGTAGTGGCCACAATAAAATATGAGCAGACGAAAGAGTGGGTGTCAGTTGCAATTGCATGTTAGTGCAGAACCCAGCTTTTACAACTTGCGTCCCAATATATTCAGGTACTCTTTTCTTTAAGGGATACAGGACTACAAGTGTTGAAAATAGTGTTTTCATTATAGCATTTTTTCACATTCTTTTTCGGTCACTGTTTTCAAAACAGTTGACTGTGTGAAAGTTGTTGGACACCAAGGTCAATGGATTTGTTTTGCCAACCGGTTGTTTCCATTGGTTTGATCTGGTCTGAATTCTTGACATTGAATGGTACAATCTAAGGGTAAAAAATCTATTAATTCAATTGATATTAATTCACTTCTATACTGTAGTTTTAATATATGATGTTACTTTTTTTTCACTCAAAGCAGCTTCTTTATTAAGAGGTTAAAAGGGGCTTTGATTTTACTGAGGGTTGTCATTAATACAGAAGCTGTTAAGCGTCCTTGATCTTATCAACAGCCATCTGCCTCCAATTAAATAGTGATCTTACAAGGAGACAAGTGTGTACTACTGGATTGTAAAACTGCTTTGCCTGCCCTTAGTTGCTTGTTGTTTATACAATTGCTTGTCACATGGGTATTTTGATGTACAATATGATCACGGTAAGCCTTGGGGTCTGCCAAAAAACTACTTGGGAAGTGCCTGAGGAAAAGCGAAACATTGGCCTGAAATTCACATGGGGAGATTTGTAAGTTGCACATTACATTGATTCTCTTTTAGACCATTATAATTTTCCAGTTGATTTCAGAAATTTTGGAAGATTATTTATTATTTGAGTTAATTTTTGATCACATATTATGGTATGCAGTAGGACAGGCTGAACCTGGGATTTACTTTGTTTTAATATTGTAGTTTGTTTGAATTAGATTTGTTGCAGGTGAACGTTTGAACTGTAACGACTGCTGCAGTGCACAAAACCAAAATTATTTTATTTAATGAGATTACAGCCACCACATTAATCCTGATTTACAGTGGTTTGGAATGAGAGACAACACACATACAAACTTTGACTGACCTGTAACTAAAATGTGTTTGATCACATATATGAAACAATGTTCAGTACTGTACATATAAAAAAAGTATCCTCATACAAACAAAAAGCAGACACTAAACATCTGGAAAAATTCTCATATTCTGAGACGGTAATATTAGCAAATTCGTGAACAAAAATCCAAGAGACCAAAGTAAACTTGTACACTATAAACGGAGCCCCTTGCTTATATTTAAAACCAGTGTCAAACTTGCCAATTTCTTTCTCCAAAAATCTTTTTTTTTTTTATCAGTTTTTTTAACTGAGCTATGTTTAGCCTTGAAAATGGGCAGAATCTTGGAAAATAGTTGCTGCAATTTCAGCATTTGCCCATTTTGGCAAATAAGGCTTCTAAAGTTAGATGCCATATAAATGTGTTTCCAAACCATTACTTAAATATATCTACCCTTGCCTATTGATTTTGCAAAGAGAGTAAGCAAAGGGGGAATATCACAGTGTCCTTGTGTTTTGTTCTTAGCCCCTGCAGCACTTCGGTCTGTCATGACATGCTTTGTTCTTCAGCTGCAGACATCCGCATAACAATTGCCCCCTAATAGGAAAAGGGGGGCACAGGGGGACTCTCCCTTGCAGAGTGCAGACTGTGCCTTAATTACCTTTCATTACCATAAGTTGCCGATTCCCTCCTCCCTGAGGGTGGCTACTAGCTCTCGCTGGGCCCCATCTGCCATTGGGAGCTGGAGGGTTGGACAGGCAGTGTGGTTTTACAGTACCTAAAAGCAGATTTTGAGAGCCCTGCCTCTCTCTGAAAACCTAAGCTCTACAGATTTTGCAAGGCAGGGCAAGCCTACTGCCTGTCTGTCTGTTGTAGTGGTGAGATAGTGCCGGAGTATGGAACAAGTCTCGCTGTTGAGAAGAAGCCATGCAGACAGTCTCTTGAGTGCCTTTGAGAACCTGAGACACACTGGTAGACAGTGTAATCTGTGGATGTAAACAGTGCTGGTCTGAAACTGTTCTTGGGTAAAGCCGGGAGTTAATAACATTCAACAGAACTGCTTCAGAGAGCTAAGTGATTTGATGCGTTTGATTGCAAGATGCGTACAGACACTATTCCATTTCCTTCAAGGGGTAAGCTGCATGTTTGTTAGGATATGGATCAGTGGGTCATGAAAAAAAGCTTATCTATTTATATTGTAATATATTAACCAGCTGTAATTGCTGGAGGGAGAACAGTATTGTTCAATGCATACAGATAGCTACTGGAAATCTAAGTTTGAATATACATTCTATATATATAATATATATATATATATATATATATTATTTTACTTTGAATGTTCCTTTTGTAATGTTAAGCTGCCAGTTTTTGAAACGCACTGTCAGTTCCAAAGCCTGATACTGTAAGAATGCAGGATTTACTTTTCAAGATGCAATTACTTTACCACAGGATACACGTTGGATAGAAGTGGCTCTAGGTCGGGGGTCCTATGGTTGGACTAAACATTAACTACAGTACTTTATAGTTGTGTATCCAGTGTTCCTTTGGAAAAACTACAGTATCTAGTGATGTACAGTATGCTTCAGAGAATGAGATGAAAGAGTGATGAGAGGTTTAGAGTTAAACAAACCTTTGGGCAAAATTGCTCACTTAATAAGTACTTTTATTTAGAGACTTGATTCAAGGTCTTAATTCTACCTGTCACTTTCTCAGCTAGCGCTCTAACTTGACTAGAGTAAATATTGTGGGCCCTATTGTTCACTCATGCAATTAAAAAAACAACTACAATGAATGGGTTTGTGTGTTCTATGAAATGCTAAAGAGTCAATACTGTTGCTCGTACTAAAGTGGAGGTGCAGTAGATGTAAAATAGGCTACAGTCTAATGAGTTGACCTTTTTTATTTTCTTGGCATGCTGTGTCAGACCATGTCCCTGTGTGGGGGGAAATCCTTTTAAACAGTGCTGACTGAGTAAGATTTTTTTCTTCTTCGTTGTTTAATGTTGTTTTAAGTCAGTCGTTTGGGATTAAGTAGGAAGCAGAGAGGATACTTTATAAATGTAACCCAGAGAGTTTGTAATTTTTGGATGGAACTATATCACATTCCTCATATAAGTAACATAACTGGAGCACTATATTCTTGAAATGACTCTGTGGGGATTAGAGGAAAGTAAAGGCTTGTTTGCAAAGAGAGCTTCTACTGTAGTGCTGTATTGCTCCAGGGTCTTTACTGGTATCATTAGGGTTGTGGTTAGAGTTATCTGTGGTAATTACACTGCGCAGTGCAACCTGAGATCCCCTCCACCCTACATAACTGGAGAATAGGAAATAGTCTTGTATGTGCTGCAAATCATAATCACTGGACTGTGTTAACCAGGTACTGTACACCATAGAGCTTTTGGCACATCTGCATTTCTTATATACACTGTAGCATTATATGAAAATATTGTGAGGGTTTTTTCTTTTTCTTATAATTGTCTGTTTTGTTTTCAGATACTTTTTATATAATAGCTAATTTTTAAATAATAATACAGTAAATGAATCTTGTGTGATGTGTTTAGCCCACCTGCTGGTTTATTGTGTTATCTGTTCAGCAGCTACAGTACTCATTTTAAGTACACTATCCAGAAAACAAAACAGGCTTTTAAGAAAACTTGCATGTTCATTACCAAAAGCTCAATTATATCCCCTGCACCGGCTATTTCTGATATTAATCAACACTAGTCCATTTTAATGTCACTCTCTTGATAATACAGTCTGAAGGAGGCTGTGCAGATTGACATTTTTTCTGATGTTTTGACACTGTTCCTGTCTTAGAGATTTTATGCTATCTACATTTTCAAAATATTTAATCTCTTAATTTCTGTTTTATATCCTATTATGTATGTTCTCTACCATTCTATACCATGATTTTCTGTTTAGATATTTTTTGATTAACAGGCCGAATGGCTTCTTCTTTTTGTAACTTTTCTTTTTTTTTTTTTAAGATCGAACTACTTGAGCTATGCTGTATAACTTCTATCCCTAAATATCCCTAAACTAAAGTGTTAGCTACTGTTAGGAAAATTCACCTTTAACAAGTGGTTGACATTTTAAATGTGAATACATTTCTAAGCAGAAAGGACAGTAGAGAATGATAGGGAACACTAACCGGTAGGAAATCTGAAAATGTAGATGGTGTAAAGTGTCCCTTTTAAAAACCATCTTAGTGCTTTCAGCAGTTGTGCTGTAACTGCTTGCTAGGTGGGTTTAAGGTGTTGACAAAAGGAAACTAGGTTTGATTAGGTTTGACTAGGTTTGATTAGGTTTGATTATGGGGGTAACCTGGCTGAAGAATACTCAAGACGTCGTGCAGGTTTACAATTATTTGGTAATAATTGGTTCTGGCCAGGCAATTGCCACAATGTCTTGTAGTTTAAGGAGAGGAAGGAAGCCATCTGATAAAGGAGCTGTCCTGGCACCAGGCAGGCCCAACCCTTACAGTACATGACATGACCACTTGCACACCAAGGTTTAATGAGAAATACAATATTTATTTAGTGCTACTGTTTTTGTCAGATACTGTAGACTGTGTCTATTATTCCTCCTCTCAATTCTGGCCTCATCCACTTTACTTCAAAATGTGGAATTTACCACTGAAAGCATGTACAAACCTGTTCTGGTTCAAAAGCTTCTTTAGCAGCATACCATGCTGTACATTTTACTTGGTCAGAAAATACTGAACTGTGTTCAGTACAGTTAGATTATGTAGCTGAACATTTTCCAAAAGCCCTTCTACCATTCTCTTGACAAGGTGCATTTTCTTTAATTGCTAAATATATGGTCCTTGTCTTAAATCATAACAGTAAAGACAGGCTTTGGCTGGAGCGGCTGTAGGCCTCCCTATGGTTAATGCTGGTGTCTGTTTCTGAGCAGTAATGAGTCATGTAAGGCTGAGCTTCACAGAGCAGACTGGCTGAGAGCCAGCAGGTTGACTCCTAACAATTAACCCAACCACTCATCCTCAAACTAAGAGAGCTTATCAAAGCCCCTGTCCCCTGCCTAAACAGTAATCCAGGGAGAAGGGATTTAAACAGGCACATTAACTTCTAGTGCTGGGGAAAGGATTTTGGGGCATGGAGAAATACTTTAAAAAAGTGGTACATTTGGGTGCTACTAAAGGGAGACAAGCAAGTGAGCCCCCCGCATTGTCCCAGGTTCCTGCTTTGTCTGCCCTGAATGCAACCGTGGCCAGTGTGATTGTTGCCAACATTAACAGCTCTGTCTTTGGTAGAGTCCACGAGGAATGTCACCCTGCCTAAGTCAAACCATGTATGTTCTCTGTGTGGCAGTACAGTACATGTTTGAAGTACATTATGAACCACGAAATATATTATTAAGGAAAACGTTTTTCCGCAGAGAACGGCTGTTGACAATCAGGGTCTTCTCCAACCTTGCACATGCAAAGAGGCACCAATCTAAGACTAAGTCTGTTACTTCTGAGTCAGGAAGCCCACGCCAACTCAAATAACATTAGTGGCAGCGAGACAAGCAGTCCTTGAGGGTCATTAGAGAAACACTGGAGCAAAAGCACAAGTCTTTGACATTTGAGTACAGAGTTTTAGGTGACTGTTGAAAGCACAAGTGCTGTTGTGGATTTTTTAATTGGATATCCCTATTTGGGCTGCTTATGGGGCTCTGTTTTGGTGACTAATAGCCCAGCTGCAGCACCTTCAAACAATCAAATATATATATACTATAATCTGCTTGTATGAGACCAGAGATCTGAGATATTGTTCTTAAAGGTTATCATTTACTGATCTGGCTCAGGAATAAGCACTGAGAAGTCTTGAATGCAGACACAACTGCATACGTTACAGTCATGTTCTCTCATCTTCATCAGCCTAACAAAGCAGCTGAGTAGATTTTTTTTTTTTTAATGAAATAATTAATAAAATAACTAGATGAGCTTTGCACCGAAAATAAACTACCAGGTGAAAGAAGTCTACTTGTCAGTTGAAACCAGGATCCTACTAGGATCTGTTTTTAAAAAAAAATGTTACCCCTCTGGTAAATACAGCTTGGCATTTTTATATATAAATCCCAAAAGGTACAAGACAAAACTACTATACCAGTTTAGCGCTATGTTAGTTGGTAGACAGGCACATTTATATTTTCATTTTATATTTATAGTTTCTTTGAAAGCGATTTGACTGTGTGTACTAGACTGTTTCACTGAAGAGCACCATAACCAAGAAAGCAATGCGTACGACTTAATAAACTCTTATAGGGGAATTAGGCTTTAAAAGCTTTGAATCTGAAGTCACATGTTGAACCCTTTTACCTTACTGGTACTGTACAGTGAACGTGGAACAATAAAATCATTCATAGGAATTAGCAAAATCACATTGAGCAGTGGCTTTCAATAGGATGTAAAATGTCCTGCACTATGCATTTGTGCAACCTTATACAATTCCAGTCATCTCACAAGAATGCCTCCCCACCTAAGCGGTCTGTGTTGTTGTTACACGTTTGATGTGACTTTGCTCTGCTGTTTGTTGTGTTTCCAGTGTTCCTTTGGAAATGCTGCCAGCCTCTGTGATCAGAAGTAGTGGCTTGTCTTTTGTTGTCTGTCTCTTAAGGAGCAGCGATGGGGTTTGAGTGAGGGTGGTCTGTTCTATCACTCTATGGCATCAGAAGCCACAGTTTATTATTACAGTACTGTAGGTCTTTTTTTGTAGGCTGGTTTGTTGTTTTACTTTTGATCTGGAAATATTGGCTGGGCTGCAGCAGGCATGGGTTCCCTCCAGTGGTTGAACCAGCAACATAGACTCAACCATGTGATAATCGCTTCATCCCTTAAAATACCTTTCGTGTGTGCAGCTGTCTTTAATCGAACTAAACAGTGATTTTGTGTTTCCCGAATAAAACCTTTAGATTCAGTTTTGCTATCTGTTTGAAGATACTTTAATGGTATTTCTGTAAACTATTCCGTTGTCATGACTTATCATTTTTATTTTCATTTTAGTGGCAGGCTGATGATATTTTGTTTGCATTGGCTAAACCATTGCAATAAACTTCAAAAGGTCACCCTAGCGTGTGCTCCGCTGAAGAAATCCTAGCAAAACTGTTAGAATACCACAGCATTACCAGAAACAGTATGCCATGGAACAAATCATGCACTGTGGCTTTGATATGGTCTATATTGATACATAGCATGGACCTACAATGGATTGGTATTGTACTGTATATTAGCATTTCAAATATGTTACTGTGATACCATAATAAGTACTGTAGCCCATGCCATTAAAGCTGCCCTTGAGCTACCATTCTAGGCCTCACCCTCAATCAATGCATTTAGCTTTCTGCATCTGATTCCCCAATCATTTACCTTGTAATTAAGTTCTGTGGCTTGGCAGACTTAGGAACTTAAGTGACTTGTGTAATATGATTCCCTAAGACTCTGCTGTGTGCTGATATTATTAAGGATTATCCCTTGGCTGTCAGTCTTAAGTTTGTATGTCCTTTTTTGACGGGGTACCCCCACCCCTGTGTATACTAAGTTTTGTATTTTGTATTTGTTGTATTATTATTTAAAAACATATTGTTTAATTCGTATAAGCTATGATGTTTTGTTATTGTTGTTTTTGCAGCATGGACAGGGTTAAACTTCCCCATCCATGCTAACCCCATGCAGAATGTGACCGTCTCCAGATTGATTGATTAATTTATTACTAATTTGGAGACGGTCACATGTATGTAAACCTGCAGCTTTGGCTGATCGAGGTTAGAGTGTTCAGGAGTAGAGAATGGGAATAAGAGAAGGTACAAGAATAAATACAAAGAAACAATTGCTACGTGTGCTGGTCCAACACCAGAACCATACATGTTTTAGTTATTTCTTGTCTGTCTATTTGTTTTTGGCCAACGTGCCGTTTGTTTTTGTAACAGTGTTTTTCTTTGTTCAACCTTTTTGTTTTGCTATTTTGATTAATAAATACACGCATCAGCGCTTTGCATACCTTGCAGTCCTGACTGTCTGTGCTTCTTCTGGGTCTGACGTCACCACACAAGCCATCCTGCCACACTTTTATATCATATTGTTTGTATATAGCTTTTAAGGTGCAGTAACTGTGGTTCTTGGGGGAACAAAGCTCATTATGGTTGAATAGACATTACTGTAAATTATCCTCTGAGCAGAGTTGAGGCTCGTGATTTAGACTAGGGCTTATATTTCCTCTATGGGGAACTGTAGGCAAATTGTCCCCATCGTAGTAATTGTATTACATGGCCAATTTGCCCACAATGGAAATTGGGTGTTCAAACTCATATTGATGGACCAGAGTAATAGATACAGTCTACTGTTTTCATCTCTAATACAGTCCACTACATTATTTCCTTGTGGTCTCACACAGTTTTTATATAGGGAGACGTTGCTGATTGGCTTTAGCCTTACTGTAGGTCAGCTGATAAATGCTTTTTTGTATTTCTGTCAGTTGACCCATTCCGCTGAGGTGTGGCTGTGTAGTGTGCTCTAAAATGCATGTCTTTGTGTTTCAGCGATGGAGGAGTTAGTGGTGGAGCTGCACCTCTTCCTGGAGCTCCTCAACCGTGAGTACCTGAGTGCCATCGTGAGAGAGAAGAAGGCTCTGATCACAAACATTCTTCACAGGATACAGGCAACAAAAGGTCAGTGCTTCTTGGCTTTGCGAAGTTGACATTTTACGCTTGGTAAAATTGACAGGGACTGAGTCACCTCAACGTGGTACAGTGCCGGTGAGCTCAAGCTGGCCTTTGTTGGGACTGGCAGCTTGCGGACCAGCTTGTTGTTAAGATCAGGGTGGAAAGAGGCATGCTGGTGGGATCTCCTCGGGTGTTATGGGGAACATAATCAGACTTATACAGTACATTGGGGAGAAAAACAGAGTTAAAAAAACTGGGCACTCAAAAAAACTAAAACAAATAAATAAATTTAAAAAAAACACCTGCTCTAGGGGTTCAATTCCATTCACATTTTTAGCTGTGGCTTGAGATTCACTCATCCATTGTTGAAGTGGTATGTGCATTCCTATGCAGAAGGTATTTGGCTGTTTATAAACATGTGGGCCTCATTAGCCCAATCAAAGTCCAGAGTAATAACCCACATATAACGAACGCTTGCACGGATGTTTGGTAATTTATTCCACATGCTGGGAAAGGAGTTTACGAAATCTTCATCTTGGCAGCTGCTTTGTCTCGTAATGTGCATGGCCATTTGTTTTTGGATGCTATTCTATATTTGTCATAGTACTGAGAGCTGTAATCTGTGATTCATGTCCTTGGGTCTCTGCTTTCCTTGCTTTGTTGATTCCACAGAACCCTTACACAAGACTGAGATGCATAGCAGCCTGCCAGCTCCACCTCAGATGCCCCTGCCAGAAATCCCTCATCAGTGGCTGGTAAGATCTGTTCAACACCTGGTTGTGCGTCAATTACAGGCTATTCATTAAAATTGCTGATATTAATGAAACTTGTTTTGAAGTACAGGTAAGTAGTACTATCAATTTTTTCTCCGGATGACTAATAAAACGAAAAACATTTCTGTGAAGTCACCCTTTGATTGATTGATTAATTCTACAAATCTTCTAACTAAAAGTGGCTGTGTAGCTTTGAAGAGGAGGGGAGTGTGGTGCAGATATTTGTTGATTTACAGATCCACAGTTTGTTCTAGGATTCCACAGAAAACTTGATTTATCAACAAAACCGCAGTCAGAACAATTCAACAGAAAAGCGAATACCATTTTATTGTATTATTTCAGCAATTGGTTAATTATAGTATTACACATTTCAAGTGTACCACTTAGAAAAGGGCTTGCAATTTCACTTTAGTATATTGTTTGCTAAAAGTAATACAATTATACATTAACATACTGTATACAAAAGTTTTCATAATTACCAATCCATCTCCACATAAACACCCCCTTCTGATTTTTATTTCACATATCTTCTGGACAGTTTCAGGAACAACAGCAATTTCACTTAGTAAATCTGCATTAATTGCACGGACATTAGGTTTAAACTGAGCTTTTGCATTTCTTTCATTTTTCTTATGCAACTTTCATGTCTTACATCTGAAACATAGTCCTCGCTACTATTTATTTATTTATTGCATTTATATTGCGCTTTTTATACAAAAGTATCGCAAAGCACTGTAAAGTACATAGCAGAAAAAAAAACAAACCACAATACATTTTTCCAGCATGTCACACATACAGCTGCCATAATCAGACCATTTAAATAACATATTTAAATAACAGTATACACGTAATACAAAAGCAGCCATTTTAAAGTTACATTAAAACCCACTAAGATAAAGCCATTTTATAAAAGAGTGTTTTTAGTCTTGACTTGAAAACTGTAATGCTCCCAGCTTCCCTGACAAATGAAGGCAGAGCATTCCGTAATTTAGGAGCTCTACAAAAAAAAACCCTACCTCCCGTGTTGCTTTTATTGACCCTAGGAAGAACCAGCAGCCCCGCATCCTGTGATCTCAATACGGTTTGGAAGATACAGGCTCAGTAACTTCTGCAAATAACTAGGTGCTCATCCATTCAGGGCCTTGTAAGATAACAGCAACATCTTAAAATCAATTCTATACTGCTTTGTCAGCCAGTGTAAAGAGGCCAAAACAAGGGTAAAATGTTCACTTTTCCTGGTTTTAGTAAGAATTCTAGCGGCGGTATTCTGAACAAGCTGCAAGCGGGATACCACACGTTCTGGGACACCAGAAAAAAGAGCATTACAATAATCAATTCTAGATGAAACAAAGGCATGCATTGTGGAGTAGTGGTTAGGGCTCTGGACTCTTGACTGGAGGGTCGTGGGTTCAATCCCAGGTGGGGGGACACTGCTGCTGTACCCTTGAGCAAGGTACTTTACCTAGATTGCTCCAGTAAAAACCCAACTGTATAAATGGGTAATTGTATGTAAAAATAATGTGTAAAAAATAATGTAATTGTATGTAAAAATAATGTGATATCTTGTAACAATTGTAAGTTGCCCTGGATAAGGGTGTCTGCTGAGAAATTAATAATAATAATAATTAGTATCTCAGCATCAGATACGGAAGTAATTGGTCTAAGTTTGGCTATATTTCTCAAATGGTAAAAAGATACATTAGGAACTTCCCTAATATGAGTCTCAAATGATAGATCAGGATCAAAGATGACCCCCAAACTCTTAATTTTAAGTTTAAGTTTTGATTAGAGACTGCAAGGGTCGAGCTCATGTAATCCCACATTTCCTTTTAGTTTATTCTGGGATCCCACTAGCATAACCTCTGTTTTATCTGAATTCAACATTAGAAAATTCTGTGATATCCAATGCTTGATGTCTGTAAGGCAACTAGCTAATAACACCCAGGCAGAAGAAAGTTCTGGCTTTAGGGACAAATATAGCTGGGTATCATCAGCATAGCAATGGAAGTTCACTCTGTGTCTGCAGATAATGGGCTTTATGTATCATTGATTTCTCTTTCTTATCTTGACTTTTCGTAGGTTTTTGTGACTTTTGTAGACCTACCCGTGATGTATTTGTCATTTTCACTCCTGTAACGTGGTTTCATCCCTGCTACGGGAACTTTGTTACGGCTGTTCGTTCAAAGTACTTTCGAATGCAAATGTATGAATCTCATTATAATATCGAAGTTTCATGCTTACACTTGATGTATCATCATTTTTTGCTGATTTACAACTGTGTTTTTTGCCTGTTATTTTACACCTGCCTCGCACTGGTGTAGATTCAAAAAGACTGCCTCTTTAAACGTTTGTGGGCATTTAGTTACATTAAATAAATATATATATATATATATATATATATATATATATATATATATATATATATATATATATATATATATATATATATATATATTAAATAACAATGTCAATAAATACATTTTCTGTTTTGGTTTAAACTTCATGTAACCCTCCCGATCCCCGTGTTGCCTGCAAAACTGACAGCAATGAGTGGTTTTATTGCAGCTGAAATCGATCACAAATGGAGATTAGATAAAGGGGCATTCAGAACAGAAAATAGGAGGCACTTTTTTACACAGAGAATTGTGAGGGTCTCCACAGTAATGTTGTTGAAGCTGACACACTGGGATCCTTCAAGAAGCTGCTTGATGAGATTCTGGGATCAATAAGCTACTAACAACCAAACGAGCAAGATGGGCCGAATGGCCTCCTCTCGTTTGTAAACTTTCTTATGTTCTTAAAAAAAAGTATCAGTGCTACTACTGCCACTATGTTGTTTCCTTTTCTCTTCCTGTAGAACATTTTGTTCAGCGGTTAAAATGCTTGTTGTTGGGTCTGAGGAGTAACCATGCTTTTGATAATACAGTACTTTGTTTACTGTAACATGTCTCTGATTTCTTTCTTCCATCTTAAGAACATTGTGACACTATGTTAACTTAGACAGATACTGAGCACCTCATTCATGCCTTCGTCAGTTCAAGATTGGATTACTGTAATGCTATGTTTGCAAGTCTTCTGAATGTGCCTCAGCTTGCTAAATAGAAAGCAGCAAGAGTCTTAACTCTGTCTGGGACCATCTTCAGAACTGCTCACTCCCTGTGCCTCTGCTTGTACTTTGAGATCTCAGGATGCTGATTCCCTTATTTTATAGTCACTGTGTTCTGAAAGAAGTCACCTGAAGCTAGGCCATTGTTTAATGCCTGCATCAAGGGTGCTATAAAAAATGAAGTTTGTATTGTATTATAATATAAGCTATCCTGAAGGTTAAATGCCATGTTTGACTTTGCTGTATCCCTTGCTTGCATTTTTGTACAATGTTCCTTAGTCTATCATTCTCTCTCCCTTATATATCTAAGACTAATATACATGCTACTGTTATGCCATGTAATTGGAAACATCCTATCTTGGCTCATACTGAGATCCTTTGTTTTTCCTGGAATACTAGGGATCTTATAATTTCATAGCTGCAATTACAGTTTATTAATGTTCCAGTTTCTCCCCAGGCTTACTTTTTAAAGGAATTCATTTTATAAATATATACTTTAAAATTCTTGTCTTGCAGCAGCAGGGGGTATGCATGTCAATGGGTTGGATACTCCAGCCTTGGGTTGCCAAAGATTTGGCTCTTGTCTGCCAGACAAAATTGATTGAGTTGCACAGCGGACAGGTGTCCAATTTTTTTATTAAAAGCCGCAAATGGAAATGTAGATATTATAGGAGACACGTGGTGCTGAGAATTGACAGAGCAGGAAATACTAGCTAAATGTAATCCATAGGAAATGTTATTATGAATGCAGACCTTAGTCATACCACTTTTCATTTGACCCAACTGTTGGTCAAGACAGTGTGGCTCAGTAATGAATATGTCTACACAGTTCTAAATTGAATTAATAAGTGGTTCGGGTTGCCTGCCAAATTGATGAATTATAACATTGGGTTTGGATACAAATGAAGCTTTCTTTTCTTTTTACAAATTGTACTTATTCTTGAATTAGTGGAGGTATGCTTATCAAAATGTACAGATCGCGCTTTGAAGATACTGTATTTCATTGCTTTATTTTTCAAACGGTTGCGCAAAAGAAAGCACAGATGTGATACGTACTATTTCTGTCGTGTGAATGGTTTCACTCTGGTGTTCCTGATATGTCTATGAAGGCCAAGGGGTGCTTTTAAAAAGTCACAAGAAAATGATACAAAGTAAATCTCTACAGCAAGAAGAATAGATTATTTAGATAAGTGATATTTGATAACCATACCAAGTTTAAGGATGTGCTAAAATCAATTTTTAGTCCAAGCAATATTATGCCACCCTTTTTTTTGTTTGCAGTCTTACACTTCTGTTTGGAACATGCAGATATGTCAGGATATAGAAGTAAATGTTGCTGCTGCTTCCTGGTATGAAATCACTTCCTGTGCAGTAGCTCAGTTTCACGCCAATGATCTAACTGCAACACAGGAAGTGCATACTGCAGCATTGTACTTAGACGACTGGTATAAATTGGTAACCACTCTTTTTAAAGAGTTACATTATCTATCGATCTATCAGTCTATCTTGCTATCTATCTATAAAATTATTTTAAGAATGAGCCAAAAGTACTCATCTCAACCTCCTAAAGAATGGGGGCTTCAAACTGCATGCATGACAAGCCCTGTATGAGTGTTTAGAATAGCAGCTCTATAGGGATTCAGATGGATTCCATCTGTGTTGATATTGGCTGGGCTTGCCCACCCGCCCAGCTGTGCTGACTAACCAGCACTCTAAAGGGATCTGACTCTGACAAGCACCATTTGTGTTTCATTTCCTCCTTCATTGGGTTCTGGCAAACTTTTAGACAAATAAAATGACCTATATTATGGGCTTTGTTGGATTTTTTTTTTTTTAATTTTAAGCAGAGAACACTGCTTTTTAAACCTCTCCTTCTTTCCCAATAAAATCAGTGCTTTTGTCATGCTCTGTGGTAATTGGAATATGAATATAAATGAAGCGGTTTCTTTTGAAATTTGAAATAGATCTGTTAGTATAATTTACCATTATTATTTCAATACATTACTTCTCTGACTTTACCATACACTCTTAATCAGATTGTGAACAACTGAATAGATTCCAGCCTACAGTACATGATCACTCGTATTGAACAGGGGGACGTCCATCCAGTGTAGGAAAGATAGTGTGGAGAGTCCCCACAACAGCCAATAATGTATGGTAAAAATCTAAGAAATGCTTTTTTTTTAAAACTGCTAGTTGTCGCTATGCACTCTATCCTTGGAATTCATAAATTTTAGGTTCCTAATGTAAATAATGTATTTTTCAGAGATGGTAGTGTTTGAAAACCCTGCTGTAGTTAAGCCAGCGCTTGCTACTGAACCAGAAGCAGTGGTAACAGGCTGTGGGAATCTGCAGCTGTTCCACTATGTCCCACCCTTCCTAACAGGTGTTATGAAGCAGTGGTGTCTGAGGGACCCCAGTTGTTACAATTACAGATGTTGGCCACGTATTCTAAACAAATGCGACCATTATATGTTGTAGACCACAAACTTTTTTAGTGGTTATGTCTTCTAGTGCTCTAATGTTGAGCTGTTATCATGTTTCTTTATATCTGTCCTTACCTCACTGAGCATCCTTTGAATTTGCCTGGATAATCCTAACTGCCTGACACCTGAACAGACATCCTCACTCCATTCATGTCATGTGACCTTTGTACCCTGCTGGCCTCACCTACTCTATATATAGAGAGACAGACAGTGGGTGGAGCCAGCAGAGTTGAAAGGTCCCATTTTCACATTATTTAAATGAGGGAGTCTGTTTAATTCCCGGTTTAAAGCAAGCTCAGGCCCAGGCAAAACAAATTATGACAACTCAAAATTGGCACTTATGATGGCAAATATCTTTGAGCAAAAGCTTGTGTGTGTGTGTGTATATATACATTCACAATTAGTAGCTCTATGTGTATAAAGCAGCGTTTTTCCACTGGCCACATTATTGGGGGCAGTGAATCAAGTTCAGAAAACATAACAGAACACATTTTTTAACACAAAATTGTGCTCATTTTCTGATTAATAGATCAAATAATAAGAAAAAATATGTTCACGACTTAAGCATAAATACCATTGCACTGTAGTTTCAGGAAGCGATCAAGGTTAAAGGTCAAGGGGCTGCTGGCAGGGAAACAGCATTCACACTGTGCACAGTTATGATTAGGCAGCAACCCAGCGGCTTGCAAAAATTCAAAGTTCGAAATCGATCAAGCGAAAAACTGAATCTGCACAGCAGAAAGAGAATACAGAGGGAAAGCATCAGAAAAAGTTGAGAATATATGTAGACGAGTATTTGAAATTTGGTTTTATTCTTGCAAAACAAGTTGGCCCCGAAATAGAACAACTATCTCAATGTGTTATTTGTTCAGCCGTGCTATCCAATGAATGTATGAAGCCGTCAAAATGAATCCGACATCTGGAAATGAAACATCCCACCCTTAAAAACAAAGTGGTGGAGCATTTTAAAAATTGCAAGAAAGGTTTGGAAAGGCAGATAACACTGATGAGAAAGGTTTCAACTGTAGCTCCAATGAACTGAAAGCTTCCCATCAAGTAGCTCTTTGCTTAGCGAAGTGCAAGAAACCGCATTTGATCGGAAAAGATGTTTTGTCTGCAGCAATACATATTTGCAATACTATGTTTGGGGAGGAAATGGAGACATTTACTGTTCTGTGTGAAGAAATGGGAGTCAACCACCGATCACTTCTTTTTCATTCAGAAGTAAGGTGGCTATATCGCGGTGCTGTTCTGAACCGCATTTTTTGAATTGCGCGATGAAGTACGTGAATTTTTAGACAACCGTTTACAGACGGAACTTGCTGCTAATTTCAGCGACACTGAATGGTTATTAAAGCTGGCATATCTTGCAGATTTATTTGGAGAACTGAACAAAGTCAATATATCGATGCAAGGTCACAATGCCAATATCATAAAGTAGTATGACAAACAGGAAGCTTTCTGTAAGAAGGCAATTAAATGTTGAGAGCGGGTAGAACAGGGGGTTATTTCTATGTTCCTGTCAGTGGAGGAACTCTGTGAAAACTTTGCCCATGAGCATGGCAGTGACGGACATTATTTGTGCCCATCTCACAGCCCTGGTGCAGCAATTTGGTGAATCAGAAACTAAGTAAGGAATGGCAGCTGGTTATGCAGGTGCATCTGTTACAAAGAAGCATAAAGTTACACAGATTTATAGATGTGTAGTGTTTTATGAGTTTTATGTGTGTGTGTGAGTGATTGATTGAAAACTCACTGCAGCCTTTTCACAAGAGTAACCCCCCTGCCAGCACTCCCATCTTGTGGCACTTAGGAGACTGGATGCACTAAAAAGCAAAGCACTTTGGCGCAGTCAATCATTTAACTGCGAGTTACGGCCTTGTTAACAACGTTCACCTGGCTAGAGTGCCGAGGAATGAAAACTGGGCAAAGCTTCTAAGAATAGTACAAGAAGCCACCCCCTTTTTTCAATGGAAATAACAAGCTCAACATTTTTACTGTACATAGGGGGAGGGGTCTTTATAAATAGATACTGTCACTCTTAAAAACATATTATTAAAAGTTATGCATGCTTATTTTGAAACTGTAGAATCTTGTAAGATGCCTTTTCCTTTAATCCGCCAGCACAAATCTGTACCCCAGGGTGGAGTTGTTTTTGCTGAGGGGTATGAAAATATTTTTTAATCTGATGAAATCAGACTTAGATTTCTTTATACAATGGCCTATTCATGCAGAGCCCACAGTAGATCTTACTAGGGAGTATTGGGCTGGTGCCATGACGATTTAAACAAGCAGGCTGTATTAAGAAAGGCCCTGTTATTTTTCTAACGGATATTCCTCTTACAGGACAATGTGGATTTACGTTATGTTTTTTTCAGATGCCAATAACAAAGGTAGAAGAAACTTGTGTAATCTGTTCATCAGAAACGCAACACAATATTGTTAAACCAATAGACTCACTGTTCTTTGAATTTTCAGTTACTGAATCAAGACATATAAAACATATACTCTCCATCAAAAAAAAAAAAAAAGTTTATTTTGAAATATTTGACACTGGCCACAAAAGTTTTAATGAAAACAAAATGATGTTTTTTAAATTGACAGCCCAGCTGTTAACAAGATTGTTTTATGGCAGTTGTTGCCCTATTATATTTCTGTTCACATTTCCAAGTGAAAATGCAGAAACTGTGATCTTTTCTATTAAAATTCATATTTCACAAAATATTTTAAACATGTCAAGGATTTACCACAGCTTGTATTGCACAGCATCCTACACATTATTCTATATGTTACATGCACAATGAATGTAAAATAGGGTTAGGGTTAGGGTGTGAAATGATCTTTCTCTGATTGGGAATCACAATGTAGTGTGCTCTGAATCACATTCTCATGTAGACATTTTCTGTATTTTGTCTGGCATTGAGTCCAAAGCACGCTGTTAGCCACCAGTAGGCACAGAAATGTGTCAATTACTCTTATCTTGGAATAGTGATAAATATGTGCCTTAGAAAGGTAAACACTTCAAAGCAAATGTTTTCTATTATGTATATTACCAAATGTGCCTTGGAAACAAAGATCCTTGATTGTATCTTATGCT
Organism: Acipenser oxyrinchus oxyrinchus; assembly: GCA_030684275.1. Classification (NCBI taxonomy): domain Eukaryota; kingdom Metazoa; phylum Chordata; class Actinopteri; order Acipenseriformes; family Acipenseridae; genus Acipenser; species Acipenser oxyrinchus. The sequence goes on from CM060247.1 coordinate 14,007,210, forward strand.
GCCAAAGTTTTAACTTGGCACTTGTATACACTATTATGTGGCTCAGTAATATGGTGGATTTGCATGCTTGCAAATATATACAAAGAAATTAGGCATAACTAATCTAAATATAAAACTATTTAGATTTGATAAATGGTTACAAGGAAATTAAGTATAAGTTCAAGAGAAACAATATCTGAATCATTACATTTATAGTAACTATCAAAAATGCCAGAATATAGTTTATGTAATGAATCTGGATGTTTTACTTTTATTAACAACACACATAATTTCCATCTAGAAATAGGGCACCATTCTCCCTTTGTAGGAACTGAAATAAAGATAACCCTGAAGCCCCAGGCATATCTGACAGCTTTTTGGGGATCTAAAGAAATATATGTTTTTGGGTAGGATTCAACCAGCACCAAGGTTGGTAATGATCTACTCATCACTCAGCAATCGTCTCTTAGCTAAGCCACAGTTTTAATAACAGTGATGTGAGAATACTCTATGTACTGTAGGTCCACTTATATGTACAGCTTTGCTCGTTTTAAGGTGATTTATCCTTTTTTGCATCCATTTTTTCATGTGAGCGCCTACTTTAAATAACATCTTCAGTATGTTGTTTACCTATGTCATGTGATATATATTAAAAGATGATAATGATAATGAATCAAAGGAAGTGATGAAACCTTGCAATAGACACTTACTCAAGAGTGATTCAGACCTGTGATATATTTTTACACATACATTCTTAATCACTTAAAACCCACATAAAAACAATACTGTGTTTGATTAAGGCTTAATGCATTAAGAGATGCAGATTCAATGTTTTTCAAAAGGCCGAGGGAAGTGGACATGTTTGCCTGGCAGTGTAGTACCGGTAACTTATTAATGTTTTATAATTTAGTAAAATAAAATGAACAGGAACAGGGCGAGAGAGACCCATATTTAAGATTGTGTGAGCCTCTGGGCACTAAATGCAGTTGAATTATTGATTTGGATTGATGGGGGTCAGTTCCTCTACACTAACGTGTTCTAAGGGCTGGTTTCTCAGAAAGGAACCCCTTTTATTGTACTCCTTTCAATCTGACGAGCAGTGACTCTCCTTTTCCTTTTCTTTTTACCTAAAGTTGCAGAGATGGCAAACGTTGCCAATAATTAGTTCACCAAGGCAATTCTCCCAGAGGCAATAAAATAAGGTTCTGGGGCCCGACCATGACTTACATTAACTATATTAGAATGGCTGACTTGGTTCTTGTTTTAATGATATGGTTGGTGGAAAGTCTGGCAGCTTGAGATTGCAAAACATGTCATAATTAACATCTGTTTTGCCAAAACTAAAGAGGGTTTTTTTTTTTTCTTTCAGGAACAATTAATGAGGAGGTTTCCTATTTGGCCTTTTTTGTGAAGTGCAATATGTTTGTATAGTGTGTTTCGGTCTGACTAAACCATCTGTAACCAATCCATTTGGGGCTTAAAAGTGTATTGTGAACCTCAGATACATTATTAACTTAATTTCAAATGTTGGTTCATAGAAAAGAGAATAAACACCATACAGCCACCAGATACATAAGATTGGTTTGTAAAAATGACATTTGGTACTTGGTACATCATATGGCGTTACCTTGTTCAATGTCGTTTTTTGAAAGTTACATTTCTCAAGGTTCAATAAAGATTGTGTTGTGTGCATGTGCTGTACCCCAAAAAAATAAAAGTACCTTTATTCTGTGGATAGTTTTCAAATTATCCTCATTGTGTTTTGATAGAATGTTTAAGTGCGAGCTTGATGTTGGAGCTTTTAATAATTTGCTGTTCTGTGACATTCAAAGTTATTTTTTTTGTTCAGTTGCTCCCTTAAGGTATAACTTTCTTTTTACAAATGTAAATAATTTAAGACAGCAAGCTGTTATTGTAAATGCCAAAAATGTGTGTACAGTGTCTAGCTTTTTAGTCTTGTTTATGTTGTGTTTACTTTTGATAAAATAAATGATGCTGCTGCTAACAGGAAAACTACTTGAAATACTTTTGCTGTATCTCAATGGCCCTTTTCTTTTAAAATGAATGGAACTGAAGATGTACATGACCTAAATACATGGCACATATAGGATGATTATAGGATCCTGAAGGCTCAGATCTACTCTTCTGTTGCTGTGCACAAGAAAAATATATTTTCTCATTGTGAAGTGGGTTGAAAGGCATGTCAATGAGTAAAGCAGCAAATTACTGATATCTTCAGATAACACTTGATCAAAGCTTTCCTGTACAACCACTGCTTTAAACTCCATAATACCCTAATATCAAAGGCACATTTTATAACATTAATAACATGTTTTAAAGGTGATGTAAGTGAATAAAAAAGCTACTCACTTGAACTGCACCTCTCTGCCAATAAGTTGATTCTGGCTTATTTTATTACAATCGTTTTATTCCTCTCTGAAAATTGCCTCTGCACTTCCATCAGAATAAGACCCTTTACCTTTTTAAGTATTGTATATGTTACTGGTACTAATTTGTAAATAGTTTTGCCCATTTTAATATTTATGTGTCATCAATGTGGTGTTATTTCTTATATTAATACAGTTTATTTCAAGGCATTTACAGTATGTATTTATGTGTATCTTGCAGCCTCCTGATAATGGCCCCCCACCATTACCCAGCTCCTCCCTCCCTGAGGGGTATTATGAAGAGGCTGTACCACTTAGCCCTGGAAAGGCTCCAGAATACATCACCTCTCGTGAGTACCAGCCAAGCTCCAACATAAGCAACACTGACGAGACTGTGTAGCTATCAAAACACTGAATGAGAACAACGGTAGAGTTAATAAACTGTATACTACCAGTCTGAATCATTTATAGTGGCCGTAACATGATATGTAAATTGCCATGGCTAATTCTTCCTTGTGATGATAATAAAAGTCCAGTTGTGTGACAACTGTGTTACAACATATTCTTTACCAATTGAGTCTATCAGAATGTGGATATGTATGCATGACAGACATATTTTCATATTGACATGTACATACTGTGTACAGTATTTAGATAATGGTGATCTACCTGTACTTTATCGGGACGCCTCGGGAGATCCCGAATAAACGTCTGTCCCAGTTAAACGAGAGGCATTTGAGACGACCTTAGTCACACACAATTATATTCATAATTTACAACATTTTAATGAAAAGAAAAATAATGACATTGCATCACATTATACATAAATGTTAAATGCATCATTTGAAATACTAGTCCATATTTTTTTATTCCTAAACAAAATGAAATCAACTTGTTTTCGCTTCGTGGCCATGATGACAAATTGCAAATAACAGATGATGCGAAAACCACTGGTTTACATGAAGTCATAAGCGTAATCACGTTGTCCCTTAATCACTGCACTGCGTCTGCTGAACATTACTTTCTTTGAAAAGTGATCTCTATTCATCATTTGAAAATACTGTATCCCAATTAAATGAAGTGGTGGTCCAATTAAATGACATAAATAGCACCAGGAAGAATCGTCTCCCAGAGGTCTGTCCCATTTAAGCAGAAATGATCAGTGTCTTGATTTTTAAGTGGTGCCCGCTGTACTGATAATTTATAGCTGTAGTGGGGAGTTGTATGTTACCAACGTGCATGTTGTCTTCTTACAGATTATGACTCTGATGCCATGAGTAGCTCCTATGAGTCTTATGATGAGGAAGAGGAGGATGGCAAAGGACAAAAGATGAGGCACCAGTGGCCCTCTGAGGAAGCGTCCATGGACCTGGTCAAAGACGCCCGCATCTGTGCCTTCCTGCTCCGCAAGAAGCGCTTCGGACAGTGGACCAAGCTGCTGTGCGTCATTAAAGACAACAAACTACTGGTATGATTCACAGCGTGTCTTACTGTTTAGGCATTTATAATACGTACAATTTGTATTTATTTTACTTCTCGCCCAGCTGGCATGAATTTGGAATATGATCTATATACATTCGCTAAACCTCACTCTTCTTTTTAATTTTTTTTATTTTTTTTATCCAAGTTCTATGTTACTGAATAATGATATTTTGAATGTGGTTATGGCGTGTTGTTACATGATGGGCATGTATACCATAATGCTTAACTGAATATTGTTTTTAATATGATTGATTAACTGCACAGCAGCCATGACATTTTCCAGATGCTAAGAAGTGTATGAGTTCATTGATGGCTAACTCAATGATATTCATTCTAAATAGTATAATAATAATAATAATAATTGTTGCTGGACACTATTAACATTAGGTCCATCTTGAATTTGCTCCAGATTTTTCTGTGTAAACTTGGCAAAAATAAGTAATTGCAACATTGTGTCGGCTTGAACTCTTGTCTCTTTTTAGAAATTGTGCAATATTGCAGATGTTAGCCAGGCTGTACTAGTGGCTTCTTATTCATTGGATGTTTTTTTTTTCACTTTATGCTTGTGCAGTGTTAATGAAGACCACTGAATGATAAGCATATAGTTCCTATATCCAAGACATTTGTAACCAGGCAACCAGTTATAGTTTTGGTTTTTATACAACTGTTAGTATGCTTCCTAACTGATCTGGGTGACCTTCTGGGAACTTTGGTTGACAGTGATGTAAAATAAAACAAAACTACCCAAAAAGCAGTCCTTGGCTGAACAAGTTATTGCCTATGACAGCAAAACAGTGGGAGTTAAAACTTATCACAGAATGCACTGTAGGTCTGTGAGCACTCCACACTGTAAGTACTTTGTAAAAACATCTTAATTGTAGCAGATGCAGTGCCAGATTAATGCATAGGCAAACTAGGCATGTGCCTAGGGCCCAAACTCAAGGGGGGGGCCCAAAACAGATATGTTGTTTTTTTGTTTTTTTTTACATATAGATTTAACTGGAAAAACTCCACTCACTGACATTCGAACCGAGGCATGTATCTCAAAATCAAATAGTTCTGACAGGTGTTACACAGATTTCTGTAACATTACCTCATAGAATCCTGTATCCCCACATTTTCCATGCTTGTGCAGATGCAGTTTTTAAAAGATCGCTGGACGTGCACGCACGATATTCCTGTGCCCGAGCCCCGCTGTGTTCTCAAGCACTGCCATTGAGTTCTGCTGCAGCGTGCAACAAATATTGTAAACAAGACAAAACTAATTCTGTGGCAAAATAATACAGCACATTTAACACCACTAGATATACAGGACGTTCAGCCTCCTGCGTTGCCTAATACACAAAACCCTTGATTAAAGTAACCTTATACAACACTGATTTTAGGCTCATAACAGCTGGTGAACATGGCACAAATGCCAATGTATGTATTATAGTTGAATACAGTGTATTTAAGGGGTTAAAAGTCGTTGTCAAGCTGTGCTACAAGATTTAACTTAGCTTCAGTTTTTTTCTGGTTTTATTCTGAAATGTATTTAGCATACCCCCTACCGTTTAACTTTCCGTCAGATTCATTCAGTCGTTCATAATAACTTCAAACTGAGAATTATACCCGTTGTAAAAGGGTGGAGCGCTAGTTATAAAGGCTATAATGTATATAGAGGTGTGTGTGTGTGTGTGTGTGTGTGTGTGTGTGTGTGTATATAATGTGTGGCTGTTTGTTCAGAGGTAGGGGGCCCGCAAGTGTATGCTTGCCTAGGGCCCAGTGATGGGTTAATCCAGCCCTGAGCAGATGTTTTGTAGCTGTTTCATTTTTCTGTAGAAATATGCCGGAAGCCAACTCAATACATTGACCTCTCATAGTCCTTTTCAATTTGCAGACAACCTGACGATCTCCAGCTGTCCCTGTAGCTCCAGCTCTCAGTACTGTGGGTGGCCGTTATAGTCATTAAATTAATTTGACTAAATCGTCTCTGTGTGGCCACCTTGGTTCACCTGGGGGTCTTTAAAATCTGGGTTACTCTGCAAAAACATGTCACCTCTCCAATTCATGATTTTAAAACATAGAAATAACTTTTCATATGTAAATGATAAATACCGAATATGTAAATTAATACATTTGTCACCACTGCTTTCTTATTTTTCATGTTATTCTAATGTCAGCTCATATTGCTCTAGTGAAAAAATATCGTTGTCATCCTTAACTTACACTGAGTCATACCAGTTGCAGTAACTTGCCCACGCTGGCTTTTGTATCCACTGTGTCACATGCTGAACTTGTTACAATAACCCCCTACTACTTACTTGTACAATAACCCCATGTGCTATTTATTTTGTGCTCTTGTAGTGTTATAAAAGCTCCAAAGACCAGAATCCCCAGATGGAGCTTGTTCTGACTGGATGCAGCATCACCCACATCCCCAAGGATGGGAAAAAGAAGAAGCACGAGCTGAAGATCACACACCAAGGAGCAGACGCACTAGTGCTGGCTGTGCAGAGCAAGGAGCAGGCAGAGGAATGGTTAAAGGTATGGTCAAAGCCACATTGCAGTTCATTTCTAATGATTAATTGCATCAATACGCATGTTGATAAAAGGCAATTATATAGTGTGCTAACAGCTAGATTCAGATGAAAATACTATAGTATTACACTGCAAGGTTTTATTATTTACTTAATTTAATGCACATTCCAGCTGGGAGAATGCTTCCTGTTATTGTCTGTGGATTGTATGGTAACTATGAAAGATTGCTATCAGTGCATCTCCAGATGCTTCTGGAAGAAGAACAGCTTATATCCATGTTTTCTGACACAGCTCGGCTATGGAACTGGATGGGGTCTGCTGCTGCTGTACTTGCTTATTTAAAAAACGAGACTTCCCAACCACATGACAACGAATTCCCTCAAAACATTTTCTACTTCGGGACAGTTTCCATTGTTTCCAACACATTTTTGCTATTTTCAGAACCTTTACAGTTACAAAGCAACGACTCGAGGAATGCTTAGCAGCCACACCTGAGTCTATTAAGAACTGCTTTATTATCTGATTCAGTTCACATTTAAGCCATTCTCCAACCCTAATTAGGAAAGAATGTGCATCTGACAATGGTCTAGATTCTCAAAGCCATTTACTCCAAATCATTATTAGCACATTTTCTTTAGAAAAAGTAAAAACCCACCCAATAATGTTACCAAACTTGAATTAAACAACTCAGACATTTAATAGCTTTGATAATCTAGCCCAAGAAGCTGTTCATATCCTGCCAGCTGGTGTTATAAATAAAGACAAATAATTCCTCTCCAAACACCAGACTGTTGGTATAGTCTAAGAAAAATAAATGCATAGACATAGTAGGATTGCTTTTTTGCACAGCTACTTAGTGATGTACACTTAGCTACTTAGTGTTATACTGTATAATGCTACTAGACCAAACTATCCCAGCTGCTCCAATGCCAAAAAAAAAATGAAAAGTATGCACTATTGAGTGTCCTCACAAGGATTTCTGAAACATTCCATAACACTCATAAGTTGCTGGTAAATGATTCTGACAAGTTACTAACAAGGAAGTTCCACAAAAGCTTTACAACAACATCTTTGCATGGATTTATTTTAGATACTGTGTGTAACCTAGCAGTGAATGTAATCAGCCCATGTCCTTTGTATCCTGATTTACCATTTTTGCACTGATTCTACTGGTTGGACAACAAAGTGTTGGTGAACATTCTTAGAGAGTATAAAAGGGTTAGGCACAGGGTGATTGCTGTCATTACCAATAAGGCAATATGGGAAAAAGTAAAGAGCTATCTGAAGACCTTAGGCAGAACATTATTTATTGTCATAAAGTTGGAGAAGGATACAAGAAGATTTACAAGCATTTGAGTATCCTAATTTCAACTACTGTTTCTATTATCAAGAAGTGCTATACTCATGGTACTGTCACAACGCTCCCTCGGTCTTGAAGTAAGGTTCTTTCACCAAAAACAAGTAGAAGAATTGTGAGGAAGGTTAATAACAATCCGAGATTGACTGCCAAAGATAGTCAAAGCGAATTTGCTTCCATTTCAACCATAGGTCGAGTATTGCATGGTGAAGGTCTCAATGGTCGCAGGCCAAAGAAAAAGCCACTCTTAGGAAAACGTCACAAGCACAATCGCTTACAGTTTGCAAAATGGCATTTAAATGATGGATATAAGTTCTGGTCAAAGGTTTTGTGGTGATGAAACAATCAAGCTGGTAGTCGTTACGTTTGGAGAAAGTCTGGTGAGGTGTACAAAGAAAAGAACACCATACCTACTGTCAAGCATGGAGGTGGTAATATCCTTCTATGAGGCTGTTTTTCCTCTAATGGCAAAGGATGTTTAGTTCCAAAACATGGTAAAATGGATTCCATAGCATACCAAAAGATTTTGGCCAATTGTCTGAAAACCTCGGCTACAAACAACAACAGTCCAAAGCACACATCAAAACTACTTCAGAATGGCTAAAGAAGAATAAAATCAAGGTTCTGGAATGGCCTAATCAAAGTCCTGATCCAAATCCAATTGAGAATCTATTATGAGTTGGTATGAGTTGAAGAAGGCTGTGCACAAGTCCTCGGAATTTGAATGAACTGGAACAATTTTGCGTTGAAGAATGGTCAAAAATCACTAAAGAATCATGCCAAAAGCTCATTGACAAATATCCTAATCGTTTAAAAGAGGTTATTATTGCTAAAGGTGCCTCAACTAGCTATTCATTTCACTTTCCTTGTCAGGGTATGGATACTTCTGAATTAGCATTTTTAGAGTTTTGCAAAATTACTGAAATAAATAACTGTAGACATCTGTTTCTTCTAACATTTTTTCCTCATTCACAAAAGCAAAACTTTTGCTACAAAAGATTTTTCCTATAATTATTTGTTTTCAAGAAATTTCTAGAAATTAGAAATTTCCATTGGAGAATGTAAACTTTTGACTATTTTTCACATTTTGTTGTGTCAGTGCCTCAGAGTTTCATGCATTTAAATGAGGATTTTTTTCCACTTATCTACACACCATACTCCACACTGTGAAGGGGAAAAAAGCTTTTATTGAGAAAAAATATATATATATTAAAAATACAAAACTGAAAGATCATAATTGGATAAGTCTCCACCCCCCTGAGTTAATACTTGGTGGAAGCACCTTTGGCAGCAATTACAGCTGTGAGTCTGTTGGGATGGGTCTCTACCAACTTTGCACACCTAGATTTGGCAATATTTGACCATTCTTCTTTACAAAACTGTTCAAGCTCTGTCAAGTTCCTTGGGGAGCGTTGATGGACAGCAATCTTCAAGTCATGCCACACATTTTCGATTGGATTTAGGTGGGGGCTCTGACTGGGCCACTCAAGGACATTTACCTTTTTGTTCCTTAGCCACTCCAGTGTAGCTTTGGCTATGTGCTTTGGGTCGTTGTCATGCTGAAAGGCTAACTTCCGTCCCAGTTTCAGCTTTCTTGCAAAGGGCAGCAGGTTTATTTCGCTGTGTTGGGTTTGCACCAAACATAACGCTTTGCATTTAGGCCAAAAAGTTCCATTTTAGTTTTGTCAGACCACAAAACTTTTTGCCACATGGCTACAGAATCTCCTGAGTGTGTTTTTGCATACTTCAAACGGGATTCAAGGTGGGCTTTCTTGAGTAATGGCTTCCTTCTTGCCACCCTACCATACAGGCCAGATTTGTGGAGTGCTTGGGATATTGCTATCACATGCACACTTTGACTTAACTTGGTGTGTGCTTTTGAAGGCAATTGGTTACACCTGAGCAAATTTAGGATTGCTATTACAAGGGGGGTGGACACTTATCCAAACAAGCTATTTCAGTTTTTATTTTTAATTAATTTTCTACAAATTTCTAGAATATTTTTCACTTGAAAGCTGTGGGGTAGGATGTGTAGATAAATGAAAAAAAAACCAACTATTTTAATGCATTTTAATTTCAGGCTATAAGGCAACAAAAGGAGAACATTTTGAAAGGGGGTGTAGACTTTCTATAGGCACTGTATGTATGTATATATATATATATATATATAAATTAACCTAATATACCTGCTGGGGAGAGGAACCACCCCCACCCCTTTTTATTGTGGGAGGAAGCCTCTGATGGTCCTGGCGGAGAGATGGTCCCCACTCTGGGCATGGTAGCAATACTTGAGTGGAAATACTATCAAGGATTTGATACTATTGGGGAGGAAGAACAGCTTTAGAAGCTTTTGAAGGCATTGGAAATGTCTGCTTTAGCTAACCAAGAACACTGTCCTGATATTTTTGATAAATAGATAGCATCAGATATGGTGATGTAATCAAGAGAAAACTGGTCCGAGGGAATGAGAGAATTAGTGCTGCTGATAGAAGAGCTGCGAGGGGCAGAGAGATCTATGATGAGACATTTCTTGCCTAACATTTTCCTTGTAGCTACTTTAGTAGGATTGATGCGAAATTGAGGGAAGGCAGGGGCTGAAATCAGGCCCTCCATGAATCCCTTTGAAATCTCAGAATTGATGAGAGAATCAGGGGTGTTGTAGAGAGCAGGGGAAGAATAATTTGAGGCTAAAGAGGAGACTGAAGAGGAGGCTGCTTTTGGACACAGAGAGGTAGAATGGGCGGAAGCACAAAATCCACAAGCGTTAGCATGGAGACAACTGAAGAATCTATTAAAAAGATCCTGATCGGGTTGAGCCCAGTCAATCAGTGTATTGTCCAATGCTAACCGAGATGCTGCTTTTGCTGAAAAAGCCTTATGATGATCCAGAAATTCTGAGGTTGCAATAAGAATCAAGACTAAATTAATGTCTTTACCTTCAATAATATTGCATCTCAATTCAGGAGAGAAAGCATGGCGATTAACTACTGGAGCAGAAGAGGATCCTGAACTGGAGGCAATCGCTAGAGTGAAGATTGGCAGCTCGAGAATAGGTGTAGGCATGGCTGAAGCAGCAGGAGAGGCGAGCGCTGCTGCTGGTGCTACAGAGGAGGATGTAACGGCAGCCGGTTCCAAGCGAGTGATCCTGTTATCAAGCACATCAAGGCGATCAGATACTGTAGAAATGGAGGTGGATAGAGGATGAATGAGTTGGTTGATATCATTAAAAAATTTGATAACGTAAATCGGAGGAAGGATCATATGACGGGCGGATTTTTTCATGGATTATTTGTTGAAGAAAGAAAGCCAGAAGAAAGAAAAATTCTTCATCTGAGTCAGATGAAACGAGATTGTGTCTGCAAGTCTGCGTGGTAACCTCAAACTGAAAAGCAAGAAGAGAATTAGGAATCTGGCTGCAGTTTAAATAGGGTGACAGACAGGCAATTAAAGGTTGACTGACAGATATTTTAGCAGCATGACACAAGGGAGGATTCCCGATTCCAGCACGTCGAAATACACCAAAGTTCTACTAATGTTTATAGTGTGTGATAATTGTATAGGGATCCCTATGCAAGGTAAGTAACCACATATAGCACTTTCATTTGATTTCAGGGCCACGATGGACATCCATAATAACTCTGATTCCATGTGACAAGTCTGCAAGGCATTTCAGTTGTTCTGAAGGCATACGTGACCATTCCCCAATAATTGCCACGAAGTTGGGGGTTGAAATCTGTAACCTGCAGAGTAATTACTTAATTAATTTTTGGAATTCTTGCAGGCCATTGGTTTACAGTACATTCCCGAGACCTGGTCTTGTCGCACGATGACAACTGTTACAAAGTGCTATATGTGGTTACTTACCTTGCATAGGTATCCCTATGCAATTATCACACACTACAAACATTATTAAATAGTAAATATTATTAAAATATGTTTAGGAGCACATACTTTATAATTCAAGTGTAAGTTCTTGTTGGAGTGTTTTTTTTTTTTTTAAATGGGAAACTGTGTGCCATTTAAAAGACCTATGGCCCTATTTTGAATAAAGTTTAAGGCACATTTTCAAACAGAAATGCATCATTTATAATGGAATTGTAGGAAACAACTTTTTTAAATCATTGTTGTGAGTAGTTTCTCATGTAGTTAGTTGTTTAGATCACTCACAAAATGTGCCTTTACTCTTGCTAACACAGAAGTGGCATTAATATGTCAAAATTTAAATCCTTCTCTGTTTGCTTGGAAGTTAGGTTACTGTATTTGTTTAGTTAACAAATTTTGTTTATCGGCAAAACGTTCGGAGTTGGGCTTGTATTTATTGACACTGGCAGATAACTTAAGAAACAACTGTACAAAAAAAGTTTTTAAAAAAGGCACACTAAATGAATACCCAGCAAAGACGAAGCATTTCAGCAATTTGAATTAAATACGAATAAGTATAAAAGGAGCAACGTACTGGTAAAGTGCACAGCCGGGATTGGTTTGTATTGGCACGCTGTCATTGATTTATTAGCGATAGAAGTGTTCTGGATCCCATGCACATTAAACATGAGGTTAAAATGATATTCCCTGGAAAGCTCCACACCCAAGTAATCCTTAGGGTGTTTGGATTTATCGCAAAGCCAGAACATTAGCAAATACATTTGGACTTGATAAATTGGTTTGGAAATACTGTGTTATTCCATATGAGGTTGATCATAGTCTATCAAACCTTTTTAAATGATTTTCTCAAGACCTTAAATCAATTGCACAATACTATTTTGTATTTGTAAAAAATTTAGGATACCAAGTATGTTTCCTTTCCATACTTTTTTTCTGCTGAAGTTCAAGTGCTACATACTATAGTTATAGTGCAAAAACATTCTCGATAAAGTACTGGATAATGTATTGGAACACAGATTTGTAGTCATACACGATTTATTTTTTTATGTTCTAGCTCTTATAATCTGTGATTGATTTTTTCTATATTTCTTTCTAGCTCTATTATGTTTCTTTCTTAAGGAGCACAGCATGTTGCCCATCCTCTCTCTCCTCTTCATTTTCTTCTTCTTTGGAGTTTAGGACTCTCTAGAGTATCTGTGGACCTCTCCTGTCTTCTCATCTCTCAGCAGCCTTGGTGAGACAGAGGCAGTGTGTTCAGTCATGTCTGCGGTTTGGTTCTGTATAGTGCCTGTACTGTACACTGCTTTTTGTTCTATGCAGCATGAATAAATTCAGACTTCTGTACTAACTATGCAGCATTAAGTAGAATGTGTCATATGCAATTTGTTCCAGGGGCCCATCGCATATTTAAAAAACACAAACTGGCTTTGGAGGTCTGTGAAAAAATCTTGTTTTTGGCTTTTAACCGGTAATAATTATATTAATTATTGAACATGATTAAACAGTGATAGCATGTAAAAATGTGAAACTGAATGCTCTTTCTTTTCTGTCCTGCAAAGAGCTGAATTTACAGTTTTAGAATCATAATAGAATGTGTATTGATCCGTTTCCATCAGTGCAATTCAGTTGGTAGCAGCACGTGTAAATTATACATGCCAGAGGTCCATCGGTTAATCGAGGGTAGTGTATCTTACAGGATCGGATATGACGAGTTCTACTGTACATGTATCAGTACTCCAAGGATTTTAGAGTTGGCGTTCCTTTATTGGATATGAAAATGGAACCACCTGGTCCTAAGCCTGCAGAAGGCAGACCAGCAATGAAGGAAGAAAGTCTTGACAATACAAAAACTTTCATGGCCCCCATAACAAAAATTACCTTTGATATGGTGTACGCACTGTGGGCCCTATTCTGAAGCAATTACAAGGTTTATCCTATTTTCTCCTACCTGCAATATCACTTGTTTCTTGGTAGTTTTAAAAAATCACTTAATTTTTGTTTTGCTTTTTTTCAGTAAAGGAAGCAACCTTTATACTTGTTGCAAAAAGGTCATTTTGCATTAGATGCCTGCCTTTTAATAAAACATTTTACTTACTGTTTCTAAGTGCCCAACCTGGCAAAAACAAGTACACACACATGCACGCATAAAGAGAGCAGTTCCAATAGAATGTAGGAATGTGAGCCACATTCCTATCAGTGTCCATGCAAGCCTCAACTGTATGTACCGCCTACTGCCAGATTTCCTTTACAATTATCTTGAGCAACAAACACATTTTATATCACATCAGATAGAAGACAAAGAAATGTTGTCTTGCTGCTATAAGACAGTGTAACAAAACCAGATCCCTGGGATCTTGCGTTGTCATTTGTTGCGCTGTGGATCTCAAAGATTGTTCTCCAGCATTATCAAATTGCAAATGAACACAAACACATCTCCATTTCCATTTCCATTTTTTTTTTTTTTTAATGCAATGAAAGGGAGTCAATATGCAGGGTCGCTATATCTGAGAATTGCACATTGCAGCATTTGAACAAATGAGAAAGAGCAAGAATGCAGAGTTTTGTTTTTGTTTTTTGTTTTTATGCTGCCAGGTGTGTCTCTTTTCATTTACAGTACAAGTTCTAACTAGAACTGCATACAGTACAGCATCTGTGTGCTGCATGTTTCTGTGGGCTATGCTGTGGAGTAATATGCTGTCTGTACCATTGGTTAAAAACAGACCGTTTAAAAATAAAAGCATTACCTTTCACTACAGCTGTGTTGCAAAGCATAAAGCTGGTGGAAGACATTTTAGTGTTTAATTTAATTGTTTTAGAAGCACTAAAATAAAAATAAACACCATATATATATATAGATAAGCATATCTTTCTCAAGAGAGCCATATTTGATTTCATCACATTTTTCACAGGCTATTCCATAAACAACATTGCTATTTTTACAGTAGATATCAGTTTTTAGTGGATATGTGGTGTTCTTATGTTTAATTATATTTTTACTTTTGTCCATGTATTTACACACTTTACATTTACTGCTGCACATGTTCGTAGGACCTATTTTGTCAATTATTCTTTTATGTTTACTGTGAACTAATATATATATATATATATATATATATATATATATATATATATATATATATATATATATATATATCATTACACTGTATAGTATATACATTCTCAAAAGTGCTTTGAATCCTGCTTTTGTTGTTCTATGTCCAGAGCTTGTGTTTATTTAGCACTTGCAACTATTCTGATTGTGTTTAGTAGTCATAGTCATCATAGTAGTGTTATTACAAATTAAGTATTATTAATCCTTTTTTAAGATATCTTAATGTGAATAGACCAATTGACCTGTTTGTGTAATTTCCACGTTACCTTGTTTTGCATGCTGAAGAATATTATCCCCTTCAATCAAGCTTTAATTATGAGTGGTAATTCAAAGTTAATTGTAAAATTGTCAGTCAGGGAACAAAGTAGACTCAGTCCGCAGAAGATAAGCAGTAAACATAATGAACAAAGTTCTGCCTGCCTGTTGGTTTAGTGTACTGTATCTGTCTTCATGAAGATAGAAATATTGAATATGAATCTGAGGGCGTTGTCAATTAATAAAGTACTGGTATATAAAACCTTATAGCACTGTAAAACAAAAAAAGGTAAAAACCAAAAGCAACAATTTTTCCACACAATAATTCCAGTTTCTTCCCCTGTAACAAAGACAGCAGTATTTTTTTTTTTAAATGTTTGTTTTAATTTAATTTTAAACACATGACTGTGCACACAAGGTGTGCCAGCAAAGCCTCTAAACTGTCTGCAAGTTACATTAGAGCAAGTCTCTGCCAAAACTAACTGAGTGTGTGGTAAGAACAGATGCTGAAAACATGACAGACATTGTATGAGGTTTGGAGAGGACATTGATGTGAGAGGAAGAAAACTTCCAGGAATCCGTTGCTTGTCTCCGTTTTACTTTTCAGACTTGGGTCATTTTCATGAGCGGCATGCAATTCACTTTGAAAACCTGCCCACGGTGCAGTTTTGGTATTACACAAAATAGTTCCTCAATTAAAGAAAAAGTCCTTGCTTTGGTTGTCTCAGGGTTCAACTTAAATTCTTCTTTGTTGTCTTTTATAATGACACACAGATCTGGAAAACAAAGTGCTATGAAGTACTTCCAGCAGTTACAAGTCACAATCAAAGAACACATGTTTGGTCACTGGTGACCTGAGTCCAGTAAATTGGTGTTTTTTGCACAAGCCATCTCAGTTTTACGATAGCAGAGTGTGACCACCTAAAAGGTTACTCTATTACTGTACTGTATTGGTATACATTTTTCTTCCTTTTTTAATCCCCACCCCCTGCAATCTCCTATTGGTTTAGGTGATTAAAGATGTTTGCAGCAATTGCAATGGAGCAGTTGATTCAGATGGGGCTCCCTCCAGTTCTCCAGTGCACAAGACTGAGCTAGAAAAGGTAAAAGAAGTAAACTGAATGTTTGTTTGATTTTAGCATGTAAAGATTAATTCCATATCTACATTAGCAGATAACCCTTGGCCAGCGGTCCAGATAAACTGTGTACCTGCTGTTTTTACGCAATAAAAAATCTGAAAATTATGCATAGCAATTTTGCTACCCAGCTTGTCTCCCTCCCCTCCTGCCTCCCCTAAAACTTCCACTAACAACAACATCTCCTACAATACAATGTATTCAGTTACTAAGAAACTGTACACAAGAAAAAACAACCCAACAAACATTATCCAATCTCTAGCTAGCCGTGTTGTCTTTGCAGCCTATCACAGTAAGAATAAAAACAGTTCGAAGCTACACAGGTTGAAGCGTAAACACCCCAGTCCAGCTACAAATCCTAATGGAACCATCGTCAGAGGCAACCGCTAAAAAAAGGTGCCTATAATATTAAACAAACTGTTTTATAACTTATTAATGCATTTGTCCTTATTTTATTTATCTGTATGGCTTTATGTTGAAGTTTTAACATGTTCACTGAGTTTAAAATCTAAGTAACATAATTAATTTGCAGTTAGTGTGATACCTCAAAAAAAAACACGCTGAGCCGATAAAGAACCTTGTAGAACACGTGTGGTTGTACAGTAGTTCAAAGTTACACTAAAGTTAAAATGGAAGGCTCTTTTTTAATGCCTACTCCATTACCATTAAAGACTGTACAGTGTATTTATCGAGATTACTCATGGCTTCAAGGTAATGATGCATTTTACCCCCTGAAAATACATTTCACTCTCTCACTGATAAAATTAAGTTACTCCCCTTATCTGGAGTGCTGCCCTTGGTGCTATGTTAAATTGAGGGTACATATACTGGGAGGTATTGGAGGTGTAATACTGTATTTGGCCACCTGGTGGTGGTGGGGTGTGCTCTAAAGGCAAACAATAAAAGCTTAAAAGGGACTTTTTATCCACCATAGTCAACAAAACAGTATTTTTGGTGTTGTTTTTATTATTTTAATTTGTTTTAAACACGGCCCTAAAATCCATTAATAAAGGATTTTTCAAGCACTTTCCATCTCATTATATTCAACAGTTGGCGAAAGGGACAGAAGTGGTGCTTAATGACTTCCATTTAACCTTTTACAGATGTTCTCATGGATCTTGCTTAGGAATTGTGTATGTATTAAAAACAAAGAGGCACTGTTAAAACTGTTTGAAGCCTTCCAATAAACACTTTTTACGGTTGCAGAAATTGTCATGTGACCGGCCAAGTTCAGATGGAGAGTGGATTCTAGAGAACGGAGTTGCTGATGTGAAAGAACAGGGTAAGTCTGCCTGTGATTTTACTGTATGATGAGCCAATTGTGACTTCATTCAGCGTCCATGAATAAGGGCTTTATTAGTTGCGTCACAGAGATAAGTAACTAAGCAGTTTAAATGATATTAATATCACATGCACTGTACTGGCTTGTATTAGAAATGATGGGATTGTATGGAAGATTGGCAACACAGTAAAGAATGCATGGTGATGGGCGCTAATATATAAGCATTTGAAATAAAAAAATTAAAAAAGTTCCAACTGAACAATATAGAGCAGTTATATTGTACTGATCTGTTAATGGGTGTGCAGTTGTCTGAACAACCCGGTGTTTCAAGAACAGCATCTTTGTTCTAGAATTGCTTTGACTTAAAACTGTTGCACCCGAAAGATAAGCTGTAAATGCAATACATCGATGTCAGTTCTCTTTTTAAGTTTTAGAAACAAAGTGTGAACCAACATTACTGTTCAAAGGATATTGATGGCATTATAGAGTTACACACTTTTGATCTATCTTTGTTGTGCTGTTGTTATGACAGTTTGCTATGCACTGTAGTTGCAGGCTTAATTTTGTGTAATGCTGCTGCCCCCAACAGGTCATCTCTGTAATTGTGTTGGTTCAACTCTGACCTCTGCCTGGAAACACTTTTTTTTAACCTATAAACAAACAACAGGTTCTCAGACATGCCTCAATGTTTAGGAATGAAGGCCCTTTGAAGTCTGAAAGCCCTTGTACCCTGAGATGATTATTATTATTATTATTATTATTATTATTATTATTATTATTATATAATAATAATAATAATAATAATAATAATAATAATAATAATAATAATATTAATAAATGCACTGTTATTTTGAAGCTCAGTCATTAGAACCTGATTTTAATAATGCTGTAGATTTATTTACAGTGTAAATCCAATTTGACACATTTTGACTTGCTTTGGAATTCAGCCAGGTTTAACATCACTGATCTACTTCAGAATTGTAGATTACAGGGTAGCTGCCCTTCAGCAGAAAAGTGTCCTCTAACAGAATGCTGGGATACTGTTTTTTGTTTTTTTTTACAATTAAAGAGGAGATTGCTACTGAGCCCCTGATGCCTCTTCATACACTATAGCAGAACTGGGGTTTCTTCTTGAAAGACACCTGTCCTGGCCCTGGTTAGCTTTTGAGATTGCTACAAACTAATGAGAACATGTGTGTCATCCCAGTAAATTACACATTGGTATGCATAATAGAAAACTGCTGATGTCTTGCCCTTGCTTAGTTGGCACTGGGAGCAGTATGAGTTCCTCGATCCAGTCATGCTGTAGTGGGAATCATACAGGATGCTTGCTGTGGGACGCCGCGGTTGAGGCTGTTGTCTCTCTGTCTCATTGAAGAGCTAGTGGTGGAACTGCATGGGAAGGTCATCCAACAGTTCGCTAATGCCATTTCTGGATGGAGCAGGTCCACAGCACAAAAGTGCTTTCGCCACAGACCACTAAATCAAAACATACTGGTAGTAAGGACAAGCGGTTAGTCTGGGCAGAAATATGTTGCTGTAAAGAACTTCTTAAGCTTTTAAAATGTGCCCCTCATTTTCTGAGGAGAAATGAAGATTTTTACTGTATTGTTTACTGTTCCTATCAAGCCTTAACATTAACATTACCAGGTCTGCTGTTGCCAATACCCTTGGGCTACAATTTAGATTATAATCATAACTGTGGCTCTGATCAGAATGAGGGTTACTATATTACTAATGTGAGAATAATTAGATATGACAAGAATGGGGTCTTTGATGAGAGAAGATGCAGTAATTCACCATGGACAGGAAATGCTATCATGAACCAACAGGAAGAAACTGAAGACGAGAAAGCTCTCAGATTCACCCAGCATGATTTACTGTATGTATCACTGCAATACAAAGATATTATGGTCACTCCTGTCATGTATGGCATGTGCAGCTCTCCAAGATGTAAAGTCTCATACAAACTGCATTCTTACGAATTGGCCCGACATAACATAATTGTTCTTAAGACCATGATTTCAATTGAAATGATTTCACCATTGCTATATAGTTTGTATGGGGTTTTTTATGCATTTTATGCTCTTCTTTTTTTGTTTGTTTCTCTGAAAAATAAAGACAAATGGGAATAGATATCAATATTAATATATCAGAGTAGTTTAAAGGTCAGGTGAGTTTAGAGTTATGCAGTGTTAAGTAATTTAAAGCAAAAAAAAACAAAACTGTATAAGATTATCACTCAGAATACTTTAGGTGGCAGAGAACCACGAGAACATGTGAACAGATAACACAAACCACCATCAAAAGCACAAAACATTTGAAATGAGGCAGTTCTTTATGTACTATATGGGAATGTTACACCAAACATCACAGGATATGTTGTTGTTCTTGCAGGGAAAGGAAAGAAAACCTCAAAGAACGAGCAGAAGGGCACTGTGAGTAAAGTGGCGGGAAAGAAGATTACAAAGATCATCGGTTTGGGAAAGAAGAAACCATCGACTGATGAGCAGACCTCTTCAGCAGAGGAAGATGTTCCCACTTGTGGTAAGTCTGTGTGGGATGTGTGTGTTTGGGTGGGTTGTTTATAGGACCAGTAAAGGAGGGGTTCATGTCAAGGCCTCTTGCAAGCATGCACTCAAAAGGTTCAGTTTAGTATAACAGGCTTTACTAAAAAACATAGACCATCTTTAAATGGGTGCACTGAAATATTGTTAGACCAAGTGTGAATACATCAGACCAATTTCAAAATGGGACTGTACTTAAATACACAAAATAATGCCTGGTTGTATAGTATAAAGTCCAAAATATCCTACATTTGAATTCCAGTTGGGAAGAACCATAGAGTTGTAGGCTACAACACCAACACTTTATTCTGGCTAAACCTATTCAGAAAATGCCATTGTGAATGTGGGTATCAATGGCTCGGTTTTGTAGGATATCTGAACGTGCTGTCCAACAACCGCTGGCGGGAGCGCTGGTGTCGAGTGAAGGACAACCAGCTGATTCTGCACAAGGAGCGGACGGACCTGAAAACGCACATGGCCTCCATCCCGCTGCGGGGCTGTGAGGTCATCCCGGGCCTGGATTCCAAACACCCCTTGGCATTCCGGCTGCTGCGCAATGCACAAGAAGCAGCTGTGCTCGAGGTACAGAACCCCTTTATTCACAGAAATGCCAGCCGTTGTATGAAAGAGCACAATCGGTCCTGTTTTGTTGATTTTTGAAGTAAAACCCAGTGTTTTACTTTGTTCCCATGTGCTTGCTGTAATTCTGCAATGAACGTAATTATGGGGCTGCATCATGTCTGCGCAGGTAGAGGGGATTAATAATTCCATTGAGCTATCTCTGCGATTGTACCCACAGGCCTCTTCCTCTGAGGGGCTGGGCAGGTGGCTTGGAGTCCTGCTGGCAGAGAGCGGCTCTTCCACAGACCCTGCAGCTCTGCACTACGATTACATTGATGTGGAGACGACTGCTAATGTGGTACAGTTGGCAAAGCAATCCTTCTGGTAAGAATTTTGGCAGAACAACCGGAAAAGTATCTGCAGTCTATTAAGAGACCCCTTAGAAAAGATGCTGGCATATAGCACAGTAAAAAAGTCTGTTAAAGCACTGGAATTGTGAAAGAATGGTAAAACACACAGAAGTATAGCATTGCAAAAGACGCTGGTTAACCTTGTATTGCATATATCATTGCAAGATTACCATGAAAATGTACCGTGATAGACCTTTAGAAGGGATGATGAAATATATATATATGTTATCTGCATTGTTTCACTGATATAGTTCTCTTGAATTTAATGTACAAGAGAATATGAGGATGGTGTGTAATTCCCAAGGCAATCTGATGTAAATTACATTTTAATTAAGAAACTAACTGGGAACAAAGTCCTACAATGAACTGGAATGAAAGAGCCAGGGTTGCCTACCCCTAATGATTTAAACACATTTGTTTTGAAATCTGCTTTTCATTGTACATTGTTGATGTCTTAATGTGTTAAAACTTTGTATGTTAATAATCCCATGAGCTTTATTTAAAATGAATGGTCTGACTTTTCCTGGAAATCCCCACTTGTGATTCTAATGAACAAGTGGGAAGATAATGAAAACCAAATGCCTTACATGGGGCAACTAGACCACATCATAAGAATTAATGACAGTGCTGAGTGGCACTGTAAAGTATCAATCAAAAAGAGGCTGCGGTTCACATTCTGAGACCACATTAAAGGAACTGCAGGACTTTGTAATGGACAAAGATCAAAGGTGGTTTGCTAATATAACCCAGACGATGAGTGGATCGGGTTCTATCAGGTTATTAAGCAAATATATGTAAGTAATCCACTGCAGAGATATTGGATATGCAGTAATAGCTGCTCAAACTAATGATACCAAATTGTAAACCTTTATATATGAACAGTATTTTTGTGCTTTGTGAAACTTTTTATGAATGTAATGTATTGTTATGAAAGGCTGTTTTAAACACTTTATGAAATATTTTAATGATTATTTTAAGATCCAGTCTTTCCATTTTATTCCTTTTTTTATTTGTTGCTTTTGGCGTGTGGCTAACTTTAGTGATGTGGCCAAATAGACGATGAGATTTGAACTGCTTATTTATTTTCTTTTTCTAAGCCACATACATCCAATTTAATACCCTAACTGGTAAAGTACAGGCCAAATATAGTGGGGGGACACAGGTCCATGGATGTGTGAAATCCATGGATAAATGAGGTGTCATTGCGTGTGACTAGAATGCATTAATAAAATAGAGAAACTAGTAATGTAAACCAAATTAACGTTTACTGGAGATGTATGCAATGCAATATATTACAAGGACTAAAAATGTGTTTACTCTGACAGTGATACTCCTAGCAAAATCTTTTCAGATTTTGATAGACCTCCAACTCTGTTTCCCAACAAAAAAAAAATAAATAAAGAATACCAATAAAAAACAAATATACTACAAAAAAAATACTACAAAGCTACAAGATTGTGCGTGCGTCTGTGTGTGCGCTGTAATGCGTCTGTGGCGTGTGTGCGTGTATGCATGTGCGTGTGTGTGCGCGTGCGTGCCTGTGTGTGTGCGTGTGCGTGCGTGCGTCTGTGTGTGTGTGTACGTGTGTGCGCGTGTGTGTGCTTGCGTCTGTGTGTGTGTGAGCGTGCGTGTGTTTGTGTGTGTGTGTGCATGTGTGTGTGTTGGAAGTTACTGGAACAGGTCTTGTTAATCCATTTAGTTATTAATACTTTCATGCAGTTGGTGCACAGAGGTAGGCAGAGGAATATATATATAAATAGAATAGAATAGAATATATAAAGAGCAGCCCCTTGTGGTATGTACATAAGCAAAAGGTTTGTAAAAAGTATAGAATTAGTTGCCAAAACGCTAGGTCAAGAGATTAACAGAATACAAAAACAAAAATCTGAAAACAGTTCTCATCCACTTTTCTTTGCAATAAAAATTAGCTGTCCAAATCGTTTCACATGTTCTTGTTTATTTTAACACCTCTTCCCCAGAAAGCACCTAGAATGAAACTCAGTAACATCAAGCCTGGTGATCTTGAAACAAATTTACGAAATGTAGGAGCTCAAAATCCCTGTGCCTGGAACTTTAAACCTCTGGACAAATATTTGAACTAAACTGAAAGTACATTGTTTAAAAACGAGCAGCTGATGTATGCGGCTATCGACACTGTATTTTTTTTCATGTGTTCTTGGTCATGACAGCGATATGTACCGGAATCTTTCTTTCAACTGTGGCGAAAATAATTTTCTCATACAGTATATTTCTGTCTCACTCAGCTTTACAAACAGGCGTGCTGTGTCTCCTAACCCCTATTTGGAGAACCCCACCAATGGCTATTCCTGCCCATCTGGGGTGGCCCTGCATTATGACGACGTCCCATGTATAAATGGATCGGTAAGGTTTCCTTCTAGTAGACGTGTCTTTAAAGCTGTTAACAGCTGAGGGTCTCTTGCTGCTAAGTCACATTGAGGGCTCTCGTCTCTTTCACATTGATCATTGTGTCTCTATACAGTCGGCAAACATGCTAAATGAGGCCTTTTTTGACCAAAAAATATTCAAAGCTGAAATTTGCAACTGTACTGTACATTGGACCCCTTTAAGCTGAAATGTGAAGGTTTTCTCAATAAACAACATTTAATCAGAAAAGCCTTCATAAGGCCGGGTCACCTTACATCCAAACTGACACCATTTTCCTCACTTACTGTTTAATAACAGGTATTGAATATTGTGCCATTTTTACTAAGAGACAATGACATTGCCACATATCCTGACTTTAATCCACTAATCTCTTTTTTGTCTGCTCTTCTCAATAACCTGCCGTGCTGCTAATCTCGCATGTGCTGCCACAGGAGCCAAATGACAACATGTATTCGACTCCAGCTAACAACTGGAGGGATGAGGGGCTGTATGAGAACGCTGGCCTGTATGAAAATTCCCCTTCTCCAACACTTGCTGCACGCTACTCACCTAAGCCTTCTAGGGTTTCTTCTTCTGAAAAACCACCTGCTAACCATTATAAAACTCCTGCCCCCTCCAAACTTTCTTCTTCGCTGCCTGTCACTAACACCTCTGCTGGGGGGCGGGGATTAGCTGGGCCAGCCTCACAGGTGAAGTACCACTGTTAAACCCTTCCATGTCATGCTTTTTAGTCTATAACTGTCTACAGCTTCTTCCCCTTTCCACTGTGGATTACAAATGTTGAGTTTTAAGCTGAAATAGGTCAAATAAAAAAAATGTAAATGTCTAAAGTTTAATTACTGGTTATTTATTTTTAAGGTTTTTTTGCTATGTTCTGTCAGGGAAGCAAACCACTACACTTGCTTGTATCTTAGTATGTGTGTGTGTATGTGCATGGTCAGTTTTTTTGAAGGCGTTAGTTGTATTATATTTTGATAATAGCAGTGCCATGCCTCTAAACAGCTCAAGGGAAAGAAAATGCCTGTGACCAACGGAGTGGCGCCCAAACAGAAAGTGGACATAGCCCAACAAAAGAAGCCGAATGGAAACATTCCGATTAAACGCAATAATTCCAGTAAGTTTCATGATGCGTTCCATGCTTGTGCAGTCCTCCAGTTTCCCTACTGGTGTAGTGTCATGGTTTGCAGCCCTCAGGCATGCACAGTAGATTCAGTGTAAGTGGCTGACCATCAGCGTGTGGTTAACATACCCAATGCTAGGTCTTTTATTAAGAAAACAAGTTACGCTTGGTTACTTATATATCAAATATATACAGAAGTTTTTATGGTACTGTATTTTCCATTTTTCTGAAGATGCAGATCAGTACAAGTATGGTAAAAACCGCGTAGAAGCTGATGCCAAGAGACTGCAGGGCAAGGTAGATGAGCTCCTGAAAAAGAAGCAGGATCTCCGCAACCGGCTGGCACAGCTGAGGAAGGAGAGAAAGGACCTCCGGGCTGCAATAGAAGCCAATACAGGTACAGTCAATTGCTGTGTTAAGGCATCTGCTGCAGCGCCACATAATAAATCAATGTCAGCTTAATATATTTTTGCTAAACCTTTTCTAATGCAAACTTTTTTACAGTTTATACAGCACAGTGGTTAATTCCACCCAGTGAAATCAATATACAGATACCCCCTGGAGTGACTTTGTAATTGACTGCAATATTTGCGTTGGCCAATATGCATATATTGTATATGTATTTTACATTGTTCCCAAAAAGAAACATCCTTTTTTGTATTCATTTAAAAATGTTCTCCTTTATGAACTGCAGGCAGGAAATCCCAGACTGTTCTTGAGGACAAGCTGAAGAGACTGGAAGACGATTGTAAGCAGAAAGAGATGGAGCGTGTCAATCTGGAGTTGGAGTTGACAGAGGTCAAAGAGAGCCTGAAGAAAGCCATGAACGGCGGGGTCACTCTGGGGCTGACCATCGAGCCAAAGTCTGGGACCTCTAGCCCTCAGGTAAGCTGGGAAACACCTGCATTTTGCTTATTCTTAGCACCCAGAAGTAACACTTTTATGCCCACCAGTCTAACACGATGACACAAACAAAAGTTGTTGCTGTCTGGTTTGTCTTACCCCTTGTAAACAAGGCCAAATTCTAAATGTGTTCTTTTTCCTGATGAAAAAAAAATAGTTAATAAATAGATTAACAAAACATAAACAGATTGCTTTTCTTTCATCATCAGTTTGAGCCAACAAGCCATGCTATTCTCACGAAACCATGATAATATTTTACAAAAGCATATTTGGGTGTTCTGTCTTTCAGTCCCCGGTGTTCATGCGGCGCACTCTTGATAATTCCCCTGCCTCCAGCTGTGACACCAGCGATACAGAAACCTCCTCGCTTCCTGTGAACAGTGCAGCTATCCTCAAGAAACAGTCCTCACAAAAGACATCACCAAATCGAGGTCATGTTCTTCGGAAAGCCAAGGTCAGTCCAGCTTCGTTACCACTATAAAAAAGTTGGCTTACCCAGATAACATTACGTTCCCTTTCAAGTATGAAATGTAGTCATTACCATTGGGTGTTTATCTCCTAAGACCCCGAAACCTGAATATTATTATATACCAAATCTGCTCAGCCGAGCCTGTGACGCAGTCATGCCCGCCCACGAGTTTACAAAAGGACTGTGCGCACAGATCTCAGAGCCATTTTTCCTTTCAAGAGTTGACCTGACAGGGGAGTATGGTATCAGATAAGTACTTGTTGCTTATGACTGCATAATGGCTGGAGCTGCCCCGAGACACCACTGCGGCGTCCTGCAGATCTGTGACTGATTGTTACATTCATGTCCTGAAAGAAAGGGGGGGCGTGCTTGAACTGCAGTGAGTAGATGGTTTGAACAGTAGTCAGGACCCAGATGTCCGTGATGCATTGACGCCAATATTCCAGATGGCTCCCGGACTCTGAGGCTGCTGGGGCCTTGGGCGCCAGTTTGCCGCTGGTTTGCACACTGGAGGTGGTCTCAGGCAAACCAGCTCCTTGGTGGATTTGCGCACACAATGACAGCGCTGCAGCATCCAACAGTGGTGCTTTGTTCCCATCAGGCATGCGGGCCTGGTAAACCCAAAGCTGCCTGCGTGCAACTATAAACGCAGCCAGATTCCTGCCTACAGTCTGCCCATTCAGTTTTGATTGACTGAGTTCCCTTCCAAGTATGAAATGCTATTTTATTACCGATTGGGGTAGTATACCCACGTTAGTGCAGGACTTGCAGCACTGGCAGATGTGCTAAACGGCCATTTGGTCCACAGAGCCTAAAAAAGTGTGGGGAGAACCTGCACCTCAGTGTGCGTGCTGTAAAGGGTAAACTGAATAGCTGCCCTTACCACTCTAGTATAGAAATCCAGGGTTTGGGGATTCTGTGACATCTAGTGGATATAAACTAGGGAAAAAGTGTAGTGTAAACCCACACTATGGTATATGTCCCCCAAGTTTGGAATACTCCCCATTTAAATCTGTATTGTGTAGAAGTGGTCCTGGCATTCTGCTGAGCTGTAATAACCTCACCCGAGAGAAATCTGGCTTAGGAGGCTGTGTGGTCGAGTGGTTAAAGAAAAGGCCTTGTAACCAGGAGATCCCCGGTTCAAATCCCACCTCAGCCACTGACTCATTGTGTGACCCTGAGCAAGTCACTTAACCTCCTTAACCTCCGTCTTTCGGGTGAGACGTAATTGTAAGTGACTCTGCAGCTGATGCATAGTTCACACACCCTAGTCTCTGTAAGTCGCCTTGGATAAAGGCTAAATAAACAAATAATAATAATTGCAGCCGGTCAGGGAACCAGGCTGTCCTGGGCCAAATCGGTGCTACCAAGAGCACCCAAGCCTGTTCTTATCTGATTTTCTCCAGGCACAGCAGTAGCAACGGCAGCAGTGGGAGGGAATAAAGCAGGGCCTTGAGCCACTCGCAGGCCAGAGCGCCTATGCCTAGCGGGTGCCTGACCTCCAGCAGGGAGAACCAGAGGGGGCAGTGAGTGGATCCATAGGTTGAGAACCACTGCACTAGAATAAAGAGCAATCTTTTTATATATTGGTACCAGCTTGGAAACAGATGCAACCACCCATGGAACGAGTTTGGTGGCCGATCGATACCGGTCTCGGTAACTACATGGCTTTAACACTGGCAAGTGTCTCATCATGAAGTGCGGAGAAGCTGCCAGGCAGATGGAACTAGGGGCCATCTGTGCGCCCAGTCTCTGTAGCCTAGCAACAGGAAAGAAATGAGGAAAAGAAAGTATAATCTACTTGTCTTTCTTAATGTTAGTTATACAAATATTACTCTCTCGCTTTTGGCGCTAGAGGGAGAGAAAAAGAATGAGAAGAAAAGGCTCCGGAGGAGCGCAGCAGCAAGGAGTGGGAGTACAGAGTTGGCCCAGGGGGTGGAACTGGATCCCGGGGAAGGGGCGGGAAAACCTGCAGGCTTCCAGGCCGTGGTGGGAAGTGACCAGAACCGAGGGCTAAAGTTGCAGAAAACACGCAAAAGTATGACATATACTAGCAGTGAGAATATTTATCCCAAAGGAAGAAGGAGAGAAGTAGAAAAAATGTGACGTCTCACAAAACAACTGTTACGGTCAGAAGCAGTGCTCCTTGTGAGGCATGGCTGAAGATAAAATGGTGCTAATCTCTTCTACTCACAACACTTTATTCCCACGGGGGAGGGACTCTGTACTTTGACATAGGTATTCAGGGAAATCGGGCTACACAGAGGTATATCCAAATGGATAACATTTCATACCGGTACTTGAAAAGGAACTACTTGGTACTATATCCTGCTGGCTTAATTTAAGAACTGAAAATTGTTTGTAACATTAAAGGGGTTATCTTTATATCTATAAAGAAGTAAGAAATTAAATATACAGAGAATTTAGAACATATGAAGTAACTTAACACAGTGCTTCATTTTACTTTCTTGTGCGGTCTGTTTAATTTGTGTTTTGTTTTGGAATTGTTTGTTAGGTTTTATACAGTACATTGAAATGAAAGCTCATAGTCTGAAATGGCTGCTATGCATGCGATTTTGCATTGTTTATTTTCAGTAGACATCCAAGTATAATTTTGCAATTGAAATATGTGTTTGATATTTACCTTGGATGACCTCCAATTCTAACCTTGATATTTAGCTGAGTTGTGTTTATGTTTAATTTATCAGCATACAACAATTGCCTGATTGTTTAACTGGGGAAGTCCACAATGTTTATTTTTAAATTTTAATTCCTAAGACTATTAACCAATATATTTTCTTTGTTTGTTTTTTTTTAGGAATGGGAAATGAAAACTGGCACATAAACAATATTTTCACCAGTACCTCTATATATATTGTTAATGCAAATGTTTGGAGGTCAATGACTGGTGGATGACAGAAAAGATGGCATAAGGAAAAGTATTTTTCTTATTAACTTTATTTAATTAATGGTATCGGTTGTTATTATTATAAATGTAACTGCCTCCTGCTTTGACATTATAAAAGCCTGTGGTGGCATTTGTGTGGAAGACTTACTCTGAAAAAAGTCCTAGCCATTTCTCATGATTTGTTTTTAATGATGCCAAATGTATTTTTAAAAAATAATAATAATAATAATACTTAATGAATTAATCATCAGTTAAATTGAAGTTTATCCTTTGGAGGAACACAATTTGGTTCAGACATCTGAAAAATAATAGTTATTTATTTGTAAATGTTTAAGTAAATATTGAGGTGCCATTATTATTTATACTGATTTTTATTTAATGTTTTTGCAAATGGGGCCACCCAGTAAACATATTATAGTACAATTGAATAGACAGTTATTTTAGTGCTGTATTTCACAAAACCGGTTTGTTTGTTACTATATAAAGTATATTGTAAAATCTCTAGTCTGGTAATAAAAAAGGTGGTATGCATGCATACATTTACATGCTGTTATTTAAAACATAGTGATATATAAAGGTGTAATACCAAACATGATACATTTGATTCACACATTTCATTAAGTATTGTGCCAGGTATGCTGTTCACTTTAAATGTCATGGTTTGTGTTTTGCTTCAGCATTCAGAGAGAGGTCTTTGTTTAAGATTTGTTATGTTTTATTTTACAGTATTTAAGATTTTGTGTCATATTATAGACAAGACAAGGAGTGTTATATTTAAATGTTGTTGAAATAATAATGCAGAAGGCTTAATTTCATAATGAATCGGTTCGACATACATGTAAATAGTATTTAACTTTTTTTTTTTCTTGGGTCACAAATTCCTGCAACATTAATACATCACTTGCATACAGCAGTTGTAAGTTCTGACTGTGAGATTTCCATAGTTTATGTTGAGGAGGTTGAGTAGTCAGTATATTTTTCTTTTGCTGAATACCTAAATAAAATACATGTGAGCTGGAGGGTAGCACATACTGTAAGTATGTATGCAAAGAACTAGCACAGTGCTGAAGACTGGATGCCAGGAGAGACTCACTTTAGTTGTCAGTCGTGGATTTTTTTTTTTTTTTTTGTATCTCACTATCCATTTCTATAACTGAAGTCTACCCAACTGTATTTCAACTGTAAACAAAACAAAAGACATTAGCTAAAAAATTTAAAACCTAAAAAAATCATAACAGACTGATTGGAAAAATGTGAAACCAATGTAAATATTAGTTTTTTTGTTTGTTTGTTTCTGCACTTTGTTTTCACTTTTCTAATATCATGTATTACTCTTAAAGACAGACACCAACTTGGTGAGAAATGTATATAATAAAGAAAACATCTGCCAAAAAGGATTGGAATTGATTTCTGTTATCTCAGTAATAAGAGGAAATGAAGCCTGGTTGCTGAATATTATACAAAAGAGAATGGCGTTGGTGTTTATACACCACCTACTGGCTGCATTAATAAAATTAAAAAAGAAAGTAACTTAAAATGAGATATTTATAGTAACATACTCTTTTACAAACTAAGTTTTTAATGACATAGTGAAATATCAACTCCAAAAGACCCAAAGAAAAAAGAAAAACAGCCAGATTTGGAAAGAGTTTGGAACCAGTTTTATTTACCACAATCTGAAGTGCATTTTGTAAAAACAAAGGCACACCTTTGGATGCAACAGCGTACACAGGTATGTATACAGCAGTATGTGTCACTATGCAACAGCTTTTTTTAATGAATGTTAATTCTGCAATGAGCAGTTCAAATCATTGAAACAAAAGCTATACAGTTAACAAATTATTGAAGTGCTTAACCATCATGGGCACTTGGTTTTGTGCACTACATTTCGCAAACATTTATTGAAAACATTAAGAATAAACTGTGCAGTCAATTCACACGCTTTGTGTAAACAATTAATCTCCCCAACAAATTTTTTTTTTTTAATTTCCTCCCCCAAAAAGATTTACAAACATCACATCACTAGAAAACTAACAAGCCAACATCAGCATATGTACAAGACATGTAGAAATAATTATTTACCACAATGTACCAAGTACAGTGGACGTACTGGTCACACTACTGGATGTGGCAAATTTAATTGTGTGCTCAAGCAGATTTTATTGAGAAACTGAATGCAGGTGGAACAGAAGGGAGTAGGACTTACCAAAGGAACTGTATTATATATATATATATATATATATATATATATATATATATATATATATATATATATATATATATATATATATATATATACTGAGCATCAAAAGAAACTTATCACATATATTTGGATAAAAGTCACTAGATGTGATCAAAAAATGACAAACTCTGTTTTAGAGCAGATATAGTGACTTTTTTATTGTGCTGATTAATAATTGACATCACGAAGATGCTGCAAAATGATCTGTCGATTTTGGGCAGGTGTTGTGACTCTTGGTCACCCAGTTTGTGGCCTGTCATTGACAGCATGTGTCTGGTTATACCGTCTCGCCAGATTTGAAATTGCTGGCTGTGAGCACCCAAGACGGCGAGTACACTGCCCTAGTCCAGCCTCCAACATGCTGCTTGCACAAAGACACTGCTCTCTTGACAGACGTAGCATATTGTTTTTTTTTCTTTCTGTGTTTTTCTTTTGCTTTTATTCAACAACTGAAATCACTCCATATCCAGTGTCCAACAACAGTGTCAATGTCCGTCATTTATATACCTTTTTTTTTAAAATGAAT
Source organism: Acipenser oxyrinchus oxyrinchus (assembly GCA_030684275.1). Lineage (NCBI taxonomy): Eukaryota > Metazoa > Chordata > Actinopteri > Acipenseriformes > Acipenseridae > Acipenser > Acipenser oxyrinchus. Next base: position 14,038,714 of record CM060247.1, read on the forward strand.
GTGTTATAATAGTGATAAGTTTCTGTTATAGATATATATATATATCATATATGTATATATATATATATATATATATATATATATATATATATATATATATATATATATGTGTGTGTGTGTGTGTGTGGTCAAATATATATTTCTAAGATCAATACTAGTTCAAACTCCCTGCTGTCATGGATGCTGTTTAACTCGTTAGTTTGTTAATTCTGCTTCACATATCAGATGCTTGCAAATTGGACAGCACACTCAGCTGCTTTCCCCTTTTCACTACAATTCAGCATCTATAAGATAAGCAAAACACAACCTATTAACACCTTGCAGGACAATAACTTTCACAAAAAGAATTATCAGATGTGAAAACATTTATTGTGGTATACCACGGTATAAGCAAAGGAAAGTGTAGTGAAAGCACTGCTTCACACAGATAAATGTGGTAACACCCTGGTAATGTGATAATATGTGAGAATGTTCCTTAGTAGACAGTGTGTTAATCCGTAATTACTTACATTGTGATGATGTTAGATTTTTTTCATTAATTTACAAAGCAAATTAAAGGGAATCTTGCCACTTTTAATTGCCTAATATAGGCTCTATTGAAATATTTAACACCCTTTGTGAGATATACAATAGCATTTGTAAACTGCATACCTTGCTTATTTTTTCACAACATACTGCAGCCAATAGCTGCTTCAAACAGTTTTATGTTACAATTAAAGAATAAGTAGTGGGGTTCCAAAAAAATATAGCGTTATATGTCCCCATGTGTTGCTACAACTGTATTAAATACATGGGCTCTGATAATTTTTTACACTTAGAATTTTAAAGTCTGTTTCAAAGCTCTTTTAAAAATGTCCGCTCTAGTGCACTGGGGTTTGAGATCTGTCCTCTGTCTAAATCACTACAGGAAGAGCAATTTAAAAATAAGTGCACTGGCTTTTCTGTTCCATACCACATCATGGATCATTATTGCTGTGTTACCTGTTTGACAATGTAGGCAATAACCCTTAAACTAGAGCTGACATTTTGAAAAGAGCTTTGAAACAGACTAAAGTTATAAGTGTAAAACGTTGTAAGGGTATTAACAATTAAAATAAACATGACAGGTACATTATTTAAACAGTTGTAGCAACACATGGGGACGTGGAACATTATATTTTTCTGAACTGTGTCACTTACTCTTTAACATACTATCTTTTGACCATACACCATTAACAACAATTTAAGAAAACAGTGACAGATTTAATTATCAATCCTACTTTGTATAGAGCTCACATGCACTGTTTTCTTAGGGACATGTGGATCTGAATGAGTAAAGCATGCAACCTGGCCGTGCAAATCAGCACAGGGATATGCCTCACAATACCGCTGCAGGACCCAACAAGATGTTCAGTCTTTGTTCTATGAGCCTGTAAAAGGCGATATGCTAGTCTACCTCAGCCCCAGTATGTGTACAGAATGCATGTAGCACCATATTCCTGACAATGTGCGTTATCACAAGCTCTCGATATATGACAATAACATGGACTTGGATGTGGTATCCTTCTTGTTACAGAAGAGGCAGGGCAAAAATCAGCAGCCTCACTCATTTGCATCACTATGGTTTCTCATTGCTCAAAGACAAACCTGTGCAGGTGTAATGGTAGATGTTCAGTGCTGTGTTATTTACAGGGTCTGTTTTTCATGAAAGTAAGCTTGGAACCAATTCCTAGAAAACAAAAACAATATAGAAGTGATGCAAACTGTTCTTATTAAAGAGAAAATACAATAACATGTAGACTGTGGTCCAGATCATGACATGACTGTGTATTTCACACTTTGTAAAAGCTCATGTGCATTCTCAACAATATAGTGTACATATGCTTTGGTGGCATGCATCAAAAATGACATAGGGATATGTCTCGCAGCAGTGTTCATTTTTAATTGAATGCGCCTGTAAAAGGCGATAACAGTCTCCTCAGCCCCAGCGTGTATACAGAATGCCGAGTACAATATTCCTGACGTGAGTTCCTCATTCTATTGTTAGATGTAATAAAGAAGAGTTGGCTTTCCATTGAAAATAATGAGCAAATTTATACAGGCTCTAGAGTTTCGTTTCTGTGCATTCTGTATGATGAGTCTTCTTATTGCTCGTAGGCACTGCAGGAGGAGCGATGTAAGGGTTAGCAATAATCATTATTGACTAGCAGTGCTCTGCTAGTATTATTCTTCAGAGGTGCCACTCAATACCATTGTGCCTGTGGTCCAACCTTAATAATGACTGTTTATACAGGATGGTAAAAGCAATTATAACCATCCTCAAGTAACATGATGTATAATACTCATTGTTAAGCTTCAAAACCAGAATAATGTCTGAGGCACAGACACAGAAGCCGATTACATATTTTGTAGGGTTAGCAGCAGAATCCACATAATATAGTAGTAGTCACTATTAAAGATAATTGTAAATTCTGTTAGAGTGTTTTTTAGTTGTTTTTCCAAACTATGTTTTTTAGTTTTTTTTCAATGTTTTGAGAATCCCTTTACTATATCCGTTGTGAATTACTTTTCAGGTAAAAACAAAATTAGCACCCCATAAATTGAGGCTACATTTGTATATCGGTCATGATGATGGACCAGGACCATATTTACTTCTATAAACAAACCGATGTTTGGATAGATGCCACAGCAAGCAATTCATTTTTAAAGATTTAGTATGTGTGTTAACTATCACCTCCTCTAAATTAGGACCTATGAGGACCACCATCAAGCAGTGGATCCAGTCTGAAGCTGATGTAAAACCCTTGCACAAGGCCATCCTTATTAATGTGTAGTTCAATATTTGTGAGTTAATCAAAGCAAAATACTAGATATGAATTTCCAATTGACCTTCCTAATACCTAGTAAGGTGATATGTTAGATCCACAAAACATCTTGCTGTGGGATGAAGCCCTGTGTGGGGCTGAGGTGCAGGGATTCGACACACTAAAAGCATGGTGATTTAGTGCATAGAAACACAGCAGAGGATGCGAGCAGAGCCTTCTTAAATGAACATGGATCTACACATACTGACCCAATAGATATTGTTTGACCATAACTCAAAATACTGCTACCTGCACAAGAACACAGTTAAAAATAGGCAGCCGTTTGACAAATGTGCTGCCAAATAGTCAAATAGTGTGCATTTAACGAGATATAAACTGTAATGAAAGCTACAGTAACTGGAATTGAAAGTAGACATGATATGAAACATTAGCACCATGTCCTCTTTCAAAACACAGTATTGTGGTTATTCTTTTGTTCTTTAGTGAAAAGAGTGGTGACAGGTAGAGTCATTTGAGAAACAGTGAGACCCACTTAATTAAATCCAGTTGGAGTCAACCTTTTCTCCCCCTCCTCAGAATGTTACAGAAACACCTTTTATTTTTTTCCTTGAAAATGACTGGTTGCTGTAGTATCAACTGAGAATCTCCTGCTTTCCCTCCTGCTAGTGTCCCAGTACTGAACAATAAAATATAGAGACAAGCCTCTGCAGTTTATTGATGCTGTAAACATCAGCTGGTCAAGTAGCTGTGCAGTTCTCTGGAGTTTATGCTCAGAACCACCCCCGAGTGATTACCTGCAAGAAAAGGAATATTTTGTAAGTGTTTGTAATTCAAATGTAATAAACCGTACATTCATAATGGATTTCGTATTTATAAAACCTTGACCTTAATCAGAAACAGGCATTCATAGAGTATGACACCTTTAAGAACATAAGAACATAAGAACATAAGAAAGTTTACAAACGAGAGGAGGCCAATCAGCCTATCTTGCTCGTTTGGTTGTTAGTAGCTTATTTGATCCCAGAATCTCATCAAGCAGCTTCTTGAAGGATCCCAGGGTGTCAGCTTCAACAGCATTACTGGGGAGTTGGTTCCAGACCCTCTGTGTAAAAAAGTGCCTCCTATTTTCTGTTCTGAATGCCCCTTTATCTAATCTCCATTTGTGACCCCTGGTCCTTGTTTCTTTTTTCAGGTCAAAAAAGTCCCTGGGTCGACATTGTCTATACCTTTTAGGATTTTGAATGTTTGAATCAGATCACCGTTGTCTTCTTTGTTCAAGACTGAATAGATTCAATTCTTTTTAGCCTGTCTGCATACGACATGCCTTTTAAACCCGGGATAATTCTGGTTGCTCTTCTTTTACTCTTTCTAGAGCAGCAATATCCTTTTTGTAACGAGGTGACCAGAACTGAACACAATATTCTAGGTGAGGTCTTACTAATGCATTGTAAAATTTTAACATTACTTCCCTTGATTTAAATTCAACACTTCTCACAATATATCCGAGCATCTTGGTGGCCTTTTTTATAGCTTCCCCATGTTGTCTAGAGGAAGACATTTCTGAGTCAACATAAACTCCTCGGTCTTTTTCATAGTTCACTTCTTCAATTTCAGTATCTCCCATATGATATTTATAATGCACATTTTTATTGCCTGCATGCAGCACCTTACACCTTTCTCTATTAAATGTCATTTACTGGCAAGTTATTATATTACCGTGTAACAGACTTAGCAATATAAAGTAAAACAAGTATAAATGTATACAGAAGTAAAAACAAGTATAAAATAAGAATATAAGAATACAAGAATCAGAAAGAAAAATAAATATAAAAAGAATAAAAATTGGCTACCTCCAGCGTTACCTAATGTTTGCGAATCGAGATCGTCATCAATAAACTCCTCCCCTTGGATGATGTTCTGGGTGTCCTCGCTGAGATTGACAGGACTGGTCATTTCTGTTCTTTTTACATTGTGCATTTGAGCGTAGACGTTTCTACCAGGCAGTTTTCTGAAGGAACAAATAAAATTCACAATTTCTCTCAACGTGTCCCGACCATTATTTAAGTTTAATTGAGAGAGAGAGAGAGAGAGACAGAGACAGAGAGAGAGAGAGAGAGAGAGAGAGAGAGAGAGAGAGAGAGAGAGAGAGAGAGAGCATAAAACTCTCCAAGTTAAAGGAAAAAAACTGAAATTAACAAAATTTGTTGTTTGTAAAAAAAAAAAATGGTGGAACGTTAATTCCCTTGGCTAACATTAAACCTTATCGGTAAGCACTAAAACCTAACTTAGGGGCTTTTTTCTCCTGGAAGGTAAATCACAATAAGGAAGGTTGTATTGTGATTAGAAACCAGTAAACATTGCCTTTATTATAAATTGAAATCTTTACATAACATATTTACCTCCCTTTTCACTTTTTGGGTTTCTTTCCTTTTTATTTTTTTAAAGTTAGACATTCTGGGGTCTATCCATAAAGGGTTAACGACTGTCGAAATGAGAAAACGCATCAGATTTCGTCCATAGCTGCCTATTTAACGGCAGACCTATTTTATTACTACACTTGCTCTGTTATACAGTTTTACATACCCGTGATTAACACTGCCTATTTTGAAAAAATAAAATAAAATAAATCTGTAGCTTTATATGAAGGAACATGTTTAAATATATACTCACACAAGAACGTATTCTCTGGCAATCATTTTGAAACAGCGCTGTGAAGCGGAGATCGAGTTTTTTTATTTACTTTTACCTGTGTTCACAATAAACTGTTTGGACGAATACTGCCTTGTAAACCTGTTTATTTTCATGGCGCATTACAATATTCAGTATACCAGTGCTGCTGATGCAGTCGGTGGGAAATTTGGGCTTGCTTGGTATTGCAAAAAACACTGCGAGATCAGTGTTCGAAAGGGAGTCCTTTTTTTGTGTGTAGAGTATGCAATATGGCGTGAAACTGATTCATAAACATAAACTCACCCCTGATTGAATACCTGCTTTAAGCGGGGTTTATTAATAATAATAATAATAATAATAATAATAATAATAATAATAATAATAATAATAATAATAATAAATAATAATAATAATTATTACTAGAATTACAGTATTATTCAAATGTCCTCCTACAGTGCTTTTCGTTTTTTTATTTTTTTTTATTTATTTTTTGGTCCTGCAGTTAAGAATGGAAATCTTATGTGTGTGTGTGGAAATGTGTTTACCAGCATTGCCAAACAAAATGAAAATACAAAGTATTTATTTAAAAAATACTTTTTATTTTCTAAATTATGACATGAATTTTTGGCAGACGGATAGGGGCATCGAATCAGGTTTTGCAAACTGCCCGTGACTGGCAGCTGCAGACTCGGGTTTCGGTAGTATTGCCGGTGGATCCATTTTTCTTTTTGCCACAGCTACCGACACCACCCAGGGAACATTAATAATACTGATGATGACAAAAAAGAGGCAGATTTTCGTTCTTTAACGACTGTATACCAATTCATAAAGTGCTTTGTGACAGTCGCCCGTATTCTCAGATCATTTTATGAACAGTAATATGGATGACTTTCTTTAGTTTTAAACAAAATTTGTTTTATTATGGCAGTCGGCAAGTACTTTAATGAACAGGGCCCTCTATTTCTATGAGCTTCCTGACTGGAAGATGAAAGTTTTGAGGTTTCTAATGTACTCTATGTGATGCCTACTAAAATCTAAATGGGTTTGATTCTCCAAGTACTTCTGATACTAAGGACCCAGCATCCTTGTGATAGAGACAGAATGATTCTTGGTGATAAATCTCCCTCCCGACCTGTGTGGGTGTTGTGTAAAGGGAACAGCGGAAGTCAGCCATCTAGAAAGGGGGCGGAGCTACGGTACATTAAATCATCAACCTGGAAGGGAAACAATGTGGCAGCTGCGGATTGGAGGAGCGGTTGCAATCGTTAACCAAGGAGTCATGATTGACGGTATATAAGGGGACATAGCGAGGTCATCTGTTCCTTTGTTATGGTTAACGCTAAACCGGAAGGAGACCAGTATTGTAATCAAGAGTGTTTTGTTTGTTTTGTCATCTCTAAAAACTGCTTGTTTGTTGTTATTAGACGGCTAACACGATCCGGAGCTGTCGCCAAAGGCCAACACCAAACCCGGACAACACTGCACTTGTGTCATGATTAAACTGTATTTGCACCACAAGCACTATAGCACTCACTGTGGACTTGTGATCGTGTTTGTGTTAACTGTGGGTGTTTAAATACTGGGACTATTATTTCAGGTCCAACCCGTGGATTAAACAGAGCAATATGCAAATGCTGTCTATTGTCTGTTATTATTGTTTACTGTTTGTCATCAGACTTTGGATTACAAAATAAACCATCATTTCACCAGTACTTTGTTGTCTGTCATTGTCTTGAGCACTGCATCACCTCTACACCTGCGCACTGCAACCACTTTGCCACAATTCTGTACACACCATTGGGGGTAATGGCCGGGTCTCTAGGTTTAGAGACCAACATGCAGTCTGCTTCACTCACATAGTGGGAGACAAATATTTCAAGTTGGTAAACTTGCTGAGAGAGGGTTATTTACAACACAACATGAATCCCCAGGAATGACAGTTTTATGACCCATACATACCTTTTGAATTTGTAGAGAATGAATGATCCTACTGCAACCAAGCAGACTACAAAGATCACTGCCATAGCCCAGAATCCGCCACCTGCACCACTTTGCTGAGACTCTGAAACAGTACAGTGTATTAGGACCAGATGGCAAAACAGATATACATGCTTCAAAGTACCCTTTAAAATGATAGAGCTATTCAGCAATGAGCTCTATACAGTAAATCACCATAATTTCAAAGCAAATGATTTGTGTACCCTTGTGAATCAACTGTGAGAACCCATGGGATGAAGTACCAGGGTTATATTGTGTATTTGAATTAGGTTTGAGTAGATTGTTTTACATGGCTACTGCTAGCTTCTTTTTCATTCCTGTGACTCAGAAACGGATGTGGATGAACAGAAAGGGATACACCATATTCTGTATTGACTGTTATCATTTTTTGCAGGTTCAATAGACATTTGTATGTCCTTTTTTGTATAATAAATAATGTTGTGTGTTGCCGTAAAGGATTCTGCCCCTGCAAATGAGACACGGTTAGGGAGTCTCTTCTCTCATCACTTGGATCCTCTTGCTTAAAGCAAATAAGATCCTAACACCGCATTGACATAGCAGTCAGACACAGTAGTTCCAGGTTCCAACACAAAACCATAGATAAAATTATACACATCATAGCATAATTGAATAATTACAGTAAAGTCTCACTTATTTAAAAAACTTTATTACCGGAAGATGGACACGTCACCTGTGAGGACGATGGCGGCTTAGGATCTCCTCACCTCCCCTCGTCTTTTTCAATATTAATATCTACAAAACCTCATTTTACTTACTCAAATTACTCTCATACTGATCGTTGGTATACCCCAGCATGTCGACCAACCCGAAAGAGACCTTCCACACACTCTTCCTCGCCGTCCAAAGAAATAATAAAATGGACTCTGACCCATCCGCCATCATAGTCCTGTATGACGCGGCAGTACTTCGCGCACCTGTTATCGTGCATCGAGGGCATGGGTCTCGAAACTGCTGCCAAAATTACCACCATGCAAAATGGATTCCTAACTCTCACCCAGGAATTCAAAGCCCTCAAGACGGACCTGACGGCTCTCCGCTCCTCTATAAACCACAATAAGAAAGTGATTACATCTTGTGAACCTAGAACTGACCGTTTGGAATTTAAGATGGCGGACCTCGAGGACAGAGCCCAATGGAACAATCTTCGCCTGGTTGGACTGAAAGAGGGAGACGAAGGCTCTGATCCCATTGAATTTCTGATGAAATCTCTCCTTCTGTGGTTCCCGTCTCTCACGTGCACATCGCATATACTCCAATCAAGATAAAACAAGAGATAAGCCCTGCACGCTTATCTTCAATCTCCTAAAGTATTCTGATTGTCAGGCCATATTGCATGCTGCCAGGAAGGACTCTCACTCTGTTGCTGGTAGTATCAGGTTCTTTCCCGACTTCACGGCACAGTGTCGCAAGGCCTTTTCCCACCTCATTGGCTTAGCTCGCTGCCAAGGTCTGCAGGCGTTCCTTGAGAACCCAGCGGTTCTCAAGATTCACCATGACTCTGCGAATCACCTCTTTCATTCTCCGGAGGATGCATAGGCCTTTCTGGACTCCCTTGGGATCGCTGTTCCATCCTAGGACTAGAGTCTCTCTCCTGCTCCTACTGATGAGCTACACCCTGTTGGCGCAAGGAGTAGTGGATCTGCTCCACGACGTCTCGGGCTGGACTGATCTCTATAACGAGATGCGGTCCTCTGATTCGGCTCTCGACAACGGGGATCACCGGCTGTGAGTGGTTTTGCTCCGCGCTCCTACGGATTTGGTTGTTGATTATTATTTTGCTATGCGGGCATCTCGACTCGACCACTGGCTATTTTCAACTGCTTCTATGGTCTTCTGGGTTTTTTTGTTGTTTGTGATATATATTTTTTTTTTACTTTATTTTTACTTATATTTTGTATGGACCTGAAGCTGCTGCAACATGACTAAGGTAGAATTTCGCTTTTTTGGGAAGCTTGTTATACTTACATTGGCTGTCTGTATTATGATGTTTGGACATTTTCTTTTCAATTTCCATATTTTTGATTCTTTGGGGGGATGTTGCTGTGTTGGGGGGATTTGGGATGATGGAGCCTATATTGTGGGAGGGGGGTGGGACCTTGAGGGAGATAGTGTTGGTCTTAATCCGATTGAGCTAGTATGTTACGACCGGTCCTTTTATGTCTATACCTTTTTTTATCTCTGAGCTGTGGATTTACTTTAAATTTTCTTGCTTGTCTCTTTCTGAGCTTAGATTTTTCTTCCGACACCCATGATTGATTTAACCCTTTGCGGTCCATTTATTAATTCTGGCCAGGCTCGCCAGGTCTAATTAATTTTTCACGCCGCAGTTAATTTTAGACGCCAGTTTAAAAGTATTTTTTTCACAGTCAAACGGGTTTAAATGGCCCTGCATATCAACAAAGCACTCACTAGGGATCTCCAGCCCCGCCCACCCTTTCGTTTGCTATCGCTTTCACATATGCTACCAAATAAAAATAATAATAATAATAGTCGTACATACCGATCAATCGCCTCCTGATGACTCGTTCTATCACCAAACTCCTCAATAATGCAATCCAAGTCATTATTTTATTGCTATAACATCTCAAAAAGCTCTGCAAATGTCCGTGATAGTCTCTGTGCGCTGATACTGTACTCCCAGCTTGTTTCCATACGACCGCCCCATCTGATGCCAATGGGGTACTATGACTATTCATGAGATACGCCTTTTTTTTTTTATCGGCTTGTCTCGCCTTTCGCTCCCACTCGGCCATTGAATGGTTTTCTCGGCTTTTTCCGCTGAAAACCGACTTTTTGCGTTTTTATGCTTTTTAAAATGATGTCGGACAGGGTCCGACAAAGGACCTGGTGAGAATAATTGCAATGTCGGACCCAGTCCAACAATGGACCGCAAAGGGTTAAACATGTTGTTGTGGAATGTAAGTGGGCTTAATTCTCCAAACAAAAGAGCGAGTTGTCTAGATCTCTTACGAAGAAAAAAGATAGATATAGCTATGCTACAAGAATCCCATCTAAAACTTCAGGAAGTTCCTAGATTTGCTAACAAATATTTTTGCGTGGCTGCTTCCTCTTCTGTTGACAACAAAACAAAGGGTTCACTGATCTTATTACGTCATAGTCTTAAGATTACTGTTTTGGATACTGGAGGAGACGGGGATGGTCGGATATCTTATCTTAAAACGTCCATTTCCGGGAAAAAAATTGCCTTTGTTTCAGTATATGCACAGACGACATTTGAACCTCACTTTTTAAATCATTAACCAAATTATTACAAGAATTAAATGACTTCAGTTTGTTTATTGGAGCAGATATGAATGCGGTGATGAATCCGATTCTCGATAGATCGACTAAACAGCAGGGGTGTAGTACACAGACTCCACCGTCCTTGGCATTGCAGAGATTTGCTTCTGACTGCGCTGTTCTTGATGTGTGGAGGGTATGTAATCCATCGGCTAAAGAGTTTACTTTTCTCTCGAGTAGACATAAATCCTTCTCCAGGACTGATTATATCTTTGCTTCAAAATCTTTGTTTTCTGAAATATATAACATCGATATCTTACCGATAAAATGAAAGAGCTGGAAACCAAAATGGCTCTCCTGGAGCATATTTTACAGAGTCATTTTTCAGAAACCATTGCGCTCGAATTGGATGTCACAGGGTTCGACAGAACTATTATTTTAATGGCAGTAGAGCGAGTCACCTCTTAGCCTTAAAACTTCACAGCAACGAACGCTTTTCAGATATATCATCTATGAAGACTGCACAAGGAGATATAGTATCTGACCCACTCCTAATAAATACTGAATTTCGGTCCTTTTATTCCAAATTATACAGTTCTGATATTCCATATGATAGGAACAATTGTGAGCGGTTTCTCCAGAACCTTAAATTACCATGCCTTTCTAGTGAGGAATCATCTGCACTGGGTGCTCCTTTGTCTCTTGATGAGATAAGGGATGCTTTACAGGAAATAAGTACAAATAAATCTCCCAGCTTTGATGCATATCCCATTTTTCTCACTTTCTGGAATCAACTGGGACCCCTGCTACTGGGGATGGTGCAGGCGGCTACAGACAGGGGTTCTTTCCGCAGAAATATTAACAATGCCATTATATCATTGTTGCTGAAAAAAGAAAAGGACCCTTCTCTGTGCTAGTTATCCCCCCTATCATTGACAAATGCAGATATCAAGTTGTATGCCAAAGTACTCTCTCGTAGGCTTGAATCCCATATGCTTAAATTAGTCCACCATGATCAAACTGGTTTTATTAAGACTCGGTTGGCGGCAGATAATGTTCGTCGTCTCCTGCATATTATACATTCAGCCACAGATACTGATATCCCGTGTGCTGTCCTTTCGTTCGATGCTGAGAAGGCTTTTGACAGTCTCGAATGGGATTATCTCTGGTCAGTATTAGATCACATGGGACTGGGTACAGAGTTGATCAAAATGATAAAAATTGTATATGCAAATCCACCGGCGATGGCACCAAATGCTCTTCGCAGTTTGATATTTCTAGAGGTACTCATCAGGGCTGCCCTCTCTCTCCATTGTTGTTTGCTCTTTCACTGGAGCCCCCTAGCACGAGCAGTCCGTCAATCTGTTACCCTTCCCCCCCTTTTATATCAAGAATACGCAACACTCCAACTCACTGTATGCTGACGATGTACTATTTATTAAAAATATTTTCCAATCACTCCTTCATTTGCTTGCCCTTTTTGATGAGTTTAGTGCACTATCGGGATATAAAATGAACTGGTCAAAATCTGCACTGATGCCTTTGAATGCTGTAATCACAAATATAGCACTGCCCACAGACATGCAGGTTGTAAAACACTTTAAATATCTCGGAGTTGAAATTTATTCATCTTTACATATGACTGTAATCACTAACTTTAATAAGATATTCAGACAGGTGGAGGACGATCTAAACAGATGGACACAACTCCCCAACCAATTTCAAGCCTGCATTTCCACCTGGGGAGAGGGGGATGGGGAGAGGTGGGAGGGGTTGGGATGGGGAGGGGGCATAGGGGAGAATGGGAATGTTCTTTTGTTACATTTTGATGTATTATGCATAAATAAAAATTTGATCACAAAAAAAACCTTTATTACCCATAAAACATCAGAAAACACAGTCAAACCACTTATCCAGCAATCTATATTCCTGTTTTACTGCCACAGTTGAATTCCACTGAACAGTTTTGAAATCCTACAATTGTACATTTGTGCACTCACACATACAGTAAATAAATCACTGCCTGTCAAGTTGCCGTATTCCCTGCAGTGGCCAATGTGTCACAACTGCTGCTCAGTCCACATTGACAGGCTCTATGCTCCAGTAAAACTTCAGAAGCTAACCAGCACAATGGGTGTTACTGTAAGCAAATACCTGCATTAATATGGCTACAGAATGAAAATAGTTTGGCAAATTACATCGGTAAGATGAAAGCTACAGAGTTCACTGTAGTCAACATATTGCTCCTAAGGCACTGTGCTAAATAACTGCCATTAACAAAATACATAAATAAATAAATAAATAAATTCTACTATGAATCAATTACCTGAATCAGAATCCGCCAGGTTTACCAACACAACCAGGCCCCCTCTCACTATGAAGCTAACATTGTTCCCGTTTAGAGCTTGCTTTATGGCAGGTATCCTCTGAAAAAAAAAGAAGAGTTACACATTCAGCAATAAACTGAGGGGCTCATCAGCAAATGCAAGGACTCCTTAGTGCTTTTATATATATATATTGTACACCTGTCAGTTTCTAGACTTTGAAGGTACACAATGGCCGGGTTTCCATGCAGCGTAGAAAGTCGCCACTCTCTCTCCAGTCATCATTTATGTGGCGTAGCACGCACATACCACACGTTACAGGAAGTTAGTCCATGAGCCAGGACCCCAAAATTTGGCCACCAGTACCATTCAGGGGGACGAAGGCTCACTATAATTTTTGGCAAGGTCTGGACCCCTAGAGATGGAAAATAGGTGACAGCAGTGCATAACTCTTTGCCAAATCTGTTTTATCACCACATTTTCAACTATACCTCAAATTCGCCAGCAGCTGGATTTCTACAATTGTGAAGCAGGGTCTTTATATCAATCTCCCATAAAATCTGTATTGGTTAAGTTAGGGCATTGAAATTAACAGCTAAGATAGTCAAGCACTTGCATTTACCAGTGCAACAAACAGCATTCATTTATTTTCACTGGTTTTCATTTGGCAACCTTTCTATTTTACAGTACCTTAAATTACATTTCCTAAACAGTTGTTTTTACTAAAAACTAAGCCAAAAGATAATCTAAATATCTTAACTTCTTTAATAGAATAGTTTTAGTGCACATGTATATTGAGTAATGTATCAGGGTCAGTTTAAGACCTATTGTAAATATTCTGGGTGCTGTATTAACTCCTTCTGTGCTGCAAACATATGTCATATAGTTACAGTTTTTTTTTTTTTTTTTAAAGAGCTGGATTGCCATTTTTCACTCAGGGTTGCTCAGAGGAGTTATTACATAACATATGGCTTTAATTTCATTATGTTACACGATTAAAATATCTTTCATGCGACTTTCTTGTTAAATGTAATTTACAGCCTATTTGAACACAATCAGTGGCTATCTTACCTATGCGTAACCATGATTGCAGCAGGACCCCATTGTTCCATTAATATGGCACTAACGCACACACAGTCCTTGACATTTAGAAAATAGTAGCTACTTCTCAGACACTGTTGGTATTGCCTCACCATTAATGTAGAACCTTTTATCTACTACTTTACCTTTAATTATAGAGATGCTCCTTGATTTAGTGGGTTTGAATTGCATTCATGCCCATTCAATGTTATTGGTTAATTTGCTCAATAACCGATTACTGTTGTAGTCATGGTTGTCATGTCATCCATGTATGCTCGAATTGGTGGTAGTCACATTCCAGAAGCCAAGCGCTCTCCTCCCACTACCCATTTTGATGCCCTAATAATTACTTCCATTGCCATGGTAAAAGCCAGTGGAGAAATGGTGCATCCTGCCATTATTCCAACTTCTAAGCATTGCCATGTAGTGTTGAATTCTGAAGTTGAAAAACTAAATTGCAAATCTCCAAAGTAGGCTTTCACTAAATTTGTTATTGTCATCAGTACACTGAAAAAATCAAATGCTGCCCAAAGAAGTTCATGTGGCACTGAACCATATGCATTAGCATAATCTAGGAATGTGACATGGAGCTCCTTCCTCTCCTTTTTAGCTGATTGAATTTGTTGCCAGATACACTGATGTGTTCTAAGCATGCTGGGAAACCTGGAAAGCCCACTTTTTGTGCTGAAGTGTCAATGAAGAAGTTCTTTAACACTAGAACTGCCGAAATTTCGGACTACATACAACCGCCGCACCTGCGGCTCCATTTTAAAACGGCTTCGATATGAAAATGAAAAACAAACGATCAGATACAACTTAATATTTTTATTTATGAACATCATACATAACATTTTCAGAGCAGAAACACCGTATTTACATTGAAAATTAAACTTTTTTCTTATTTTTTTTCAATAAGAGCACATACATAAACATGAAAAACTAATAAAATAAACTTTACGTAATAAACTTCTGTGTAAACAGGTGTAGAAAGCTGTATGCACATATAAAATTATAAAACATAAATAACTAGTTATAAAAATAGCACAAAACAAAAATATAACATAAGTTATGCAACGTGAAAGCACTTTGAGTGAAACAGAGTTCAAAGGCTGTCTGACTGTTCAGAGTTCTATTACAGCTTTCTAAGTACAATCTATGCAGAAAACACACTTTTCAACTGTACCAGTGCATTTTCCACAGACTTGCCTTTTCACAACGGGCGCAGACATTAAAAGTTCTGTTTTTAGTGCATTTAGCAACCTGGCATTGTCTTTTATTCCGTGTGCCAGTAGGTGCAGCACTGGCTGAAGGTTGAGGGGCATTTGCCAGTCGGCTTACGTGTCTCTTATCAAAATGTTTCTGCCGTAGCTCCAGGGCTAGCTGCAAAATGATGTCCCTCCGAGTGATTGTTTTTGCCAGTGCACTCTTTGTACAAAACCAAAGCGTTGATGGCTGCCAGGTCCAAAACATTATAAAAAACAGACACAGGACACCTGCGAGTACCACATGTGACAGAATACAGCCGTGCCATTTGATCCAGTATATCCACACCGTACTTGGTTGCATTGTAAAATGCAACAGTCTCTGGCTTTCGTTTAGCATCAGTCCTGATGGCCACTGATCTGTGCAGAGCTTAGAATGCACTTTTTTTTTTTTGCACCGTCACACTCAGGGTGGCACAGTCGTTCTGCCTGAGAAATGTAGTGTAAATAATAATAATAATATATGATGTGTAGACTGACTTTCATCAGTGTTTCAAGCACTCAACAGGATTACAATACGTTTTTTCACAATGACGTTGATTTTATTACAAAGCCCAGACTAAATTGTCGGCTATATGCCGCATAAAATGGCGGTTTTAGAAGCAAGTGCTTATAACTTCTTCATTTTTATGATTCTGCAGCTGAAACACCATACGGGTATTTAATTCAAATATTTAGTAACACTTAAGAACGGACATCCACGACATATTCACATACGCAGAGATATTTAAATTTGAATTGCAAAAGCTGTTCAAAAAGCAGCTATGCCGGTGCTAGTGTTAATAGTTAAGTTGACAATCTCTGAGCAATAATGCTAAAGAAAATCGTGCCTTCTACGTTTAATAGGGAAATAAGGCAAAACTGGCTGATGCTTTTAGAATCTTTTTCTTTAGGTATAAAGACTCCACCTGCTCGGCGCCATGCTCTTGGTACAACCTGTTTTCCCCATGCCACTTTCATCAATTTCCACAGGATTCGTAGAACTCCTGAAGCACTCTTGTACACTCTGTACGGAACTCAATTAGGCCCTGGAGATGAAGACGCCCTTGCTTTTTTCAGTTTGATCTATTTCTTTCCACTTAGGTGCACAGTCCTCTATTTGGTATTCTGATGGATTGATAGGTGGGATGTCTGAAGGAATTGACATAGGCTCCTGCCTTTTTTAATCTGTATGTGTTTCCTCCAAATATCTCTCCAGCTCAAACTTAGATGCTTTAAATGTGCCATTTTTTTCACTGGTGAATAACTTCTTTACACATTCGAATGGGTCTTTATAAAAGTTAGTTCTCGCATGCTCCTTTTTGTAGCATTTCCGTAGGGCTCAGCTCTGCGCAATGTTGCAAGGTTATCTTTTATGACCCTTTGTAACAGATTGAGTCCCTCCTTCTGACTTTGTTCTGCTCTTCTCCATTGCTTCCTTAGCTGTCTCTTTTCTCTAACTAAGTGTTCAATCTCCTGCTGCCGTCTAGACTCTCCAGGAATAGTTTGTACTTTTTACTTCTTTTTTTCAACTCCAAACCTCTCGCTTCCATATGCATAAATGATGTCCCCAAATTTATACAGCTTCTTTTCAACAGTTCCACTTAATCTTTCCAACGCAAAACAGAGTTCCGTGTTTACTGTGTTCCACGCAGTTTTCTCACAAGCTCTTGGCCATTTAACTCCAGGCTTGTGTCTGTTGAGGTTCTTTTCTCTCTTATGCTTTTTTGTCTTACCGGGTTCACAAGGATCATTAGGTTCATCACTAGCTGTATCCATGCAAGTCCTCCTCACGTCTATGACAGGGGTGCTGATATCCTGCAAAATGTGGTTTGCTTCCTGTCGCTGGATTTCACTCGACTGACTTGACCGACTTCGTAAGACGTACTGATCAATGCGAGGCCCTTGTCCTGTCTACTTCAAGCATTTCATTCTCCCTTGATGAATCTTCAAACCCCTGACCGTTGTCGCCTTGCTCCAGCTGGAGTTCCAAGTCTTTGCTAACTGCAGATCTTGAACTACTCTTTTGTGAAGTACTCTCCACTCTCATATCTGTTTCCGTTCCTAAGTCGTTAACCGTGTTGTCCAACGTTGTCCAAGTCATCTTCCGCCCCCGCTCGCAGACTCTAGGGGTATTTTTCTCTTTAATTTCTTAGAAGCCTTAGGTGGGTGTCTCCAGCATCCTGTAAACACAGAGCTGGATACAGCTGACAAGGGTAGTTAATCCTTGCCAACCCCAATGGGGTCTCTTTCCTCCTGTCAACTGTCTCTCCAGGCTGTCACTAGGTCTTTCCCCTTGTTGCCAGCTGCACCATTCACAGCAGTCACTGGATGTATCCAAATCTTCATGATTTCCATTACATGAAAGTAGATGTTCAAACTTCATGCTGATTTGAAATCAGCTCTCGCCAAGATAAGCACCAACTAAGAAGTAGCTTTACAGTAAACTAATGTGATCCATCTCCATCTCCATCCATTTGCGTTTTCTTCCATCTCATAATGTAGATATGTTTTCTTCTGCCTGGTGTTGATGGCTGAAGTGTAATGCTGGCTCCAGGGATCAGCTTATTTTGCCTCCCCAGCGCATCAGCACACACAACGGCTGCAATGCTGGCTCTGGGGATCAACCACAGTGCGGTCTCCCCAGCGCATCAGCATGACAACCGTCTGGATTGCGCTAAGTAGGGTACATCTCTGGGGTCTTCAAGTGGGCACCTTCCATCCTCTGTGTTTTGTCGACTAGTCCACAACACCTCAAGAGGGCTCGACGGTGATTCTGGCGTCCCCAGCATCAACCCCCCACCGTCCCCCACTCAACTCAACCCAGCTTACTTACCCGTGCATCAGCGTTTCTTTCTTTCTATTGTGCTTGAGATCCCCAACCAGAATTTTTCTGTCTCAACCACAGCCAGTTGCTGCTCCTCTCTGCTGCTTCAGATAAGTTCTTCACTGTGCAACGTAACTCTTGGCCACCGAATCCTGAGAAACCGGGTTGTAGAGTGTGCCACAAATCCTCTACAACCCACCTCCACTGGGTAAACTCGGACTCTCCATCCTCGCTGTTCCGTTTCCGTTTCTTCCTCTCATACGCCTCATCTACAGCATCCTTCCATAGCACTGTTAACTCTACCAGGTGAACAAGACGTGCTGATATATAGCATAACAAAATACGAACCCATCAGTGACTAGTGTCCCATATATGGGAGGCACAACAATATTTTTTTTTTTTTTTTTTTTAAATAGTAAAGACTAACTTAAATAAATGAAATGTTCATAAGTCAGATCTGCACAAGTACAGCAAACAGGTTACTTGATGTGTGCATATGGTATATACACACCATATATATATATTAATACAGTACCTAAAAAATTACAAAAGGTCTTAAATTGACCCTGATACATTACTCTATATAAAAGTGCACTAATAAAATCTCATAAAAAGGAGTTAACTTATCTTAATTTTTAGTGTAAAAAAAAGTGCACTTAAGATAAGCTGCAATAGAGAGGCTGCCAATGGCAAACCAGTGAAGATAACTGAATGCTCTTTGTACACTGGTAATACTCTAACTTAGCCAATAAAGATTTTATGGCAGACTGATAAAGACCCTGCTTCTCAATTGTAGAAATCTAGCTACTGGCGAAATTGGGGTATAGTTGAAAATGTGGTGATAAAACAGATTTGGCAAAGAGTTATGCACTTATGGGTCCAGACCTTGCCAAAAAGTGAGCCTTCGTCCCCCCCATTGGTACTGACCGACCCCCCTGGCTTATGGACTAAGTGCGCGTCTAAAACAAATATATGACTTCAAAGGGAGGGTAAATTGCCTTCTCACGCTAAACCGCTGTACATTTGCATGGAAACATGTCTGTAAGTCATACTCAATGAGTACGAGACTTAAGCAGTGAAAATCTTATTGGCAAGCTTCTTTGACCAAATATGAAAAACAAATAAGCATACAGTACGAGGGGCTTAAGTGGTTTTTTTTTTTATGCAACACAATTTTTTCATCGTTTCAGATTAAAAATGCTTAAGTTGTTTTATAAGCAAGGTTATAAAACATACTGAAGCTACTACAAATAAAATCCATTTGCAATAAATACATAAATAAAGCCCATTCTTTACATGTCAACACAAATTTACAACTTTGTGGAAACCCAGCTTAAGATAGCTGTACGATATCTGCAGTCGCTCATGGAAGTCAGATATAAACATTTAAATTAGTGATGAACACCAATATCAACATTTTGATAATTTCCATATCGCGATATCGTGGGTTTAGCAGATACACACTTTTTATTGCTAATACTGCTACAAATACAAACGCAGTATAATCAAGTTTATTTTATATTAAAGTATTATTTAACCATTTTATTCCACTGTTTTGCGTTTAGGTACCAAACACTATTTGCAAGCTGCATTAAGTTTGGTACAATCGATCGTCCATAAAGTGTTGATGGGGTCATGCTGAATTTTGCACCCTGGCTTATTCTGAGATATGCACGTGCGTCGTTGTTTCATTTAATTTTGACCATGTGCTTGCCTTACGCTGCTCTTCATTTATTAAATCACCGTGAACTTTTGGTATTATAAGCGAGACGTCAAAACAGTATAAAAACATCAAAGCACATCTGAAAATAATGCAAAATTTGGCATACAGTCGTGAGTCAGCATTTACACGCAGAGCAGCCTAAGGGCTTGTTCATACTTCATGTCTGCATGGTCAGAGTGAAGCTGCACAGCTTTTACAGCTGTCTGCGCCTGACGAATCGCATTCATCTGCGACAGAAGTTTGAACCAACCCTAAGATTCAATTACTTCCAGAATGACTAGAAAATGAGCAACCCCGAAGTCTGTGCCCAGTGAAGTGTGGAAATATTATGCTCTTGAGGTGGATGATGGCATTGTAAAACATAACAAGAGCTTGTTTTTCTCCATGGATATTATGAAGCAACGCATCACTTAAAGTAAGTTAGTGCTTTTCATATGTAAATATCTGTTCACGTCTGTGTTATGTTTATCTTTACAAGGTAATGTATATATTTGATATTGCAATTGTGTGATTATATTTTTCTGTGTTTTGGAAGACTTCAATATTATCAATATCGATATCGAAATACATGCTTGATATCGATATAACATTTTCATATCGTTGCCCACTGCTAATTTAAATACACCCGCCCGAACTTTAATATTAAATTAGGTTCTTTGCATTTGGAACAAGAATTTCTCTGGCTAAAGAAAACTATATGGAATCACACACAACCTGAAAGTACTACCAAAATATGAGAAAAAGGTGAGACTTATTTTCTTTTTCCATGGAAACTGCCCCAATGATGGCCTTTAGTGCCTTTAGTGTTCTCTATGATGGTGTTCATAGTAGTTACTGTAATATGTGCTATGGTGTTTATAACAGGCTACCTTGTCGACAGGTGTGCTACTTCTTTTCTCTGGTGTACTCTCTGGTGGAAGCACATACAAGTCTGCTGTGGTTGGAAGGTCAGCTTTCACCACAGTCACCAGGGATGCCAGTGGAATGCCAGTTATCTGCAAGAGAACAAACAGCAGCCACATCAGTTTGAATAGTAGGACTGCTGTGAGGCATGGAGACTGAAAAACGTGATGAATTTAAAAGGTCAATATTTACAATCCATTCTCCATCCAATCCCCCAGGTTTTTTTTTTTTTTTTTATCAGCCTACAGAGGTTCTAAAAAATTGAGCTAACTAGTGCATTTGTTTAGTGATGTGGTTTGCTGTCCACTGAGAACTGAAGTTGATACCACCAAATGTAATTACTTTTTAAGATGATTATGATTCCAGGCCTCTAGCATATTAGTAGTGATCCATTTCCTCTTCATTCAGACATAACCGATGTTGTCCTGTGGCCAAAGATTCCAGTATTGTTTTAAAAAACTGACCATTAAACCGAAACAGTCTGGCTGTTTATATGTTTCACTTCGGTGCAGATCTGCTGTAAGACATGGACGTGCAAATCTGACAACGGTGTGAAGTACCTTTGCTAGGATTCTAGTGACGACCTGCCCGATGTCCTCTCTCCATTCAGGGATATTTGGATTGAAAGGATCAAGGCTTTTGCTGAATGTGAGAGGAAGAACTTGGAACTGATCTGTAACAGGGAAAGGTACAATTGAGCTGAGAAGGAAACAACAACTCCTAGTAAAATGTTACAGTGGAATAATATGGTAAAGTATGGCGAAGTAAAGCATGGTAAAGCACAGGTAATAATGGTAAACTGTAAAATTAAATTTAGTGTAAACCTTTATCCTTTTTACAAACTGATCAATGTGTCTTGTATACTCTTCTTTCTTTTATATATTCAGAAATATAGTACCATTATGTACATTACAATACAA
Organism: Acipenser oxyrinchus oxyrinchus; assembly: GCA_030684275.1. Lineage (NCBI taxonomy): Eukaryota > Metazoa > Chordata > Actinopteri > Acipenseriformes > Acipenseridae > Acipenser > Acipenser oxyrinchus. The sequence continues at coordinate 14,060,465 of CM060247.1, forward strand.
AAATACTGATACATAAACAATGCCATTCTCTTCAACAAATCTCGATCCATTTGATTTATTGTGGTTAGTTTTCAGCAGTATAGTGTTACACAAGATACAAAGGTATTGCTAATTTTGCTGCTTAACTGTTTTTAATCTATCTCATCCTGTCTGATTTAAGCATTAGCACTGTATTGCATTATTTCTTTAATAATGCAGTCTTCAAAGCTGACAATGTTCCCAGATTTTTTTATGATTCAATCCACAATAAAAGTGACAGTTTGGAGCTTGTAAATTCATATTTTTGTTTATAAAAATCTGCTGCATTCAACGTGGCATTTTCTGTGCATAATGTTTGTGTGCCAAGTGAACCGTCTTGGTAAAATACAGTTATGTTATTAAAGGATTCAATAAAGTGTGCCTTAAACAAACATTGTACTTCAAATGCAGAGGGGTTGGTATGGCATTCCACTGAGTGAAGCAGTCCTTACCAAACACCCTCATTGTTTTGGAATCCTGGACCATGGACCTTCCACAGGCTGCCTGAACTGTCACCATCACTTCACCGGTATTTGGGAATTTGGTAATCAGGCTGTTCTCTAAGGAGAGGATGGGCTAAAGAATACAAATAATGTTATCAGACTTCTGAAGAGGTACAGTAACAATTGGCACAGAAGAAGTTCAAAGGAAATGTAGATGTCTATGGGTGGTCATGCACCACAAGTTACCATTAAATATTAAAAACACAATTAAGTAATTACAGTCCTAAACTGGGGTCTACTGCAATATTTGTATACTGTAAGTACACAGGTTTGAAAGGGAAACATTGCAGCATTTCAGTAATATCTGTTTTAATGTTGTATTTTTTAAATACTGAATTAGACTATATTAACCATATTAAATACTACAGAATATTAGAACTGTCTTAAATAATGTATAGCATTGTGTGTGCAATTTACTGCATTTTACAGCAATATACAACTGTAAATTGTAGCATAAATGTAAATTTCAGTATAACTTTTTATAAGGGATAGCCGGAACTGCCCTCAGCTTGGAAAGGTCATTTGCGTTATAAAATGTTTTGACTGTAGTTCCGGAAATCTCCACTAGAGGGTGCTCTTTACATAACAAATGTAATATCTTGTCTGGGGAAACCCTGTGTGAAGTACAGTAACGACCCTGTAGCTTCTGGGAGTGCCTGGATAAAGCCTAAAGGAGTACCTGGAGATTGTCTCCAATCCACCAGTAGAAGACTGTCAGATTGGTAGCTGCAGGGAGGATCACTGCTGTCAAGTTAACATCCTGGTTCCTTCCAGCGATCGGCACCACTTCTAAATGCACTTCCTGAAGGGGAGCTGTGATCACACAACACATGGCATGAATAAAAAGATACCCAAACCTACTTTTCTGTATGTCAACATAGTTTATTTAGCAACCATGTGGAAAGTGAATCAATCCTTCACATTCTTACGAGAGCAGAATAGTGGGATTTGTGCTATTCAGTCCACATGTCTTTTTATCAGTCAATATGGGCAAGGAGCACCATGGAAAGCCAGGGTGGCACTGATTCGATGCCATGTGAAGTCTACAAGGTTTTTACATTCTTGTATTTATTGCAGAATACATCTGTGATCCCACTGGCGTAACAAATGAAAGTCATGCATGGACACTCTGTGTGTTTTACTTATCCCACATGTTTTTCTATCTATATCAGTCCCTGGTTTTTAATTCACTGGTGCTCCTGAATGATCACATATATTGTATGTTCACAGGCCACTCCACAGACTATTTCACAATGTTGTCCTTCTAGAATGATCTATCAGCCTTCATTGTACAGTGTGTTCCAACTCATCAACTTAATGTCCTATCTAGAAATATTTATGATAAGTCTAAAAAAAAAAAAATCACAAAACACATAATCAAGTCAGGAATGGCAATGCCTGGCAAGCTGTGGCTGTATAAACACTTAATAGACTTCCAATGACAGGAGTGGGAGAAGTTATTTATTAATTAACACAGATAGAATATTAAATGTTATTTCTTGTGAAAACAGAAAGATGTTATTTAAGAGAATTTACATTATGCCATTTATTCGACCAACCCGACGTTGAGGCTGTGCCACAGGGGACCCTAATACAGGGTGCTCAGTACTCACAGTTAACCTGGATGTAGACCATAGCCTCATCATGCCCTGCTGTATTCTCTGCCTTCACAGTGACCCGGTAGATACCAGGCTTCTCATAGCGGTGCTGAATAGGTTCGTCAGTCACTGTCAGGTTCACATAGATGGCTCGAAACCCATCACCCAGATCCACCTGGTACTTGGTGTGTACAGTGTCTCCCTTTTAAGAAAGATACGCAGAAATAAGTACTGCACCCAACAGGAGAGGAAACCTTGTTAACTTTCCGATGGCGCTGGGTTCTAGTGGATCCCAAGCTCTGCAATTGTTTTTTATATATATATATATATATATATATATATATATATATATATATATATATATATATATATATATATATATAAACAAATTCAGAACCACCTTTCATTAATTAGAAATAAAAAAAATGAATGAACCAATAGTACAGCACTTCACCAGTCAAGGACATGACATAAATGATGTAAAGTTTGTAGTATTAGAACAGCTAAAATTAGACAATGCACATATAGAAGAATAAAAGAAAGTAAATGGATAAATAGACTGAACACGATTATGCCAGCGGACTCAACAGAAAATGAACTAATTAACTTCAATAGATATATAACATTTAAATAAATAAACAAAGTTTGTTCAAAAGTTGTGCATGCTGATGCTTGGGAGGCCAAATCTAGACTGATCCTCAGAGCCAGCATTGCATGATATAATACAAATATAAATTTATATAAAGTAATGTTAATTAGAATTAATACAGATTCAAAGATAGAAGTAAAAATGATGTCACAATATATAGAACAGCATTACATCATGTAAGAATAAATCATAGATTTGAATGTAAACAATAACAAGTAGTTGTCATGCCGTCAAAACCTATAAATACCTCCAATGTTTTGATTCAAACACAGGCTCCCTTGAGAAAGATATGTGCAACATATCAAAACGTTGGGCAGCTGGCTCTAGAGCTATATATATATATATATATATATATATATATATATATATATATATATATATATATATATATATATATATAGCCATATATGTGGTGATCATCCATACATTTCCATAGCAACAGGAGCATAACTGTCAGGTTTCCAGAACAAAGCTTGTGTCTGTGCTGCTAAAAGTATCTGCAATGCACACAAGGTCTGCTTTCTAATAAAACAAAAAAAAATGACTGAGAGTAAGATATCAAAGACATTTATTGGTGGACTTGATAATGTAGTCAACTATGGGATATATACTCTGTATGTATGTATGTATGTATGTGTATGTGTATATATATATATATATATATATATATATATATATATATATATATACACACACACACATACACACACACCAAAGGTAGTACTGAGGGTCAACTACAAATTATCAAATGTAATATATTTAGAGTACTGATTGTTAGGTTTTATTTTATATTGTTTTCAGGTTAATTTGTGTGAAAGTCTAATTTTACAAATTCCATTTGGGTGGTAGAAATTGGGCTTTACCAGTTTTAATGCTAAAGTTAGAACCATATATATATATATATATATATATATATATATATATATATATATATATATATATACACATACATATATACACACTGCTGTGCAAATCTATTAGACATTTTTCTACTCTGGTACATTATGAGCATCAACAATTTAGTCAAAGCCTCCACTTGTGTTTTCTACTATTATAACAATCTTGACTTGCATAAAGAAGGAAAAACATTGAGTGAAATAGCTTGCAATAGCAAAAAAGTCCCTTGGTCAACATTAGGCCATGTTACATTAGTGTTTGACTTTTCTCGAGACATTTGTTTCGCGTGAAATAAACGTGGACATGGTGCCTTTTTGTGTTTACATGTACAGCCTCTTATTTCCCTATGGAATGCCTACTTGTCCTCGAACGCTATGCAAATAAGGGAGAGGGGGAGGGTGGTCAGATTTAAATTAGCCATGCTGACGGCCCACTTAGATTCTCAAGCTATTAACCGTGAAAGTCCCCAAAATACTGTTTACATGAGAGAGTATCCACGTGCCATCGTGTGTGACCTAAACGGTTATTAAAGATCTGATTTGCTGATGGATAGTGCCTGCTTTTTTAATTCTTTGTTTTAGTGTTGTTGCCCACACTGCTCTTCACACATCATCTGTATATATATATATATATATATATATATATATATATATATATATATATATATATATATATATATATATATAATCACACAGAGCTCTTTTTCATTTGCCATTTTTTTAAACTGTCACGCAAATTCTGGTGAGATGGTAAAAAGTGCAAGGTATTTTTGTCATTTGAAGCAAATAATCTGACTTCTGTATCCAAAATACATGTCAAAAAATGTGTTCGAATATTCAGATATTTGTCCCAATATATATATATATATATATCATATTCCTTCGAATTTAAGACTTTACCACCCTCAATTTGTATTGCACCTGTCTGGAGTCTGAACAACTAAAATAAAGTGGAGCAGCACATTAATGTAAACAAAACGACCTGCATGTAAGTGATGCTGTCAATTGTTTTGTTTCCTGTAGCAGCTGCTGCAAATTGATATTTTGTTTTGTTTGGTTAAGAACTCTGTGGAGCTAGCTTGTTTGTGACGGGTGATTTTTGAGAATTATATTGTTTGGCTATTATTGATATTATTTGATGTAAATGAAAATTTAAAGAAACGAGCTAGGTGCTATGATGACCTATGTTTAACTAACTATCAACAAAGGGAGTTATCATAAGGTATTCTCATCGCAACCCGTTTTTGCTAAACTGGAATAGAAATATTTTCCTTTTTTTGTGTTTTTCTGTACTATGTGTGCACGGGGCTGGCATAGTCATTGTTCAGTGTTGGGATTAGGATACTGTTCTGTAGGCACCACCGACCGTCACAACATACCACCACTCACTGGCATCCCAGTAACCCAGCAACCACAACATCATTGAAGTACCGTGGTATTGCTTGGCATGACGAAAAATACCAGGGTCTGATCAGCATTTCCGATCTGTCCAAGCTGGTACTGTTTGTTAGAAATCCTGAAATTGTAACCGTTTCTCTTGGAATTCCTCAGGAAACGTGGTTTGTTTTTTTCTCAGCAGTGTTGCTGCTTGTGTATTTGGGCAGACGCCTTTGTTGTTTTTTTCTCAGCAGTCAGTCATGTTGTTGTTTGCGTTCTCGGATAGTAACGTCTTTTGTTGGCGATTTTATACACGCATCACTATACTGTACTCGAATTTAAGATGCAGGATATGTTTGAGAAGCAAAAAATTGTTAAAAAAGCACGTCATAAATTTGAAGGAATTCGGTATATATATGTAAGGTATAAACCATGTTAGTTTGTTGTGAATTTCTGCATCGAAAGTGCCATTTCACTAGAAACTGGAGGACTGAGCACAAGCTGTGATGATGGGCGCGGAGTTTCAAATGACACTAAGGAAGTAATGAGAGCAGCTGCGGTGGAGACTGAAGCCGGATCTTGAAGTGAGTTTGTGAATTCGTTATATGCGAGGCACACCTATTCTAGTACGTTTTCATCATTTTGGATCGCAAAATATGTTTTTGTTAGTTGTCGGACACCCTCACGTCCATGTCGTGCCAGATTAAGGTGACGATCGAACCAGACTTTACGCACCAATCCGACCGCGATGTCAGGGGACAGTACCTCAGTTTCCCGCAGACACTTCAAATCCAGGCCGGTAATTCGGGATGTGCTGTCTGGCCTTGTCGTTACCTGCTTTTCTAAGAGTTTTCCTGACTGACAGTAATACGTTCTTGTTGGTTTTAAACTCGCTGTCAGCAGAGATGTTAAAACTTCTACTGTTAAAATATGTATTTAGTCCAGCTCAGCGTTAAGACTGGAGACTGAATACTGGTCCCCAGTTGAACTTCTTGCACTGGCATAAAATTCCCTTATGTTGTTGAGATTTTTTGGACTTATTTCCATAAAATGAATGTCCATATTTTTTCTTTAAGTACATTAACCAGCCCATAATGTAGTGTTTTGTGTGTGTGTTTTCAATCTTTGTTTTCTTCTATTTCATTTAGCTGTTCCTCATCTACTGTTGTCTACTCTTGCTGGTGCACTTATTTTATTTATTAATTTTTTTCAGGTGGACTGCTGTCTTCACTCAGAAAGTTGGCGTTGTACCAGTTATGTGGAGTTTCATCCCCAAATATATTAAAGGAAATAGGTGAAATGCCACTCATTTTTGGCTGTGGTTTTGTAACTAACAAATAAAATGGCCGCTTGTCATGGAATTTAGAATGTAGTGGAGAGAAGTGATTTATTCAGTGTGAAGCGGCTCATTAGTATGCAAGCCGTGCTATAGGCTATATATACGCACAGTCATGTGATGCTTTTTAACCAATCAGAGGTTGTTATTTTTCCAAGCCGTTATATATATATATATATATATATATATATATATATATATATATATATATATATATATATATATTGTGTTTTACACATAATATCATCTTACAAAGGAAATGAATGGAGGAAGTGAGAGGTGGACTGGAATACTACACCAATCCAGGTGGGCGAGACAGGCGGATAATAAACTTAAGAGTCTGACAGAACAATAACAAGTAGTTGTCATGCCGTCAAAAACCTATAAATACCTCCAATGTTTTGATTCAAACACAGGCTCCCTTGAGAAAGATAGAAACGTTGGGCAGCTGGCTCTTTGAGCTAATATATATATATATATATATATATATATATATATATATATATATATATATATATATATATAAAATCCATAGCCTCCTACACTGCTGAAAACACCCTTGATCCAACCAAAACAGAATGCTACTGACTGCACCCCAAGCAAAAGATCTAAGTGACTGTTGTGTTACCTGCTCCTGCCTCACAATGAAGGTGATGTCATCTCCAGGGCCCACAGCCATCGTCTCTCCTTTGATTCCAAGCTGCAGACCTCTGGGGGCCAGCAGAGGACACGTGTGCTGTTTGGAACTCTGCTGTTTGTTTACTCCTCCCTCACAGATATTAGATACCACCTTCCTGTAGCTACAAAACACAGCCGCAGATATTGGTTTACTCTTTTCCCAACTGTAGGCTTTTCTTTTTTTCAAAACGATTCTGTAATAATTTTGTTAAATGAAGAACTCTATATAAGGAAGCCCTCGTGCGACCTGACTCATTTTCTGAATGGCCCAAAAGGCAAACAGCAACAAACATAACACATTACATACATTTTCATGCTATGTGTTTGCATTTATCGAATACAATTAAAACATTCCTTAATTAACAAAGGAAGAAAAACAATTAGTAAGATGTATAGTATTTTCTTCCTGATTTGGTCACGTTGCACACTTCTAATTTCCTACTTTTGAAATTCATTAAATGAGAGGTTAAGAGGACAGAGGGTAAGGAATGTCACCTGCTCTTACTCTAACTAATAAAGGCTTTGCAATGTTTAACATCAAAGAAAGGCTTTTTATGCAAGATGAAAAATACTTGTGTCTTGTAGGACTGGAGTCTGCAGTCCTGCTCTAGTTATTCCACTAGGGCATATTTTAAAGCAGAAGCCTACAGTATCTACAGCATTTGATTAGTGTCTGAACTATGTGGCATAAGCCATGGTTAGCAGGATTCCAACCCTGTGGCAGTCTGAGACTGTCATTATTCCTCAAAAATGCCCAATGTTTGGGGCTTTAGAAGTTTATCCATCAGCAAGTGAAGACTCTTTCCATTCATTCAGTATGTGTTCCTAATTGAATTATTAGGACATTTTTACCTGTAATGTAATACAGTCCTGTGTGCAGTCTTACATTTCCATGTACACAAGTCTAGTCAATTGTGTATTACGATTTGTTTACATAAAATGAAAATGTTAGTATTTCTGCAGTAATACAGTGGTCAAAGATAGTACTCAACATACACAGGCAAGATCCATGTAGTGTAAAGGTGGGAGGGGGAGCAGAGTCGGGGAGATATTGTATACTTACCCAGTGCTGGAGGCATAGGAATGCCCTATGATACAGTCGTCAGGAGGGGAGTCGGGGTCGTGCCAGAAGTCAGCGAAGCATCGATCGCCTTCAGACTTCAGACTGGCTGCCCGTTCAAAGCCATAGTCACTGGGAGAACAGGATAAGAGTTGTTTGTTTGCCAGAATGGAACAAAATGAGGCTTAAATGTATCTTCCCCAACAGGAATGTTAATGTGCTACCTGTTGCTCTTTTTATTTGTTTATCTTTATGCCATCCATGACCAGTAAGTAAAGATCCCAAAAGCATATGTTTATCTATATTTGGAACATCTAAACCCAATGATATGGCATTTACTGTATTACATGCCTGTGATTTATCAGGCTCTCACTATGTTTTATTTTTCTACACTTTGCTATGCTTTTACCATGGTAATACCACTGTAATCTCTAACCTATAAATAGGACCCCAGTGGTACCTAGGCAAGTTAGGTAACAGGCCTTACCAATTAAAATCCTTCTCTGTACACTGGCAGGGCCTGGAGGTCAGGGCTGAAGTGAAACTCTTCCCTTTGATACAAAACGCTGAGTCTTTTCTCTTCCGGAAGCTCCTCTCCTGACCCATAATGCACGCCTCCCCCTGAAATGAGAAATTAGAAATTATGTGGCATGTTGTACTTTAGCACATACAGACTTCCCCCTAAATTTCATATTGTTAGGGATAATCCCTGGATAACATAAGAACATAAGAATGTTTACAAATGAGAGGAGGCCATTTGGCCCATCTTGCTTGTTTGGTTGGTAGTAGCTTATTGATCCCAGAATCTCATCAAGCAGCTTCTTGAAGGATCCCAGGGTGTCAGCTTCAACAACATTACTGGGAAGTTTGCTCCAGACCCTCACAATTCTCTGTGTAAAAAAGTGCCTCCTATTTTCTGTTCTGAATGCCCCTTTATCTAATCTCCATTTGTGACCCCTGGTCCTTGTTTCTTTTTTCAGGTTGAAAAAGTCACCTGGGTCAACATTGTCAATACCCTTTAGAATATTGAATGCTTGAATCTGATCGCCTGTAGTCTTCTTTGCTCAAAACTGAATAGATTCAATTCTTTTAGCCTGTCTGCATATGACATGCCTTTTAAATCCTGAATAATTCTGGTCACTCTTCTTTGCACTCTTTCTAGAACAGCAATATCCTTTTTGTAGCGAGGTGACCAGAATTGAACACAATATTCTTGATGAGGTGTCACTAATGCATTGTAAAGTTTTAGCATTACTTCCCTCGATTTAAATTCAACACTTTTCATTATATATCCGAGCATCTTGTTTTTTATAGCTTCCCCACATTGTCTAGATGAAGACATTTCTGAGTCAACATAAACTCCTAGATCTTTTTCACAGATTCCTTCTTCAATTTCAGTATCTCCCATATATTTAAAATGCACATTTGTATTGCCTTATATACCTTACACATTTCTCTATTAAATGTCATTTGCCATGTGTCTGTCCAGATCATTTTGAATGACTTTTGCTGCTGCAACAGTGTTTGCCACTCCGATTTTTGTGTCGTCTGCAAATTTAACAAATCTGTTTACTATACCAGAATCTATGTCACTAATGTGGATTAGGAATAGCAGAGGACCTAATACTGATCCCTGTGGTACTCCACTGGTTACTTTGCTCCATTTTGAGGTTTCTCCTCTAATCAGTACTTTCTGTTTTCTACATGTTAACCACTCCCTAATCCATGTGCATGCATTTCCTTGAATCCCTACTGCGTGCAGTTTGAGAATGAATCTTTTATGCGGGACTTTGTCAAAAGCTTTCTGGAAATCTAAATAAACCATGTCATATGTCCTAGACCTCTACCGCACTCTCCTCTCCTCATCCTCTCCTTCTCCTCTACTCTCTCATCTGCTAAATGTACTTATTTCCAATCTGTAATCCAAGCCTCCAATAACAACCCACGTAAACTATTCTCTACCTTCTCCTCCCTCCTAAACCCTCCTCCTCCCTCCTCTATCTCCTCTGATGACTTTGCCTCTTCTCTTCTAAAATCTCAGATATCCACAAACTAACACCTCTCCCTCCCCCCCTCCCCCTCCTGCTCCAACCCCTACACCCACTGCATCCCCTACTATCTCACCCTCCTCCACCTTCTCTCCCCTCTCAGTCTCTGACCTCTCCTCCCTGCTCCAGGGTCACAAACCCACCACGTGTGCCCTGGACCTCCTCCCCACAGACCTCTATCAAGCTGCTGCTCCTGCTCTACTTCCCTTCATCTCCTCCCTTCTCAACACCTCTCTCCTTTCTGGTCTCTTTCCCTCTGCCTTCAAACAAGCCTCTATCACTCCCCTCCTCAAAAAACCTACCCTCGACCCCACCTCCCTCCAGAGCTACCATCCTGTCTCCCTCCTACCCTTCCTCTCCAAAACCCGCGAGCGGGCTGTACACCGCCAGCTCTCTGCTTTCCTGTCCAACCACTCTCTGCTCGACCCTCTCCAATCTGGCTTCCTCTCTGCTCACTCCACTGAAACCGCCCTCCTGTCTGTCACTAACTCACTAAACTCTGCCCATGCTGCCTCTCCTCTGTCCTAATTCTCCTCGACCTCTCTGCTGCCTTTGACACTGTCGATCACTTTATTCTACTAACCTCTCTCGCTGACCTGGGAATCTCTGGCACTGCTCTGGCCTGGTTCTCCTACCTCTCCAACCGCACTTACCAGGTAACCTGGCGTGAAGCGACCTCCACACTTCGCCATCTCTCAACAGGAGTCCCCCAATGGTCAGTCTTGGGTCCTCTCCTGTTCTCTCTCTACACCCGCTCCCTGGGCCCCCACATCGCATCCTATGGTTTCTCATACAATTTCTATGCTGATGTTGCTCAGATTTTCCTCTCCTTCCCCACCTCTGACTCTACCATCCCCTCCCGTATCTCTACCTGTCTGTCTGCTATCTCCTCCTGGATGTACTCGTATCACCTCAAACTCAACCTCTCTAAATCTGTCCTTTTCTTTCCCTACTCCCCCTCCTCTGATCTCTCTATCTCCATTCCTCTGGAATCTATCACACTCTCTCCCTCCTCAGCTAAGAACCTTGGAGTCACCCTGGACCCCTGCCTCTCTTATTCCCAGTACATCTCCACTCTGGCACGCACTTGCCGATTCTTCCTGAGCAACATACGAAGAATCAGACCTTCACCAACTACGCAACCCAGCTCCTGGTCCAGGCCCTGGTACTCTCCCGCCTAGACTACTGCAACTCCCTCCTGGCTGGCCTCCCTGCGTCCGCCACCCGTCCGCTCCAGCTCATCCAGAAATCCGCTGCTCACCTGGTGTTCTCTCTGCCTCGCTTCTCCCACGCAACTCCACTGCTCCGCTCACTCCACTGGCTCCCGATCACCGCTTGCATCCAGTTCAAGACTCTTGTACTAGCCTACAGATGCCTTGACCAGACTGCACCCAGCTACCTCCAGATCCTCATCTCTCCCTACAACCCCATTCGACCTCTCTGCTCCTCCTGCACTAGAAGACTGGCTCTACCTCCTCTACGCTCCCCTGCCTCCAGAGCCGGCTCCTTCTCCACCCTCGCCCCGCAGTGGTGGAATCACCTTCCTGCAGATGTCAGGACTGCCCAGTCCCTGACCACCTTCCGGCGCCTCCTCAAGACTCACCTCTTCAGACAGCGCCTGTACAACTCCTCTTTTTTTCCCTCTGGACACTTATCACTCTTCCTTAAATACGCTTTACTTGCTCTTATCTGCCCCCTATTTCACTGCATTTAATACTGTACTTTAGAGTACTGTAATCTGTCAAGTGTTATTTAATCTGTAGTATTTTGTATTTAATTATATCCTGATGTAACTATCACTGACACTGTTATCTACTCTGTTATTGAATCGTATTTTGTCATACTTGTACTTGCTAGAACCAAAGTCATTGTATTTATCTTGCTCTTAATTGTAGTATTACTTGTACTGTGATTCTTGAAATGTATTTTTGTTTATGACTGTAAGTCGCCCTGGATAAGGGTGTCTGCTAAGAAATAAATAATAATAATAATCATCATAATAATATGCTTTGCAGTTATCCATTGTCGATGTTGCATCCTCAAAAAAATCAAGCAGATTAGTTAGACATGATCTCCCTTTCCTAAAACCTGACTGTCTCCCAGGATACTGTTACCATATAGGTAATTTTCCATTTTGGATCTTATATCCAGATTGGTGGTTGATGCAATCCAGGGGCTTCCCAGTGCTGCACAATGCTCTACTATAATCCACCTTCCAATTTAGCATTCATTTTTTAATTAAGGTTTTATACCTTAAGGTTGGTTAGTTTCCATGCATCGTAGTCTGCCTCTGTGCACTGTCTGGGAAAAGACTGTCGAAAGTTCACCTTCACTAACTCCCAGTCCGACCGGAAACTTATATGGCCAAAAACCCTGCAAAAACACACAGAAACAAGAATATTTAAAAAAAAACTGAGCCACTTTGTAAAATCTGAAAGCAGTCCTTACATAATTACATACGACAGTGAAATGCAAATTAAACTCTTTTTTCTTTTGCTAAATGATCGCTTAATGACACGTTTCAGGTACCCCATTTGTCCTAATTGACATTTCAATTGTTGCTGTTCTAACTCTATTAAGTAAAGCAACCCAATGCACTACGAAAAACCCATTATATAATTCTGCGCTTCAACCACTTACTGCTAAATAAGCAAAAGATTGTTATATTTTGCCAAAAAATTATAAAAAGTAATGAATAGGGAGGGAAAAGTGTTTGAAAGTACAGTCACCATGCAAACAGTATTCCGATGATTGTTTCACTCATGTGAATTTGCCACTAGTTGGTGACATTTATGTGATTAGAAATCTTCCTCTGCACAAAGACAGGTATATTACTATTGGTAAGAATGATTATATTGAAATTTCTGGGTTATTTGCCCATATGTGTTATGGATTTCTTAGTTGTCTCAAAATGCCTACTTATGCCATTAAAAATGTAGTTTTATTGACTTATTTTTGGTTGGACCCATTACTCAAGGAGCTAGTGGTGCAGTGAGAAGGGTTGCGGTGGAGGGACAGTATTCATATAATGTGGTTAAAGGTTTATGAACAAAGCTACCCTTAATTAGCACCAGGGCACTTTACACTTTTCAATTTTAATGTTTCCTTAACTTTGAAACATCTGGAAAGGTACAGGTAGAGCCGTCCTCTCTTCCATGTTGGGCCCCAGTTAATGTAGGTCCCGGTTTACCTGTTCTGCAGTTTCAGTAAAGCAGTAAAAAAAAGCAGGTTGGCACATCATGTGTTAAGTGGAGTTCTCTGCCAACGTCTCTTAAATCTGGTTTGCCTAATTTATGTAGCAATCCCTCAACTCCATTCCTATAACCTTCAGAACATCCTTGACTCTTGCTGTTTAGGAGGGATGAGTGGGCTCAATCCAGTGTTTTGAAATTACTTTTCTTATGGAACAACTAAAAACAAAGCCTATTCCCTGTGCTTTTTATTTGTATCTCCCAGGATACAGACTCAACCAGCACTGACCCCAATTAGATCATTCAGATTTTATTTAATGGAAATGCAAAATGCTCCAATATCAGCATGATCCTAAATGATCATTTTATATTTTGCACGCTTACCACAAATACTCATCCCTTTGTTTTCAGTGTTCCACTTTTGTTGTACAGTACTGTGCAAAAGTTTTAGGCAGGTGTGAAAAAATGCTGTAAAGTAAGAATGCTTTCAAAAATAGACATGTTAATAGATTATATTTATCAATTAACTAAATGCAAAGTGAGTGAACAGAAGAAAAATCTAAATCAAATCCATATTTGGTGTGACCACCCTTTGCCTTCAAAACAGCATCAAGCATCAATTCTTCTAGGTACACTTGCACACAGTTTTTGAAGGAACTTGGCAGGTAGGTTGGCCCAAACATCTTGGAGAACTAACCACAGTTCTTCTGTGGATTTAGGCAGGCTCAGTTGATTCTCTCTCTTCATGTAATCCCAGACAGACTCGATGATGTTGAGATCAGGGCTCTGTGGGGCCATACCATCACTTCCAGGACTCCTTGTTCTTCTTTAGACTGAAGATAGTTCTTAATGACTTTCGCTGTATGTTTGGGGTCGTTGTCATGCTGCAGAATAAATTTGGGGCCAATCAGATGCCTCCCTGATGGTATTGCATGATGGATAAGTATCTGCCTGTACTTCTCAACATTGAGGAGACCATTAATTCTGACCAAATCCCCAACTCCATTTGCAGAAATGCAGCCCCAAACTTGCAAGGAACCTCCACCATGCTTCACTGTTGCCTGCAGACACTCATTCGTGTACGCTCTCCAGCCCTTCGGCTGAACAAACTGCCTTCTGCTACAGCCAAATATTTCAAATTTTGACTCATCAGTCCAGAGCACCTGCTGCCATTTTTCTGCACCCCAGTTCCTGTGTTTTCGTGCATAGTTGAGTCGCTGGCCTTGTTTCCACGTCGGAGGTATGGCTTTTTGGCCAAGTCTTCCATGAAGGCCACTTCTGACCAGACTTCTCCGGACAGTAGATGGGTGTACCAGGGTCCCACTGTTTTCTGCCAGTTCTGAGCTGATGGCACTGCTGGACATCTTCCGATTGCGAAGGGAAGTAAGCATGATGTGTCTTTCATCTGCTGCAGTAAGTTTCCTTGGCCGACCACTGCGTCTCACGGTCCTCAACGTTGCCCGTTTCTTTGTACTTCTTCAAAGAGCTTGGTTAGCACATCTGGAAACCCCTGTCTGCCTTGAAATTTCTGCCTGGGAGAGACCTTGCTGATGCAGTATAACTACCTTGTGTCTTGTTGCTGTGCTCAGTCTTGTCATGGTATATGACTTTTGACAGTAAACTGTCTTCAGCAACCTCATCTTGTTAGCTGAGTTTGGCTGTTCCTCGCCCAGTTTTATTCCTCCTACACAGCTGTTTCTGTTTCAGTTAATGATTGTGTTTCAACCTACATATTGAATTGATGATCATTAGCACCTGTTTGGTATAATTGTTTAATCATACACCTGACTATATGCCTACAAAATCCCTGACTTTGTGTAAGTGTACCTAGAAGAATTGATGCTGTTTTGAAGGCAAAGGGTTGTCACACCAAATATGGATTTGAGTTAGATTTTTCTTCTGTTCACTCACTTTGCATTTAGTTAATTGATAAATATAATCTATTAACATATCTATTTTTGAAAGCATTCTTACTTTACAGCATTTTTTCACACCTGCCTAAAACTTTTGCACAGTACTGTATATGGCACAATTGTGACTTTTTATAGTTTAGATAAAGCTGGCAGTTCATGGTTTAATATAGTAGACACAGTGATTCAGGCATTTTTTTTTAATCAACTGGAAAAGAGTCAGAAGCAAGTTCCTAGTTCTCAGTATGTTAACCGGCGGTGCTATTAGAATGGATGGAAGATTTTAAAGGGGAAAACTCGTTGGGACTACAATCTGAAAGGCATGCTTGTTTTTACTTTTTAAAGTAATCTGCATGTTCTTTGGTGTTGCTGGGACTGTTGTGCTAGTGTGCTCTCACTTTGCACGCAAAACAATATTGCAGTGCGATAGATATACAGAAAAGCTCCATACAAAAGTCAGCTGCAAGATTCTTATTTTGTTCCTAAAACCTGCGTGCACGATTGAACTGTGACTTGTTTCATCTAATTTAATTATCTTCTCTTGAATTTAGCCAGTGTCAAGCAAGCAGTCAGTCACAGCCACTGTACAGTTTGGCACAATTGACAGAAGCGAACTTCACAACACAGCAATTCTCTCCAACATACAAGCGAGTATGCATGCTGGACTGTGTGGCAGATGCACTGCTGTTTACAGGAAATGAGAGCCCAGCACTCACAGTATTTCCAGCCATAGCACACTAATATTTATTACTTATTTCATATTACTTATTCAGCCAAAGACTGAATGTCAGGTCAGGTTAGGCCAGGCGAAGAACACACTCACGTCATAACAAGAGTCTCGTCTCCAGGTTCACTCAGAAGCCCGTCCACAAAAACCGAGGTGCTGGTGAAATTGTGTGTCATCCAAGTCCAACCTTCATCTATGCTGAATCTAAACAGAGAAAAAATGTATAAAGCATTCATGCTCCTCTTTATTTTGTTAAGTCGAAAGCAAATACGTGGGTAATAAAATACATCATTATAAAAAGCTACAGACTATAACAATTTTGACTATACAAACTATAAATGGCCCAAATATCATCCAAATTCAGATTTCTAACAATTATAACACAGTTAATATACAATAACCATTTTAAGCATGCTACCATTTTCAGTTTCATTATAACAAAAAAGAATTGATAATATAGGCAGCTGTCACTAAAACAGAGCGTTCCCAAATAGAATTCAATATTCAGAAAACTAATAAACAAGTCCACACACCAGAGATGATTACAAGTTAACAACCTTGGAAGAGAAGTGCTGAGATGTTGTTCTCAGTCTATCATTAAATATATCGGTCAGCCATAGTGTAGAGAAGTTAAAAATAGATATGTAGTACTTGTTAGCTGTGGTAAAGATTACAGATGGATTCAATCTGTTTTCCAAATCCTCTGTAGAAACAACATAATAGTGAATGTATTTCACTGCCTACAGTATGTCGATGGAATGCCTAGTGAAAGCAATTATTTCATAATAGGTAAATGTAATCAGCTGCTGGAAATGCAGCTGGACTCCCTACACACAGTGAATGCATTGGAACTGGCCACGAGGTGGAAAAGTATACAATATGCTGCAGATTTCGTAAAGTTACTTTTCTAATACATAGGAGAGAATTATCATAGGGTAACTAGGCAGCTCATGAAGATTCCCCTTCAACTAAAGTTACCACAAGAGAACATTGTATATCAAAAAAGGTTGCGAGGCGCTGGTCTTGCTAACCTAAACAATGAAAGAATAGTATTTTAACCAGCGGCATTACTTGAGTATTTTGAGGGGAATGGAGGTGTCCTTAATGGCAACTATAACTCCACCGTGATCTAGGTACAGAATGTGGTGTTCTTCTTCAAAGACCTACAAAATAAAGACAACATGCAGCAGCTTAATACCATCTAGTCATAAGAAATGCATACAAAATTACATTAAAAGGCATACTGGCTTATAAAAGACTGGCATACAAACCTGATTGATTAAACAGTGAATATAGATTTTTTTACAGAAGGAAGACAATTAAATTAAACAACACCATGTATTTAAGTCTGCAGTGTCTGCAAGTTTCTTAAAACACTTAGAAAGCGATGACATCACACAATAAATAGTTTTAACAGCAAAAGCCCAGCCGCCTTTTATGGCCTAGCCAAAATATGTTTGCATTACATTATGCAGTGGCCTCAGCACCTTTCTTTCTGAGCATGTTACACTGTAGTCTATTATTTATTTCTAGAAAGAAACTCACAAGACATCTTTTTACTTTACAGTATATCCATTAAGTGCTTATGATGATGCTTCTACAAAGCAATCCACAATGATAAATAATACTGGCTACTATTCAATTCAATTCTAAAGGTGTAATAACCAAGGAATGAACCATATTACTTGTTTGGTAACTATTCCCTTACCTTTTTATGATATTTGCAATCCTAAGTGATTTTAAATTGCTTTAAATATGAGTTCAGGAGCTGCAGCCTTATGTAATTTAGGATAGATTTGGTGCCAGGAACATCAAATATTAGTGAGTGCCAGCACTATCTAGTGCACAGCAGTGTTTTGCCAGAAAAACAAATCCTGTGTTACATGTTCAGTAATAGGACCTGATCCCACATATCTTTCTATGAGCAGGATGGTGTGTTTGTAGTAAAATACTGCAGATATACTAAGTAGATTTGGGGCTGTGTTTTGAACCAAGTTTAAATGCAAAGGCCCATTTCAGAGGAATAAAATGATTTTAAACAAAACTACCTAGAATCAACCTGCTCCTTCATGGCAACTAAAGTGTTTCCTTACTAGTTTAATACACAAGCTTGGCTATACATGTGCAGTGCGCAGGTATTTATTCTATTTGATGTGGGTGTTTTTTGGAAATGTCATTTACCTGTCTCCAGGATTTCCCACAGTCGGAAGTAATATACATTTCTTCTTTGTACTCGACCAATTGAGAGCCCAAATTGCCTGAACAAAAAAAATGTGTTAACAGAAAAATTGATTACTTAAACAACAGTAGATAGTAATGGGGATAGTTGCAAACTGAGCAGCACAGTGCCTAGCTTTCTAGTCTTTTTATTTTAATTAAGAATTTACAAAAAAATATATCATTTAAAAAGAATGATTATAATGGATCAAAGCTTTTTCTCTTCCCTGAGCAGCGAACATCTTGGTATTGAAAACAAATTATTAAGAGTTTCTGGCAGTGGCACTATTCTCATTTATAAAGAGGCCCCATTGCATTCCAAGCCATCCAATCCTGTTTACGGCCTTTAGATGTAACATAACTCAGGCAGAAAGGCTTTAATTAATCTGAGCTGTTTAATAAAAAAAGGGTCTGGGTGATTATTTTCCTCACTGAACTTTCTGAAGTTCAAAAATGAACACATGTATTTACTGTTCCGGGGTATGGGGTGATGTTCATACACTTGCTGTATAAACTGATGCCGTTGAACAGTCTCGAGTTTTGAGA
This sequence comes from Acipenser oxyrinchus oxyrinchus, assembly GCA_030684275.1. Lineage (NCBI taxonomy): Eukaryota > Metazoa > Chordata > Actinopteri > Acipenseriformes > Acipenseridae > Acipenser > Acipenser oxyrinchus. The sequence continues at coordinate 14,079,219 of CM060247.1, forward strand.
AGCTGCAGCAAGTTCACACACACTTTGTGTCAAACCGGGACACATGTCTACTAAAACCACATCTTTTCTGTTCATTAAGTTGTATGTAAAGAACAGTATATGATACAATAATATGTTGTAGGTTGTCTCTTATTGTATAAGAGATGTTATCTAGTATAGTTTGGATGTGAAAACGTGTAATGATACATTACAAATTGGTTATTATACCTTTAAGTAATGTAATGTTAACTTGCTCCACCTACATGGGTTAACTTGTGGGGTACATAATATATAAATAAATAATAAGTGTCATTGTCCATCCATCAACAGTCCAAAGCACCTTTGACCATTGTTCCATAGTCCAATTTCTGTGTTCTTGTGCACATTTTAGTCTTTTAGTCTTGTTCCCCTTTCTTAACAGAGATATTCTTAATGCAACACATCTTTTAAGTCCTGATTTCAAGAGTGACCTTCGTACTGTTGATTTAATGGACAATGACACCTGTGTCTTCTGCCAGTTCTGTTGTTAATTCAACGCTTGTCTTCTTTCTATTCCTTAAGGATATTATCTTCAAGTATTGCTCATCCTTTTTAGACAGCTTTTTGAATCTTCCAGTCCTGGGTTTGTCAATTACAGATGATGTTTCTCTGTACTTGTTGATTATGCTTCGGATACCACACCTTGAAAATCGAGTGATGCTAGCTATTTCACTCAATGTTTTTACTTCTTTAAGCAAGTCAAGGTTATTAAAATAGTAGAAAACACTAGTGGAGTAAATGGTTGATGCTCATAATACATCACAGTAGAAAAATGAAACATGTGTAACACTTTTCCACAGCAGTGTATATTTAAAACATACCCCGATGTTTGGTGTTATTAAAAAAAAAGCTTTAGGCTGTTGGTAATACATTAAAAAAAAAGGTTATAGCTCCACTAGAATAAATTCAGAAGTGTGCTCATGTGTGAAAAGCCTGTGCATGCATGAATAGATATGGAACAGCAGCATTTGGGGATGAGTTATTTATTACGCTATAACTTTCCTTGCATACGATAAGTGCTGCTGGTAAAAGACAGTGATGCTGACCCATGGCAGCAGAGGGCTGTTCAGACAGCAACAACAGCAACAGCATTCAGACAATAATAATGCTTTAAAAAAGATCACATTTTACCTCAGTTGAAATGTGTGAAACAAAATTTAAGACAGCATAAATAATCATAGTAGATTGTAATGTTTTTTTTGGAGAGAAACAAACCATTCCTTGGGATACATTGTAATGTGAATGAGCAGCAGGGTTTTATACAACCGTTTAAATAGAAAATATGTAAGCCAGATAGTGTCTAAAGTATTGATAGGGTAATGCTTGGTGTAAGACTGGACAGTAATGACGCAATGACGCATACATTTTTGTTTGGTAGAGAAGTCAGTCAGGTCAGGCCTACTTAAGGAGATGGCTAAAGACACACACCAGGCTGTAGCATATGGAGGGAATTAAGGAATTAAGCAAACCAGTCAATAACAGTGACTGTAGTAAGACTCTGATATACAGTACATACAGGGTTCCAATTTCCGTGTTTTGTTTTTAAGGAATACCCAAAATACAGAGTATCGTATTTCTTTTTTTTTTTTTTGACAAAGAGAACGATATTGTATTAAATGCTAAATACACTGCAAAGTTGTGTAATTTACAGTTTTAATTATGTTTCAATGAGGTAACCGAATTGGTTAAAAAAAAAAGAAGCTGAGTTATTTATTAAAGTGCTTTGGCACTAGGCAAAAACTAAAACACAAAATCAGAAAACCCTATTTACATAGTACTTGAGTGAGTCTTACCAGCCCCCATGATCAGTCCTGGTGCAGAGTCTTTGGTGTGCACGGTCCCCGACACGTATGGATTGTCTGCCCAGCGGAGATGCATGTGAAGATGGCAATCCGGCTTGAAGAGACAGAAAGAACATAACGTGGCAGCAGTTTTAAATCAAGTGGTCCAAAAAATGTGTTCCATCAGCTTTGGTCCTAAAGAAAATGTGTACTTGGCATAAAGAGTGGCCCTGAAATTACTTAAACCTAAACATTGTGTTTAGTTGTGTTGGTTGATTTGTAATTTGTTGGGATCTGTTTGAATATTCTGTAAATCAATTATTTTAAAACACTAGAAACAAACAAAAAAAAAGTGTCAAAATCAATTCATTAGAAAATGTGAATCCATCCACTTCTAGAACATCAATATTGACCCTATTAGCACTGGATATTATACCCTCTTTAGTTTAAATGTGTGACCAACAATGGCTCTGTTTAAAACAGCTTTTAGCAAGCCTGAAAGGCACTCTAGCTTCCCACAATGCACTAGTTTCTCAGAAACTTATTTTTTATGAAGGCTGTGATAGTGGTATGACCCAAAGTGGCTTAATAAACAGCATACCATACCATTTGCAACGTCACATGGTAGGAACAAATAAAATAATTATACGTATAACTGTGACAACAATGCACAGAAATCTCAATCCAAAATCTCTCACTCGCCTGAAGGCACAGGAACACATTTTTCAAAATGTTTTGTGCCACTTGACAAGGTGATTTAATTCATATTTATTTTCAATATTTCTGCAGTTTTAATAAAGTCTATTTTAAGAATCACTGTTCCGCGCCACTACAAAGGAACAGGCTCAGCTAATATTAAACACACTTTTTTTTCTCTCTGTAAAAAAGGTAATTATTTGTTGATCTACTGTTACCTTTAGGCTATTACCATTACCATTAAATGCATAACAAATAACATCTGCTAAACCCTATTTAACCCTTTGCAGTTCAATTATTTTGGTCAGGTCTTATTTAATTTTGTGGAACAAAATAACACTTTAGACCATGTGCTGTTGAAATTGGATTAAAGTGACTTTATTTACATAAAACATGTTTCAAATCACTATATAATCAAAGTGAGACTCTGAGGAAAGAAAATTATACCAATTTGTTCAACCAAAAACAAGTCTTTATTCATTTTTTTACTATTTATAAGAGGGGAACATTGCAAAAAAACCTGTAAAAAAATCACAAAATTATTGGTTTTGCTGAGTTAGAATGACTTTAGAGCAATCACAGTTCCACACTTATTGTAAATCAATAAGACATAGAAAACAAGTGAAAAAAAAATTGTCATCTGTTTATTTGAGAACTGCAAAATACAAAAAAACAAAAGAAAGTGCACAAATTTGAACCAACAACAATTATAGAGCAAATATAACTATGTAACATTCTATTCATATATTTATTATTATTATTATTATTATTATTATTATTATTATTATTATTATTATTATTATTATTATTATTTATTTCTTAGCAGACGCCCTGTAAACAAAAATACATTTCAAGAATCACAGTACAAGTAATAATACAATTAAGAGCAAGATAAATACAATGACTTTGGTTCTAGCAAGTACAAGTATGACAAAATACAATTCAATATCGGAGCAGATAACAGTGTCAGTGATAGTTACATCAGGATATAATAAAATACAAAATACTAGATTAAATTACACTTGACAGATTACAGTACTCTAAAGTACAGGATTAAATGCAGTAAAATAGGGGGCAGATAAGAGCAAGGAAAGTGCATTTAAGGAAGGGTGATAAGTGTCCACAGGGGAAAAAATGTATCTGTAATTATTCAGTGTTTGATACTTTTCAAAGCAGACACCTATCTATCACAAAACTATCTGCGCTTACAGGTGCGTGTCTCCACCCCTACCCTACGTCTGGCTCGTTGTGATCCCGTTCTTCATTTTCCTCCTGACTCATCACTTTGAGAAAAATTAATTTCTTCTTCACTGCATTCTTCAAAATCTTCATCTAAACTACTTTCATAGTCACTGACTTCTTCCCCCATCATCTCTGCAAGTTCTTCAGGCTGCAGTGTCTTTCTCTGTCATCTGCTGTCTGCCATGATGCTCTCTCCAAATCTGTCTGCGCTTCTCTATTTAAATTGTTTTTCTATGGCTTTTGAAGATGTACTCCGCTGGTTCCGCCTTCTTTCCGATCAGAGGTGATTGGGGAACACCCTCTGTCGGCTTTCTCCACTCACAGCCGACACATGACCTGTTAAAACAGGTTGTTTTTTTTTGCGATGTCGGACTGAGTCCGACAACATATTGGAACGGGATTTTTGCAATGTCGGACAAAGGACCGCAGAGGGTTAAACCCCAAGCCTTGAGTTTGCTCTGTTTTTTTTTCTTCTTTTGGTCATGCTCTTTGCCTGTTGCAGCACAGCTGATAAATGCCGCTGACCATTCTACCCTCAATACCGCTGGACAAAGCTGTCTCGCCTCTGAATTCACAAAGGCATTCCCGATAAAACTGTTCTGACTCTGAATTCGGTCATGTATCGCTACACAGCCCTGCAAGAACCTGATTTAATCATGCAAATTTGATTATCAATTTAGATTTGAAATTGCTGCCACCACAGCACGCTCCCGCCTCCCCAGGCATACAGGCTTCTGATGCTATTATCCTTTCTGCACGCACTGCCCCTACACGCATCTACTTGCAAATCCTACTGAGAAAAGCTTCTTGCTGAGCATATCCACCATGACAGCATCTGTCATTCAAGCTGAGCCCTGTAGTCCAGCGAAAAAAGAAAAGTTTTTTGCCGAACATAATCAGAAACAGCTCCTTCAAAAGCTGTTTGCTGAGGGTAATCAGAAATCCTGTGGTTTGGTAGTGAGAAAATTGATATTGGTCGTCAGATTTTACAGGAAAAGTTAGTTTCTGCTGTTTGTCTGTGCTCTGCAGCAGTGCTCTGTGTTTACATTAGCATCACGTCTCCATTGCTTCCACAACTTGGAGCGGGCTTCAATAATGCTTCAATATTTATTCAATATTTTCTTTGCAGACCCTTGCCCCCTTCCCTCAATTCCAAATCTGTCCTATCGGGGTAGCAACAAGATAAATAATTTCTCGCATGAAGCACCTTATCATCGACCTCTCCGCCCCTCGCGGTGCGCCAACCAGTAGCATTAGTTCGCTCATTCCCTCAGACCAATTTTCTCCACCCCGGACCCCTCAGTAGTGGCATTTACAAAACAAGATCACTCTTCGCAACAGTCAGACAGTCTGTCCCATTCACTCACTAGAATTCCTCGGAACAACATCAGCTACCCGCCTCTTCAAAGCTAGCCTCCCGGTCGATAAACCAGAAGGTATTTATTCCCTCATTCAATCCTTTCAAAGCAGCCGCACTATTTCAAAACTGAATTCCTTTCACTTCTGGGACACTTATTTCACGTCTTCTCGCTCTCTCTATATCAGCAAAAATCTCAACTCCAATAGTAATATTTCTTCGGAAGCAAAGAAAGATATCAGGATGCGGACTTCTCTCCTGTAGCACTAGAATGGCTGTTCTACGTTCTACGATGATTTCACATCTGCCCCCACGATCTCTCTCTTCATACTGGCATTTCCTCTATCGCAGGGGTGTCAAACTCATTTCATTTGGCGGGCCTGATCCAATACCCTGGCACTTGGCATGGGCCGGGTGCCAGTTATAAAAATACAAAGACAAACCCAAAACCTTATTGTATTTAACAACTTATCATACATATCATATTTACATTCCCCTAAATAGCACATATTGATTATTTGACTTACCATCACCTCTTAGAACACGTGTATAAACATGCCGGCAACGAATTCCTTTGCATGAGCAACATAAATTTTCATGCTGCTGTGATTGCTGTCAATCGCGGACCATGTGGGTGACAGCAGTGCATCAGCTGATTCGAGTAGACGACACCAGTGATACCAGAACAAGGTTCTGTAGTGACAAGTGTCATCGTCTCTTTATCAGTGAAGAGAAAGGTGGAACAAGAGTGCTGTGTGTTTCAAGAGAAATGGGGACCTCTGTATTTCTTTGTGGACATGAATGCAAAGCCAATGTGCTTCATTTGTAAGCAACATGGGTCTGTTGTGAAATAATACAACATTAAAAGACACTATGAAGCAAGCCATGGCAAGAAATATGATACATATACAGGAACGGCACGTGTAGATAAATACTCTGAATCAGCACAGTCACTGAAAAAGCAGCAATTGATGTTTACTAATGCTTGTAGCATAAGTGATGCTGCTGTTAAGGCAAGCCATGTGATTGATCACAAAACAGCTGTTTCTTCAAAAACATTTTCTGATGGAGAGTTTTGGGAGAAATGCTGCTAAAAGCTACTGAAATAGTGTGTCCTGAGAAGCAGCAATCTTTCTCCGTCATGAATATCAATAAATCAAAATGTTATTTTCAACTTAACTCGATACTCATGCTATCCTCAGCCCAGTCATTTGATCCAGATGTTGCTGTGCTGGTTCAAGCAAAGGTCCCAGGTATCAGGAAACAGCAGTAGCAATCACTAATATTCTTTGTTTTTATCTTTTGGTGAGTGCTAAATAAAAAATTGATCTGTATCTATTTATATTTTGCTTTTTTTTCGTGCTGGGACGAACATGGAATTTTCATGTTTGGATATTCGTACAAGATTTACTGTAGGTATTTGTTTGGATATTCTTTGTAAAAACATTATCAAAGCCATTATATGTAACACTGTATTAAAGTTGAAAAATATCACAAAAGTAAGAAGGGCCTTACTTTACCCTTGTGAATTAACTACAAAAAAGCAATACAGTAGTTAAATTGTGTGTGTATTTCAAGTAAAAACAAAGTAGAGTTTTTTTTTTTAAATAATCACTGCCCTTATTGTGTCTTCGCAATAAACAAAGTGGTCATAGACACATTTTCATAAAGTAATAACATTGGTTTTTAAATAAACATTAAAAAGAGGATGTTGTACAATAAAAAAACAATATTTACTCACTGTTTTATTTATTTTTTTGCATTCCATTTAACAAAAACTAGGATTGCATGATAGGGGAAATGAAAATGCTGATTAATATACGAGTTTTGCAAGTATGACCTGTATCATAATATTGCAGACAGAAACGGACCCCGATTGTAGCGACAGGAAGACTCCAAGCGTACAACTTTTATCTTCCAAAATAGATAGCTCTTTTATTGAACCAATAGAGTGAACAGCAGCACTCACCAGTGCGTGGGGCTGATCTTAGCTGACAGTCAGATTGCACCAGGAGAATGCCCCACACTGCACACTTAGAGTGTGTAAGAAATGTATTTTGTTTGTTGAAATGTGCAACTCAAAGGAGTTGCCTCGTAAATGCAGAGAATTTGATCATTACCCCATTTCTGAGTTAATTTGAATATATAATCAATTGAGGTTGATAACATATTATTAGTTTGGTACATCACGTTTAAACTAAATTAACACGGTAAAACTAATTTGCTAAATTAGGTACTGGAATGTTGGATTCTGCTCTTAATGGGAAGTTGAATTAAATCTCTTATTGACATGATCGATTACAATGAGAATCGGGTATTGAGACACTCTGTGTGATAAGCCATATTTAATATTAGAACATTAACCATGTATGCTAATGATGTTATGGTCATTGTAAACGATTGACTATGAGATCAATTAACTGTATACTATTCATGCATATCTCCAACCAATAGCCTTTCCTTTCTGTAATATTAGATTAGTTGTGCACCCCTTTTTATTCTTATTCTTAACTATTGTTTTATATTTCTGACACGTTGTGTGAATGTCGGTTATTGTCTAAGGGAATCCGACTTCTACATGATCCCGGACTTAAATATGGTATGTCTCAGTTATTAATATTTGGACGTTCTTAAACAGGGTGCCTAGAGACTAATTTATATTTAATTAAATTGTATACCTAATTCACTACACTAGTATGCCCTGAGTGGGGGCCATCCCTCTGATGGGACCACCAGAGGTTTCCTCCCAAAAAAGGGGAGGGGATTTTCCTCTCCACTGAAAGGTGAAATTAGTTTAAACACATAAATACATAAATAAATAAATAAATAAATAATCATAATGTATTGTTTTTGCATTGGTGGTGCAGTTGCAGGGTGCCAGGGGTCTCTTTTGGGGGTAAGTGAAGCTCACTTCCCAAACTTACAAGCCCAGCAGCCGCTGGATTCGTCCTCCGTGAGGAAGGTTCACCGTGAATCAAGTGGGACCCCCCGGCCAAATTTAACTATCACTGTCATCTTCCCATTCTCTCCTCTAGATCCCCTTTGGGGGAAGTATCAATTCCTTCCCATCCTTGGAGACCGAACGGTTCAGTCTCACCTCCGCTAGGGTGGCGCTCCATGAGCCAAGGGGAATCTCCTTACTCTTCTCCAGGTTATAAGCACTTATCTTCTATGATCTATTCCTGAGGTCTCTTCCTCTACACAGCCCTCGATCATGTCCAGTGAATTTAAAGTTGTAAGTGTAAACATTTGTCGGTATGTTATTTAAACAGTTGTAGTAAAACATGGGGAGCGTATAACACTATATTTTTCAGAACCCCGCTACTTACTCTTTAATAAACAGAACATAGACACATCACTCCTTTGAAATTAATCTTAATAAGTATGTTTTCTATGAAGACCATGCTGTACTATTTTGCTTTGCTATACCATCCATTAAAATTGTTATTCTGTTGTAAACATAGCCATTGATGGCTATAAAATTCTCCTAATGAGTATTTTAACTACTTCATTTATAGTTTAATATGTTATGTGACCAGCAAATAGACCTGAATCATCTCTTTTGTGTACAGTGCTTTTATGTTTCTTAATAAAACTACACCACTAAGAAGGAGTCATTTATTATGTGGTTAAATGTAACCATCAGCAGTAATTCATTGTACAAGTAAAATCTTTGAATGGTTAGAATGTAGCCATACCGGTTTGCAGTTTACTGGTTTCCCGTTCATGTCCGTGGACGGAGGATTAAGGTAGTCCCAGTCACGGCCCTTGTTGTAGGTGATGAGTGTGGTCACCTTCCCATTCACTTTCTGATTGGCCAGAAAGACTCCTTTAATTCCACGGACCTAAAATGTAAATGTTGAATGCATGACTACAGCATTACACATGTCTACTATATAAACCCCATATACTGCACATGTATCGGCCAAATGTTAGAAGCAACCAAATGGTACATCTCTGACACATTTCTATTGCACTCCCAGAGCCAGTCTAGCTCAACAGGGGCCATACTTTATGGAAGTCCGTGGTAAAATATAAGTGTAGAATATTATCAGCATTACTACCAGCATTATTGATAAATATTCTTTACCCTTTTAGATGTTGGTTGATTTTTTTTCTTCTGCACAGCATTATAATGCATATTGAATATCAAAATGTCTTCAAATGTAAAGGAGTATATATGTGGTTTCACTTTGCTTTAAAAAGGCACATACGAACTGTAGAGTATGTAAATTCTGAATTATTTGTTTTACTTCCAATTTATTTCCAAATCAACAACCCCTTCAATCCTGTGTTTCATGGTCTAATTCAAAGTGTTAGTCTGGCACAGGACAAAAGGTTTGAATTTTTTTAAACAAAACGCAATTTCTTTCAGGGAACACATACTGTAATGAATTTTCGCTAAGAAGCAGAAAATTGAATTACTTAGTTCATTTATCAATGTTATAATAAACTACTAAGTCCATTGAGCGACAGCCGTGTAAAAAAATGTAAAAGATGGAATCTGTAAGCCTCCTGCTTTTCCACTGGCGCTGTTTCAGTCATTTACATTCTCAGCCTCTCCAGTGATAGACTGCTTTTCTAATTGTAAGTTACTGTTCATTTCACAACCAACAGCAGTCACCCGTTACACCATTCATTTAGCTACAGTGCCAGACTGCGCTAATGACAAATGAGAACAGTGGCTTGGCCAGGGCCTTGCAGTCCTGTTCGCTCGACAGAGCTCATGTGATTAAATGATATCAAAGATGAAAGAACCACTGCAATCACACTGATAAAGTAAAAAAAAAATGAAAGGAACCAGAGCCTTGACTTTCAAGTGGGATTTAAATGCAGTAAGAACTTAAGCTTATACTGTATAAGAAACCTTACTGATCCAAAGGCTCTCAATGCACTTCATAGAAATGCAATTTGCTTGTTACTGTTCTTTAGTAAGGACTTGTGAAAACAAGCGAGCTGTTAGTCTTGACTAATGGTGGTATCAGTGATGACTGGGCAGAGAGCTTCACAGAGAATGTGCATAATATTGGTTATTTTAAACATAGAGAGTAACTCAGGCGAACGCTGATTGCAAAAGACTTTGTAGGTCATTGAAGAATTGTTAAGCTTATGCACAACATGACTGCCAGAGTGGCTGAACCACAATCTGGGCTCTGTGCTCAATCTGTTAGTGCAGACTTCTAATGACTAAACAATGCCTGGGATTAAAATGTAAGAGGAATGCCACATCTCATGAAATGGTTTGAAAACATGAAACAAATGTATATCATGAAAAAGATCTGTATCGTTGACATGACCAGATGTTAAAACAATGTGGCAGTGCAACATTTATTATTTACTTGTCAACACCATTGATGCTAAAAATCATAGAATACAGTTGTGTCCCAAATGCACATGTTGATATATCAAAGTGTACTGTCTCTATACCCCAGCAACTTCAAAAGTCATATGGCTTCAATATGGTAACCATATAGGTCAGAGGTCAATTTCATGGTGACATTTAGCACAGAGGTAGTGTTTAATTTTGACACCATGGCAGCTGCAGCCTTGTAAAATTACTGACACAATTTGTTCTTCATACCCACAATTATAGGTTCAGGTAGGTACCATACGTCACAGATAAAGTAAAGGGTACAATTAGTTTTGTCTTTAGGAGTGGTCTTGTTTTGGTGGTTTGTTGTCATCGAAAAGTATCTAATATCACTGAAGTTTAGTTCATATGAATTGCCCCCACAGACTCCTCATACTGTACCTCTAAGATGTCAATGAGGACATTCTCTTCTGGCTGCTTGGTGCTCCTGACGTTCTCTAACACGATGGAATAGTAGACACCCTGTGGGTCCGATTGGTAGAGGTTGTAGGTGTCTGTCTGGTACCACTCCTGGAGAGCGAGGAACACCTGGTTCTCATCTGTGCTGACTATCTGCACATCCTGAAGGAAAGCAATCAGTACAATGGTTAGAGAGCAATGGGCCCAAAGGCACATGCTCATAACAAGTAGATCATTTTCCATAATTTTCAGCTATTTCAGTGTAGTAGTCAAATCAGATGATTTCCATTTGGGAACTGTTTGTGTTTTCCACTGGATAAGATCTGATGTCCCTCAACACAGTGACTGCATTGACCAGCGTCAGGGGTGGCGGTTGTGGGGGCTTGGGTTGGCTGAAGCCATCCCAAAGTTTACCTGTGTTGATTCCATTTCAGCATGTTCAAAAGTTCCTACTAGTTTCACATTTAGCAACTCTTATTGGTTTACTTTTAGACATTATATTTAGTTTAACTTTCAGTTGTTAACAATCAATGTTATTTAAAGTTTCTAATTATTTCAACTTCTACCCCTTGCTTAAACATTTAAATATAACGTATAAATGTTCTAGTTGTTTGTCCACTTTGTGACTGCTTGTTTAATTACAGTGTAACGGGCAGTGTTGTGTGATACATTGCCGTTACAGATCCTGCCCTGTGTCAGTGAGATGAGATGACATTAAAAGCTCTAAAACAACGACTGCAAAAGAACCTGGCTCTAGCTTAGAAATAAGATGCTCAAAGTATTTGCCTTACAACAAACACATTTAACATACAAAAAACGCTCAAACATTTTGGAAAAATACCAGTATCTGAGTGATGTACCTGTTGGCTTATTGATCGAGTTCCATTATTATAAGTGCAGTCATTATCCAAACTTAATAAAGAAAAATGTAATTCAACCCCATTGAAACAAGGAATAAAAAATGATTGTGGTAGTTATTAGTTTAAGTAACTGGATTTGATTTTCCCTTCAAGGATTTACATAACTTCTCATTATTTTAGTATTTGCCCTTGTGTAACCAAGACCTTATAAAAATATAATAATGTTGTGTCTTCAAAAGCTTGATATTTCATTAAGAATATGACATTAACATTGCCGATAAATGTACTACATAATACAGATAGCAAATGTGAATCTAAAATCACGTTAATAAAATGAAAGCTCAGAATTGGAAAACATAAAAAGCTTTAACTGGTGTATCTACTATAAAATGCAGTCACTTTAACCATTTCCCAAACAGTAGTTTTGGGAGTGGTCTTTCTAAAGACACAGGCTTTGGGCGAACTTGTGACTATACTGTATTTGTAGTGTTCTGCGTTTTCGGTTTTTATCTTTAAAAAAAAAATAATTGGATTTTTTTCGGAGTTTATTTTACATATATTGAAATCAGTAAAAAACTGTTTTTAATTGAAACATCACACACACTTTGCATGTGGAATATGATGCGTAGCAGTTCTGGTTTCTGATTAATAATGTCCCTGGCATGTATGATGAATCAGAAACTGTGCAAGTTGAAGCCACATTTTCCAAAGTTAGCTGATACTTTGCAAACGTTTGGGCAATCACTGTGCTGATGGAAATAGTATCTACAGAAGGTATTAACATGACATCAGCACAAAACAAGCCAGGTTTATTCACCTTGAAATCATAAAACGAAAAGAAAATGGACAGAACTGGGCAGTGCAAGCCATCAGAAGGCGCATCAAAAATCACACTGGACATTTCCATCAGTGCGTTCCATAAGTTTACCAACTAAAGCATCACCATTTTCTGTCAAATATTTACGATTAAGATTGTCGGCATTAGGCAGTGTTTTAGCTGATGGACAGACAGTAGTGTCGCACAAAGTCACCAATACATACCTCTGCAATAAACAGTGGCTGTCCAGCAAAGATTTTTTTTCTTTTTTTATTAAAGCTTGTGTAAAAGCTGCATAAATGGATTGCTAGTCTCTCAGTTCACTTTCTTGTTTTAGTTTAACGTGTCGCTTATATTTCAGTATGTTCTTTTATTGTCAGCGCAAACGTGTACCTCGATGCAACAGTATTTCCAGCGCTATGCATCCTCTGCCTCATCTGACCCACTTCTGCTATTTTTGCTTTTTGTATGCTTCGAAACATTCATTTTCTTTTGAAGATTCATAAACTGATTTACGTTCTCTCCCCATTCCTCATCCACTAAAAATATTATATTTTTGTGTAAGCATTTCAATCTTGTTTTTGATCAAGCTAGTAGTTACTAAGCCCAGCAATTGCCACAATAATCAGACTTTGATTGACCAACATAATCAGGTGATAATGTGTTTGCGAAGTGGTAGAGAACCACGTTTGAATGTTATTTGATCCTGTGGCAGGGCGAGGAGCCCTGCACATGAAAAGGGGGCAGGGCAAAGCCCTGCCATAAATGTATTGTTTATTTTTAGAACGGGGTACCCCTCCTCCCCTGTGCAATTTATTATTTTGTATTTGTTTTGTATTATTATTATTATTATTATTATTATTATTTATTTATAACTATGACGGCGTAGCTGTGTTGTTTTGTTATTGTTTTATTAAATGTGACGACGAAGAGCCATAGGTTTTGTTTGGCAGCATGGATGGGAAGCCCCATCCACAATTTAAAAACCTTGTGTAGAAGGTGGCCATCTCCCGAATTAATTAAGTGATTAATTTGTTGCTAATCGGGAGATGGTCACCTGCATATAAGCCTGCAGTTCTTCCTGCTCTGGGTGGGTTGTTCAGAGGAGAGAACGGAGTGGGAGAAAGAAAGGAGAAAGAAACAAAACAAAACAGAAAGTAAAGTAAAAACAATCTAGGAACAGTGAAGGAGATTTGCCTAGCCTGACCTGGATCATTTGTTTGGTGTTTTGTGTTCGTGATTTTTGTTTTTATTAAAACCTTTATTTTGCTCGGTGAGCAGTGTTTTTGTTTAAATATTTATTTTATTTTTGTTATTTAAATAAACAGCCCACGCCACGTCTTTTGCCCTGCAGTACTGCCTGTGTGTTTTCTTCCTACGTCTGGCCGGACGTCACCACTTAGCCTTCCTGTCACAGATCTTCTGGCATCTAAACATCTGTTGTATCCCAGGATACAGTGTAGGGTTGCTTATTACAACATCAGAGTCAAAATAAAACCGCATTTTAAATCAAAATATTGTGTATTTCCTACAAAATAGTACCAAGAAAATATTGAATAATAGACAAAAATCGGGTATAAAATCAGTAAAAACCGTAAACGTGGAACACTATGTATTTGTAACAGTAAAACAATATTTACATTTTTACACTAAACATCTTTTACAACAGTATACACGAGCAGTAAATTTTTTGAACATTTTTTAACACTATGTGTTTTCACTAATTACACACATATATGCGCATAAGAGGTAAAGAATAATTTTAAAAAATGTGTAAATTAGGGTTGCCAACTTTACAGTTTTCGACTGGACATCCAGTTTTAAGGGAATTTGTACAGCAAAAGTCTGGTTCTTGCGAATCTTGCGTACTCACTTTTCATTGCCACTAAGGTATTTCCATTCTTGCTGAACCAGACCTGTTTCAACGTTGCTTTTTTTTGTATTATCATCGGTCCGTTAAGTTCGAGAACTACACTGAAATGTATCCTGCGTCATTTTGTCATACACTGCTTAGCGTGATACGATTACTGAGCAGCATTGCTTTGCTCACATTGGTGGTTTTGTCTGGTTTTGGAAAAATGGAAAGTTGGCAACCCTAGTGTAAATCTATACCCCTATTCAAACAGAAGCTAAACATACACTGTATAGGAGGTCTACTTCACTGATCTAAACAACATATCTGTGCACAGGTGATTTTTTTTCCTTTTAATAGGCATGCCATGAATAAACATGTTTTAAATAAATGTTTTTGTTGCTCAGGTGACCCATGAAGCCATCTGAAACTGGCAAGCACTCATTTTCATTCACCTGAAGCCTCCAGACATACTTAAACAGACAGGATAATTACATCACTGTTTATTCAGGCAAATGATCTTGACATTCAGAGAGGGAGCATCATTTCACCCCAATTAGACAGGTGAAGCCTTTTATCTATTAGTGACAAAGCAGTTTAGAAACTTCATTAGGCCCAATTGACCTTTGGTGGACATTCTTTGGCTGTGTTGCATTGACACTTGCGACAAAAAAGCCAGTGGCTTTACTGTTTCGTACCACATCATGGATCGTTATTGCTGTTACCTGTTTGACAATGTGGGCAATAATCCTTACACTATCAGTGCACTAGAGCGGCCATTTTGAAAAGAGATTTGAAACAGACTTTAAAGTTATAAGTGTAAAAAGTTGTCAGGACGTTAACAATGAAGGCTTTTACATGGACAAGTCATGACAGTTTTCCTCATAATGTTTTTGCCATACTTTTTAGGAAATGCATTGCTATGCTGTTCTGATTTAAGAAAAAAAGTCGGCCGTACCAATGCAGATTACTCAATTCGTAGTTATTTAAGGGAGGGGATATTTAAATGTCTGTGTCTGCATAATAATTAGAAAAAAAATGACTGTGAATATCGTGAGGAAAGCTTCATGTGTTGCCATGAAGATTTAAAAAAAATAACGAGAACAAAATGAGCTTGTTGCGCACAATCCAAATTATCATGCATGACTTGTTTGTGTCTTGTTACCTTTCCAGCACACACACACACACACATAAAAGTATATAATTATATAAAATAAAACTTCTACTAAGTACAAGTTTGACTACTTAAGAAATAGATATGCGTAACATCTGAAAGTTTTATTTAATTAAAGTAGTCTATAAATGTATGTGGAAAATGTGGGAACACGAGGGGTTACACTACAATACAATAAAAAATGGTATGATCTTTAGGCCTATAAGATTGAGAACAGGGGGATATGTAAAAATACATACGAGGTTCCTGAGCAGCTTCTTGCACTGGCAGTTCTAAAGGCGGAGTATCAGGCTGAGCATTCTAATGTTCCTGTACACATTTGCCGGTCCCTATATACCCTGCCTCTGCTCCGAGAAGCCAGTGACTGCTGGTCTGCAGCTGCGGTAGAAGTGCCAGGCGCAGAATCCACTTAACACACATACATTATAATGAAAAGTGGATGTCTTGTAATATTATAAACATTCAAACAAAAGTCTTTATTTAAAGCGATAAAGCGATACATTATGTTGTTTGTTAACTATATCCATTACTTATTGCACAATATGCCAATTGATGCTAACAATTCATTCCAGTTCTGTGCGGTGGAAGAAGAGGTGGAGCTCTGTTGTTCCTAGGACATCTTAAAAGAATTATGGAAAGAAAATACGGCTACTACTATTACTAGTGCAGAAGAAAATGGCAAGAACTGCTCGTAAGTCCACTGGGGAAAGGCCCAAGAAGCAACTTCGCAACCAAGGCTGCCCGCAAAAGTGCTCCTGCCACTGGCGGTGTGAAGAAGCCTCATCGCTACAGACCCGATATTGTGGCTCTGAGGGAGATTTGCCACTATCAGAAATCTACTGAGCTGCTGATCCGTAAGCGGCCTTTCCAGCGTCCTGTCAGGGAAATCGCCCAGGATTTCAAGACTGATCTGCGCTTCCAGAGCTCCGCTGTTATGGCGTTGCAGGAGGCAAGCAAGGCTTACCTGGCTCTTCGAGGATACCAACCTGTGTGCTATTCACGCCATGAGGGTTACCATCATGCCCAAAGACATCCAGCTGGCCCGCCGCATCCATAGAGAACGCGCTTAACCTGTAAACAAGTTAAAACTACTACTACTGCGACTACTCACTTTTGTTGACCAGTGGGCTCTAGGGGGCGTGCTCTGTACCACCTCCCCTTTCGTTTTACTGATTTAATTTACAGTCCTTTTTTGAACCGGTTTTTTCGTTAATTTAATTAAGGCCTTGTCCTTGTTGGCACCCCTTTTTTTAGGGGTGCAAAATTGAATTTTTTCTCCGGCCGCCTTTGGGCGACCGGTGCACCGGCTGCCACTGGGCAGTCGGTGTAGTCTGCCTACTAAGGCTTTAAATAGGACTACTGCGACTACTCACTTTTGTTGACCAGTGGGCTCTGGGGGGCGTGCTCTGTACCACTTCCCCTTTTGTTTTACTGATTTAATTTACAGTCCTTTTTTGAACCGGTCTTTTTCGTTTATTAGTTAAGGCTCAGTCCTTGTTGGCACCCCTATTTGTTTAGGGGTGCTAATTTGAATTTTTTCTCCAGCCGCCTTTGGGCGACCGGTGCACCGGCTGCCATTGGGCAGTCGGTGCAGTCTATAAACTGTCCCTTAAATAGGACTACTGTGACTACTACGACTAATAATAATAATAATAATAATAATAATAATAATAATAATAATATGAGGCTAAAAGTTTGGTTAGTTGTGCTTAACAACATGCATTTATACAAACATTAATAATAGGCTGTACGAGAGGTTTACATTTGCAGCGTCTTTTGCATTCTTTCTTGTGCGTGTGTGTGTGTTGTGTGTGTGGTTTGATTTGGCTTTGCTGAGGAATAACGTGAGATTCCGCCAGTTAAACAGGATCTTGACTGCTGAAACCTCGTGAGCCACAAGCACGATTCCTGCTCCGGTTTACGTAGGTTTTTACAGCTATTTTTGTCGTGAGAAAGCGATTGACCCTGCCCTTAAAGTCGCGCTGCCAAAAGGACGTCCTTTTGCGGTTTCACGATGTTTTCGCATGACAACGTCACACAGTCATGACTGTAGAGTTGATTTTCATGTGTATGTAAACCCAGCCAATCAAAAGAAATTTTACAGGTATGTTACTTAAACAGTTGTAGTAACACGTGGGCCGTGTAACGCTATATTTTTCAGAACCCCACTACTTACTTTTACTTACTGATGTAAGGTTTTGTTTCTACTGCACTTGTTAAGTGAGATGGTGCATGCAGTACCTATTATCTGAGCAGTGCTGCTGAAAAATTACATATACAACTTGTGAACATGAAAAAAGATTAGAAAGCAAAGTAAGAGCAGTTAGGGTAATACATTTACAGCAATCTTAGACTTATACTTTGTAATACATTTCTATTCAATTGATTGTAACAGTGACACAACGAAATACTGCCACCATTTATACTTTACTACCTTTAAAGACAAAATAGATGTAAGAGACTCTCTCTCTCTCACACACACACACACACACACACCATTTTAAGTTGATTTAAAGGCTTTGCCAAGAGGGGACTTGGATTTGGTCCCCACTTGGCTACCGAGTCCTCACTTGGTGGATGTGTAACCACACCTAAGTCCCCACTTAGATAGGTAGACAAGAACACACACACCGTTTGAGTTGTTGCTTTAGTCAGTCTCTTTTTTTTGTGTAAGTGTGACGAAGAGCGAATGAATCCGAATCGACAATCTCCCTCTCGACCGGTGAGGGCAATGTACAACAGGAACTGCGAGCTTCGTACTGAATGGTTGGGCAGTTCATTCCAGGGGCAGTCGGGAAGAGGGCGGCGTTACGGTACCTGGAGTCATCGCCCTAGTACGGTGAGCGAAGTTTCAGTCATGAATTGGAGGAGACTTGATTGAACTAGCTATCGGAGGGGGCGGGGCTTAGGGTACTTTAGGGGGACGTGACACCGTAATCGGTTCATTTGTTGTGGTTAACGGGAGGAGACAAGGACGGGAAACGTGAATGAAGTGTTTTCCCATTGATAAAAAGCCTGTATTTGTCTTTGCCAGATGGCTGATACGAAGCCGGGAGCTGCAGCCAGAAGCCAGCCCGGACCTGAAAGCACAAACCACCACCACTCAGAGCACCGCACCTGCACCAAGAGCACACATAATCTGGAGACGTGTTTATGTGTCTGTGTTACGTGTTTTGTGTTCGCATTATTATTTCGGGACTGCAACCCCTTGTTTTGGCGCTGGCAATACCCATTGCTGGGTAGAGCCAGCTTTATTATTTGAATCCAGTTTTCGCTGGCAATACCCATTGCTGGGTAGAGCCAGCTTCATTATTTAATTTGGTCAAGGAAATTAAAGAACTTGAACTGTGAACTTTGTGTTTGTCCTTTGTCTGGAGCACCTGAATCACCTGTACACCTGAGCCAGTCGGAAGTCGGCCATCCAGGAAGGGGGCGGAGCCACAGTACACCAAGTCATCACCCCAGACGGGAAGCGATGTGGCAACCGCGGATTGGAGGAAAAATGATTCCACTCGCTAACCAAGGGGGCGTGGCTGAAGGTACAAAAGGGGATGTGGCCGAGTGAACTGCTCCTTTGTTATGGTTACGGACGAACTGCTGAAGGACTGTGATATACCATGAGTGTTTAGTGTTTGTTTATTTTGTCGTACAAATTGTAAACATTTGTTCTTGTTAGATGGCTAACACGTACTAGGAGCTGTCGCTAAAGGCCAACACCAATCCGGACAGCACTGCGCTACTGTTCACTAATAAATGTACTTACTTTGGACTTGTGACCGTGTCTGTATTCTGTGTGTGTGTATTTACTGTAATTATTATTTCAGGACTGAACCCCGTGGGTTTCACTGAGCAGTACACATAACTGTGTATTGCCAGTTATTATTATTTACAGTTGTCAAGTGACTTTGGATTATAAATAAAAAAATAATTGCACCGTGAATGCTGTTGTTTGTCACCTCTACACCTGCGCACTGTAAACCACTTTGCCACACCCATATATTTAATTACCTGTGGAAGACAGTGTGCAGGAGATACAGAAAATCATAGGCAGTGATTTAACAGTCTGTTACAACTTTAAAAAAGTCTAACATTTGTGGGGAAAAAAAAACATTACCTTTAGTAAGGCATACTTTGGAAACTTCATCTGAACAAATTCATTCCGACGGTAAGAAACGTAATGCTTGGTTCGATTTCCAGTTGTCACCTTTAAAAATAAATATATATATATATATTATTCAGTTGGTAAGATGAAGGGCAAAACATCACAATTGCAGATTTATTTTTCAGCCTACTATAGCAATCTGATAAGTAAACTGATTGAGAAATATGGTCAGATTCAGCAGGATGTGTGAATAGGAGCTAGTATGCTTATTGAGAAATATGATCTGAAATTACAAGAAATATATAGCACATGAATACCAGATTAATGGCAAAGTGGGAATGGTTACACAGCCAATGCATATACAGTATATGTACAGTTTACAGTTATAGACGCCAGCTTATATGGGCCTGTGGAGCCTGTGCTCCACCAATATTCTGGAAAGTGCGCCCAGCTCCACCAGTGTTTGAATTTAATAATTTGACGTACCTTTTGATGGGAACAATGGGTCAAATATTCAAACGCCTTTGAGTTGCAGAGATTTTTTTCCGCAAGTCCTTTTTGCGAAAAAAGTTGCGCTTTTGAGTGAGATTCAAAATAGATACGGCGTTGAAAAATGTGTTTGCGAGTTGTTCTCTCGCAAGTGCTTTTCCCTGAAATTAGGGGGAGGTGTCATGAATAATCCCGCAAGTTCACCACCACAAGCTAAATTCAAAAGTTAATTTGCTCGTAAATCACTATATTGCATGGAAATCACTTAAGACTGGTTACACTCCTCTTAATTATTTCACAGGAAGTATTTCAAAACAAACTCTGTATGTTACCCTTTTAATTGTTTTAATGTATTTTGCCCGTCCACTTGTTTTGCTCTGTGTATATGCACTATTATTCTATGTTTTGTTATGGTTTGGCATTTAAACGGTTTAAAATGAAATAAAAAGTGGAAAGGCCTTCAGATGACCAGGAGGCCAACATTGATAAAAATAAATAAATGAATAAAAGATACACGCACACTACAAAAACATTAGTTTGACCCATGGTCCGCACTGTAGTAATATATAGCTATATCTAACATTATCAGCGCTGTGAATGCAACAGAACCTGCAGTTTGTGGAGATTGCAATAAATAAATAAATACATTTATGTTTAGGCTAGATAGTTGTTAGCTTGGTTTGTTCTTATTAGCTATTAATTAAATTCTATTCATTGAAAAAATGCAAGAGAAAACCAGACCGGTATTATTGTTTTTATATATATTTTTTTTAATAGGGGAAGTTAGCAGGCCATGTTCCTGCGTGGGGGGTAGGTATACAGGCAGGCATGAACACGTTTAAGTTCAACACTAACCCTAAATATAATGCTGTTCTGGGTGTAACTAAAACCCGTCCAGTACACCGTCCGATACTCTTTTAGTCCAGTCCGATACTGTCCGATACTCTTTTAGTCCTGTCTGATACCGTCCGATACTCTTTAAGTCTCGTCCGATACTCTTTTAGTCCAGTCCGATACCGTCTGATACTCTTTTAGTCCTGTCTGATACCGTCCGAAACTCTTTTAGTCTCGTCCGATACTCTTTTAGTCCAGTCCGATACCGTCCGATACTCTTTTAGTCCTGTCTGATACCGTCCGATACTCTTTTAGTCCAGTCCGATACCGTCCAATACTCTTTTAGTCCTGTCCGATACCATCCGATACTCTTTTAGTCCTGTCTGATACTCTTTTAGTCCAGTCCGATACCGTCCAATACTCTTTTAGTCCTGTCTGATACCATCCAATACTCTTTTAGTCCTGTCTGATACTCTTTTAGTCCAGTCCGATACTGTCCAATACTCTTTTAGTCCTGTCTGATACCGTCCGATACTCTTTTAGTCCTGTCTGATACCGTCTGATACTCTTTTAGTCCAGTCCGATACCGTCCGATACTCTTTTAGTCTCGTCCGATACTCTTTTAGTCCAGTCCGATACCGTCCGATACTCTTTTAGTCCAGTCCGATACCGTCCGATACTCTTTTAGTTTCGTCCGATACCGTCCGATACTCTTTTAGTCCAGTCCGATACCGTCCGATACTCTTTTAGTCTCGTCCGATACCGTCCGATACTCTTTTAGTCCAGTCCGATACTCTTTTAGTCCAGTCCGATACCGTCCGATACTCTTTTAGTCTTGTCCGATACCGTCCGATACTCTTTTAGTCCTGTCCGATACTCTTTTCGTCCTGTCTGATACCGTCCGATACTCTTTTAGTCCAGTCCAATACCGTCCGATACTCTTTTAGTCTCGTCCGATACTCTTTTAGTCCTGTCTGATACCGTCCGATACTCTTTTAGTCTCGTCCGATACTCTTTTAGTCCAGTCCGATACCGTCCGATACTCTTTTAGTCCAGTCCGATACCGTCCGATACTCTTTTAGTCCAGTCCGATACCGTCCGATACTCTTTTAGTCCTGTCTGATACCGTCTGATACTCTTTTAGTCCAGTCCGATACCGTCCGATACTCTTTTAGTCCAGTCCGATACCGTCCGATACTCTTTTAGTCTCGTCCGATACTCTTTTAGTCCAGTCCGATACCGTCCGATACTCTTTTAGTCTCGTCCGATACTCTTTTAGTCCAGTCCGATACCGTCCGATACTCTTTTAGTCCAGTCCGATACCGTCCGATACTCTTTTAGTTTCGTCCGATACCGTCCGATACTCTTTTAGTCCAGTCCGATACCGTCCGATACTCTTTTAGTCTCGTCCGATACCGTCCGATACTCTTTTAGTCCAGTCCGATACTCTTTTAGTCCAGTCCGATACCGTCCGATACTCTTTTAGTCTCGTCCGATACCGTCCGATACTCTTTTAGTCCTGTCCGATACTCTTTTCGTCCTGTCTGATACCGTCCGATACTCTTTTAGTCCAGTCCAATACCGTCCGATACTCTTTTAGTCTCGTCCGATACTCTTTTAGTCCTGTCTGATACCGTCCGATACTCTTTTAGTCTCGTCCGATACTCTTTTAGTCCAGTCCGATACCGTCCGATACTCTTTTAGTCCAGTCCGATACCATCCGATACTCTTTTAGTCCAGTCCGATACCGTCCGATACTCTTTTAGTCCTGTCTGATACCGTCTGATACTCTTTTAGTCTAGTCCGATACCGTCCGATACTCTTTTAGTCCAGTCCGATACCGTCCGATACTCTTTTAGTCTCGTCCGATACTCTTTTAGTCCTGTCTGATACCGTCCGATACTCTTTTAGTCTCGTCCGATACTCTTTTAGTCCAGTCCGATACCATCCGATACTCTTTTAGTCCAGTCCAATACCGTCCAATACTCTTTTAGTCCTGTCTGATACCATCCAATACTCTTTTAGTCCTGTCTGATACTCTTTTAGTCCAGTCCGATACCGTCCAATACTCTTTTAGTCCTGTCTGATACCGTCCGATACTCTTTTAGTCCTGTCTGATACCGTCTGATACTCTTTTAGTCCAGTCCGATACCGTCCGATACTCTTTTAGTCTCGTCCGATACTCTTTTAGTCCAGTCCGATACCATCCGATACTCTTTTAGTCCAGTCTGATACCGTCCGATACTCTTTTAGTTTCGTCCGATACCGTCCGATACTCTTTTAGTCCAGTCCGATACCGTCCGATACTCTTTTAGTCTCGTCCGATACCGTCCGATACTCTTTTAGTCCAGTCCGATACTCTTTTAGTCCAGTCCGATACCGTCCGATACTCTTTTAGTCTCGTCCGATACCGTCCGATACTCTTTTAGTCCAGTCCGATACTCTTTTCGTCCTGTCTGATACCGTCCGATACTCTTTTAGTCTCGTCCGATACTCTTTTAGTCCAGTCCGATACCGTCCGATACTCTTTTAGTCCAGTCCAATACCGTCCGATACTCTTTTAGTCTCGTCCGATACTCTTTTAGTCCTGTCTGATACCGTCCGATACTCTTTTAGTCTCGTCCGATACTCTTTTAGTCCAGTCCGATACCGTCCGATACTCTTTTAGTCCAGTCCGATACCGTCCGATACTCTTTTAGTCCAGTCCGATACCGTCCGATACTCTTTTAGTCCTGTCTGATACCGTCTGATACTCTTTTAGTCTAGTCCGATACCGTCCGATACTCTTTTAGTCCAGTCCGATACCGTCCGATACTCTTTTAGTCTCGTCCGATACTCTTTTAGTCCTGTCTGATACCGTCCGATACTCTTTTAGTCTCGTCCGATACTCTTTTAGTCCAGTCCGATACTCTTTTAGTCTAGTCCGATACCGTCCGATACTCTTTTAGTCCAGTCCGATACCGTCCGATACATCTTTAGTCCCACCCAGTACTGTCTGATACACATACGAATACATATTAATAATAAATAGCTTCTTACAGATACAGATGTATATTTAAAGAGTATTTGATATTATTATTATTATTATTTGTTTACTTAGCAGACGCCTTTATCCAAGGCGACTTACAGAGACTAGGGTGTGTGAACTATGCATCAGCTGCAGAGTCACTTACAATTACGTCTCACCCAAAAGACGGAGCACAAGGAGGTTAAGTGACTTGCTCAGGGTCACACAATGAGTCAGTGGCTGAGGTGGGATTTGAACTGGGGACCTCCTGGTTATAAACCCATTTCTTTAACCACTGGACCACACAGCCTCCTTCATATATTTTACATAGCCTAGTTTTTGCAGTGACAGAACTCAAGTAGGAACGTTGTGAACACGAGCTGTTCATGGTTCTGAATGAGAGGTAGATGAACCTACTTATCTGTTTACATAATAATTAATTAATTAATCTGTAAATATACATCTCTGTTATTTATTATTCATAGTTATTCTTATATATATATATATATATATATATAGAGAGAGAGAGAGAGAGAGAGAGAGAGAGAGAGAGAACTTACTTCAGCTGTGTATATGCAGTCAATCATTATAATGTAATATATGTATATGTTCATTATTTATTGACAGAGATTACTTACTGTATTTTAAGTTATTCTGTCTATGAGCTACTTTAAAAACGACTTTATCTGAGTTATTGTTTATACTCTATCAGACTGTGAGTGACTTGAATCCCCCTGCTTGTTCAAAAATTAAAGTTGGTTTAATTTAAATGCACCATGTTTGTGCGTTCATAGCCAGAGAACAGAGCAGCAACACAGAGGACTTTCACAGTTTACCTGGAAACCGTTGGGGGCCTCGCTTAAGAAGCAGAGCATATTTTAATATTCTAAATTGTACTGTATACAAATGTAATACAATTAAGTTTACTCTGTATCTTCGTGTTACTATTATTATTATTATTATTATTATTATTATTATTATGGTATAAGTAGAATAAACAACGAATCGCCATTGTATACGAAAAAATGTATGTGACATAGACAGGACATTTTTTTAGTGTATTCAATGGGGCTTTGTTGTTTATCCTCTGTATTTATTCTCTCTCTCTCTCTCTCTCTCTCTCTCTCTCTCTCTCTCTCTCTCTCTATATATATATATATATATATATCCTCTATATACATCATTTTATAGGACAAACAATATATACTGTTGGCACAAAAATACAAAACAAAAGTACACAGCGACAATAATTTTACAAAAGGTAGGCATTTTATCCAATAGATATTGGGTTTACTGAAAATGTTACATTTTGTTGTTTAAAAACAAGTCTTTCAAAGAGATTATTTATTTTCAATTTTGTCTCCTAATACCAAGTATAGGGGAATCTGCCCCCTGACCCCTGGGCACCGCCAAAAATGTTTCGAACCCGGTGCCTATGTTTACAGTATATACAAAGGGGGCTTAAGTTTCCAGTGAAACCAAAATTCATGAAGAGAAAAGAAGGAACAGACAAAAACTGCCACAGTGCTACTGTTTTGACTGCTTCAGTTGAGAATTTGACAGTCGAAATTAATTTCAACCCAGCTACAAGATTTTAAACAAATGATCTGACCTCCTTACTGTTCGATCTTCTGTATGATTGGGTAAACAATACTCCTGATGGCATGTCAGTGCCCAGCTGGGCAGACGAGCATTGTCAGGTGGGCAGTGTAGCCCTGACGGGCGGGAATGCCACCTGAAAGCAGAGGAGCAGACTTTCATCTGCTAGTTCAATGCATAAGAACTGAGGGCCTTGCTGTTTGATGTCTTCCTGCAGGAAGCAGCGACTGGGGCGCTACCATCCATTGTGTTGGTATTTATTTATTCTGGATTGATCCTCTGAAATGTAAAGGTATCTGGTGCAACCAGCCAGCAGTGATCTCAACATAGCTAGGAAGTCTTGAGGCAAGTTCTAAAAAGCACAGATTTAAATGCAGTGTGTGCATAATAGTTCACAAAAGAGTAACACTCCTTAAATAAACATGCAGACAGTGTCAATTAATGTGTGCAGGGCTGTTCTATAAGGAAACAAGCTTGCAATGGTTCTCATTTCACCGGGTTCCATTGACTGATGCAGAATATGAGAACATCAATTTACTGAAAGTCAGCATCATTTCAAGATGCCAAGACTGCTGTCCAATACTCAGATGTTGTTGCTATTCAGATATTCCAGAATTCAATATTAGGAAAGCACTATCTTCCCAATTGGCAGATAATATTGCTTAATTTGAGCATTGATTACACACCTCACTGCTAGAAATCCAGGCAACCAGTTAACCAGTAATGCCTGTGCCTGATTGCTGGCACCTGATCATTTCATTTGCACATTTTAACAAGTTATCAAACACAGAACTGGGTGGAGGATAAGTCTAATTCCATCAGCGAATTGGGATGGCATAATTCCAACAGGTATATAGAATACGCAAATGCATGAAACAGAATCAATAGTTTATTGATGGCACTTTGGATTACTTGGCATGAACAGCCATGTAATAACATTGAAATAACTGGGTAATTACCACATTGTTCCTGCTCTTACATAGAAACTACAGTGTAAACTACTGTGTAATTACATGAACAACATCTCACAGCAATACAGGTCATTTCCATGTAATTGCACTCCTGTAGTTAACATGCTGGAGCAGTGTAGTTCAGTGTAGTAGCTGTACTAACACAGATCTAGACATCTGATACATTTTACATGATTTGTCTCTGCTGATTATAGGTTTATATTTTGTATAGATAGGAATCAGTGCAAGACAAGTACATCCCCAGTCAGGCCAAAACTGCTCATCCTTCCCTGCGTTGAAAACCATAACAATAAGAACATCTGTCCTCTTAACCCATATTTTATAGGGCTGACATCACAATCCTTTATTCATACTGACAGCCTGTGCAAGCTCATTCTGTAATGGGATTAAAAAATAGATTTCCCTTGGATGTCATCATGTTTTTGTGTAACAGAAAAAAAAAGTTTGCATAGTCATGTATTGTCATAGTCTGAGTAGCACCATTATTGATGATTAGTGATGAAAAAATATATATATATATTCTACCTCCATTATGAATAAAAGCTAGATGAAAATGGGGCAATACAGACAATTCCACTCAATTGAACAGAGGTGGAATAAGGAAATGCCCGTGGGTTGTGGCTAAATTCTGGATCCAAACAGATAAGAACTGTCGCTACATCACAAAAGTCAACTGTGGTGCGTAACGGAAACCCTGCAACTCACATATAAAACATACTGTATTTGTTAAAAAAAAACAACAAAATTTGTTTCAAAGAAACCTTACATTACCTTCACAAAAATGTAATCATCCTGCACAGAGAGTGAGTTATGGTCAATCTTGCCAAGGAATTGAGCAGTCACCATTTTGTCAGAGCAATTCTGAATCAAACAGGTCATGTAGAGGAAACCTGAGGGATCAATCAAAAAAACATCAAGAATTGGACGCTGCTTGAAGACTGTAACTGTATCTATTAGACACCTAGTTAGAAGGCCACCCAGGTGTCAGATAGCTGGTTATGGAAATATACACATTCTCTGCTGAATTACTAATAGCAGAACTTTGACAGTCCCTTCTAACATCTTACCATGATATATTTACACAGTAATATTGCACTTTACCTTGCTTTTACTAATACTTAAAACTTTACGATGCTTCACTGTGGTTTACAATACTTTTGCTATGCTCTCTGATACAGTATGCCTTTGCCATGTTTAACTGCTGCATTTTAGAAGGAAAACCTTCACTAAGTTTTGCAAATACCACGGCCTAATAGTAACATAGCAGTAAAATAATTAATCCCAAAGTACCACCACATACAGTATTAATTAGGAAATGATTGAAAATCAAGATCTAGGGAATGAAACTTGCCTCCACAAATGATAGACAGAGATGTACAATATATAAATATAAACACATAATGTAACTTTATTGCAGTCCTTGTTCCACCTTTGAGCTTTAAAAGCGCATCTGCAAAGGCAATGGAACAGCTCTCCCATGCATGGATGAGTGCCTGTTCTCCCTGAAATGTCTGCTCTGCTGCTACACAGATGTCAAGCAGCATATTTCATTTCACAGCTCAGCTCTGCTTTGAGCCATCCACACTAAATGACAGAGCACATACAGTAACTTCAAATGTCATTTTAATTGTTTACATGTCCTTTTTTTTTTTAAAGATGTTTGCAATCATTTTAAGTGTTTCTAGCTTTTTATAAAAGTTCCCTATATCTGTCATTGCCGCTCTGAGCTTGCCTGGAGAAAAGCTGCCTCATAGAACAGGCTCCCTTATACCATTTAAATCATGTCACAATTTGACCTTTCACCTTAGCTATTCTATATGAGTACCGTAAAATGATATCTATACTATACAGTATACATACTACTGTTATTTATATCATGCACCACACACCAAAGACCAGCCTCTCCTCCCCAACTCATTGTGTAACACATCCCATTAATGTGTACAGTTCTATGCCCTAATTATTCTTTGAATAAGACATACAGTATGCGCAACATAGAGTGCCAGCAATGCATTCGTCATTATACTGTAAACAAGACTACACAATGAAAATATTCTCTGGTAATAACTGTACCTCCACTGGCATCCTGCATTTCCATGTGTACAAGGTCAGGATCAGCATCAACTCTGGCCACAGACCTAGAACAAACAGACACCAGTTAGACAGAGCTCTAGACTTAAAACAACACAATTGTGGCTCTAGAACAATAACAATACACATGAGCTTTTCTGTATTCTATTTTGGTGACATGCAAAGTTAATTATAGTGTTGTATTAGTCAGTTTATATTCAGGAACTACTATTAAACTTTAAAGTGTCTTTTATTGTAATTTGTTGTGTTGTACGTATGCACAGCATGACCTCTGTACAGAGGAAAGGTTGTACTGGAATTATAACGATGATTGGTACATCTCATTTACAGATCCACCATTGAATGGGGGTTGACTGTGTGCAGCCTCCAGTAGCCAAAGCAATCAGAAATTTGACCAGATTTTGGTATCACTTTTAACTACTATTTGACAATTAAACGAACTAATACATTGCTTTTGTTTATGATAAATTGATGTTTGGGGTTCATTATGATTAAGTTTGGAATATATCATTAATTCATGTTTTATTCATATGATTCAATTTCCATCACTAAGTACAGTAGTCGCTAAGTAATGAATGGAACTTATTGATGTAAATGTAAATGTAAAACTGTAATGTAAACATACAGCACCGTCAATATTAAACTAAACTAGAATTCTAAGAACTGAAAACATATGAATTCAAAACATGTCAGATTGTAGGTCCTCTGTAACTATGCACACCAGTACGAGCTATACCATTTTATATCTAAACATTCTATGCCTGTTTTCTAGTTCTATTAATAAATATGGATAGGTTTGCATTCTTGGATTTATGGATATTAAAAATGTACTGTATATTTATAACTTAAGTGGGTGAGACCAAATAATTGCCTACCGCCTTCCAAATAAATTGGGTCTTAACATTAAAGAAAATGATCAGTTTGTGAAAATCCCAAACCAGCCGAGCTCAAACTTACTGATCCCAAACATGCAGCCAGCGAATGATTTGCTAGACTGCAGCACAATGTTTTCTTTAACCTTCCTATATTCATTTCATTTTCCTTATGAGAATCAGGAGTAGAATTCCAATTTGGGATTACTTGAGGCATCCCAGGACTAGATTTTGTAATATGATACATATACATTGCTCACCCTTTATAACGCTTAGTGGGGAGCCATAGTTACAAGACTGCTATTTGTGTTCTGCCTTATAATGAGTATAAAAAGGCTACTGTAATGGCATTATGGAGCAAATGGGAGCCACGATCCTACCGTGTTATAACCGACTCCGCACTATAATGGGACACGTTATAAAAGGTGAGCACTGCATATGTACATGTATAACAATGCACAATTTTACTAGGAATTCCTCTGATTCTAACTACATTATAGCTGAGTATGGTTTCAAATCAGTGCCTACTTAAGTTAGAGAGAACTGTCCTTTTAGCTTTGTGGTAAGATATATACATTATTTTCAACCTAATTCGTAAGATGTATACATTTTAAAATAGACATGGTTGGCCCCCTGCCAGTTTCAGTTGGTCTTTGTGGTCTGGTGCGTAGGTTTGACTGGTCTTGTACGCAAGTGGAAGTGCTTGTTAGAGCTTCACACTTCTGTGGCCCTTCAATTTGTGGTGTTGAAGTGGAGCATTAGTTTCTATGCAGAGAAAACTATAAAAATAACAGACTGATGCAGAAAGAGATCAAGTCGAGAAATGAGCTAGAAATAGATAGAACCCTGATTAAAGAGAATTTCATTTTTTTGACAAGACCAACTTCCCAGGTGATCATGGTTTTATTATAACCTGACATGCGAAGGGAGTCTCTCATTGCTGTGGGAGATATTATCTCAAGTAGTTTGATTCAGAGGACCGCAACGTTCTTTTTTACTTTTGAACTATGCTGTTTGCTCTACGCACTGCATGGCATCCATACACAAGATACAATGTACAGTACTATAATTCTGACAAATCCTTACAGTGGATGATTCCTCATGCGATTAAACACCTTTTGTCCTTTACCTTTTTGAAAAATGGCAACGTGGTTATAAGTTACAGTGCACTGTAGAGCAGGAGCGCTGTAGTATGACTGGGTTTACATGTACAGTGTCTCTGATTTTAACTCTAAAATGCAGAAATGTTGTAGCTGAACTCCAGCTTATTTGCAATTCAACCTACCCTCATATGTCCTCTCAACAATTGATGGTAAAATCATCCTCATTAATACTGACAGAGGATTTACCACATGTCTATCTCTGGCAGTGTGCTGCTGATGTGCTGCAGTGTTGATGGCAGTTTGGAACTGAGCGTACACATGTTCTAAATGCTGTGTATAAGCATCTCAAACTCACCAGAAAAAGCGATTCTTTGTCACTCGTTCTTGTAGCAGCGTCCACTTCCTGCCTAAGTCTGTTGATACATAGAGCTGGATGGGGAGGGAAACCAGAGCTTTGTGAGAAAAAGAATAACTAAGACATAGTGGATCCTATTCACAAAACATTAACTTGTAAGTTATTTAATTTTTTTTCTTTCAAAATCTGTTTTTATGAATAAAACCTGTTTAAAATTCCTCATAACTGCTTTGACTTACTAAAACGAGGGATAATGATTTCAGTTCCTGAGAAGCTTCTTTTTAGGAATATTCTAGTTTTTAGCCTAAAGACTATTTCCCAGCTGAATTGAAAGTAAAGGCATGGCCTGGATGCGAACGCAAACCATGCAGTTCAAAGACGAACAACTTAACATTCAAATAAACAGCAAGTTCTGTAGTCGAGAGGTAAGTATGTGTCTTATGCTGATGTCAGTATTATTCACTGATCAGTTGCTAGGAGGAGATTAATTACACTACAATGATTTTTTGTTCCACGTCAGCGGTTTGTTGCTGTGGTTTTGAAGTTTTGCTTATCTGTTTGTTACCAGTACTGTCTTTTCTAATCCCTGATTAAAAAAATTGCAGA
Organism: Acipenser oxyrinchus oxyrinchus; assembly: GCA_030684275.1. NCBI lineage: Eukaryota > Metazoa > Chordata > Actinopteri > Acipenseriformes > Acipenseridae > Acipenser > Acipenser oxyrinchus. Next base: position 14,110,815 of record CM060247.1, read on the forward strand.
ATACAACCTGAAACATGAGTCATTAATCAGGCATTACATATTACTGCCCTGCAAAAGAGGAAAGCTGTATTGAGACATACAATGCAGCTACAGCAAACCAAAATGTAAATGCTCACATATTCTAGCGACTGTAGCAGAGGTATACCAGTGGTTCTCAACCACGGTCGTTGGGACACCATGTGTTTTCTAGTTTTCGTTCCAACTGAGCTCTCAATTACTTAATTGAACTAACAAATTGCTTAATTAGGCCTTTTTAATTGTTTTCAGCTCTTAAACACTTGGAGATTTCAAGTTAACTGTAAAATCGGTTGCTTTTTAAAAGCTGAGAACAATTAAAAAGGTATAATTAAGCAAATTGTTAGTTCAATTAAGGGTTTAGTTAAGTAATTGAGAGCTCGGTTGGAATGAAATCCAGAAGACACAGGGGGTCCCAAGGTCTGGGCCTGAGACCCACTGAAATACACAGTATGTGCAGGTAAGATTACACCACCTTTGTAATGAAGAAGCTGCTGTACAATTTTTGTTCTTTTTTTCACAAACTTTTCCAGGTATATGCTGACCTACATGCTAAATCTGAATGAGATAATAACATCAACATACCCCCCAACTAATAACCATTAAAACTAGCTTACCCTTTTCTCCTTGCTGTAGGCTAGTAGTTTGTCTTCTTCCTTCGGATGGAAGACCAGATTCTCTACGGAGAATGTGAGAGGCTGTCTCTGAAAGTTGGTTCCCTCATCTGTGCTAATAAAAAGCATCGGGTCCCGGTCATTGATGGAAGTACTCACAAGAATTATCTGCAAAAAAAATATAAAAAATTCCCAGGTCAGGGATAAAAATACAGTTTTATTCATAGAAACCATGCTGCGTGGGTGGACTCAGTGCTCGAGCTGAGAGTGGGAGGAAAACAACAACAAACATCTGATTAAATACACGCCAATACTGTAAGTGTGTTGCCAGGCAGCAGTATTTCACAAATTGTTCAAATTTGGATTTATTTGTTTATTTACTTATTATTGTTTTTTTACCATCTTGTTTCCTGTGGCAGCAATAGAAACCTCCAAGCACACAAAGAGGTTGACTTTTTTTAGATCATTTTACAGCAGCATAACAGTCCCAGAGTATCCAGCGTTTCTAACTGCAACTAAATCATCTTTCCCTGCCTATTATAATGTGGCGGAGTGTCCCGCCCCTATGTATTTATTTATTATTATTTGTATTGTTTGCGGCGCGGATAAAAGCGCCGCGTCTTTTGTTATTATTTTTGTATTTATAAAAACTTTGTGAGGATGCGTGGCTGATCAGCTACTGATTATTTAACTAGCTGACAGTCATGCATCCTTACTAAACTCGTGCAGACTGTGGCCGAGGGGTAATAAGATCATTAACAGCTAGTTAACCCCTCAGCCAGAGTATAAGAACCTGCAGCTGTCCGTGCTGCGGGGTTGGGTGTACAGAGAGGAGGTACGGGGAGAAAGAGCGGAGACAGTTTAAAAATAACAATTGCTAAAACGTACTGGATTAACCAGCACGACACTTATTTGTTTGTTTGTCTGTCTGGTTTGTTTGGCCCTTGTGCCTTTTTGTTTTGTATTATTATTTATTAAAAACGCTGACCGCAGTAGCGTTCAGCTTCACCCGCCCATCCATTGTTGTTTTGGTTCAGTTACTTCCTGGTCCGTGACATCACCACACCTCACCACTGCAAGCCATCCTGTCACATATAACTACAGTGTTTAGTGTGTCATATTAATTATTAAACATCATTAAGCTAAAATAATAACCCAAGCCAATTTAAATAACCAGAATATTGCTATTTTCAAGAGTCACAGTAGATTGAAACAGTTTTCTGTATTATTCATACGCCATTTACCTTAGGCCAGACGTAAGCCTGTTTTAACCAATTTTATTTTCAGTAAGTCAATTACAAATTGAACCTCATCATTTTTTTTTTATAGCCGTCACCCTTGTTGAGTAAAAACCATTCTTCCTTTCTTTCCCTGAGTTTAGAAAAAACTTCCAAGTTGAAATCTGAAGAGGCACAGAGGAGGACTTTCAAGTAATTAAAAGCTCTTGGTGTAATCCACATGCTAAAGAGCCCCTTTGTCATTTCATCTATTACATTTCCTGACAGAACTGCTCATGTGAGACTGCAGCGCTTTGCAAAGAAGTAAATAGAAATACCATTGTAATCACACAAAGTATCCGCGTGGAATACTAATTCACAAACACTACCTCCCCTAATTTATAGAGAGTTAAGCAGGCCATTGTTAGAAAAAAAAAAGTTATTTACTCGCTGCCTTTGAGGGATACATTTCTCACATTAAAGCCCACATTAATTCATTCTGAAGAAGCTAATAAGAAGGCAACATGAAAACCAAGCAGAGGAAGAGATCCAAGAAACAGACATTTCAAATCACAGAATAGCAGTGCTGCCTCCAAGGCTTAGACTGGCAACCTATATTGGAGCTGCAACCACCTCCCCTCTGGAGGTTCATGCAATAGACTTCCACAACTTTACTTACATTTTACTACTTGCACTTAATCTCTCTGGTTCTTATCAAAACCTAAACTCAAGTGTATCAAATGTAGTCTCCCACTTGTGTTGACTAATTTCTCTCCCAAGATGGATAATTTACTGAACTAGCTATTGTATTGTATGCCCTGCAGTGCACAGTGGCTGTATTTCTATTTCAGAAGCTAAACTGAGATTCTACTTTATGTCTTACTTGTTCTTGTTTATATTGAAAGAAACATTGTAAAGACCCAAGTAAAACTATTATGTTACAGTGCATACCTTCTATGAATCAAATAACTAACGAGTGACAGCTCTTATAGAATTAATCTATTCAACCTATTTGCATAAGCAAGATAGATACAGTACCAAAGTAAAAAAAAAAAGTTATTTAGGTACTCCTCCAAGTAGTACTTAATCAGTATTAAAAGTAGCATATACAACAGCATAAATATGAATTGATGTGAAATTACCCATTATTAAAGCTCAGTTGTATGTTAATGAACAGTCACTAATTATGTACTGTAACATATAATTGTAACCAAATACAAATGACAAGATGACAAGATATGTTCTTGCCTTTTTACGTCTTAAATATTTAGTAGAGCTGGAAACTAGCAATATGAGTCTTAAACACACTTAAGGTAGAAATGGAACATGAGCATAAAATTGCAAGTGGAGTCACACAAGCCCCCCGGCTGCCTATCTATTGGCCATTTATTAATTTATGACTGAACTTCATTCTTTAAGCTTTAATGTAATATCTTTTTTCTGTCAGTGTGTAGATGTGAGGGGTCAGGGTTACATTTTTACTAGTCCAAGGAAGGGAAAAAACATTAACCTACAAACTCACATTGGTACCTACATTATACAAAGAGATATCAAAAACAGCAGACCTTCAGATCTTTCCTTCTGACAACTTCTCCACCGCCATTTTTAAAACTACTCAGCTATGACACAAGTGCACAAGCTAAAAAATGAATGATACTACCGTTGATATTTTAAACCAATAAGTTACATTAAGTCCTGATTAAGAAATGATCTTTGTAATAAAAGCCTGCAAGACAAACAGCCTTGACACTTTGACCATCAGGAATGTTAAAAATGGGTTAGATCAAGCCAGGTTAATTGAATTAAGGAGGTAAAAAATTGTTGAATGCCTGCACTTGGCAACCCCAACTGAATCCTTGGCAAGACAGTAAGACCATTATATTCCAAAGAAAGCCTTCCTTCCACTCAGTACCTTTTGGTGGTGCTATGGTTCAAGCATTAAGAAAAAGGTTTACACAAAACACTGACTTATGTAATGTTTTAGCTATGCAAACAGTTTCATTTTTTCATACATATTATTCAAGTGATGCTTGGTCGACAGTCGACAAACAAATTACAAATTGCTTTTAACATAAAGCTTTTTGGTATGCCTTAGACATATTGCATATATATATATATATATATATATATATATATATATATATATATATATATATATATATATATATATATATATATATACAGTGCAAAAGTTTTAGGCAGCTGTGAAAAAATGCTGTAAAGTAAGAATGCTTTCAAAAATAGACATGTTAATAGATTATATTGATCAATTAACTAAATGCAAAAGTGAGTGAACAGAAGAAAAATCTAAATCAAATCCATATTTGGTGTGACAACCCTTTGCCTTCAAAACAGCATCAATTCTTCTAGGTACACTTGCACAAAGTCAGGGATTTTGTAGGCATATAGTCAGGTGTATGATTAAACAATTATACCAAACAGGTGCTAATGATCATCAATTCAATATGTAGGTTGAAACACAATCATTAACTGAAACAGAAACAGCTGTGTAGGAGGAATAAAACTGGGTGAGGAACAGCCAAACTCAGCTAACAAGGTGAGGTTGCTGAAGACAGTTTACTGTCAAAAGTCATACACCATGGCAAGACTGAGCACAGCAACAAAACACAAGGTAGTTATACTGCATCAGCAAGGTCTCTCCCAGGCAGAAATTTCAAGGCAGACAGGGGTTTCCAGATGTGCTGTCCAAGCTCTTTGAAGAAGCACAAAGAAACGGGCAACGTTGAGGACCGTAGACACAGTGGTCGCCAAGGAAACTTACTGCAGCAGATGAAAGACACATCATGCTTACTTCCCTTCACAATCGGAAGATGTCCAGCAGTGCCATCAGCTCAGAACTGGCAGAAAGCAGTGGGACCCTGGTACACCCATCTACTGTCCGGAGAAGTCTGGTCAGAAGTGGCCTTCATGGAAGACTTGCGGCCAAAAGCCATACCTCTGACGTGGAAACAAGGCCAGCGACTCAACTCTGCACGAAAACACAGGAACTGGGGTGCAGAAAAATGGCAGCAGGTGCTCTGGACTGATGAATCAAAATTTGAAATATTTGGCTGTAGCAGAAGGCAGTTTGTTCGGCCAAGGGCTGGAGAGCGCATACCTAATGAGTGTCTGCAGGCAACAGTGAAGCATGGTGGAGGTTCCTTGCAAGTTTGGGGCTGCATTTCTGCAAATGGAGTTGGGGATTTGGTCAGAATTAATGGTCTCCTCAATGCTGAGAAGTACAGGCAGATACTTATCCATCATGCAATACCATCAGGGAGGCATCTGATTGGCCCCAAATTTATTCTGCAGCATGACAACGACCCCAAACATACAGCGAAAGTCATTAAGAACTATCTTCAGTGTAAAGAAGAACAAGGAGTCCTGGAAGTGATGGTATGGCCCCCACAGAGCCCTGATCTCAACATCATCGAGTCTGTCTGGGATTACATGAAGAGAGAGAAGAAACTGAGGCTGCCTAAATCCACAGAAGAACTGTGGTTAGTTCTCCAAGATGTTTGAGCCAACCTACCTGCCGAAGTTCCTTCAAAGACTGTGTGCAAGTGTACCTAGAAGAATTGATGCTTGATGCTGTTTTGAAGGCAAAGGGTGGTCACACCAAATATGGATTTGATTTAGATTTTTCTTCTGTTCACTCACTTTGCATTTAGTTAATTGATCAATATAATCTATTAACATGTCTATTTTTGAAAGCATTCTTACTTTACAGCATTTTTTCACACCTGCCTAAAACTTTTGCACAGTACTGTATATATATATATATATATAAAGAAAATGAAAGCTACGTACTGTTGTTCCTTATAAAAATGTTCTGGTGTGTAGCAAGGTAAAAAGCAAAGTGTAATAAAGCATAGCAGTTATTCATCAGTTTAATTCTTCTCAGTAATGATAGCCAAATACTTTTTTGGATAGTATCAAATTACAGCCCTGGCTTATGAATGAATAACAGCTGTCTATTCCAATGGGGTAGGGCGCACTTACGTAATTAATCAAATTTAGCACTCCATCAAGCTTTTCATGAACATGAAGAGGATTGTAAGAACTCAGCAAAAAGAGTCCTTTTGAGTCCGCTATGAAAAAATGATTTAAAGTAGATTCTTGTGCAACTACCCCAATCTCCCTTAAAGTTCATAGAAAATGTGCAGAGCAGTTTTGCCGTTTCCCATGCTTATCACGTGCATACTATCCATTTACTGTTTATGTATAAGCATATTTCTTACCATATATGTGATTAACTACTCTTTTATATGCTTGACTGTAAAGCTACAACGCTGTGCTTTAAATATGCTTTACTGTAATTGGCCATGCTTTTACAGTGGTACACCACAATACATTTTTTAAAAGGACATCTTACTGCCTACAATGAAGTGATGCACTTTTACATATATATATATATATATATATATATATATATATATATATATATATATATATATATATATATATATATATATATAATACCTCCTCCCCAACTACAATTCAAGTTATGTGGATCACTGTTAATTATAATCCATGCAAAAATCAGCATTGCAGATCAATTGCCATTTTAAAAGCCGATCCAAATGATAAGTGTGACATGGACTTTTCCATTTTACAGACTTTTTGAAAAACATGCCTGTTGGTGAGATGAATGAGCAATCCAGAAGTCTACCGACGTGACATAGAATGACCCTTGAATGACTGGCTTTCAAACAGTGAGTGTAGGATACAAAATAATGACTTGTTCTTGCTTTCATTGAAATACCACCTCTTAACCTCAACAACTATGTGGCACTGTACTCTATAATGCAATCCAGCATTTACTACATAGCTTCCCCATGTAATATGTTTCAGGAGGTGCTGAAATAATTTTGCATTAAGTGAAATATTAGGTTATTATCATAACCCTGGTTCCCTTAAATAGAAATTTAACCATTACTGAATGGGTGTTTACCTCCTAAAGACCCGAATTCTGAATAATTTATATTACTAAATGGGTGAGTATATCCAAGCCGTCGCAAGGGAAGGAATTCAGAACGACCGGAATGCTAGAAGGCTGCCGAGAGGCTGCTTTGTGCGTCACCATTTGGTACCCCAGTAACAAGTAGCGAGGATGAAAAATTGAGGGGGAATTTAACCTCTATGCCTGTGCTGTAAGCTACAAAACCAGGGTTTTGAGGATCCACGACATTTAGCCTGTAGAACCGCCGCAATGCATATGTCCTTGACAGATGCATCCTGGAATAAAGCCCTTGCAAGGCCCCTGGTAGAATGGGCAGTGAGCTTTTCTGGAGGGGGCAAGTTGGCCAGCTCATAGGCAGTTCTGACTGTGTCTGCTATCCACTTGGACAGCCACTGCTTAGACAGGGCTTGACCACGTGACCATAGCAGACAAAAAACTGTTCAGACTGCCTCCAACTTTATGTCCTGTCAACATAATACGCCAGGGCCCGAACTGGGTAGAGCGTATGGAGCTGTCACTCCCTGTCAGACTGGAAGGTGGATGGAAGCCTCCAATTCCACAGACTGATTAACTGGATTGTGGAGGGGATAGCAAGCAAGAAAGCTGCTTTAAAATATAGCAAGCTGAATGCAGGGGTTCAAATGGTTCAAATGGAGGCTTCATGAGTGCATTAAGCACCACGTTTAGCCTCCATCAAGGATGAAGCTGCCGAGTCCCTTTCAAAAATCGCCCCGCCAGGAGATGAGCTCCTGGGGAGACATATTCAATCTTGACATAGCAAGCTGAAATAGCTGTAAGATAGAACTTTAACATGGAGGGGATTTCCCTTGTAAAAAGGTCCTGCAGAAATTGCAGTATAACTGCCATGGGACAAGTCGTGGGGTCAAGCCCACGAGGTAAGCACCACGTCTGGAAGAACCCCCACTTGTAGCCATACGGAACGAGTGGATGCTGCCCTGGCATTCTATAGGGTGTCAATAACCCTGTTGAAAAGTCCCAGATGGCTCAAATCCAGCGGTTCAGGGACCAGACCCAAAGCTGCAGGCTCGTTGGGTCGGGCTGCCATAAAGTCCCCCTTGCCTGGCTGAGCAGGTCACGACGCATTGGCAGTCTCCACGGCTGGCAGCTCATGAGGTGAATCAGGGCTGAAACCAACATTCTCCTGGGCCAGTATGGGTTTGCTAAGAGCCCCTTGGTCTGACCCTGCCAGATTTTCTTCAGACACTGTGGGAGCAGCGCGAGCATGGGAAGGAGCATGGCAAGGCATCTATTCCCAGTGGTTCCCCGCCTCCTATTATGGAGAACCAGAGGGGACAGTGGGTTGATTCCTGGGAGGCAAAGAGATTTATCTCTGCTCTCCTGAACTTCTCCCAGAGGAGGCTCACCACCTCAGGGTGAAGCCTCCACTCTGAGCTCCCCTGAACTTCCTGCCTGCAGCTCTAAAACATTGATGTGGAGACCCTTCCTTGGGGGGTTCCACACACCTTGCACAGGCTGGACGCATCCGTGGTGACGACCTCCCTTCTGATGATGCTGCCCAGCACTATGCCTACGCATATATGAGATGGTTGTTTCCACCAAGAGAGTGCCCTTAGACAGAGGTGGGGCACTGTCAATAGGAGGTCATGGTTTAACGTGGGCTGGTCATGGTTTAACAAAGGCCCCGCGATTGAACTAGGCCTGCAGAGTGCACGTACTATATGCAGGATACCCAATGGACAGGTCTGGGAAGCTGCTGCCATCAGGCCCAGAAGTTTCTGGAACGTCAATACCGTTAGTGCTCGGTTGAGCTGAAAGAGCTCCAAACATGCTGCTATTCTCTGCATTCTGGCTCTGATTCACCGTAAGGCCCAAGCATTGAAGGTGGCTGGTGACAGGTTTCATGTATGCCTGTGCTGGCAACAAGGCACAAATCAGCCAGTCATTCAGATAGTTGAGTACTCTGATGCCTCTGAGTCTCAGTGGGACCAAAATAGCTTCCATGCACTTCGAGAAGGCACGTGGAGCTAGAGAGAGGTCAAATGGCAAGACACAGAACTCGTACGTGGTTCCCTGAAAGGCGAACTGCAGGTACTGCCTGTGCACTGGTTTTATGGGGATGTGGAAACAGGCGTCTTTGAGGCGTCTTTGATGTCCACCATGGTGAACCTGTTGCCTGGCCTGCTTAACTGTAACAGCCGTTGCATTGTCAATATCTTGAAACGCCTTCGGGTCGAGTATCGGTCTGAGGCCACCATCCCCCTTTGGCACTAGGAAGTACCTGGAGTAGAACCCTTCCTCCATCTCGAGGGGGTCTATCATGCGAATAGCCCATTTTTTGCAGCAGAGCTGTCGCCTCCTGAGTCTTGTGGGTCTGTGGCTAATGTTGTAGTCACACCCCGAAAGGGAGAAAGGGAGGGGGTCTGTGCTTGAATTGAAGTGAATAGCCGGTCAGAACGGTGGTAAACACCCAGATGACTGTGGTGCACTGATGTTAATAGTCCAGATGGCTCACTGTGGCAGGAAACTCCTAGGGCTGCTGTTTTGTCTGTAGCTTAGCCTGTGCCTTCTGTCTTTCCACAGGGCGGTGGAACCTATTATGACCTCCACGGGGAGCAGCTGCTGGCCGTTCCCAAGCATCGCCTATGACAGTGGGCTCAGTTTTTGGGACTGCTTGGCCCTAGGGCACCAGCTTGCCACTGGTTTACGTGTCGGAGGTGGTCACTTGGGAAGCAGACGAACCAGTTCCTTAGTGGATTCCTGCGCATGGTGAGAGCGCTGCAGAATCTCGTCCACCGCGGGACCAAACGTTTACCCTGGCATCCAACAGGGGTGCTTTGTCCCCCTCAGGCAGGTGGCTACCAGCACAGCCAGGTTTCTGCCAACAACCTGTCCGTTGAATTTGGACACACGGTGCAAGTTTTTGTTCACCAGGTCACAACTGCGTCACAGGCTCAAAGAGCATCTTTGGTATAAAGTATTCAGGATTCGGTTCAATAGGAGGTAAATGCCCATTCAGTAATGGTTACATTTCATACTTGCAAGGGGACAGCACTGTAATAATAATAAAAAAAGTAAATAGCCTGACAGCATTTCCCCAAGACAACTTTTAAATGTAGGTGCCATTTCTGTTAGTCGAGTAACCAATTTTAAATAAACAAGTAAATAAAAACGCATACAAGGAATACAAAGATGCATATAAAATTCACAGCAGTAAAATGCACACTGTAAAATATAGGTTAAAATAACTATCTGAACAAACATACTGGCCCCACATTGTTGGGATAATTGAGGTTTTACTGGAGTGGTTCTTGAGAACAAAATAAAAATGCTGGTTCACAAATTTTGAAGTATGAATTATAGACACAGAAAAATAAAATTGTTTTTTTTTGTTCTATATACCAGAAAAAAACAGCACTTACAGCAATATTGAGTAACAATAACATTTGTGAAAAACTCGAGTTGAACAAATTGCACCCTAAAGGCAGAACGCTGAGTAGTAAGTGCCTTTCTTCAGTACCCTGGGTGCTGGATGCCAAAAAAAGCCCAATTTCATTACTTTTTCATTTCAGTACAGTACAGCACGGTAGCTTAATGGATCAGAACACAGCACACGAAACTGATAAAAGTATATTTTTTCACACTATTGATATTAGAAACCTCACTCCATTACCACGTGTTTTGGTGAGATTGCAAAGATGAATGATCTTGTGATCCCGACATAACAGTTTGAAATGTCACATTACATAACACATTTCTATTTTTTTAACTGTGCTTAATGTAATCCCAACACATTATTAGTTGTTCCTCAATTAATCCAATCATGTCTGTCTTTAATAATTTTTATTGGCTTCTGATAAATCCATTATCTCTTTTGTTTGTTAAATTACAGGTGATTCAATAAAAGAGCTGTCTAGCAGGACCATATTAAGGTTTATCTGCCAAAAACAATAATTACATGATGCATGACACAGGAGAATAATAACTCCTGAGGGGTTTTATGTGTTGTACACAGTTATGTAAAATGAGTTTGGATGATCTTGAGCCTAGCATAAGAGCAAATAATTGCACTAATATAGTGGTAGCCACTACACAAAACTATTGGGCAAGATGTGATAAAATCCTGCGTCCTATAATGTTTGGGCAATTTTGCTTATTTTAAAGTTAATTTTGCAAATTGTAACATAATTATTCCTGCTTTCCATCCATTTTTTAAATATGTATCACATCTCTTCATGCTGAAAAACATACTAAAGACTGAAGTTGCACTTAAAAAATGGATGTGAAGTAGGAAAATGTATCTTAAAGATTTCCATTACACAAGAGTAGATGTTAAAACTTCATGCTGATTTGAACTCGGCTCTCGCCAAGATAAGCACCAACTAAGACATAGCTTTACAGTAAACTTATGTGATCCATAGGTGTCTCCATCAATTTGCGCTTCCTTCCATATGATGATGTAGATATCCTTCTGTCAGGTGTTGATGGCTGAAGTGTAATGCAAGCTCTTCCAATGCTAAGGCCAAACTTGGTCATGGCGCCAAGTAAACTGTCCTTGGCTAAGAGCCACCTTACATCCTGTCAAAATGTGCCTTAATGTTGCAGGTGATGAACACAAAGGACATGAGGGATCCTCTCCTACCCAGAGGTTTAGGTTCTGTGGTGATGGGAGAACATCGTAGTTGACCTGATGAGGAAACTGATCCTGCTCTGTTCCATTGACCATAGGTCTTGCCAGCCAATCTTGCGTTGTTCCACACTCTCCCATCTCATCCATTCTCCCTGCTTGGCCTGGGAAATGGCCTTTATACACCTCATCCTCTCCTCCTGTTTTTGCACCTCGTTGACTACCAGCTTCCTCCGTTGAGCTGGGGCTGCCTTGTGCCATGTAGGAGGAGATGAACTGAGACCAAGACCCCCTCTTCCATGCTGAACTTGCCCCATGATATCACCAATTCGAAGGGCAGCCTTTGCATCCTCCACAGCTTTCTTTACCACCCACTTTCTTCCAGTTTTCAGCACAGGTGCTGCCTCCCTTACGCATTTGTCGCTTGACTCTACCAATGTCATTTCCAGTCTGACCTTGGCGCACTTAAACTCCTCGGTTAGAGCGGAGACAGGTAGCTGCAGTATTCCTTTCCCATAAAGTCCCACTCTACTGAGGCAGGGTGGAACTCCCAACCATTTCCTGATGTATGAACTGATTAAAGCTTCCAGCTTCTCTACTGTTGTCAAAGAAACCTCGTACACAGTCAGTGGCCACAGCAACCTCGGCAGTAGACCAAACTGAAAGCACCAGAGTTTTAGTTTGCCTGGTAAAGCGCTGCTGTTTATGCTCTTCAACCCTTCTACTGCTTGTTGTCTAACTTCTCCCACACGAACTGTGTCCTTTAGATCCCCGTCGTACCATCTCCCAAGACTCTTCACTGGCTTCTCAGACACTGTTGGTATTGCCTCACCGTTAATGAAGAACGTTTCATCTACTACTTTACCTTTAATTATAGAGATGCTCCTTGTATCATCCATGTATGCTCGATTTGGTGGTAGTCGCATTCCAGAAGCCAAGCGCTCTCCTCCCACTACCCATTTTGATGCCCTAATGATTACTTCCATTGCCAAGGTAAAAGCCAGTGGAGAAATGGTGCATCCTGCCATTATTCCAACTTCTAGGCATTGCCATGTAGTGCTGAATTCTGAAGTTGAAAAACTAAATTGCAAATCTCCAAAGTAGGCTTTCACTAAATTTGTTATTGTCATCTGTACACTGAAAAAATTAAATGCTGCCCAAAGAAGTTCATGTGGCACTGAACCATATGCATTAGCCAAATCCAGGAATTAAAATTAGCAAAATCGGGTATAGGACTTGATACACATAGAAATAATTAGAATGTGACGATAGACAAGTTATTTCTGCAATGTACTCTAAGGTAGTTCCATTAAAGGTGAGACTTCCATAATACATATTTCATTTTCGGCCATCACTTGTTGGTAATATCCCATTTTTTCAACCCTTGTCCTTTGTACCTGAACCAGCTGAGAAGATATAAAAGCAATTTTCAAAGACCAAACAACCTATCTAAGCTTCAATGGCAAATACACAACACAGCATAACAAGCATAACAGCAAAAGGTGTACAGCTGTCAGCTATTTACAATAGTCAAGCAAGAGATACAGAGCACGATGCACGACGCATTATGCATTACTGAAAGCTATACAACGCACATGTATAGTCTACATCACAAGCTATTCTAAGCATGTGACTCTACGATGGCCTACATATGTCTTGGGTTTCTGCTACCTCTTTAAATGCAGAATGAATACCCAGTGAGTATATGAAACAGAGCTAAAGAGCTTGACCTTTTCCACTGTGGGCTAAAGGCAAGGCTAAACCCTATCATGATACTGACGGATCCTTTCTGAATATAATACATTATTTACCTAGCCTTTATTTCAGGTTTTGGTTGAGAAAAAAAGCTGATACAGAATATTATATCTGTTGGAGAAAGACATTATAGGAAATTACATCCAAATATAAACTTTTATTTGATACAGACTGCATACCCGGGATGCTATGTCACAACTTAATATGTTGTGGGTGTGTCTTAAATGTGATTTATAAGGTAGGATTGCCAGATGAGAGCAAGCACTTTGTAACTAACAAAAATAGTTACGTTTTAAAAACACAAATCAGCCATCAGATGTGGCTTAAATGAGAAACGTCCTTAAAAAATTTAGAAAACAAAATTTCCAACTCACCTATGTTTCTTAATATTATCATCAAAACATTTTTTTCTTTAATGAAAATAAATGTGGTGAACAAATGTGATAACCCAAAAAGGTTTCAGTTTTCAATTACAAAAATGTACATGTAATTGTGGGTTATTAAGTTTTTGCAGGACCCCTTCAATTTTCAGAATTCGCAGCCAGCGATATCTTGTTTGTGGGATTTAAAAATTCCTTCATTGGGTATTATGGTTTTGTAGACCTGAGAAGGTATTGCATACAATATTGATCCTAAATTTGTTAAAATAAATACAATGTCCTTCTGTGGACAGGATGGCTTGTGGGTGACGTCAGACCAGGAAGAGAGACACACAGTACTGCGGTATGAAGTGCTGATGCACAAGTTCATTGAAAATAAAAGGTTTGAACATAAAACAAAACACTTTCCAATAACAAAACAAAACGACACAGTGGCCAAAATAAACAAACAAAACAGTGAACTAACACAGAAACAAGTAACGTGCTGGTTTAAAGTCAGCATGCATAGCAAGTGTTTTCTCTAGCATTTAACGTCACTCATGTCTCTCGTTCCGCCTCTCAACCAAAACCAACCTTATGCATCCAAAACTGTGGGTTTAGCATGAATGGGAAATTTTAACCCCTTCCATGTTGTAAGTTTAGCATGAATGGGAAATTTTAACCCCTTCCATGTTGTAAAATAATTAACAAAACATCATGTTTTTACACACTAAACAATACATTTAAATCATAACACACCAAATACAATACAAAATAACACAAACTACACACAGGGGCAGGGTGTACCCCATCACGCCTTCACAGTGATATTTCCCCTTAGTTGTGTGAATGAAATTTATTGTTTCTAGTCCGCTGCTGAAGCTGGAATTACATCCATCAAGATTATATATTTTTATGAATAAGGCAGCAGAAAGATTTTTTACCCAGTCTTTGTCACATACCCTGCTCTCTCTGATGAAAATGAAAGCAAGCAAGCATTAAATAATGATTTATGAGGATGCATGCTTACAAGTGGAGTGAAATTATAATCCAAGGCATAACTCTGTCCAGACAGTAAGGGTCACACTTCATAAGAAAGGAGGGATGATGGAATAATTACTATGCTTTTCCATTGCTTGTGCCTTATCTTTAGCATGCTTTAACCTTACCATGCATGTCTGGAATTGATCTTGCTTTACACTGCTTTACCATTTGTGTTTTTGTTTTGCTCTACTACATTTCGCTATGGATACTGAAGAAACCTTTTCATAGTAATTAATTTAATAATTTGGTGTTCTAACTGTACTAGCTGCTCAATATTTATATTAAATGATTATATTCCATAGGCTATATGGATCTGACCTTTAAAATTCAGTTGGTGTTTTAATTCTTGAATTTAATTCTTATTTTTGTTTCTGAGCTACCTGGAGGAAGCCAGCTATATTTGAGGAATGTAAATAAACTGGACAACGGTGTCTGCTTTCTGTTAAAGCTAGCAGAATGCACAGGAGGTTATGAAGGAATATATTAAACAGACACCAAGCAATGATTATTTACAAGGATCCAAGTTCAATTATGGAACACTAATGTTACCATAAGAAGGGTTAGTCAATCGACTTTAATTTTTTTTTTTTTTAATGTACTAATTGTTATATATATATATGAAGCTAATTGTGGTTGTTCCCAGAATTTGTTGTCTCTCTCTCTCTCTCTCTCTCTCTCTCTCTCTCTCTCTCTCTCTCTCTCTCTCTCTCTCCAGGCCGTCCCGTCAAATTAAAGGCGGATGACAGACATGACATGGAGACCTTATCCAAGTGGCCCCATGGCCTATCAGCTGCCTCTAATTTTGAGTGTGCTAACAAGTCGCACAAAGTCAGGCCTGGGTTGCTGTGGGGACTTACTGAGAGGGAAGAAAAAGCCTCACAGGCCAACCTTCGGAGACAGCGTGCACTAGCCTGGAGGGAAAAAAATAAGCTTTTGGATCCTGCCCTGTCATCTTTTATCAAGCACTTCATTTATTGAAAGAATGGTGCTTATTTCAGTGACCTCAATTCAAGAACAGGGGTCCAGTCGACATAACAAAATGACAGATGTGTTTGTCTTTCATTTTATTATTATTACTGTACATTTTCTTTTACAGAAAACAGGCATAAAGGAAGGTATTGTTCATCGTCAACTTCAAACAGATTTAGTATCATATAGGCAACAACAGCTCCTAATTGTCTGAAACTGAAACCTTGCCACTTGCCACCCACAGGAATTGTATCAGCTCCTTGGACAGCATTAGACTGAACTACTGTATGGAATCAATGTCTGCTTCTTTCAACTTAAGTTGCAATATTCCCATTTAGATCCATCAAATATGCATGATCAATATTTATCCAAATGTACTTTACCAAGGGTTTACAGCTCTTCTGCAATGTAAAGTAAACATTGAAAGATGTAAAAATTCTGCATAATTTCCAAAGATTATAAAATACAGGGTATGAGTGCCATTGGTTATCTTTTGAATGCTCATCTGTGACTTTGGGAGAACAAAAAATCTCCAGTGCCCATAGCGACACGCTCCCCGTGCAGCCTTAGATGATGACATATATCCACTAGCTATGTAGTAAATGTCAACAAACTGCCTTTAAATCAGATTGATATTCCTATGCATAAGTAAGTATGCGTTAAGGTGCTTTCATATTTCATAGACTTGTTGGCTGCCCCAGGGCCAGTATAATAATGCAGAAGTTTGTGAGAGGTTTATGGAAAACTGTTTTCTGTGTATTCTGTGTGCCCCATTGGGTTTAAGAACCAGCACTGTTCTGCCAATTCATTGGCGTGGATAAATGTCACTGGAGCATCTGTTATTTGAGCAGTTCTGGGTGGCTCCTAGCAAAGCAAAGCAGACTTAATTCTGCATTGCTCTGACTCATGTAACGGCTGCAGATTTTAATGACTAGGAAAGTGAAGCCTTATCCCAGTGTGCTAACCAGTCCTTGGAAGCTCTGCAAGTCACGGTTCTTAACATTTCTTTTTATTTTACAAGGAATGTCTTTTAAAGGTTTCTATCACCAGGATGATCTGGATTGCTTTCTTATTAATAATAAAATCAGTGCATGCAGCCCCATACTCTATTGGAAAGTTTGTAATTACGACCATGATTGGCAGTCATAAGAACATAACTGGCAGCAATATCAATACATTTCTTTAATTACTAATATTATTAAAAATACCTGTACCGTATGTAGAGATCAGAAAGCAATGGTGTGTTATTAAGTGATAAAGATGTTTGAGAAATGGCTTTTTACAAATGATGGGCTTCTGTATCCTATTTGTTCTCATTTTGGGACAAGTAATGAGTGTAACTTTTTTACCATCCAAAAAGTGTAGCGACTGGCTCTATAGAACGGCTTAGTGTGTGCTGTATGTTCACTTCATACTTTGGTACATACAGTAAGCTTAGTAACAATCCCTTAGCAGGTTTTAATATACTATAGAAGATGCAGAACATTTTTTAAATTACAGCCAATTTTCTGCATGGTACATTGCCCAGTTAACCGAAAATTACAAACATGTCTCTTGAGAATGTTTGCTTACAACAATGCAACAACACAATTATGAGAATAAGCTTCTATTTTCTTTTGTGTTATGTATTTTCTCTTTTGTGCTGTTTCTTCCATGCACAGCTTCTGCTCAAAAAGTACATGTTCTAAATGCCTCATAGTTTGTCTCTGGGTAATCAATTGTATGCATTTTTATGCACCTGTAGTTGCACCAATTAGACTTTCTATATAAGATTTTTTAATTTTAATTATGCTGATATTTATTATTGCATTTAATGCCTGATTTATAATAGAATCCTGAGGGTCTAAATTTTAGTATTGGCCAATAATTGAGCATTTCAAGTGATCTAAAACTGACAATAGAAATATGGGATGTAGAAACCCTTTCTTTGTATGGTATATTATCATCATTTACCTAGGTATTTGCATCATGTTTACACCATTCTAGACTATTCTTTTTAATGGATAAACCAGTTACTATAAGTAGGCTCAGCAAATTGACCAGACCATGACTGTTATGTTAAACCACAGCCAAGCCATGTCCAACTCAAACTAAGACTATGACGTTTCAGAAAATGGTAGTATACCACAAGCAAGCATTGATATACCCACAGTGCAAATTTTATTGCGTTACTAATACCTAAACGATTCAAGTATAATAATTTATAGGAGGTCTGTTTTCCCACTTACCACCCTTGCAACTGAGTTGTATCTCAAGTGTTTTTTTTATTTATTTTTTATCTTATATTGGATCATTAAGTAGCAGGATTTATTTACTGAAGTCTTGCCATCAACAGATGGACTCTGAAGGAAAGAGTTTGTTACTAGTAAAATTCAGAATATTTACAGTACATTGGGCTGATTTTCAAATGCTTGTGCTTTTCAAAACAGCTGTTACAAAACTAGAAAACACAGCAGGCATTTCATTTAAGACAGTTTAAATAAGGTAGGTTGTTTATTTCTCATTTTGTAACTGAGGTTACAAAATGTTGCTTTTCTACCTTTTAATTTACAGAAAATAGCTTTAAAATGAGTCCAATTCTCTTTAGATCAGGACACGACTGGACAGTGCACATATCAGAAGCAGATTAATATTCGTCCTCTCTAAAAGATGTGGATTTTTTTAATGAATTTGACAGAACGTGTCTTAAATAGGTTTTTTTTTGTTTTAGCTTTGTGGTTTTAACAGTTTCATCCTCCATTAAGTGACTGATCAATTCTCTTCCAATGCCAGATTGATGGCTACAAACAGAATGCTCCAATCGTTCATGATGCTTACAATGTGCCAAAGGCCATCCAACATCTCTCCAGACACTTCTGCACAGGATGTCCACGTCAGCTGGGTGTTGGATTCAATTTGCAGGAATGAAGAGTAAGTTTATGAGAAAACCCTGTGTTAGTCCCCATGACAGAGTAGACAAAAGTTTCAGGGTTGCACACATCTGTTTGGTCTGCTGTTGCAACAAAAGATTACAAATAGGTTGACATTTTGTCAGAATGTGTGATGATGACTATCAAAATATGCAGTATATCAGCCCAGTTTTCTCAGAGAATGTTTCCACTGTGTTTATTTTTTTTAGCAACTGGCAATAACTTGTGCAGTGCACAAATACACACATCACATATCAATCCCCAATTCTTTGAATGGAATTGACTCTCAATATTGTTTGTAGCAAAATCCATTAAGTCTACAAGAAGCATGTTGAGTTATCAGAAATGATTTAGCTCTGTTGATTGGATTCCAAAAACAATAGTAATCTCAACCTTTAATGCACTTCAGAATCAAGAAGCAAATATAATGTAAGAAATAGTGGCACATTATGGTTAGAAAAAGAATCATTACTAAATAGGAACGTTTTTTATTATGGCAATACAGTATATTCTGATATTACAGAAAAAAAAAAGTATGAATTTAAAAAGTCAAGTGGTTAGATATAATGCACACATCATTGTAAAACACTTCTACATACAGCAGGACAGCTCACAAACAGGAAAGTAAGAATCATTTGGCATTTCTACCACATTATTTATTTTATTTGGCAGACATTATGGGCACTAATAGTTTCTAGACTTTCCTTTCTATTCTCAGCTGATCATTTTCTGAGTAAAGACTTTCTTACTGTAAAACTCCCTTTTTGAAAAAGTGTTATATAATACAACTGTCGACCATGATACAAGCTTGTATGAAATACTCATTGGATTAATGCAAGTAGAGACACAAAGCACATTTATAGGCTTGTGTGTCAAACTACAGTAACAAGATGTGTCCGTAATACTTTTTTTTTGCATCATTGCTTACATATGAAAAGCCTGTTATACTGTTATACTAACTTTATACAAAAAAATGCAGGGTCTCTGTCTATGGCTGGCCTTCAGAATCTTGCATCACACAGTGGTGCTCTTTTTCAAATTGTTTTCTGTGTAACTGTATGACCCCAAACTTCCGTCTGCTGGGGTGTTTTGTTTTTTACAGACCAAACCCTAGCCTAGAGAATGTTAGCATTAACCACATAAAAAACAACACTGTACAAAATATTCTATAATCTACGTACCTCAATCATAAAAAAAGGATGTACAGTACATACAGGCTCATCATAGTATTGTTTTGCAGCGGTTATTATTATAATAGCTCAGATTTATCTTTGAAGAGCTTGAAATGAAACAGACATTGAAATCAAATATGTTCATTGTCCAGAAGGAGGACGAAACTAAAAATAGGATTCAGGTTTGATGTTGTAAATGTCCAGCAGGTAACTGTGAATAATAGAATACAGGAGCAATGCGCTTCCCAGATGATGCCTTGAATATGGGTTCTACCCAGTCCTGTAAATATAGGTTATGGTGGATACAGTAGGTTGGTAAATTAAATCAACCTGGAGCCTTTAATGTGGTGCCAGTCTTTGGACCTGTCTTGGCATTCACTACACAGAAAAATATACTGGTATTTATACATTTTTGGTAAAATAACATACATAATCTCCTACTTGGTTAATGTTGTGCAATTAATATGAAACTCTGACAATAACTATATTACATATTATATAAGAAAAATAAAGAAAATGTGTTACATAATCGCGGTGAAGGAGTTTCTCTCGGGCTCATATAATGAAATCATTCCACTATTATTTACCTGCCCTTGCACAACCCACTCTCACTGTCTGCATGTACGATGTTATTGTATGCACTTGGATATGATCAACACATATGTTTCAATAAATAATGTCTGGACTCATTACTTTTGAGCTGACCCTCATTATTCAAATCAGCAGATGCTGCCTGCATAATTTCAGCCTTTATTAACTTGTTTTCACTGCCACAAGGATGGCATGCAGATTGGATTTGTCTGTGGAACTAGGGAAGGGAGAGAATCTAAAGAAGTGTGCAAAATAGAAGTTAAAGTATCTTTCCACTCCTGCTACTCATTGGCATTTAGTAATCACAGAGGTGTGTGTTACAGCAATCTCCTTCTTATCCCTATTATCTCTGCTCAATCACATGCTCTGATTCTACCAATCTATGCCTGGCTTTATTTAATGTTAGATCTCTGTCTAATAAAGCTCCTCTGGTCAGTGATTTTATTATGAATTATAACATTGATATTCTCTCCTTAATTTAAACTTGTCTTGGAACTGATGACAATGTTTCCTTGATTTAGGCTTTTTCAGCAAATGATTATTTTTACAGAAAGCACGCTCTACTCAGGGGAGGTGGACTTGCCACTATCTTCCGCACTGAACACAGAATCAAACAGGAAACTTTAACTTTAAATAACCAATATTGTAATCATACATCAGCCACCTAAGTCAAACTCGCTACTTTTAGCTGAATTTGGTGATCTCTTATCTATATTGTTTGTCAATTACGATAGAATTATTTTATTGGGTGATTCTGACATTCATGTTGACATTGAATCTGATTCGAATTCTTCAGAATTCTTTAGACCATTGGATTCCCTAGATTATGTCCAGCATCTTAAAGGTCATATGCATAATTGTGGCCATACTTAAGATTTAGCAATTTCCCATGGTTTAGTTGTTCAAAATTTCCTAACTATTCGATCTGATCACCTTGCCATTCTTTTCAAGGTTACTCTGCCTAAGTGTGGAATGTACAATTAAAATACGGGTAGTTAATTCTTCAACTGCTGTAAAGTTTTCTGAAGCATTGAGTTCATCGTCACTTCCTCAGTCTTTATCATTAGATGAGTTGGTTAACACCTACACCTCCTTGACTAGTAGCTTAGAAAACTGGGAGAGTGTCTTTTAAAAGAAGCTTGCCATGGTTTAATGATATGACTGTTATATTGAAATGTGGTAAAATACAGGAAGGCTCTGGCGTTGGCTAGATCATCATATTATTCTAATTTAATCTAAACCAATGAAAAAAAAAATCCTAGATTTCATTTTGCTAGATACTCCCACCCTTAACACTGGCTCCTCTTATAGCTGCAATGACTTTTAAAATAATTTTCAAAATAAAATTCTTTGGAAATCAGATTCTACAAACTCCTTCTATTATGGGGGATTCCTCCATAACCGTAAGACCCGATTAGACCCAATTAGACCCGTTAAGGCTACTATGGAGGCTTTTTCCTTAATTACCTTACAAGAACTGACAGAGCTAGTCCGGCATATGAGACACACTACGTGTGTTCTTGATCCCATTCCTACTAAACTATTAAAATGTTTTTTTGTGTTATTAATACTCACATTTGAAAAATTATAAATGGATGACTTACCTCCGGTATAGTTCCCTCAGCACTTAAGGTAGCTGTGGTAAAGCTGTGCTCAAGAAAACTAACTTGGACCCCAAAGCCCTTAATAATTATAGGCCAATCTCCAATCTGGTTTTAGCGAGAGTTGTTGCAATTACACAAATTTCTAGCTCTTAATAGTGCTTATGAAAATGTTCAGTCTGGATTTACATAGCACGACAGCCCTTGTTAGAGTAGTAAATGATCTGTTCATAAGCTCTGACTCAGGCTTTCCTCAATTTTAATTCTCCTAGATCTAAGTGCTGCTTTTGATACTGTGAACCATTCCATTTTATTGAATCGTCTTGAAAGCTCAGAGGGATTGCCAGGAGGTGTCCTATCTTGGTTCATGTCTTATCTTTCCGATAGCTTTCAGTTCGTTTCGGTTGAGGAGGTGAAATCAGCATTGTCTGAAGTTGTGAAGTTGTCTGCGGTATTTTCTATTTTAGGTCCTTTGTTATTTTCATTATATATGTTACCTTTAGGTGACATTATCCACAGGCATGGAGTGAACTTCCATTGTTACGCTGGTGATGCTCAAATACTTCTGCTGGGGTGTTATTAGCTTTGACCCTGATCTATCATTGGAGACTCACATTAATGTTATTAATGAATCTTTTTATCATTTGAGAAATATAGATACATTTAGACCTATTAGTTCTGTGTCTGATGCTGAAAGACTAATGCATGCTTTTGTTTCATCTAGAATTGATTATTGTAATGCACTTTTCTCTGGTATCCCAGAATGTGTGGTGTCTCGCTTACAGCTCATTTAGAACACTGCTGCTAGAATTCTGACTAAAACCAGACAAAGTGAACATGTTACTCCTGTTCTGGCCTCTTTGCGTTGGCTCCCTGTGCAGTTTAGAAATTTTAAGATTTTGCTTTTAACTGAATGAGTTAGCACCCAGTTACTTACAGGAATTACTGACCCTGTATACTACTAAACGCACTCTTAGATCACTCTTAGAGCAGGGCTGCTGGTTATTCCTAGGGTGAATGAAAATAATACGGGATGAAGGGCCTTTTCTTGGAGAGCTCCTAAATTATGGAATACTCTGCCTTCTTCTGTCAGGGAAGCTGGGACTCTTACTGTTTTTAAGTCAAGATTTTAAAAAAAATCTATCTTAGTTTTCCTATTTCACAATCAAAACTGCATTTTCTTTTTGTTCTTTTTTAAATTCTAATTTTATTAAATTTTTGTTTTAGATTTTTTAATTGTTTTATTTCTAAAACAAGCTTTTTTTTACAATTAAAACCAAATTTTGCATTTCTTTTTACATTTCTGTTTTTATCAAACTCTGTATCAGACTGTTTTTAATTTAATGGTTTAATTCATTTGTGTGTGTGTGAAGAAGTGCTTTGGGATCCTTGTGATGAAAGACACCATAGAATGTAAATTAAATTGCAAATCTCCTAAATGGTTGGACCTCATTAGAAAACACAAGTGTTAACTACTGTAGCTACACATCTTAAATATAATATTATCTGCCATGGCAAATGGCAAACGGCAAACTGCTCACTTTCTTCCTGTTTACTAACCGTTACTTGTTTACATGACACTAAATTTGAAACACCCTTGTTATCCACAGCCTCAAGTTTTTCTTTTTTTTTTGTTTTTATTAAAAAACAGGTAATATACCATTCTGTTTACACAGCACATACAATATAACATCACTTTCAGAAAATAACTCTAAAATCTTATTTCTATGTGGATACTGCTATGACTCTGTGGGGGAGACAACTGCCTTTAGCAACTGAATGTAAAATATATTTCTAGTCAGTCACAGTTAACACAGACAGAGAGCAGTATCTCAGTGTTGCATATCAGGTGAAAGACTGAACGGTCAACCACCACAGAAGAATACATTTTAGGCTGTGTCGATTTCTTGGCCTCATTCAAGCTCTCTTCTTTCTTGGACACTCAACAAGCACTGGACACCCCACTTGACTCCATGCAGCAATTTACACTATCTAGCTCGACGTGATCCAATTATGCGGTCTAATCTGTTGTTTCATTTTTCTCCATAATTTCAGGTCATTATAATGCCATCTTATCAGCTTTATTGTGTGCCTGAAGATAAGAATGATGTTTAATCATTTACTTAAAAAACAACAATTTGACTTCATAGTTTCCTTTTTACTTTACTACTTTACTGTATTAGCCCTATCTAGGTACCTATGCTTACACTGCTTATTTTTCCTAAGTAGGTGTATTGATTTTCTCCCCAATTTATGCTCTCTCACTGCAGCAGTTCCACACACAGCTCGGGAGATCAGTCAAATCCAGTTTTACCTCCCTAACCAGCAGGAGCACCAGAGCCAATGCGAAGCTCCTTCTGGAATCCCCATCGAAGACCTGCAATGTAATACAGCCAGCACATGCCAGTACTTTTACCAGGTGAGCCACCCAAGAAGCCCTCTACATTTTAATTTGTAATCCTTGTATTTGTGTGTGAGCACACCTCAAACAATATATGCCATTTTTCTTTTTTTTACAGGAAGTCAATTCTCTGTGACATAAGGCAAATATGCGCTTTACCCAGTATGTGACAACTCTGGATCTATATGTAGAATTGGTAGCAGTAATGCAAAGGCATTGGTTCCAAGTAATCCATTTGTTTGCTTTCTGAATTGAAAGTCGGCTGTGGTGGTTGGGAATGGGAATTCAAGAACGTTTAAGCACTTAAGGAAGAGAGAATGCTTTTATTTATCTATACATGTAGTTCGTGTTTTATTGATTTTCTTATAGCTTTACCTTGCAAACAGACTACTGACACAAAAGACACAGTGGATCATCTATGACAGGTTCTGAGGAAAAGACAAGAAATACTTTCAATACACTGCCATTCCAGCAGCAGCCACCTAGGTGGAAATGGTCTGTGATCCACTGCCTTAATAGCTTGCTGTTACATAAAGAAAACTGTATGCGATTTAGTTCATCAACAGTTTAATTCAAGCACTCAATCGTAGATTCTGAGGTAAAAACGACATTATTACAAACAAAGAAAAAACGAATAATTGAATATAACACAGCAATATCAGTCGATTATTTGGTACAGTACGTCCAGTTGAATAGTTTAAAGTTGGCTCAAGTGGCTTGCCATGTATTCAAACTAATAAAGAAAGTAACCCTACCATCTCGTTGTACAGCACATGCTTCTCTTAAAAATAAATTAAACTGAGGAGTCCAGAAAATACCATTCGATTTTTCTCATTTAGTCAAATGTAATACAGAAGCAGGACTTCTTTTTATCAAAAAAGAAAGGATGGAAAATAGTCTTCGTCAGCCAATTAAATGTTAGGATAGAGAGAATCTGCCAATTCAGTCTGGTTGTTTTATTTGGGATAGCAAAAACATCACTCCTCACAGACCAGCAGAAAAACTGTTGGGTTCTGAATCGATATGAATCCTAAATACCCCCAAATCTGTTAGGTTTTACAATTTTGTTTTTGTAATTTTCCAAATGCCTAGTTATTTGTAATGCACTTTGTATAATTACCGTGATGATATAAACAGTTAAACCATCATTGAATTACTGCCAATTACTGTCTGTTTTACAATGATAAACATCTTTCTTTTTGTATTGGAAGGGATCTTTTGTTGTTGCAGTTTACAGTCCCTGCTTGACCCAATAGAGAAATGGTGTCAAGCCATGTCCAAAACAATGTGCAACAACAAACAAGCATTCAATAGATCACTGCCTGGAGCCAGAATAACACAACTGACACTGGCTGCTTTCTGTATCAGTGCAATTAAGACTGATTTATACAAAAATCTCTCATATTACAGTAGTAATGGTGCGCAGATAACAGTCTTCTGCTCAGATAACGAGATACGCCTGTAATACAGTCTTCTGCCCAGACAACAAGATACGCCTGTAATACAGGTCCACTTTGTTGAAGTGTTCCATTTATTTTTGCTTAGTCTGCTTGTGCTGCAGTATCTGGCATGCTATATTATTTGTCTGTGGAGTTTATAATTATGGTTTGGAAAATGTAAACTTGATTAATCAACTAAGTCAATCTTTGCTGTCACCTATAATCGGCTTTATAGTTTTAGGAAAGCAAAAAACTGTAGTCAGCGTTAAAGTGGCTTTTAGCTATGGCCTAGTGTGTGTGTTTATTGAGGCCTGACTACATCCACATGGAAAAGGCATCACCAGGACAATAGTGCATGAGCTACAGTCAGCGGATTTGTGAGCAAGCCTGCTTTTTTGCTCGCTTTCTCTTGTTTTGTGCTTGCTTTGTAGGCAGTGACATCTTGAAGCAGACAAACAGACGTGGCTGAAACGGTCTGATCTTTGGTCTGCAGCAAGTCCACAAAGGCTTTATTACATGGTAAGCTTGATTCCAAATCCCTTACACCCTGGTATATTAGTTTTTGAACATACTGCGAGACATCTTTTATTTTCTGGGGCTACGAAAAGAGATGGCTAAGTCTGATGTTTAATACATTACCAAACCATATGTTTTCGTGTAGAGAACATTTATTTTTGTAGCATTTTGCAGAATTTCTGCTATATGTTGGCATATTTTGGAGGTCTTTTAAATGGAATGGTGCAATGGCTCTTGGCAAGAAAATACAGCAATTAAGGATATACCTGACTAATCACTGATTGCTCTATTGGTCATACATTAACAGTTACTGTTAAAGGAGTGCAGAGAGGGTTCTACTGAGAGACAGTTACAGACAGGGTTTTACCCCAGTTGTTCCAAAATTGTAGGCTGTAGCACGCTGCTACAGCAGGGGGCTTGTGTTGGGAAGGTACTGTAGTTGGACAGCAGTGTATAACCGAGGTCAATATGTAAGGGGGGAAAGGTAAACAAGTAAATACATCAAAAATTGGGAACCCCAGACCTAGCCTACAGATGGCAACACAATAATGAATAACAGTCCATGGACATATATCTTTAGTGTTAAACAGCTAACTTAATAAAACGAAAGCATTCAAGAACATGTGGTATAATATATAGCTTTTAGTGCTGGCAACGGACAGATTTTAATAGTACTTAATTTAATGCTTTTCACTGGAGTTGTGGGCTTTCTTAAAGGCTGTCATTTCAAAAGTCTGACACTAACCTGAACCAAGTTGAACAAATGTTTCTCAAGAAGAATATTTCAATTAGATGCTGGAATTAAGGTTTGATTAGGAATTGCCATTGCAAATAGCTTCTAGCAAGCATTACGTTTCCAGGGAGTGCTTTTTTTATATACATTGATGGTATTATTGGGACACCTGTCAATCTTACTGAAATCCTACTAAAAAAGGAAAACTATACATAAACCATTGCCTTGTGCAAAACAATATTATCCATAAATAAAACTGGGCACCTGTGTGGTGTTTCAAGTACACCCTTCTGTCTCCCGTGTCAGTGAATACCCACACCCTTCCACACCACTATACAGTGTTGTCACTATGGTGCGGTCTTTCTCGTAATTGGCCCGATTTTCGAAGGGGGTTTCATTTTTGGTGGAAATGGTAAAATCCACAGAATTTTTCCACCTGTTAATCCGTTAAAAAATATCTGCCTATTTTCTAAAGTGATTCTCCACTTTTCCACCGGCGGATCACATTTCATGCACAATTTTCTGTGGTTATAAATGAATAAAGTTCTAAAGTAATCAGCATTTAATGACCAAAATAATACTTCCGGTTCAACTGTGTTAGCAAATGCTATATAAACACAATCGAAAATTGTACCAAAACAGCGGAAAAATTAGCCAAATGCAAATGTAAACACGAGGACAAATTCTTATTTCCATTCAGTCTTACCAATTGCTTGTTTAATTAGGACAACATAAAACAAACAAACAAACAAACAAACAAACAAACAAACAAACATGACCGGAACAAATTATGGTAGTTATAGGTTTGAAAGGTGATATATTGCAGTGTACAAAATTGAAAACGAACGAAAACTTTTTTTTTTTTTTTTGATGTATACAAAAGGTTTGAATTCATTATTTATAATGTATTTCAGGACGCTTCATTTTCACTTTCTACACAGATGAAGACGTGCTTTAGTCTAATCAGTGCTGAACGAAATTATTTTTTAATCATGTAAACCTTTTGTGTACATCCAAAAAAAAAACTTTTTTTTCATTTTTATGTTATGAACCAAAGCTGAAATACAACCTCATCACCAAGCTGAGCACCGTTCCTTGACATTTTTAGAAAGCCGAAATTGTATTCTGCTTGTGCAGACAATTTACCCAAAGCCGACCTGAATAAGAACAAATACCAGAACAAGATCTGACCACCCCTTCGTGTCAAAGTGAGACTAGTTTAAATTATTTTCCAGGGTAGTCCCAAATGTTTCAAACTTTACTTTGGAAATAAAAATGTAAAAAGTAATAAATAATTAAATAAATAAATAAATAAATAAATAAATAAATAAATAAATAAATAAATAAATAAACGCATTGCAGACATATGCTTTTAAATAAAATCATGAGACCATCCAATTTAATTATTTATATATTTCAGAAGTACTAAAGTGGGCTAAGTAAAGTTTAATTGTTAAGTCAATATTGCAACAAGCATAATATCAAAATCATAAATATGCACTAAAAAAAGGAACAGCACTAAAACAGCAAGTAACGCATATGCATCGAAATACTGAAGTGTATTGTTAAACCGAAGACAGTCCCTGAAGAGAAATGAAAGCTAACTTACTTTAAGGAATGTATTGTATTTATTGTATGTTCATCCACAACTTTAAACACTCAATTATAAATCCTACTTAAAACTAAAAACAGCTGTGTACAATTCTACTCAAACACCATGTTTATATCAGGTGGATGGTTTGGTCATTTTATTTAAAACCACATGTCTGCAACGTATTTATTACAGCATTAACATGATGCTGAAGTTGGCTTCTTATTCAGCCAGCTTCTTATTCACATCCCAGCTACTTATTCACATCCCAGCTTCTTATTCACATCCCAGCTTCTTATTCATTAGTATGCACAAATGTAACTAAAATTGAATAAGTAACTGAGCCCTGGGGTATTTCAGGGGATAAATCGCCTCCGGCTGCTCATTTCAAAGTTAATACAAACACAGTGGGAACCCCTCTACGTCACCCATAAGTGTTTATCAGGGCCCAAAACAGAATTTGGTACAAGAACAGTGGGCAAACATGGCAGACAGAGCAATATTGACATCAGGTTAAGTGCAACATTTCAAAGTAGGGATCCAGAAGAGGAAACCCTGTGCGTGATCCACATGTATTCTTCCCTGTCCAGCATGGAATTTGCTTTCTTTTGTTATCTGGTCTAATAACCCTTCTTTTTAAACATCGGATCCACGGTGAATGCCAGGGTGACTCGGTCTGATTTGCTGTCTCTCTGTTTTTTACTGACTGATAGTCGTATTGACTGTGAAATGTTTAAGTAGGAGTCCGGATTGCAGGAAATCTAACTGGTGGAAATTTACATTCTCCACCACTTTAGACTTTAAATAATAGACAGATTCTTAGATTATTACATATTCCGGCAAAAGAAATTGTCAGAATAACTAATAAACCAAACTAGCGGACAGAGTCCCGCCGTGTTTTCCACAGCTTTAGAAAATACTGAAATTGGTGGATAAAAAAGGTGCAGAAGAAAAAAAAAAGTCGAAATAATGCGATCCCCCAGCACATCTCCTTTGAAAATAACCCCCATTGTGTTTGGTACATGATTTTTAGGTCTAATTCAGTAAAAAAAAAAAAAGACCAGCTTTTAATTTAATATTGTTTCTTGAAGTAGATTGGAGTCATATGCTGGTTTCAATGCTTTATTAACATGACACTTTATATTCTTCAATGTGGACCTCCTTCATACACCCAGATTTTTTTTTTTATACTTTGATCTATCAAAAGTAAAATAAAACAAAATCCATAACGATTATGATAAACTAGCGGTATGTTACCCTTTGTCATTGATCTGCTCCAGGGCAACAGTGCTGGATACCTTTGACCTTTCTGACCTATAACCATCTCCCGCAGTTCTCGGTCGTGCCCTGATAAACTAATGTTACTATGTGTATGTGACAGGATGGCTCGCAGTGGTGAGGTGTGGTGACGTCACGGACCAGGAAGTAACTGAAACCAAAACAATGGATGGGCGGGTGAAGCTGAATTTATTAACAAACAAACCAAAAAACAAAAGATTTAAACAAACAAAACAGAAACCAAAGGGCACGAGGGCCAAACGAATAAACAAAGACTGTTTAGCAGTCGTTTTTTTAAATGTTATTTTTCCTCGCCTCGCCTCTCTCCCGTACTCTCCTCTGTACACTCCAACCCCTCAGAACGGACAGCTGCAGGTTCTTATACTCTGGCCGAGGGGTTAACTAGTTGTTAATTAACTTATTACCACTCGGCCAGAGTCTGCACGCGTTTGGTAAGGATGCATGACTGTCAGCTAGTTACATAATCAGTAGCTGATCAGTCATGTATCCTCACGGGGTTTTTAAATATAAATAATAAGAAATACGCAGCACTGTTATCCGCGCTGCAAACAATAATACAAATAATAATAATAGGGGCCGGACACTCCGCCACAGTGTATGAAAACTACTCTTCTGATTCACTCTTTACAGTCTGAACAATGGTGGATAATGCTTTGAATAAAGCAATCTGTCAGTTTAAAGTCTATTAATTAACTCTGCTCTATACTGCCGTACATAATACTCCCCAAGGAAACATCATTATGTGATTATCTGCTGAAACATACTTTGCCGTGCTAGATTTGTCCCTCATCTTTATACATATTTAAGAGAAATTAACTCAGAAATAATTATATGAATGACTGAATAACACAACCTGCGATTAATATTGAGTGCCCTAATCAAGAGACTCTCATCTCTGCTGGGAAGGGAAACTGCCACTGGCAGACTCATTTACTCAACACTATTCATGAGCATGAAAAAATATAAAGGAATATATTACAAGTTACTGAGTATTATTGGGGTAGATGATTACAACATATATACTGTAGATATACAAACTACAGGTTCTACAGTATATTACCAGCAGCAGGGGGGCTTTTTATTCATGGCTCCAGCGCCAGGCAATACCAGGATTGCCTTTGGGAGCCTTTGATGGGCAGAAAAGGGTCTTGTCTGAAATTCGCCCTGCTGACGCAAGGGACTGCTGAATTAGGAAGAGGTGACTTTAGCGACCGACATCTTGGTAAGGGAAAACGGTGTGAGTGCTGCAGGCTCCGGACCTCTCGTTAGAGCTTTTGTAAACACCTGAACAGGTAGCATTGGTGTGGCTGACTACAGGGGCAGGGCTCGAAGTTGGGAAGGAGACCAGAATGAGGGTGAACAAGGTTTTAATCCTGTGCTGTTTTACAGAACTCCGTTATTTGGATACAGACCACTACGGAGGGGATTTCTCTGTACTGTGACCAGGGGAGACCAAGGAAAGACCCTTGGAAAGACGGACTGTGTACATTTCTTTACTAAATGCGCTGCAATTCTCCAGCAAAACAGGATTAAAAAACCCGTTCACCATTGTGTAAATACAAATTCACTGTAAATAAACGTGCACTAACGTGCTAAACCCAGACATTGCTGTTGACGTCACGTTATTTCCACGGTACCCAATCACAGAGCCAAATACTTGGAATAGGGTTTGATAGATAGACATAAAAAATGTGGACATGTAAAACTATAAGTAGCTCCCTCTCCTAACCCATAACAGTGGAAGGCACCAATTCGACAATGTGAATTACAAAAAGGGTCAAGTCAGCGTTTCTAGTATGACTCATCCTGAACTCGACCGTGTTTATACTAGGTTCTTAACGGGTTGGGGTTTTTTAGGATTTTTTTTAAAGCTAAGAAAGGGCCACATATTATAACATGTAAGCCCTGCACATGACAAGGGTTTTTTTGTGTATAGATGTGAGTGGAATTGTGTAAATGTGTGTAATTGTTGTGGTTAACTTAATGCAGTACCTGACGCTCCTGGGAGAGCCTGCGTGCTGTGTGTGATTGCCAGCTGTGGATAATCAGCAGGTAGGTGTGTTCCAGCATGGAATCAGGTAGAAATAGGTCCTGTTTGTTCACCTTGGGGCTGCTGCAAAGCCAAGGACAACGGGCTGAACATTGTCCACGCTACCCGAGCATAGAGACCGAAATATGTTGCTGAAATCCTCCGATCGCCGTGATGGTGAACCGGGATCGGAGCCAAAAGAAGCTGCCAAAACCGCCGACGGCCGGAGTCGGGGTTTGTGTTGATACATAAAGATTAGTTCGGGGATGATAGATCCCCATAAAGTATAGCGAGGTGAGCAAGAGGGACCTCCATGCATTAGGGAGTAGCGCACGCCGTTTTTACGGCACCTTTTATTTTATAGTTTTTTGTATTGTGTTTTATTTTGTTTTTTCGTACGCTGGCAGTATGTACTCAGTGAGCTACCATGGTTGGTAGTGTCACGTGAGCTGTTCTCAGTGTGTGTGTGTGTGTGTAAGTAAATCCTGCGCACCTGCGGGGCGCGTAAACTTCAACCTCTGTCTTGATCTCCGGCCTGTGACCCTGTTACAGCGTTATAAAAAGTTAAGCAATATTAAAATGTTTCCTTTACTAATGACTTTGTTTAGTTTTTATACACGGTCAATCCCCATTCAGTATTTATTTTCTCATTACAGCTCTAACAGAAGAGCCTCAACCAATGGCGAATTACAGTCCATGGAGAAATCTTTGCTCCCGGCTTAATAATAAAGGCAAATACACATAAAGCAGCAGGATGCGAGGGCAAGCCTTCACTCTATTCAGTGATCCACCATGCGTGTGAGGAATACCAGTGGCTTTACTGACCAAATCCACACTGTACTGGGCTTGATTAAAATAATTTAAAAAAAAACTCTTTTTATCTGCTTGAGCTGCAGAATTAAGACTTTCTTTAGGCTCAACAACATAAGCTTGTGTTGTAGCACTGACAGTGTTACATCACAAACCAGAAAACTGTCTAAACATTTTCCTGCAGCATCTATTTTTCAGCAAAAAATATCTGTGCTTTTTTATTTCTGGATTTCTTGTAGAATTGCCTATAGAAAGGACAAGGTAGTTTCTTTTCTATCCACTTTAAGCACATCTGCTAGGCATATGATTTGCTCTTTTGACACTATCCAATCTCAGTTTCTGAACTATTTCTCTCTTTCTTCAACTAAAAACCACCGTTTTTTTTGTTTTAATTTGAAGCGTTCCCTGTGGATTTACACTTCATGAATGCACAGCAAGCAACTAACACACTTTACTGAACACACACAAAACAGGATATTCCATAGCCTCTGTCCAGCATCACGGCTCTAAAAACATATGCTGTATGTACGGGTAAAAAAAAAAAATTCAATTAACTATAAAAGATAAAGAAAAGACAACAATTTTCCTGCATCACTAAACCACACATTATACGTCATGTTTTTTGTGTTTTTTCACTTAACCCCTAGGACCACTTTAAAATTTTAAATTGCAAATACCTAGATATATTCAAGGTATATAGATATATTAAATAGTTTATTTGCAAGAGGCAAACATCTTAACTGCGTCACAGTCTACTTTCACTGGTGCATGCCCTTTACTTGCCCTTACAACACAACTAAACTTACTACACAACGAACCCAGGCTTTTACAACCTTGATATAAGCAATAAAAGTAGTGGGCATATACAGACCAAAAATAAAAGGAAAAACCTGACATAACACTGTTTTTGCAGGGGGGGTTACATTTTTTGTCCAAAACCCTGAATTAAAAGTCCCTTCTTCCAGAACCTGTGTCTGAATGCTCTAAATACAGCTACGACTGACTGAACAAACCCAGACCAGCTGTTACAGGAATTATTCTAAATTAATCTTTATCTTTCAAGTTCATGCCAACAATATCAGAAAGTGAGATCTGTCTGCCCGAGGCTTATCCGATGTTTTTATTGTTTAATGGCTTCTTGTTATCCTCCAAATCTCATGGAACAATTCAATTACAATATATCATTACCCAACACACATTGACACTTATTCCTAGTTATTACTACACATGGAGTACACAGAACTATGACAGCTGTTTCATAAGGTGTTCTCCAGCTGTGCTTATTTTTAGAACACTGAGCACTGGGAATTCGCTGTCAATTGTTGGTGCACCTTTAGGAGATATGACCCCAAACTATCATTCATACTCTCCATAGAAATGGGAACGGAAACTGAATTAACATTGGAAGGATTAGTCAATGCAATGGACAAATAGTCGTCTTTGAATGCACCTGCTGTTCTGTAGTTTGGGGCACAGTCAATGGGCTACGTGCTGTAGAATCCCTAGAGAAATTAGTTCAGAAGGCTTCAAGCCATTTGTTATACCTTGTTCAACATAGTAATGAACCGCTCATTGTTGTTTCACTGTTAGACCCCATGCTCACATAGATACCTATGTTTGCTCTTTTCTTTAGCCTGGTAGATGTGAAAGTCTAACAAAGACACGTGGAGCTTGAGATAATGACAAATGGAAATTTATAATTCTGATTCGGCTATATCCTGCAATGAGGAAAGCACTGCTTTCAGAGATACAAGTAAAGCAAAATTGCTAGCATTTTAGAAGCACAACATTTTCTATTTGACTCCCCTGAGTAGTGTTGATTTGGGTTAAGCTTGCTAACACATGTTGTGCAGATTTCTGTTAAATCACATTTGTGTACAGCATACAGTAACTTAAACAGCACAGAAGTTGAAATACAAAAGATAGGACAAAAATGTTGTAATAGTGAACCAATTATAGGAGAATTTCTGAGTATTATACTATATTTACAGGGGTTCACATAACTGGTATGCAGGTATGCATGCACACCAATAAAAAAACCGTGGAAAGCAGTTTTCATATAGGCAGTGAGGGTGAGAAAGGTCAAGCATATTATCTGGCTGTGACCCATACCTGCCTAACCTCCCGATTTTCTATTGAGTCTCAAGATCTCTGGGATCTGTCAACAATCATTCTCTTTAAGTGGACACTTGAAGCAACCAATGATAGCAGGGATCTTCATTTAGCTGTCCATTCAGCGAAGAGGGATGTAGTTACAGGGCGTTGTGGAAGCTCCCTGACTCTTTGCTTCCCAAACTGAGCGCGGATGAGATGTATCTATGTTTGAGAGTCATTATATTTAAACATGAGTTTAAAAACAATTACATTACTTAAGCATTTTACTTAAAATAATATTTTTTTCCCTCAGTTATATCCTTCTATAAACACTGTTATGCCGTCAACCCAACGTGTTCACTAATAAAGTAAGGAAGTGGTTTGTATTTTGCTTTTGAATCTCCAGGGCTGGAATTTGGTGGTAGGCTATTGAAATAAACAGAGAATGTGTGATGATTTGTTACACATTGTAATAACCTGCAATCCGGACTCCTACTTAAACATTCCTAAACTATTGTTGTGGTCTCTGACACTGCCATTAAGCAGTGCTGCATGTGAGCATGGGTAGTCACATGTCAACATGTAAAAAAAATATCGATCCCGCCTATCAGCATCACACCTTTCTTCCCTGATGCATGTTCATGTGTAAGATGACCACTGAAACCTTTGATCCTGAACCCAGCATCCTTGACAGGGGTGCAGATCGTTTTGAAAAATGGTCCTAAATTTGCACCCCTGATCCTCGGCATCCCAATTGTTTGAAGTGTCGGAGGAGGAGGTGGAGCTAGACAGTGACTTGGATGATGACCCCTAATTTTGGTGAGTACCAAACCATTTCTGCTGGTACTCATGTTAGAACCTAATGATAAACGTTTTGTGAACCCCTGTGTTACATACCAAGAGTGTGGTATACAGGGGAATAATATTCCATGTAATGAACAGTGTTTTCAGTATGGTAGCATATGGCATGGCAGCTCAGTTATGCAAACCATACACAAAGCAGCATGTGATACACAGGGTTATAATTATATTCCAAAAATGAATGTATCTGGTTGCCCAAAGTGAAAACCTTTTCTCAACATCCACTTACAGAACCAAGCTTTGAAAATAATTTGCTTTGTTTTTTCAACTGTTAGGAGACTTCCATAACACATAAAAACTGTATCTCTACAACAGGGTATAATCTACAAAAGTGAATAAAAATGAAATTAAATGCCTTCAAAATGATAGCAAGTTGTTCTTGTTTAATCAAGTAATGTTTTATCTAATTATATGAGAAACAGTACTACCAATCTGTTTTTTAAAATATATTTGAAATGCAATCTTATGTCTAGGGACAATCCCCCTGAAGGATATTTTGCTTTAAAAGATTCAAGGACAGCCTGTTTAAAGAAAGGCTTTACAGCAAATGCTCTGTCTCACTGGTCTTATCATATACGGTATTTGGATTGTTCCTGTCTCTATGTTTAAAATAAATCCGACATAATCCTTGCATGTTGGCTTAAAATGGCATATGGATCAGCTCAATATCTGCTACAAACATATGACACTGATTCTGGAAACACATTTTTGCATTCGTGATCATATGTGCACCAAATCATATAATGGCACACCTTACATTTCCTCACATATAACTCTAACTATAATTTGTAATGAAATGTAATCCTTTCATTGTTACAAGCTGCAAAGAGGAGACTCGTCTCAGATATAAATCTGAAATACTGTAAGGCATTCTGGGCTGTCATGTACTATTGTTTGAAGGCTCTGTAATTCTTAGAGAAATCACCACAGGGAACAGCAGTAACATTGCTGTTCTGTAAATCACCACAGAGAACAGCAGTAACAATGCTGTTCTGTAAATCACCACAGAGAACAGCAGTAACATTGCTGTTCTGTAAATCACCACAGGGAACAGCAGTAACATTGCTGCTCTTTAAATCACCACAGGGAACAGCAGTAACATTGATGTTCTATAAATCACCACAGGGAACAGCAGTAACACTGCTGTTCTGTAAATCGCCACAGAGAACAGCAGTAACATTGCTGTTCTGTAAATCACCACTGGGAACAGCAGTATCATTGCTGTTCTGTAAATCACCAAAGGGAACAGCAGTAACATTGATTAACTGTAAATTCCACAGGGAACAGCAGTACCATTGCTGTTCTGTAAATCACCAAAGGGAACAGCAGTAACATTGCTTATCTGTAAATCACCTCAGGGAAAAGCAGTAACATTGCTTATCTGTAAATCACCACAGGGAACAGCAGTATCCTTGCTGTTCTGTAAATCACCACACTGAACAGCAGTAACATTGCTGTTCTGTAAATCACCACAGGGAACAGCAGTAACATTGCTGTTCTGTAAATCCAACTACATAAGAAATGGTCCTAATTGTGTGGTAAAATTCACTGAACTGACAACCCACCAGACCCAAAGGCACCTACCCTTCCAGTACCAATAAATGTAATGTGTTCTGTCACAGCAGTGTTTATACTGACTCACTTGGTGGCATGAAAGCCTCTGGGTTGTTTGGGACCAATCCATTGCCAGATAAACTACAGCTCATCCTTTAAAATAAGCTCTTTGGAAATTAGCACACATGCTTAAGGAGATAGCCTGCATCAATATCTTTAAATAAATACGTAACTAATATCAGTCTTACGGCAAATTAACCAAAAACCGAACTGCTGTCGTATTGTGCGCAGTGGTAAACCACTAATTAAAAGCTTGTTTGCACACTGAGATGTGACGTTACATGATAATCTCCAAGGCATTTAATGTATTCATTTTGCAGCTAACTGAACAAACCATTTTTATTACGAGCCCAGGTCGGTCAATTTGTCACATTACCAGTTTGAAAAAGCAGTTCACAACCATAAGCTGTTAAAGAACAAACATTTATTACCATTTCTTTTTTTTCAAAAGTAATGATTTCATCACTCCCAGTTATGTCCAAATGCACGACAAGAGGCTCTCTACAACCTAACAAAAAATGCCCTACCAAAGTGGGGACCAAAGGCTAAGACCATGAAAAGTGCTAAATGCTTACTAACATTAAGCCTGTGAGCAATGCAAGCTCAGTTTTATTTATATAGGGCAGACTCTTAAGATAACAAAAGAAGTTGGCGGTATGCCAGTCAAATATTTTATGTAACATTTCAAACACACTTTTTAAACAGAGAGCTTATAGACAACTGTAAAACTTAGAGCCTGAGTAGAGAGACACTGTGGTTCATGCATAAGTATTCTATAGAACAGTAGAGAGGCTGGCAGTGACAAGGTACTACACACATTTACCTTAATGTGTATCTATCAATAATGATTAAGAAGATAAGAACATAAGAAAGGTACAAACAAGAGGAGGCCATTCGGCCCATCTTGCTCGTTTGGTTTTTAGTAGCTTATTGATCCCAGAATCTCATCAAACAGCTTCTTGAAGGATCCCAGGGTGTCAGCTGCAACAACATTACTGGGGAGTTGGTTCCAGACTCCCACATTTCTCTGTGTAAAATTTGTGACCCCTGGTCCTTGTTTCTTTTTTCAGGTTGAAAATTATTTTAGCCTGTTTGCATATTATATGCCTTTTAAACCAGGAATAATTCTGGTCACTCATCTGTGCACTCTTTGTAGAGCAACAATATCCTTTTTGTAGCGAGGTAACTAGAACTGAACAAAATATTCTAGATGAGGTCTTATTGATGCATTGTAAAGTTTTAACATTACTTCCCTTGATTTAAATTTAAATTCAGCACAATAATTCCTTCTCTCAGACACACTTTCACAGTCCAGCATGGCACCTGGTACGTAGAATTACTTAAATTAGCAAGTGCAGTACATGTTTAACACTGATAAATGATAGACAGACAGATACCCAGACATATATTGTCACTGCCAATGTGAAATGCAAATACTTATACATACAACTTTAAATAAAAAATTACAAACTGTGTACAGTATACTGTATGCATTGGGTTATACCTTTGCACAGAATCAACCGAGATTAGTTTTCATATAGAATGCATTATCAGGTTGTCATGTAAAAATTTAAATATTTTCATATGATTGGTGGAAATGGCCATGTGACCACATGCATTTACTTCCTGGTTGGGCTGTGAAGAAAGGGTGGAGGCATTGAAGCTCTTGAAGAAACAGTATGTTCTAGCATACAGAGATACTTTCATAATCAATACATTTAATCCATGATGTTCATAATGTGTACAAATATCTTAGAGGTCACAATTGTGACCGGTGGGATAAAGCAGGGCATACGACATATCAGAACCATATGCTGGAGCCCACACTCTCCTTCCAGAGAATGGATTGGGTCAGGGACCCAGTGTAGTTCTGGGTCTTGCTAAACAAGCTGCGGTACCTCAAGGATGCAAATTCACACCTGACAATCTCTTCACATCCTTGACACTTCTAAAAGAGACTAGGCGTGGGAACTCTGGGACAGTAAGAAAACATTGTTTGTATGACGTCCCTTTTAGACCTTATAAGGAATCTGAGATGACACCCATAGGATCTTCAGATGTTTTACCTCAAGGAGAGAAACTGCTTTTCAGGTGGAATGACAACAGTGTAGTCACAGTGGCAACAAATGTAGAAGACAGATATTCTGAAGTGTCAAAAGATGGAATAAGGAAAAGTGTACTTATGACAAAATCCCACAACCAAGGTGCATCTACTCATATAACCAGCATATGGGAGGTGTAGATCTCCATGATCTCCAGGTCTCCCATTACCGACTCACCATTAGATCGAAAAACAGGTGGTGGCCCATCTATACCTGGTCTATCAATAGCTCTACTGAACAGCTGGCTGTTCTACAGGGACATCATGGTGACTATGACCTTTTGTGTTTCC
Organism: Acipenser oxyrinchus oxyrinchus; assembly: GCA_030684275.1. NCBI lineage: Eukaryota > Metazoa > Chordata > Actinopteri > Acipenseriformes > Acipenseridae > Acipenser > Acipenser oxyrinchus. The sequence goes on from CM060247.1 coordinate 14,150,409, forward strand.
AACACATTGTGGCAGAGTCGGCTACATTGCTTCAGGACCAAACCAAAAGGACATGGAAGAAGATCTTCACTAACTGCAGTAGTAATTGAGTCTGCAAGATTCCACAACACCTCTCAGTGGCCAATCAACTCAGGCAATAGATTCTTGACATGCCGTGTATGTGACTGTCGTACAAACTACTCTTGTGAGATATGTAACATGCCACTGCACATTGAGTGCTTTAAAAAGTTTCATATGCAGTGACAATGAGACTGCAAACTTCAAGGGCATTATAAGGTGTCATTGCAAACTATTTTCTTTACACAGTTTCGTGTTCATGGTAACTGTAAATTTTGAGAATGTTTTGTTGAAACCATATGTTAAATGATGAATGATATTGAGCAGTTGCTTCTGTTAAAAACTGAGGTAAAACTCCTGGTGCACCAACATAAACAATATATACATGAGAGTTCACATGAAGAGCCCATAAGCAATGAATCACAAAATCCTTAAAAAAGTTTGTTTGGATGCATTTTCCTGTTTGACTTGATGCTGATAAGTTGTTAATGTTGCTGTTTCCATAGTATTAATTTTATTATGGAATTCATATTTTGCATTATAGATGTTTATGTTTGTTTGCACTGTCCATGGCACTAACACTGTGTGTTCCCACCGGTCACAATTATGACCGACAATAAAACATACTTTTTCACAAACTTTCCACATTAAAAAAAAAACTGATTTAGATTATTTGAAAGGGTGATAAATATAATATTATCTTCATAGTTTTATGTCTGGAAAAAAAATTGGGACTGATTTGTTGTAATTTAAACTGGAAAAACAAAACAAAAATAAGGACAGGGTGCAGATGATATTGTATTTTGTGTTGTTATGTTTCTCTTTATCTGATGGGGAATACAGATAGTGAAAAGGTGTTTGTAGCCTGATGGGTTATCACATTTGATTCTGCACAAAGCTGAATTAATGAACACAAGTCGTTGGGTCTGACACATAAATTATGAGCCACTCAAAGGATCTTGAGGCTAAAAGCCACTTACTTTCAACAAGCTGACTGGCAATTGTTTTTTCTGTTGTCTGCTCCTTGCATTCATGCCTCTTCTCCTTGACATTGAGGGAAACCAAGTGTCATACAGTACAATCTAAGATCTGCTTTAATTAATTTGTGAATTGTTTTCTTAACTTTTTTTGAGAAAATTAGGATTGATGGTTCAGTTAATTGCTTTTTATCTAACCCAACAGGACTACAGTATGTTTTGTCAAGAATAATAATTATTCTTCCAGTTGTCAATGTCAAGAAATAAAGAATAAGTACAGCTGTACAAGAGTGATAACATCCCTTACTAATGGTCTTCAGAGGCAATGCTTTGTCACTGTCACCATGGCAACTACAATGGTATGAGTCATTAGTAGAAAAGGTATAACAGAGATAGATAACGTTTTCATATTTCACATACAAAGGGCAACACACTGGTAATCCTTACCAGTATGATGGTGCGTGTGCCTGTTACTTGTACCTGTGTACAAGATTGTAAATGTGTCTTTTCTCTTGTGGTCCTAGTTTCTTCAATGTGATCCATTAATGCATGCCTCACTCTGATTTTATCTTTCCTTCAGCTGAGGCAACTCTGAAGTTTTATCTGAATTTTGAGCCTGTACTTTTTCTGTGATTATTCATAGTTGTCTGGAAATCTCCTGTGATTTTTTTTCAGAAGGTTCAAATGCATTACTATGGAAAAACATACATGTCTACAGCACTTTACAGCTACCTGGAGTCAGTATCTCTGTATCAAGCCAGGCCAAGTATCTTGAATAAAAAAATATAATGGTGACATAAACTACTTTAGCCCCAGGTTCAACTTTGGTTGCAATTGATGCTACTGCATGAGGTTTAAATTGCAAACCTTGTTAGTGGTTGCCGAATCATTTGATTAGCAGCTGGATTTGTGGTCAGGCTTGAGATTGTTGTTGGTGACTGAAAGTGAATGAAAGTTGTTACCAATTTGTGATTATTAGGGGAGCTATGACAGTTTATTTGGTCTTATTGCAGATCCCAGTGGGCAGGAGTTCACAACACTAAACTGCCATCACAGAGTTTGCATCAATATGCATCATTTACCCTATTTAGGCCAAGGTGTAGGATGGGGTTGTAACTGAACTGCCCACTAACTCAATCCTATATGGCTGTCACACTAAAAGCATACTTGCAAGCCTGCAAAGCACATAAGTACTGTAGTGAAAAACACTGTTGCTGCATACTGTAAATTCTAATTGGGCTCAGTGTGGTTCACATAACCAATATGGATGTGTTTAAAAAAGGTAGTGATGCTTGACTAACATGGTGTGTCTGATAGTAAAATGATCTCTATTGTTAGCACCTGAGTGCATAGAACAGTTTGCTGTGTAATCTCTCCGATCATGTTACAGGAGATGTAGCAGTAGAAAATAAAGCAATATTACAACAAACCAATTAGACATAAACTGAATTGTCTACTATAGTCACATAATTGACAAAAGCCAGATGCACAATATGTGATATATATGTCTGTTTTATGGTCTGGATTCCTTCCATAGCATAATATAGTTCTATTGCCATATGGATTGGACAGCAATTGCTAGCAGTTTGTCTTCTTATGATACAGGCTGTTTGAAAAGAAAATTCCAAACCAACCTCTAGCATATATATATATATATATATATATATATATATATATATATATATATATATATATATATATATATATATATATAAAATGCTGAAATCTGCATATTTCCCAATTGGCATTAAAAGAGCCAATCAAATCGCATCAAAGTACAAAGTGGGCTGAGCTCATCTGCATACAAACTCCAGATTTAGCTGACCAGTTAAATATTTAGCTAAATGTTAAATCTTGTAACTAGATTTATAAATTATATCTGAATGTACACATTTAAAAAATATTTATTTATTTTCACAACATTTATAAATCTGGGGAAAAAATACAAGATTTAATTTAAATCTGGAACAAAAGATATGTTAAAATATGAACGCTTTTTTTTAATATAAACATCTGAATTATAATGCACTTTATAAAAAAATTATAAAAAAATGAAATGGGGAAACAACCAAAAAATACAAATAATAAAAACTGTTAATTTAAGTCAACTCCATCAAAATATGAATGCCCACCCGTACATTTTCATATCTTGAATATTAAAAAGGAAAACTGAATCCCTCTAGCTATGAATATGTTAATTAAATTATTGGTAAGCTATGAGAAAACAAATGTACTGTATAATAGCTATCTGAATTCACACTTGCCATAGACTACGTGCATATCATGACCAATTGAATAATAATGATTTTAAATATGGCCTTTGTCCATCAGAATTATGCTCGTCATAAAATAATCATTACAGTTTTTCATAACATTCAGTGAAGGAGGAGTAAATAATGAAATTCCCCATCTTGTTGATGTTGTTGTTATTATCTGACTTTTATTATTTAGAATGGAAGAAGTACAGAGAGTATTCTTGTTTCAATGGACTACATAAGTGAAGTTTACTTTACATAAATGTAAGAATCTTCATGACTGTACAGTGACTTGTGGTTGATTTATAAAAAGTAGCATGGGGTTGAAAAAGTTTATTAGTAAACCATTGTGACAGAGAAAGAATGAATCTCCCTCCCGACCTGTGAGGGCACTGTGTAAAGGGAACAAACTGGATGGTCTGACAATTCATTCTAGGGAAAGGTGGAAGTCGGCCATCTAGAAAGGGGGCGGAGCCATGGTACACCAATTCATCACTCCAGACGGGAAGTGATGTGGGAACCGCAGATTGGAGGAAAAACGGTTGCACTCGCTAACCAACGGGGCGTGGCTGACAGCACAAACGAGGACGTGGCTAAGCGAGTTGTTCCTTTGTTATGGTTGAGAAAGAACTGTGTTTGTTTGTTTTGTCGCTTCTAATTGTACTCGTTTGTTCTTATTAGACGGCTAACACGTACCGGGAGCTGCCGCTTAAGGCCAGCACCAACCCGGACAACACTTCACCACTGTACATGAATAAATTGTATTTCACCACTTGCATGTTAGCACTCACTCTGGACTTGTGATTGTGTTTGTGTCTTTGTGTGTATTTATACTGTGTTTATTATTTCGGGACTGTAACCTGTTGTTTAAAACTGTGCAATACCTGCTGTGTATTGCCTGGGATTATTATTTACGGTAGCAACGACCTGAATTAAAAACGGAAACCAATAAATAATTGTTTGGACCGTGAACTTTGTGGTCTGTCATCTGTTATGCATTGCATCACTTCTACACCTGCACACTGCAAACCACTTTGCCACAACCATGTATAAACCTACTGACATACAGTACATTTGAGTCCTGTGAATTATTTTTTCAACGGGTGACTTATTGTATCTTTACTGAGTGGAAATTATTCCTTCCTTCATGTGAGCTGGATAAAGAGTTGAGCTCCCTGATCTCAGACTCGCATTTCTGCATCACCCCACACTTAGGGCTATCAAGGCTTAATAAGCCCAGGCTCAACACCTTGGCCTATAGTGGTTCCAACACCCTGCTTTGAAAATGTCAGTTGGAGTGCTTAAGAATCTATTTTTAAATGTACATGATAGAATGAATCACAGTAACGTTCCCTTCTGGAATTCTCATGGAATAACTATAGCTGTGTGCTGTTTGTGTGCTACCACCTTTCCTACCACCAAGGTTTTTTGTTTTTTCTATTTTGACATAACCCCTTATATATATATATATATATATATATATATATATATATATATATATATATATATATATATATACACACACACACATTTTACTCCTGGTAATTTTTTTTTTTTTAAATGTGTTTAAAAATGAAATATTGTGGTGGATCTGATCAGATTGAGGCTTCATTTTTGCTTTTGCACATATGCAGTCCTTCAGGCATCTGCTTGTTTTGCATTTGCAATACTTTTTCATGGCTTCCTTCGGCTTTGAGTCCTTAAGCATCATAAGGGGTACCAACTTGTCATGCACAATAAATCTACCAAAAATTGTATAAATGAGCCCATCTTCCTTACCCATAATTGCTTCAGGCCTGGAATTTGTGTGCTGTAGTAGATGCACATAAGGATGACATCTGTGTTAGTAGCTTGAACTATAACTCTCCTGTAGCCTAGGTTTTGGACCCCCAAGTATTAATTTAAATCCTTGAGGCTGTTTTGTATGGACTGGACTGGACTGACCTTGCTTCTCCTATGTAGCGGAGAAGATTTGATTTATTTTGGGGATTCTTGATAAAGGTCTTCCATTCAGGAATGGAAAGAGAATCGCATGGCTCATACTCTTTACTCCTTCCTTGTGTCTTTTTTCTCCTTTCTATCTCTTCACTTTTCAGACTTTATGCTAGGCTAACATCATATCTATCATCATATCTATCTAAATTGATGCAGTCGTACAGTTTGGGCTCAAGGTGGAGTATTTTCTTTCAGTACTTACCCTGCAAGTCATTGAAAGTGATGCTGTCAAGGTGTTGGCAACGCTACAGAAAAGCCATAGCATCTACAACCAATAATGTGTATTCATCTGAATCTGGTAATTGATCGTACTGTCTCCAGGAATCTCCCAATTGCTTCCCAAGTAATCTGATTTGTTGACTTTTCACATAGCATAGCCTTGCTGAAGGTCTAGGTCAGGTTCAAATAAGGAGGAGGAATAATTTGTCCATTCATGGCTAAAAATAGACAACTTTTTCTCTTCATCCAGGTCTTGTGCAAAGTACAGGCTTCTGACAACTGCACTCTCTTCATCATACATGGATTTTGTTCTCTGTGCAGCAGAAGAAGTCTTTTTGGCACTTGCAAACATTTGAAGCTTCACAACTTCTACTTTTTCACTACCATTCTTTTGTGTATAAACTAAAGCTGCAAGTCCCTTCTCTTTGGCTTTCACAATGTCATGTGATTCACATTTTTGGCCAGTAGAGATGTTCAGTAACTCTGTGACATTACAACAAAATGGGTTGATCATTTTCCCATGAACCACATCTTGTATTTTCCTGATGGTGTCTGCATTTTTCTTTGCTTGGCATTCTGAGTCTTCATGGTGTTTCTGATCATACTGGCGCAGCTGTGCCATTGCTTTTGTCTGCTCATAGACTGGTGTCAGTACTGGTAAGGCTCGCAAGTATTTCTCCATAGCAGCAGGCTTACACCATGGAAGAGTTGGGTCTTGGCATCGCGGTTGTATGTCTTCTCAATGGCCATATCGGACCAGATTCCAATGAACTTTCTAGATGTTTGTTGCACAGTGAAGTGTCCATCTCTGAAAGCACAGACAACATCAGGAGCCACTGAAGACAGTTCTCTCAGGGTAGCCAGGTAATGGGGAATACAGGAAACATACTTGTAATGTCTAGCTGCGACCAGATATGGAAGCATTTTCTCAAGTTCAGCTAGGTGTTCCTCCCAAAGGCCAGCTCATTCAGCGTGAATGTACCATTTCAGGATCATTATCATGTCCGTATACATGAGGCAGAGTTTTGCAGTTGGAGATGTGCAACACAATTCATCATAACCATAAGAGTCTGTATTTTCTTCAGAGACTCTGATGCACTTGAGCATGCCTTTCACGCCTTCTCTGCATCCTTTTCTGACATGACCTCTGTGAGCTGAAGGATGCTCTGAGAAAGTAATGACAAACATTCAAGATCTTTGTCTTCTTCACTTGACAACCACTTCTCAAAGGATTCCCAATGTAATGCAAACATCCTACTATGAACCAAGCTATGTGCCCTCAGCATGGCATAGTAATCTCTGCCTTCCATGATCTGATTTGCTGTTCCAGGTAAACAAACATCACCTTCCACAAGTATGTCATCAATTCCAGTTTTACTCATCAAGTATCCAATAGCACCCATAACGTTTAGTGCAATATGAAAGCTACCCATACGAAGTATCACTTTGTTGTACTTCTCTGGTTTCTTTTTTTGTAAACCAAGGGCAATGTCATAGATGGCCTGATAACATGTCACAATGGTGAATTCTTGGTCCATTTTTCTGGTGACATTAATGCAGTACTGAATAGACCTCAGGATTCAGGATTGGCAGGTGACTGGGGGAAGAAAGGTCCATATCCTATTTCAGTTGCTTGAATATCCTCCAAGATCAGGAAATCCTGAAATGCACTCCAGGTAGGAACCATGAATTCACATTCTGTTACATCCAGAAGATGGATGGGACAGATCTGTACCAGGTTCCATGGACAGCTGAGGTGATCCAGTCGCTCACATGTTTTCTCGGGCTGCTTAGCCTCTGTTGCTACATCTGTTGCTACACTTTTGGCAATCTCTCAGGGTTAAGTGGTTGCTTGCAGTCTGAAATGCTTTTAGATTTTTGATAGAGGTCTCACAGGTTTTGAGCACAGGTATGCTAGCCACAGATTGTATCTCTTCATCTTTGTTCAAGTACTGATAGATTACATGTGTTGTGCCATGCATTGATCTGCCATCTTTTGTGCAATCATGAAAATCTAAGTTATCAATGGCACAGTGCGTAAATCTACCTGGCTTCACATTTTTTGGTATGAAGAACCCATCTTGAAAGACTTCGTCATCAACTGCAGTTGCCACTGCTGTTACATATCTCTGTAAATCTTGATAACTAATGCTGTTGCTAAATCTATTCAGGAGTGTGATTGTTTCCTAACTAGTTGTTTTAAGTATATGAAGTGCAGTGCTGACATGCTTAGGAGTTGGGATACATGAAACAGCTGCACAGATATCTTGAGCAAGATTAAGAACTTGTTCATGCTGTTTGGGATTTAGATTGAATCTCCCATCTTCATATATATATTAACACTAGAAGGACCAGAGATATACCTAGAAGCCCCCCAGCAGTCTTTCTGACGGCTGTATTCAAAACACTGTAAATAGTATAACGAAAGGAGAAACAGTCAGATGTAATTCGTTTTTTTTATTGAGTATGTCACATAAACATCTGAACAACCGAAGCTTATATATACAGTATATATATAATGTGCAAAAATTTTAGGCAGGTGTGAAAAAATGCTGTAAAGTAAGAATGCTTTCAAAAATAGACATGTTAATAGTTTACATGTTAATAGTTTGGCTGTTCCTCACCCAGTTTTATTCCTCCTACACAGCTGTTTCTGTTTCAGTTAATGATTGTGTTTCAACCTACATATTGAATTGATGATCATTAGCACCTGTTTGGTATAATTGTTTAATCATACACCTGACTATATGCCTACAAAATCCCTGACTTTGTGCAAGTGTACCTAGAAGAATTGATGCTGTTTTGAAGGCAAAGGATGGTCACACCAAATATTGATTTGATGTAGATTTGTCTTCTGTTCACTCACTTTGCATTTAGTTAATTGATAAATATAATCTATTAACATGTCTATTTTTGAAAGCATTCTTACTTTACAGCATTTTTTCACACCTGCCTAAAACTTTTGCACAGTACTGTATATATATATATATATATATATATATATATATATATATATATATATATATATATATATATATATATATAATAAGCTTCGGTTGTTCAGACACTTTGGGAGCAGGGGAAAGATTTTTTGATTTTTTTTATCTTCAGGTTAACTCTGAAGGTACGTGAAATGACCCCACCCCCCACCTAAACAAAAACAAACAGGCTGCAAAACAGAGATGGACTACTTGAACACATTTTTTTTTAAAAAATAATATGAACTATCTTGATTTTTATAAGTAACGGGCATCACAATTCACAGAAAAAGGTACATGCATTTATCCTTTAATTTTAATCAATCCGTCTTTTAAACTATATATGTAACATATAATCTTGGCAGTTTAAAGACCTACCAAAAAGTTTTTTTTTGTTTTTTTTTTTGTGAACAGCATTGCTCATTTACTGACTAACACGAGTTGCACTCAGGTTTGGAATATGAAATTAAATATCAAATAAAACTAGTCAACAACCATTATTTATGACTAACAGGTACAATACTTAAGAACATAAAAAATAGAAATATCGAGGTTTGCTGGCTGAGCTAGAGACTGTGTTTAACTCAGTGTGCAGTGTGTGCGCGCAAAGCAGAGACTTGTGTTGATGTTGGGGATTTGAAATGATTGAAAACCGAGTATAAGAGTACAGATACATTAAGGCTTGTTTTACATATAAGTCAATATTTCCGACAAAGCAGGCCTTACTAAAATAAGTGTCCAAACAACTGTAGGCGGCGGTGTCATGTTAAACCATTTTTAAGAGCTTTTCTTGCACTTGGATCCCTGACTACAAGCTCTTCCTATAAATTAGACATTTAACTTAAAGTCTGTTTAATGCCTCTGCTCCATATCTGACAGCTGCCGCCTCCACTGTCATATCTCAATGACAATTACGATTCCCTGCAATCAACAACCATCAAAGTTAACGACATGTCAGCTTTTCTTCCATCTATCAAGCTCCAGGGCCTTTCTTTGACAGACTAATTATAGTGTGCATTTGCTAAGACCTTGTTCTTTACGTTTTAAATGACTGACTAATTATTCTTTAATAAAGAAAGGTGCCTCAAGACACATGGCTCAAATGCAGACCCACATTATAAAATAATTTAAACACTTACTGGGATTTTTTATTTTTTTATGATTCAAGTACAATTGTCACGTGTCACAGAAATGCAAAAGATAAATAGCAGCATTCACATCTAAGAAAAACACTTCCCAGCTTGGAACTACTGTACTTTGGAAAACCGGACAATCAGAAAAATGTTTGTTCCTGTAAAGTCAATGAGGCTCACCTACTGGACTCGACAACAAAGGTATAGAACCTTGGATCAGAGTAATCCAAGTAGTGCTTCATAACAATTCTACAAATCTAAACAGATCTACAGCATTGCTTATCTATGTAGGCAGCATGCCAGAAAACATGCCTGTAAAATGATCTGCGATGTGCAGTCAGATACCCAAAGGCCTTGTAGGTATCTGCCTGTTGATTTTTAGTGGCTAATATATTTTAATCCTGAACTAGATGTTCCAAAGAAGGCTCCAATTATGATTTAGAGTGCATTGTATCAGCTCAAGGAATGAACTTGTTTTAATTTAAAATCCTGACGGGTGATTCAGTGGCTCAACACATCAGTGAATCGGCCTTCTTTTTCCTGAGGGGTTCCAGAACTACCACATGAGTTGGAAAATAAATACTAGGTGCTGGTGGATAGCATGCTCATGATGCCTTGGATAAAGGCGTCTGCCAAATAAATAAATAATAATGATGATGATGCAATACACATTAATACATGTTGCTTTTAACTTATAACAGTGGTGGAACTTTCAGTCCTGGTCTTTGTTCCAATCCTGTCCTAAATTGTTTAATTGAACCAATTAAACCTCTACTACCCAAACCCTGAAATAGTTCATTATCTCACTGGAGTGGAATGACCCTCCAGGCCCCTGATTGGACACCCTTCATTTATAATACTAAACTGTCTAAGAAACTGGAATAAATGGGCATACATGTGTGTAATAATGCAATTGGTGTGAAGCTGATTGGCTAAATAAACAAATGTTTTATAACACTTTTTATAATAGAAATAATGTCTGCAACTAAGACTGGTTGGGCATACGCAATGGCATTCAACTTGTGATGCCTGATGTAATGTAACAGTCTATCAGAAACACCATTAGACAATACTATGCAACTCCCATTACACTGAAGTGTGATTTTTTCCTAACGTGACAAAATCAGAGTTTCACCCTTGGAAGGCTGTCTGTACATTTAAGTTATCTTGCTTGAGAGACTGCCATCCAAAAAGAAGTGCAGTTTCAATTTCATCTTTTGTCGCTTCCAGTGGACATGCTTCTGCAAGTAGGTCAAAGAGAACATCACATAAAGTTTGAATCAATATTTATTGAGGAAATCCTTGTTGGTGACTCTGAGTGAATTAAATAATATACTGTACTGATCTGTTGCCAATCCATGCAGTGTAAGAGTGGCCCGGTACACCACTTTTATTTTTTTTGTGTGAATTTTGGTGGTTTGGTGGTGGGTTATCAACATTGGAGACCAAAACTCCTTCGGGAGAGCAGTGTGGTCCAGTGGTTAAAGTCCAGGGCTTGTAACCAGAAGATCACCGGTTCAAATCCCACCCTGCCACTGACTCACTGTGTAACCCTGAGCAAGTCACTTAACCTCCTTGTACTCCATCCTGCGGATGAGATGTTAAATCAATGTCCTATTGTAAGTGACTCTGCATAAAATGCACAGTTCACAGCCTACTTCTGTAAAGCGCTTTGTGATGGTGGACCACTATGAAAGGCGCTTTATAAAGATATTACTACTAATATTTATCCAGACGGGATGGAAAGCACAAGCCATGGCATTACAAGCTTGTGTCTGTATAGTTGGAAAAGAAAGATTTTTTTTTATGGAATTACATGGAAACTTACAAGGTGTGCCTTGACCAACTGCAATAACAATTTAAGGTGTGTATTGGAATCCTTGTTTCATATTAATAACCATTATTATCTACAGTAGCTGGTTGTGCCCAATGCCAAGTAGTTTGCATCTAGGACTGCTGACTTTACTTGAGAATCTCAATTAATTGCACTTTGTTCAAGTTTAACGAAAACTTGATGGGTCTTATCACAACAAACCTTTATACTGGAAGTCTCGCAAAGTCAAATCCCTGTGATAAAAGGTATATCAAGTGATTTCAGTAGAACAAATGTTAGTTTCCTATTTAAGCTAGTAAATTAGGTTTAACTGGTATTACACTGACAGAATTGTCTCAAAATATACCAAATATGGAAACAGGAAAAGGTCCCATTCAGGGAGTGAATCTACAGTGTTGTGGCAGATTAAAAGGACTAAGGGTCACAGAGTCAGTTAGTGGATCTGGTGGGACTTGTTTAACACAGCGCTTAACCTCCCTCAGTTCCACACCAGCCTCTCCATTGGGGAAACAGTGCAACAGGAACAGCTGCAGGCATTCTTATGCAGATCAGTGGACTGCAAGCATTTCAACAGAACAGAAAGGTGAGCAAAGATATACAGTAAAATTATATTTGGGGAAACTAAGTAAGACATACTGTACAAAACACACATTCTATGACTTACATGTACAGTTTGTTGAATAATGTCTTACAAATGCTAAGTTTATGAAATTGCAACAATATATATTTTTTTTTTTGCCAGTGCAGTAAATTATTATTATGTATATCCTGGCAGATGATGATGCAATGAAGTTTAAAACAGCTGTAAAAATAGTGTGTCGTCTGATTTAAATGTTCCTTTTGGTAATTTGTAATTAAAGGCAGTTTGCTAAATGACAGCCAGAAAAACTTGTTCCACTGCATCTCAATTAGGGATGCAACGAATCCAGGATTCGGTTTGGGATTCGGCCCGAATGCCTACTTTTTGAGCAGGGTTCGGTGAACCGAATCCGAATCCTATATATCTGCCCAGACGCACATCCATTTTAATACATCCCTCCAATGTTTGCAGTTCTTCTTTAAATAAAAGACACAAATCTTGTATTGAACGTAACTGTTGTATTTAATAACAAGAACACGTTTGATGAACTCTGTCGCAGCTAGCTCTCAACTCCCTAAATTACTGGTGGCGCACACACTAAACACGTCACGCAGCTGCTGAATGCAAACATACCCCTGTATGCAACAGCACATTCACATCACACTTTTCATGGAGTAAAGTTATGCAGTAAACCTGTAATATATAGTAACGGCAAACTGTTGTAGACTTTTGTGCTTTGTTGCTTTGTCTGTCAAACATGCTCTAGAGATCATACTGAGATTGGTGCACAGAAATATATATTTTTTGTAACTTTACAACTGTTAGATGTGCTGCTGTACAGGTCTGATGGAAACGATCCTCGCAGGCAGGTGTGTGCTTTTGGTAATAATTAAGTAAAACAATTCAATTAATTTAGCGCCAGTTTGCACTATTTACACTCACTTTACTGACATTCAACAGTTTACTGACATTCAACAATTTTCTTGACAGTTTTTGTAGATTTGGTATTTGGCCGCATCGTTTGAGATGGATTCGGTATTTGGCTGAATCCCAAAAACTTGGATTCGGTGCATCCCTAATCGCTCCAGGAACAACTGTGTCAAGAAGAACCTGATTGAAAAAGGCATTTTCAGATAAATAAAGGTCTGGAATAGGATATAAAGTTGGGCAACACTATCATGCTGTTTAAATTGTACTCATTTACAATGTTCTGTCAGATTTGGGTGCATCAAAAGCAGACCTAACTAGGCCAGCCACAGACTGCAAAATCCCCTCTAATAGAGGCAGCTGGAGCTACAAGCAGTGTACCAACTTCTAGGCATTCTAATGCGCCTACCTAAAGGCCCTGTCTCATCCAGTGTATACAGCACATGTTACAGCACAGAGATCCTGCTAGCCATACAGGGTTTTAGTACTGCAGATACTGTAAAGTATGCAAGACAATCTTTCTCTAAAGCAAAATGTTGAACCCTTGAATTCAACATCACCACCATGATCCAGCAACCCCACGACCAACAAGTAACAGTGAGCGTGAATCAGAGTTGGAGTTGACTTTCAACAGCCAAAATGAATTTAACTCGTTTCAATGGGCAATCTGAATCAAAACATTACACAATATAATCAGTTCATCACACACTGATTATTTTTGTATTACCCACTTAGAACTATCATGAATCCTCTATTGTATCTACCCGGTATCTATGCTATATAATCTGATTTCCTTCTGTAATAGGCAAGCCCTGAATAGATCACCAATAAAATAACCTTAACTCTGAGCAGTATTTTTATGGGTGGGGCAGTGTATTGCTATATTATTATTTGTTCATTTAGCAGACGCCTTTATCCAAGGCGACTTACAGAGACTAGGGTGTGTGAACTATGCATCAGCTGCAGAGTCACTTACAATTACATCTCACCTGAAAGACGGAGCACAAGAAGGTTAAGTGACTTGCTCAGGGTCACCCAATGAGTCAGTGGCTGAGGTGGGATGTGAACCGAGGACCTCTTGGTTACAAGCCCGTTTCTTTAACCACTGGACCACACAGCCTCCTATATAAAGCCTCCTTATATAAACTATGTATACAGCATCTGCTAATTATTTTTGTCACACTAGGAGGCATGTGGTTAATACTTCCACCTCAGTAGTACTGCAACATTGCCACATACTTACTTACTACAAGCTCACAACTAGCAGTAAACAGGCTAATACTTTTCACGCTACGGTACAATGGGACAATGCTACTACTGATGGTGCCCATCGCCCCTCTGTAACTGAACAGAAAGGTAGCAGGCTGCGCAAGATCTGCCATTGGCTGGTGTTAAAATGACAGGAAATTAAATAACCTTTCAAGGCAATAATGTACATAAGGCTTTTCCATAATATAGTGTTTGAAACATGGTTACGGAAATGGAGCTTTAATAGTCTATGGTAAACAAGGTATGCCTTCCGCAGAGATTAAAGATGCCAATTATGGAGAACCAAAAACAATAAAACCACAATAAATATGTGAAGGGCATAAAATCAACTTTTTGATGGCCACTGTAGTTTCTGTTTGAAACTACAGTGACTGACCAGCAAACCACAAAGACTTCCACCGCATATTACGTACTGTATGGTAGACTTGAGGAGCCAAAACTAACAAAACTGACCTCCAGATCCAAACTAACCATGGACCACATTATTTTCTCTGTCTCTGTGAAAGGACATAAGCCCTGCTGGTGTAACTGGGGCTAAGATTGGCAGGGGTGGGGTTAATTCTGCCCCTGCCAACAATCACAGGTGTGGCCATTCCTCAGTTAGGTAATTGAGTGCTAATTGGGAAATGGCCACCTGTTTAAATGGGGGAGAAGTCATTTGTTTGGAGGAGGGAGTTAGGTGAGTGCTTGTGCTTGTGCTTGTGCTTGTGCTTGTGCTTGTGCTTGTGCTTGTGCTTGTGCTTGTGCTTGTCTTTACCTTTTGGCCCCTGTACCTTGTTTCTTTGAGTTTGTGTTTAATAAAAGTGCACACAAGTGCTTTAAAACTGCAGCTTTCTTTCTCTCCTGCCAGGAACCAGCCTTGCCAGTGATGCTACCATTTCACATCTCTAATATACATCACCATCTCTAATATGCTGTAAAATTTTTCGGAGACTTCATGTGGGTTTAGAAAATCGAGACCATTCCAGATATTGTCTTCAACAAGATGATTTTAAACAGAGTCCAACATTACAGGCATTCAACATTAACTCACTGACTGTTCACTCACTGCATAACGTGAGCACACACCACAAGCCACTAAATTTCTTCTCGAGGGCGGAACTGCGCTACCGTCACAACATTCCCTCTGGGAAACACTATCACAAACTCTTATTGATTTACTTTTAACCATTGTACTTTGTTTCACTTTCAGTTAACAATAAATCTTAATTAAACTTTCGAATTATTATAACTTCTACCCCTTGATAACCATTTAAATATAACCTAGAACTGTTACAATAGTAAAAGGTTTGTGCATTCTTACCCATTTTGATCTCTGAAGTAGATTTGGGTCTTGTCAGTACTTGGTTTGAAAACTTCCAACTCCAAAGAACACCAAATTATTATTTGATTATTTATTTCTTAGCAGACACCCTTATCCAGGGCGACTTACAGTCGTATGATGTCCCCCTGTGGTGGAACCAGCTTCCGGACTGCTCTGTCTTGCACTGCCTTCCGCCACCTCGTCAAGACCCCCCTGTTTAGACTGCACTTGTAGGTCTCTTGATCTACTCCTTTGTGGCAGAGTGTCCTGCGTATTTGTTATTTGTTTTTAGATTTTAAAAACCTTGTGAGGATGCGTGATCAGCTACTGATTATTTAACTAGCTGACAGTCATGCATCCTTAATAAACTCGTGCAGACTGTGGCCAAGTGGTAATAAAATAATTAACAGCTAGTTAACCCCTCGGCCAGAATATGAAAGCCTCCAGCTATCCGCGCTAAAGTGGAGAGTGTACAGAGGAGAGCACGGGAGAGCACGGGAGAGAGAGAGAGAGAGAGAGAGAGAGAGAGAGAGAGAGAGAACTGTTAAAAACAACTGCCAGCACGATACTTCTTTGTTTATTTGTTTGGCCCTTGTACCGTTTTGTTTGTTGTTTGTTTAAATCTTTTGTTTATTTTATTATTTAATAAAACGCTGAGCGCCGTTGCGTTCAGTTTCACCTGCCCATTCATTGTTTATGTGTTGTTTCTTCCTGGTCCGTGACATCATCGCAGCAACAGCTCGGCCACACCCTCCTACTATGCACTGGACTTGCCTGACTTACGCACCATGTTACTGGATCCTCAGGTAATGCATTATCATACTACAAATATGTCATTGTAGATATAACTTGTTGTGATCCTAACTTGTTGCATCCTATTTTATATTGTATTTTAGTATTATTATTTGCACTTACTGTGAACTATACTGTATGTAAATATTAATCTTGCATTGTAACCCTGTACTGCCCTGCAACACCTGTAAGTCACCTGGGATAAAGGTATCTGACAGATAAATAAATACAGCAGTAATAATAATAATAATAATAATAATAATAATAATAATAATAATAATAATAATAACCACCCAACTAAACCATTCTGTTCCCAAAGACTGATACTGACAGCCCTTACTGGCCGACATTTAGTTAAAATGATATATAGACATTTTAGATCTTGACTATTTTTTTTTATTTGAAACCCACTGGCCAGGATGACTCACTCAACTAAACTAATGCCATTTCTACTGACATGAAAGGGTATCATCCCATTACTGTCATGAACAAAATATGTCTGATTTGAAAAGATATTGAACTACATGTGGTCTTCTTTCAAAGGATATTTCTGTCCACAAAGAGAAAATCTTGTTAAAATAGCTTGTAGAAAATCAGCCACCTGCTGTCAATCTCTACATTAAAACACCTCCCAGAATATTTTCACCATATGAAGTTACAGAGAATACCATCAAGCAATTACAATTGCCAGTTGATAGAGTTGTCATTAATTGCATTCATAATTGGATTAAATATATGTTATGGTTATCTGTAAAAAAATAAATAAAGAAAATGCCATGGGAATATATGTTTCATTTTTATTTCCTCTAATATTATTTTTTAACATGAGTTTGTGTGATGCTGTGCTCATCTTACCACCTTCCAGGACTTTAAATAATAATGAATTTAATTGAATGAATTAAATAGCTAAAAATTAGAAAGTCAACACAGTCATGATTTTAACAAAATTGGGCAATTCACATTACCCCAGATAAGGATAGGGCATAAATATGTTAAGAGTATAAGAAGAACATAAGAAAGGTTACAAACGAGAGGAGGCCATTTGGCTTATCTTGCTCGTTTGGTTGTTAGTAGCTTATTAAACACAGAATCTCATCAAGCAGCTTCTTGAAGAATCCCAGGGTGTCAGCTTCAACATACTGGGGAGTTGGTTCCAGACCCTCACAATTCTCTGTGTAAAAAAGTGCCTCCTATTTTCTGTTCTGAATGCCCCTTTATCTAATCTCCATTTGTGACCCCTGGTCCTTGTTTCTTGTTTCAGGTTGAAAAAGTCCCCTGGGTCGACATTGCCAATACCTTTTAGAATTTTGAATGCTTGAATCAGATCGCCACGTAGTCTTTGTTCAAGACTGAATAGATTCAATTCTTTTAGCCTGTCTGCATATGACATGCTTTTTAAACCAGGAATAATTCTGGTCACTCTTCTTTGCAGTCTTTCTAGAACAGCAATATCCTTTTTGTAGCGAGGTGACCAGAACTGAACACAATATTCTAGATGAGGTTTAAGCATTACTTCCCTTGATTTAAATTCAACACTTTTCTCTATATATCCAAACATTTTGTTGGCTTTTTTTATAGCTTCCACACATTGCCTAGATGAAGACATTTCTGAGTCAACATAAACCCTTAGATCTTTTTCATAGATTCCTTATTCAATTTCAGTATCTCCTATATGGTATTTATAATGGACATTTTTATTGCCCGAGTGCAGTACCTTACACTTTTCTCTATTAAATGTCATTTGTCATGTGTCTGCCCAGTTCTGAATGCTGTCTAGATCATTTTGAATGACCTTTGCTGCTGCAACAGTGTTTGCCACTCCTCCTATTTTTGTGTCATCTGCAAATTTAACAAGTTTGCTTACTATACCAGAATCTAATTAATGTAGATTAGGAATAGCAGAGGACCTAATACTGATCCCTGTGGTACTCCACTGGTTACCTCAGTCCATTTTAAGGTTTCTCCTCTAATCAGTACTTTCTGTTTTCTACATGTTAACCACTCCCTAATCCATGTGCATGCATTTCCTTGAGTCCCTACTGCATTCAGTTTGAGAATTAATCTTTTATGCGGGACTTTGTCAAAAGCTTTCTGGAAATCTAAATAAACCATGTCATATGCTGGTAATATGTTGGTATCCATGAAGAGATGACAATCTATCCCCCCAAGAGCAATAGTTTACAAATATTATCAATTTACAACTACAATAATGTACAGTAAAATAACTACGTGGGTTTTTTTATTTATTTATTTTTTACCCAAAAATAATTGTTGGTATTGAATGTAGTACCAGCCTTGACTGTCAGCAATGCAAAAATTAAAAGAGTAAAATTAAGACAAGTGTCCCTTGACTACCATATACATGAGTTTAAAGGTACTTCAGCTGCCATTAAACATTTCAAGGTTATGACTTCCAAGTTACATGGGCAAAACTTCCAACTCCCTAGGATACACAGAAGGCTCAAATGGAAATTTACATTGATAAACAGAAAAAGGCCTGAATTCAGTCAACGGGAAAAAAATGAAAGTCAGTGGTGAAGGGAGCAGTGAGGGCCTTCACAAGTTAGGCAGGGCCCTTTTAATGTAGCCAGGAGTGCCAATTATTTAGGGAAAGACTAAGGGATTTGAACTCTGAACAGGTCACCGCATGAGGCAAACACTCCACCCTGACATGGGATGTGAATAGTGAATTGTGTGAATAACCTTTTTTAATTGGACTCAAAACAAACCGGATTCACCCTTGTCAAAGCCCCTACCAATTTTAACACAAAGTCATTGCAGACATATTTATCACTTAATTAGAAAACAATTCAGTACCATCAGCCAATCAGCTTCCAGCTCTAGCGAGCTTCTATCAGATGGCAGAGGCCCGCTGAAACGTCACAGAATCAAACTTAAACAATCCGCCCAAAGGGACAGATTTTTTATTTTGATGTGCTGTAATGAAAGCTCAGTTCACATCAATTGGACATCAAATACTAAACAGACACAATAGGTCCAAAAGTAATTCATTATCCACCAAAGCCAGCCAATCAATACTTTCCACTGACGAAAGCAACCCGTAACTGCTGAGTCAGCCAATCACAACCTGTCAGCTCGACTGGAGCTCAGCATCTTTGAACAACAAAACGAGACACAGACAATTCAGTAATATTGCTCCATTCAGATATCTAGCACCGTCCAGATAAACTATAAGCAACTCTGACAAGTAAAAAGTTTTTTTTTTCTCTCTAATTATATATGTGATTCTTTATGAACATTTTCGGGACTATTTTCCTGAAATGTTTCTCAGCGGAAGGGTACCTGATGAATCATTACAAGTTCAAGGTAAATCTAGGTTTTAAAGTGTTTTTCTAAAGGAAATAATGAGAACAATTGTTTTCTAACAGTGATAGTGCTCTCTCGATGAAAGCTCTGCCATGTGGTAGTTGACCGTGACTTTCATTAGAGCTCTTGACTTCGGCTCAGGATGCATAACTCCTGTCATGGTAAATTACCATGGAAGCGTTCATTGACTATCGCTTAAGTAATAACCCTCTGTCTTGTCATAACTCGTTCCCTGTAGAGACCATAATACAATGTATTGGGGCTTTGAAGAGACTGGATCTTGATAAATTGGGCCAAGTGACTAGCAGGACTGAATATGAAATACTACTCTACAGTACAACAGTACATTTTCAGTGCTTTGTACCTGATGTTTTTCAAACAGCAGTCTCTCATTAATATATTATTTTAACAGTATGACATAATAAAATGCTTAAAAAGCCATAATTGCTTACAATGGTTGTTGCTCTTTTTAATGTGCTGTGATTCCCTATGATGTATATGACTACAATAGTATGATTAAGCTTGGAAAGCCCAGTTAATGTACCACAGAAGTCATGGTGCAATCACCTTAATTTCTTAATGCCATTTTCTTTTAGTCTGTTTTTCCTTTACGATACAACATAAAATACACAGACTAATGGTGGGTGTAAGCCACCTGGCTGGCTGATTTTCTGGATAATTGGACCACACCCTGAAAGTAACAAGGTATTGCAAAACCAAAAACTACTGAAAGCACATATTGTAGCTGTGCTTTTTCAAAAGCCCAGCGTTGCCAGTTATGAAGCTTTACAGCCTGCAAAACACAAATAAAACATGTTAATTGATAATTTGGTTAAAATAATTTGGGACAGTCGACTCAGATCTTTTTTTTTGCATCTATAAACTGTACTGTACCATGATAATAACAAGGAGATAATAACAAGAAAGCCCACAGTACACATCTATATTGTTTAAAGTCTTCTCAATGTAAATTCTAAACAAACTCCAAAAATTTTGATAACTTAACATACATTTTGTGAAACTCTGTGTTAATACCCTACCAGTATGTTGAATCATAAATGTGTGTTATGAAAGCTTAACTCTCACTGACTGGTAGGGAATATATGTGTGATGTGTACAACAGACATTTTCATTTTGCATTTCTTTTTTATGAAAATATCAATGTGTCTATCTTTTTATAATCTAATCTATTGACACCTATGGTTGTAATTAATTCTACCATTACCACTGCCCTATTGTCATACAGTAAAAGGTGTGATTTACAAGGTTGCTCTTCTTTGGCTGCCATCAGCACCCAATACTGGGTTCTTGCATAGCTCTGTGTACCTGAGCTTAAAGTAGCTGCCATACACCAGTCTAAAGAAACAAAGATATTTACAAGAATTTGCAGCTTACAGGTAAAATGACATCAATATGGTGAACACTGTAAAATGAGAATTCCAGAGGTGCTTGGCAGATTTTTTAATAATTGTGCAAACAGTAACTTTATTTGCTGATAGTGGAGAGGCTGACTGTAGGGAAGCCATGGGCAGAGGGACAGAATAGCTGCCCTCCCCCTTAGACGAGGCCAAAAAAAACAGGTGGAGGCTGGGGAGGAGGAGACGAACTCTGATGTACAGTGGGGACGAATGGATTGAGGTAAGATATAAAGCCCTTTCTGGCTGATCATTGGACGTGTTGTTTATCGAATGACGAATTAAATACTAGCCATTTGACTGACGAATGTTCTGGAAATGGGGGTGCCTTCTATGTTTGATGTTAACGATTTGAGTCATTTGAATCTAGCTTAAATGTGAGTTCCCTTCCTGAACCACCACTTTGCTAAATAAATTGTGACAGCAAAAACGCAAACCCCTGGTAACAGTTGCTAATTTACGAAACTGAAAACAGAAACCTGGAAAATGTTACTGAATGTTGCCATATAATTCACAAATACAAACCAAGAGAAATATATTCAACCCACCCTTAATTGTTTTAATTTGATGTTTGTATCCAATTGACTTAGTCTTTGAAAAAGTAAAAAAAATAAACAGCTTGTTGTGTCTTAGCCTGTTAAGCAACAGCACTGCTTTCTTAAGCTTCTTTCACAGTATCCCATAAGCCTCCTATTCATCTACTGCATTATTTTCTTCGCATTCATCTAAATGAAATAGATGGCTTTATGGTCTAAATCCAATGTGTCTTACTGAGTTTTTATTCTGACTACTATTTGTATCTCAATGTTCTTATTTCAAGGGTTCTTTAGAGGACACACCTTTGCTCATATTTGTTGTTCTTTTATTGAAAACATTTTCTTTGCTACAGTCTTTCAAGACAACACAAGAAATCTGATTATATGAGTTTTTTTTTCCCTCTTGGCAAACAGTGAGCACCAATCTTATTTATTATTCATTTCTTAGCAGATGCCCTTATCCAGGGTGACTTACAATTGTTACAAGATATCACATTATTTTTACATACAATTACCCATTTATACAGTTGGGTTTTTACTGGAGCAATCTAGGTAAAGTACCTTGCTCAAGGGTCCAGCAGCAGTGTCCCCACCTGGGATTGAACCCACGACCCTCCGGCCCTCCTTGTTACACAGGTAAAAATATTTGTTTTTAGACAAAAATAAAAATCTGGGATAGCAGCAGAAAATATGTTAAGGTAACAAACAGCAGAAAACGAAAGATGACTATGCAAATTCACATTTCTGTAGTCGCTGGATCCTAGGGCACTTTATTCCTTTTTATGGTGTGCATTGAATTCTGATAACAACATTCAACAGGAAGATGCATTAAAACATACAGATCGTTAGCTATTTAAAATATAATTTGAAATTCTGTACACCTTTCACAAAATGAAAAAGGCGAGTAGCATGAACAATGGTTTTGTATTTGTATTTTACCAAGTCAGTTACCAGGCAGTCTTCCATGGAGCTTATGACAATTCTCCCATTAAAAATTCTCCTTGTGTTTTTCTTAATTGTAATGATGTTTTTCTGATTATTAGACAAGCCCTAGGAGCAAACCCTTGTGTAGAAGAAAGCTCCTTCAGGTATTGTCAAGTTTTGTCATAGTTTCCTCCTGCCTTCTAAAATCTCCTCAGATGTAGGTCTGACACGTTTTCATCGTTTGCTGTGACAGCTAGCCGCTAAGGGTCAATGGACTTTGACATGAAAAAAAACATACCTACTACATTTTAGCACAACTTCTTGGTCTGCATTGTTATTGATGTACAATACAGAGAAAAATACAGAGAACCAAATTAGATGTTGAGTTACAGGAGAATGTGTGTCTTAGTGAGAGCAGCACAGTATATTGCAGTCTGAATCACTGCTGCACTACTGCACTGCACTAAATTGCAAACTGCTGTGCATAAAATATTGTTTATAGAAATAAATACATTTTTGGGTTACCAAGTTGAGCTTGATGTTTTTTTTTCATGAAAGAGCAGTTACACTAAAAGTATATAGTGCTAAGAAAATAATTCCATTATTTTATATAACGTGTATTACCATCACTTCATAAGACACTATCCTATATTAGATATTATAATAACGTGTATTGCCATCACTTCATAAGACACTATCCTATATTAGATATGCACACTTTATGTTAAACGTGAATTTGATTTGCATGTTTTTTTCTTTTTTTTTTCAAAGGTATAAATTAACAATATTTACAGACCGCTGTTTTGAGCCAATATGACATACATTGTCATAACATGCAATTCAATAATAGTTTAAGATCCAGGCGATTGTAAAGTCTCTTTACGTAAAGGGTTGATTTGTTTTCTTTTGCACCCTGCCTTCCCTCTGCTCCATTTCAATGTAAAATTATAACAAATAATATAATCCAACCCTTATTACTACTGTATAGTTCGATAGTGCAACATGGAATTTATTCATAACAGTTGCCTAACATAAGCAGCCTACAGCTGCAGAGTATAACTTTTTGGTACAGGATAATGAAACATGACTGGGGAATAATTACAGTATGATTGCCTTTTTTAAATTGCTGCAGAAAACTGTTACAATATTAACATCATTGTGCTTTATGGTTACTTTACATCAGAACCATATTATTACACGCTAATGTTTCAGTTTGACAAAAGGAAAAGCGATTTATTTGCTTAAGAGACAACCTTTTTATAACAAGAAGCAGGACCACATATAAAAAGAACAGTTCAATTAGGACTATCTATGGTAAATAATTCATAAGAAAAAATAATGTGCCACAAAGAAATGTACTGATAGTGCAATACAAAAACAGATCTAGTCTAGCAAAAGTGGACAATGATTTTCGACAGACATGTTTTTAACTGTACCCTGTCTGTAGCAAATAACTGCTTGAACAAGCGTTTTTATTTTGTTGGGTCCAGCAGCAAAATGTAAAGCAATTCATTCTGCACTTTGACTGCAATCTAGTACACGCTGTACCATTACTTCAATTGTAAATCATAGAAAACCTGAACTTAAGTGCACTCCGCCATTCAATGCAGTTTGATAATCTTTGAAAAAGCAGAAATGTCTTTGTCCACATAAAAAAACATAAAGATTGATGTAGCGACAGAAATAAACACTATTCTTCTGAACATGAAAAAATTATGAAAGAGGTTGTGAAGGGGTACACCCCGCCCCTGTGTGTATTGTATGGTTTTGTATTATTATTATTTGAATGCATTGTAGCGTTTCGCCGGAGGCAAGAAACAGGGAAGACACGCTGCTTTCAGTTTAATTGTTTTTATTCCTTTGAACGCTATCTCAGCATCCCCACAGAGACCACTGCTCTGTCCGCTTCGCTGTATGTCAGGAATCACACCACTGAACGATGCTGCAGCCCTCCTTATTGGCTTAGCCCACACCCTTATGCAAAACGGAACCAGGCTCCGGACACATCCCATTGGCCCTCAGCCGCACGCCAGGACCAATGGGCACAGACAGACAAACAACAACCAATGAGGGTGCACAGATAACAACCAATGGGAACAGATCAGGGCAGACAAACAAACAGCGGGTTACATGGTACGGTAAATAATAAATAAATAAATACACACACAAAAGGTAAACAAGCAATGTCGGAATACAGCGGGGAGGGAATAACACACACAGTATGCAAACACAAACAGACAGCAGGGAGTACGGTACATAAACACAAATGCACAGATTGCTACAGTACTGTTTATATGTGTAAAAACACGTTTTGTGAAAGTGTTTTCGTTTGTTCAAGCCTTTTATTTATTATCAAAACGTGTAAGCAGCGCTTTCATACCCCAGTCCTGTGTCTGTGTCCGTTATCCTTCCTTGTCTGACATCACCACAAGCCATCCGGGTCACAGAGGTGTATTTGTATTGCACCATTGCATTACCCTCCCTTTAAAAAATGGTTTGCTTTAAAAATGGTCTGCTCCCAATTTCTAGACTCTCAGAAGCCACCACTATGTCAAAACTGACCCCAAAGTAAACCTGTAAGGCAAAGTGTATTTGTTATGTCTGTTAAATGTTTTAGCACATGAGTGGTGTATGTGTGAAAAGCAGCTCATCATTTCATCATTTCATGCCTTATTAATTATAAAAACACGTTTGGTACCAAATGCCCAATATTCTAGGCTCTTTCTGTGGTAGAAATGCTATTAATCTGTGTGCAAACCTGCAATCAAGTGCCCCAACAGCCCAGGCTCTTGAAGCTTAGTGCTTAGAAACAATTAAATACAGTGCTAATTCATTTTTAATTGGACCTTTTCAGAAGCTTACTTTACTATAACAGTCCCTTTGATGTGATGAACTCATGTCAATTGCTGTTTTATGACCAAATGAAAACACATAGGGTTAGCAAAATCTGTTCACGTGTATACTTATCAATTATTAAGTATTTGTAAAACAAAATCAGGTAAATCATATAAGAAAATAAGTCAAGTGGATACCTTTAGTGTATTTCATAATCAACACAGAAACTTTTCGCAAGTTGAAATCAGTATACTTGGTTTATCAAGCAAAGTTGCAGCTCTGCTAATTTAACACTACTGTATCTATAATCTGTAAGCATGATACACAGAATGTTCAAACATACAGTACTAAGATTTACCACGGCTATGATTTGCATTCCATGAGGATTCAGCTTCTATATTATTGCATTTCAGGGTCTGTAAACAGCTGCTACTGCACTCTGGCAATGGGCCAGAACAATAAAGAAAGTAGCATATAAAAGTGTTAAAGTGAGATTAAAAGGGAATCACTTTTAAGCTTACCTCAGCTCAGGGTGGAGGTTGTTGGGGTGTCATGTCTCCAAAAGACAGCCAGTGGTCAATTAACCCAAAATCAATTCTTTCTTATCCAGTAAAATATTATCCCTATCCTTTTGCTCATTGCATACCTGTAGGGAAAAAAAAACTCTCGACTTCCAAATTGGACCAAACTGTGACTTTGACTTCAGAAGTAGCACACTGTTTAATTTCCCCTAAAGAAAAATTAGAAAGGTTCATGAGTGTACTCCTACTGAGGCTTGAAATATCAGTATTATCTTAAATAATGTATTATTCTTTGTGCTATTTTCTGTTTCAGTCATCATATCCTGATGAGGATTTTAAACTTAAATGTATAGAGCACTCTGTGACCTAAATACTGCCCTTAGAATAATATCTTACCCCTAAGTACATCTGGTACACCAGAGTGTTATCATTAACCTTACCCCCTGCAATACTGCCTCCAGTTGGTGTAAAAATAACATCAATAAGAAACACCACATAGAACAAATGCAGCAATTCATGTGTGATGCAGGGGTTAGTTTATGGTTACACTCAGGTTTACCAGATGTGCTTAAGAGGTTATACTTGGTTCTGAGAGCTCTATTGAGAACTTCTGAGTTATAGTCACAAGGAAATGATATAAAATGAATCTAAACAACAAGAAGAGTTTAGCAGTTGAGATAACTCAGATATTTCACACTCATACCAAGCTATGATATATATATATATATATATATATATATATATATATATATATATATACAGTATATATATATATAGAACAAAAAGGTGGAAACCTAATTGGTTTGTTGATATCAAAATGTACATTTAGCCTTTCCTGGATTTGCAGCTTAGTCCATTGATTCTGAATCAAAACAAAGAGTAAATTTGGCGGTCTCAATAAGTTTCAAGGACGACTATCTAAAACTACTCTAATTTCTTGTAAGGTTTTTGGACAACCAGGAGGCTGTTCACTGTAGAGCTCACTTGAGGCTGCACTTGCTGTTACTGTTTTATGAATAATGAAAGAATTGTGAGTACTATTCCCTGATGAAAAATACAACCCCTGCTGGTGAGCTGGGGACCAGCTTGGTTTTGGGAATGTTTACTGGCCTCTTAGTGTACTCAGCACCCAACAGGTATATTAAATCCCAGACAAGGTTTACATCAAATAGATATATTTATTAGTGTTGATAAGCAGACTTGAATAATGTACAGAACATTTTTATGGACTTTTTTTTCTTATCTTGTACCAGCTATTCAACCAGTGCCAAGTCTCCTGAACCAGCACAACCAGCTGAAAACCAGCAAACCACAAACTATCATCAGCACACACCTGTGCAGGTAATTTCTAGGGTTTCCATCAATGTTTAACTGAATTAATTAGGATTAATACTGAACTAGAAACACTTGCATGCACAGTTCCACAATCTGAAGAAAAAATGGTCTTGAATCAAAACCCATGATGCTGTAGAATACTAATACCCCATTTACACTTCTAAGCTGACTCTGAAACAGCTTGGGTCTTATGCATTATGTGTTTAATAATTCTGATTATGTGTATATCACATGTTTAAATGGTAATAGCTGATTTATTGTTTCAAATCTGTTTTTTTGTACATTTAATATGTTTTCATATGACAATGGAAAGAAGACAACTAGTTATTATGATCTGCAATAAATACACCCCATGTTTAATTTTTTAATTACCGGTATGATTGTGTTATTATATACTGTTATTTGAATGACTTCAGAATGGCTACGGCATCAGTGACTTGAAGAAAAAAAAAAAAACTTTCAAAATTGAATTCTAGAAATCTGCTAAGCCGAGATGTGAATATATGTATAAGCACTAGCTTCAGGTCCAAAAGCACTTTACTAAACAAAGGACTGCATTCGCCTCCTAGGAGGAAAGCATTTGATTTGATTTTTAAAATGGCATAATCTAGGGTTAGTATATGTTTTTTTTAGCCATTAAACTAATTTGTTTGCTGTTGCTGAATAGTAAAAATAAGTATTTCCCATGGGTAAGAAAATAAACTGGAGTTACTGTTTACATTTACATATCAGAAGAGTTGTCAGACTGATATAGAAATGTAGCCTATACAATAACACCTGTTTCTTTGAATGTCTGCTACACCAGTTTTCAATGCCTCGCTCCATTTCTTATGGTAAACTTAAATCTAAATTAGCAGGGAACGACCACTGTAAGCAGAAACACACAAGTGACACAAATGACAGGCTTGTTGTTGATTTAAACACTTCCGCCTCTATGTTTCGGGGTACGCTGCTACCGTTTAGGGGCTATGTGTGGGGCGCACAGTACAATTGGTACATTAGTAACCTCCCCCAAAAGGCACACTGAACAATTGGTACATTCGTAACACCACCACCACCTTCCCCCTACATGGAATTTATTTTACTGCTTCATAAGTTGTAGATTTCTGAGTTTAAGTAAATAACCTACTTAGTGGGTTCTAATGATAGAGTGCTAGCTGCTAGAAGGGTAATGAATGCAAAAGTCATATTTTGTGTAATAAAATGTATTTTGTTGTGCTTGAAGGAAACGGAAAGGCCTCAAGGTACACCACGTGTAGTGATAATGCACACCTCGTGGCTATGAGACTAAAGCTCCTTTCACACGCTAATGCCGCTACTGTGCCGTCTCAGAGACGTTAAAAAATTATTTAAAATACCCATTCACACAGCATGAAATTGCACAATCTATGCTGGTATAATACCTTCATAACCCTTTCACACAGCCAAAGGGATCATGTGAGTAAAACTTTCAAACATGTCAGTCAACAAATCGTTTTCATGGCAACGGCGATTCGCCCATAAATTACAGCATTGCACACCATCCCTTCTATTTGTAAATTCACCTCCTCATCAGCCCGTAAAGTTAACAATTCCTGAACTTATTCCAGCCTCTAATTACTACCTTGTTCTTGATCAGCCATTGTATTTGAAAAAAATTAAAAGCGTGTAACACCGACGAGAAAAATACCCAACATGTCCGGTATACAGTCACATGGGATGTTGACTTTCAATCCACGGCCACAATAGCGCTTCAGTGCGGGCATAGCATTTAAAACAGGAGTTAAGACAGTTCAGTGCCATCCTGAATCACCTTGTGAGGTGGTTCAGAGATGGCATAACATATGATGGCTCTGTGACGGTATAGGCAATTCACACAGACCAAAATGCAGCATCAGTGTCTGTTCTGAGCCGTCATAACTCATCTGTGTGAAAGGGGTATAACTCTGGTAAAAATGCAACCTTTTTGATTTTGTAATTTTCATAAAGAACATATTCTGTATGTTCAACATTTTTGCTTGAGCTTTGGATCGTTTGAAGTGCAATTCTGAAATCAGTAAAATAATTGCAGACACACAACCGCATGACCTGATGTGCTTTATTTCATATTATTCAGGTCGTAATATTTGGCGGCATCGCTGGGATAGTGGCACTCTCAGAACCAATGAGGACAGTGAGAGCAATACTTAATTCAAAATAAAATAATAAATGCAATGGAAAGTGAGTCAGAGCTGAGTAGCAGTATAATCAATGGAGGAACGAAGACCGGTGTATTGTTATAAACCCATTCAGTGTTTTTAGAAATCTGTAAGATTTTTTATTATAATAAAGGTGGTTATTTAATGCAAAATTGTCCTGACTGAAAATGTGCTGCCTCTACTGAAGTGCCAAAGAACAAAGTCAAAGCTCTTATCAATGTAATTCGAACAGGTAACACAGATGTTGCTTATGTAGTCAAAAGTGGCAATCAAGGTACCGAGAGAGGGGGTCGCCAATCTTAAGTTTAAAATTAGGACAAAGGTATGAACAGAGGACCTGATGTTGTTATTTTAATCTGTTGATGAGACAATGTGGCCTGAAGGATTATCATTTTACGAAATAGTGGTCCACTTGCCTAAAGGGGCAGGTCAAGGTGTAACACTACAGGTAGCTAACAATGCAGGGCATGATGTTATTCTGAGGAAGAAAACAGTAATTGGGAAATTGCAAAAGGCTAAAGTAATTTTTCCAAATAACACTAACAATCATAATGAAAATCTGGGTGCTAAAACACTGAATATCTGTATAAATTGTGTAAGAGATTCTAACAAGAGTGCTATTAAAAAATAAAATGAGAGTAATGAAAATAACTCAGTAGTTACTGAAGGCCCAATAAGAGAATCAGAACTTCAAAATCACAAGCTAAAACTGATTCGGAGTGTGCAGGGAACCAGACACTGATTTATTTATTTATTTATTTATTTATTATCCTAGTGGCAAGGCGCAGAAAGACTAATTTGATTTCTCCACGGAAAAAAAATTGCTTCTTTGGTGCCCAGGCACTGAAAATAGAGCGCCATGTAAGCAAATTCATAACAAATCTGTAAAGATTCTTAAGTTAATTCTTAAGTCAAGGTTCCGGCTCGACTACACCATGTCTGAATGGATACTCAAAATCGTTTTCTAAGAGCTGGGAATTAACCATATTCAAGCAAAAGTTAAGGCTCTTGCATGTTTCCTTCAATGAATGTGAATGGCTTAAAACATTTCAGTCCTCGAACTACAGTAGGCTACTGTAAGCTGACTTTGTTTCGCATTAATCAATTTCCTTAATTTGAAACAGTTTTTTTGAACAAAGCATTCAATAAATACTTGCAATGAATGTGGTAAAGTAATTTTGTAAATTGATTTTTTTTTACTTCAAGGAATCTATTCTTCTATATCCTCTTGGCTTGAGTTTTTATATAATTTATTCTACTAAAATCTGCCTTGACAGCTAATAGAAAATGCTGTGTCCCTCACAACTTACCTGCTTACATTAGCAAGTTTCAGTACACCCAGCCTGGACCATATGGTCATAATAGCAAACCATAGTTTAATCGCTGTCCTGCCACAGAAATTGAAGTCTGCTGGTTATGTCAGAGTAAAGCCTATTACCTGTAGTAATTTTCCTCAATATGGATATACACGGTCTTTCAACATTTATTGACACACAAAATGGCAGGATGGCAGGCAATTCTGGTTTTATACAGGTGGTTGACATATCTGAATTGGTATCTACTGTACAATAATTACTGTTTTTGTTGGTGTTTATTTATGTCTCTGTTTTTACTATTAAAAATGATCAGGCTTTTTATAGACAGACACATTTTTTTTTGTGAATTGACCAGTTCTTTTTTGGAATTTCAGAAGTACTGGAGTTATGATGTGTTAGGGAATTCTGACAACTGCTCAAATCAAATAACAGCACAGATGGGATTCACAGTGTGTGCTGTTCCTCTATTGAAAACTCAAACTAAAAATCAGAACCATGAATCACAGGAATAAGTGGTTTGTTTTATCTTCTGAGTTTATAATTCAATCCAGCCCTTGAAAATGCTTCTTCTTCTTCTTCTTCTTCTTCTTCTTCTTCTTCTTCTTCTTCTTCTTCACACTAATTTGATGAGACTCACCATACCTTCAGGCCCTCAGCACCATTACCCTTGTACAGAACAATGCAAACCTTCACTGACAAAGGTTCTTCATAGTAAAAGCATAGCAAAGTGTAATAAAGTAGTGAAAGAATGGTAAAGCATAGGTAAGCACTGTAAAGCTCAGATAGGTATGGTAAAGCATATAAAAAATACGGCAAACCAGGGTAAACTGTGGTAAGTGCAAAGTTTAACCATGGGGAATACTGTGGTAAACTTTTATAAGGGAAGGGTGTCATTGCTTAATTTATTATGGGATTTTCTGACAGAACCATAAAATACAGTACTGAAAAAAAGTTATCCTCATGCCAATGACTATGGAGAGTTAGGTAAAAACAACGTTGAAGCCTTTCCATTAAAAGCAGAAGTAATGACTTCACACTGAAGTTTGCTGCCCTCTGCTTTTTTACACCCTATTAAGATGGGCCAATATTAAATAAAAAATATTAATTGCTGTTGTCAACTACCCACCTCAAGCAGACATGTTACTTCCAATTCTCTAATGCAGTCTGACAGCAATATGTTTTAACATCATGATAATAAAGGAAAGCCCCCATATGATGTTGGCTAGCATTATCCAGCTGAATGGGAAGGAAGGGATTGTTGTTGGTAGGGTCCCCTGACTGAAAAGGTGGGGAATGTGTATGATTAATATGCATTGGAACCGCTAATATCTCAGGTGCTCTTGCTTTGTTTCATCTTGGAAAATGTTTTAACAAAATGAATGAATGAATGAATGAATTATTTTGTACAAGATCATGAACAGTGCTGGAGCCCAACCTCAATAATTCAATTTGAAGTCCATTTGAGCCTTGGAGAGATGGAGAATTTAATTTTGTGAACTGTAAAATATTTTTGTCCCCAAATTGATTTATTGCTCGTTTTTTGCTTTTGCAAAAAAAAAAAAGGTTTATATAGTAATAGTGTGAATGATTTGAAATGCTTGTTTTTGCCAAGTCGGTAAGCAAAAAAAAAAGAAAAAGGCTAGTAGGTTAAAACATATAAATTCAATATCACAATATTAAAATGCAAAAACACCCACATACTGCAACATGCCTGGAAGTAAAAAAAAATTGAGACAGATTCATATTAAAGAAAGAAAATATGTTTATTGTAATCAATTAACTCCACAGTTTTAAGACAGTATCACTTGGATTCTTTGGCTTTCTGAGGCACTGTTCTGGGGTATAGGACAGGACAACATCATAAACAAGGTAAAACAAATAAACAGGTTTTAAAGCATGGATGATGTGTAATATTAGGCAGGGCTTCTCTAATAGTTTCCATCTCTGTTTTTAAGTCAATGTTCAAATGAATGTGGCTTAATTTATGAAATCTTACACATATTTACACAGCACTGGCTCCTCTCTGAGGTGCACTCTGTTAGGATTATATTATTCCTATGGTTGTGTAATTACAGCTCTGGTAAATCAGTAGTATACAGCTAGTAAGGTTGTTCCATGATAATATTCCTCTGCAGAATATTCAACCGCTTCCTACCTAGTAGAGTACAATGGTTAAAAGATACACGCCCGGCCAAAGCCTTCATTCTGCTGAAGCTGATCTCCTTGTGGTCCCCTCTAGTTGTACTAATACATTTGGCACTAGGATGTTTAGTCCTATAGCCCCTTTGTTTTGGAATTCTCTCCTAGAGATATCAGAGGCATCTCCTCCATATCCATGTTTAAATTGAAGATTAAAACATTGTTATTTGATAGGGCTTTTGTTCTATGATGATGTAACACACCCCAAGTATAGGGGCGCAACATAAATCTAAGTTTGATTGATCGATTGAATAGAATCATCTGCTCCCTGACTAGACCAGAGTGGGAAACCCAGTATAGCACTACGGTTTACAAACAGATGGCTCCCGCTGGAAACCCCATTACTTGAGCCCTGTTTATTGGAATTGGGTTAGCACCTCTCTGCTTATTAAAAAGGATCTCGGTTCAACATTCCCACCTGAAAGATGGCACTGCCAGCTGCACAGTGAGCCTCACACAATTCCGGGGACGAGACGAGAGGCGAGAGGCAAGGATTACACCAAGGTCTCCTACTGGCCAAGCTTAGCTCAGTCCTGAAGGGATCGGAACCTTGTAAGAATCTCATGCTGGGTGCAATCATGTGTGTGTCATCTATCAGAGAGCAGCAATGTCTTAACACACACTACATTCATCATACAAGTTGCACATCAAACCCCTAATTCCCATGACATCGTGATTTCCGTGAGGGGCTCCTACAGGATTATGCTGATAAAGGCAACTTAGTGCACATCTTATTCTTTTCAGCCCATCGGAGCGCTGACAGCAAAGACTCTCTAGCCAGCGCATGTCATTCTCTGACACCAGGCTCCCAAGAGAGAGGAATATATCCTATGCTGTAAGACGACAACTTCACACAACTTGAGTACATGCAACAGAGAGCCATATATTTTATACTGACACTTTGAATTTGGATTTAAAACTTATCTGACAAAGGATTTTCATTAAAAAAATTAGGTTTACAAAACTAATTCCATCCCATCCTATTCACCTATTTATTTATTTATGTAGTTACGAGACAGAGAGATACTGAACAGGGTTACTCAGGTTTCTGTTAATTAGATACAAGGTGCATGATTGCTGGTCCAATAACCATTTTGTTTAAACATAGTATCTGCATTGTTTAAAGTAATTAAATGACACCTTCTGCAGAACGCACAGTAGCTTTTTACACAAGAACTCACTGCAAAGCATTATTTTTGCTTTGTTCCTGCAAGGAACAAATGTCCATCTATCCATCCATTATCATTAACCGCTTACTCCTTTACAGGGTCGCGGTGAGCCGGAGCCTAACCCGGCATACACAAGGCGCAAGGCGAGACTACACCCTGGATGGGATGCCATTCCATGGCAGGGCACCACACACACACTCACTCACACAGAGGGCAATTTAGAATGACCAATCAACCTGGACAGCATGTCTTTGGACTGTGGGAGGAAACCGGAGTACCCAGAGAAAACCCACGCGAACACGGGGAGAACATGCAAACTCCACACAGACAGTACCCAAGGCCAGATTCGAACCCAGGACCCTGTGAGACAGCAGCGCTAACGACTACGTCACCGTGCCGCCCCAGGAACAAATATGAATAGGAAAATTTATTTTTTTTTAAAAATGATTGTAAATACAGATAGAATCAGACAAGTTCTCTAGCTGTAGGGCCTCTGTTAAAAATCATTTAGCTTCAAATGTCTTTCAGTAGCATTTTTATGATGTTTGCATAAAAAAAAAAAATGCTGTACTTATCCAAAAATATATTAAGATCGTTGATGCACCATGTGAAGGTCAGACCCTCTCTGTAATATTTCAATGCCTGTTCTTTTGATTATTATTGTTAATGTTATTCTACTGGCGATAGAGCCGTGGTTTATTATGTATCGTGCATGTTGTTGAGCAAAGTGTATTTGATATTATATAACGGTATTGCTGTATTTAGATTAGGGTGCTTCTTTCAATGAAGTGGGAATGATAAGGGACTAGAGAATAATAGTGACAATGATAAAAATAACGAGTAAACAAGATGGTATTCATGCAGGTTAAACAAATACGTATAAATGAGAAGAATGTAATGTAGTTAATGCCGTGTCTTTCCTTAGGAGGGAGTAGTAGTACTATTATTAGGTGGTCAGTCCTTGCAAAGGAGCTTCTGGTGAATGTCAATCATTGTATGTACAACCTGATAGTCATTTGCAATCTGTGAACTATCCGTTATGAAAATAAATATTTATACCTGTCAACACGAGGAAGTTGCTGTTTCCTGCGTTCTAAATACCTCTGTGTTCTTGAGAGAATAATGTGATTGTGTTGGGGGTAAGCTTGGCCCATCACCCCATTACACAACATAACTATGTCAAAATAGTCAATAATATATATATATATATATATATATATATATATATATATATATATATATATATATATATATATATACTGTATATTAATATATACAATACAATTGCTACTGTTCTGCATTAAAAAATATATATATTAATAAGAAACATCTGCTACAAATCATAGATTACTGTATATTATGGTAGCTCTTCCATTCTGAGTGCAGGCTATCATTCCATAAAAAAACAAGCAACTCGCCACATTTTAGGCCTGCTTTTTAGCCACATATGTGAACATGCAAAGGCACCTTAAACCGTAAATGTGAACGGGGTTGCAGACCTAAATTTGAGGCGGCCCAGGGCCAGCCCAGTAGTGTGAATGGAGTCTTTGATTCTCTCTGTTAAATACCAATTGAAAGACAGAACATGAACGATAGATTTGCCAATTATTATCAAGCGAACTGAGAAAAGTAAATGGCGCAATCACAGGATCTGGCAGAATTGTATTGATCTGGGTGCCACTGTTGTCTCCCTGCAAATCTAATAGACAGGGGGAAAGCAGTGCCATCTCAACACAGTGATGATTCTTCCATTGTTCTTTGAATGTCTGCATTCAATTTAGACAATTAAAGACTGTTTCCAGAACAAAAGGTAATCATCAGCATGCTGCAAGCAAGACAGCACATTGGTGCAGTGACTGCAGTAGGGAAAATCAGCAGCTACTATGCACTCAGAAAATATCTTACATACAGCTACCGATTGTATTTAGAGCCAGCGATATTACTGTTTCTGTTTTTTTTTTGTGATGTGGACCAGCTTATATCAGGAGTTGTGCAAATAATACAATAAAAAAAAAAATCATTTCCCTGTTCAAAGACAACATGAAATAAGGGTCATATGTATGCTGGTCAGAGCTGGTGGTTTGCTGGATTTCAACTGGTCAAGCTGGTTGAGGAGCTGGCTAAGCTGGTCCAAAAACAGGTCAATTTAAAGTCTCTCTACTGCAAAGTTTTTAAATTAACTGCTTGTTGTCTATAATCCTAACTTGACCTATTTTCTTTAATCCTTGTATGGGATTTTACCTTCTGGGTGTCACTAAAATTCACAAGTGTTAGTCACCAGCTCTCCAGCCGTTACGTTATTTATTTATTTATTTATTTTTTAGCAGATTGACATACAGTACATACTGCATGCATGGGCACTGTCACTGTATCACAGATAATATCCATGTAGATACAAAAAAAACAACTTTGTGTTCACTTGGTGTATCCTATTCTGTAGTTACACAGTAGCTATTTGCAAAGAGTATTTCTAGAATACTATGTTTTTAAAACATTTATATTTAGCTTTGATATGAATCATCACCATAGAAGCAGTTCAAAAGGAACGTTGGGCATTAGCTGTGATTATATTTGGTTTGTGTATCCAAGGCAAATTGTTGAGGAACTGTGTACTGAAAACGTTAAACAGAAAAGAACAAAGATAGTATTTATTTTTACTATCAGGAAGAGTAAGAATTCAGGAAGTATAGCTATTAATTGTGTGCCAATGTTATTTTACATTTTAAATTTGCAGAATATTACAATTTTCTACTTAGTAGAGTAGGTATCTCGTAGTACAGTATATAATGACTTTGAACTTCTCTAGAAGTATGTGGCAGAGCTAGATATAGTATTTTAAAATAAGAGTTATTCCTAATCTCAGAATATTGGTTGCTCTGTTTAACTGAATTATCTCACATTATTTAAACACAGACTGCGGCTTCAGTTTTGGTCTGTCTAATATTGAGTTAGACCACACCTGTTATTTGTTTGTGTAGACTGTGATGCATTAATATCACTCAGTAATCTTGGTTTTGCTATGCCAAACATGCTCCACTTCAGTAAGTGTTTGTCCAACAATAAAGAAAAATATTAATCCATTTGTTTGTGTGCACAGACAAACACCATCTCTGATGAGATTCAGAGGTAATTTAGTTGGTTTGCCAAGCACCAGTTTTAGGATTCAAATTAGTTTCGAGTGCTGTTCACTGAATTTTCTTTTAGGTTGTATTCCTAAATAATGACTGGTGTGTCTTTTTTAAAGAGAACAACAAAGGACTTTAAGAAAGGCGGCCTTACTGTAGACCTAGATTGATCACTGGTGTTTCTTGACCAATAGAAAATAACCACCAGCTACAAATTGTCATATTTAACTCATTAAGCTCCATTTGTTGACATATGCCCTGTATGCAGAGCTTTACCAGTGTACAAATCTCCAGTTGCAGTATGACGCTGGGCTGAATTTTTGCTCCAATTTTATTTAAAGGGGGAAAAAAATGACATCAATATCACAAAACTGCCAGGAGACAGCTTAGTTGCTGGTATCAGCAGTTATTTTTATTTTGATGTTTTGCCACTTCTTCTGAAGAGTCCATAGTGTATACTTATACACATCTCAGGAGCAACTTGGCTAAATTGTATTGTACACAACAGCCACACAGGGATCAAGATAACTTTGCTTGTAATCTGAGACTGAAAAAAGAGCACAGAAAAAAGGAACAAAAATAGGACACAGTACGTTATTAAACTTCACAGTCCACTTACACCTCGATTTGGCAAGCCTCCTTTATTTAACATGGTGCAGGGTTTAACAGCCAAGCACTTGGCCAAAGAAGCTTTTAAATCAACAAACCTTTCTGGTGACCTTACGAAAGTAATGGATGACATCTGCCACTAAGACGTTGGTGCATTGATTTTGTTCCAAGTTAAAACTTGATGCTCAGAAAAATATTGGGGATAGAGAAAGTAATGTGGCATCAAAGACAGGGCTTTATTTGTGATTCTGCACACTCACAAAGAGCAAATATCAACATACAGCAGCACACCACACTACAGGATAAGCCTTGTTCACAACAGTGCACTGATTCATCCCTAGTCCTTTGCTCTAATAAGACACCAATTCTTGTCTCATTTAAAGTGCTCAGTTGCATTAGCAGGCAAAGGGGGAATGGGGACAAGGCCATAGAGAGGGAGATTTCTTGTTGTTTTTGTTGTTTTTGTTGTCGAGACCCCAGGAAATGCCACAAACTCAAAAGTGTCAAATTCAGAAGCAAGAGAGAAGAGTGCCAAGGAGAGGAAATGGAAGAAAAGATAAAAGTCCTGTGTCCCACTAATGAGACGAAACTGCATTCTTTTCTATCACAGCAAACGTCATGCTATCAAAAGCAGCAGTTAGAAGCTATTTGTGCCTATTTAAGGGACCAACAACTTTTGTTACCTGTCACATTGTTACTGATAAAAGATAGCTAATGCACATGCCAGGGAAAATATTAAACTAAAGACTGCATATACAAAGCTTTATTTAAAAAATATTATTATTATTTATTTCTTAGCAGACACCCTTATCCAGGGTGACTTACAATTGTAAGCAAATACATTTCAAGTGTTACAGTACAGGTAATAATACAATAAGAGCAAGATAAATACAATGACTAGTTCAAGCAAGTACAAGTGTGACAAAATACAATTCAGTAATACAGCAGATAAAAGTGACAGTGATAGTTACATCAAGATATGATTAAATACCAAATACAACAGTTTAAACACTTGGCAGATTACAGTTCTCTGAAGTACAGGATTAAATGCAGTAAAATAGGGGGCAGATAAGAGTAAGTAAAGCATATTTAAGGAAGGGTGAAAGTGTCCCAGGGGAGAAACAGAGGAGTTCTACAGGTGCTGTCTGAAGAGGTGAGTCTTAAGGAGGCGCTGAATGTGGTCAGGGACTGGGCGGTCCTGACATCTGTAGGTAGGTCATTCCACCACTGCGGAGCGAGGGTGGAGAAGGAGCGGGCTCTGGAGGCAGGGGAGCATAGAGGAGGTAGAGCCAGTCTTCTAGTGCAGGCGGAGCGGAGAGGTCGAGTGGGGGTGTAGGGAGAGATGAGGGTCTGGAGGTAGCTGGGTGCAGTCTGGTCAAGGTATTTGTAGGCTAGTACAAGAGTCTTGAACTGGATGCGAGCGGTGATCGGTAGCCAGTGGAGTGAGCGGAGTAGTGGAGTTGCGTGGGAGAAGCGAGGCAGAGAGAACACCAGGCGGGCAGCGGAGTTCTGGATGAGCTGGAGCGGACAGGTGGCGGACGCAGGGAGGCCAGCCAGGAGGGAGTTGCAGTAGTCTAGGCGGGAGAGTACCAAGGCCTGGACCAGGAGCTGGGTGGCATAGTTGATGAGGAAGGGTCGGATTCTTCGGAAATATATTAACTGCTGTTTCCTGGTACCTAATCACCTCTTGTTCTGTCAGGTCACATGGTCTGGTTGCACCTAGACTATTTGAGTGAAACTGACCATAAGAGGAAGTTGTTAGGTAGCAGGAAGCAGAATCAACCCAAAGCTGCTCACTCATGCATGTGATACACAAGGTGCGCATTATAAGCAGGATGCTGGATGTGTATTACGAAAAATATATTTTGTGTGGCTGGAGCCGCCCAGTGAATAAATAGGTATGTTTACACTAGCACAAATATACCGGAACGAGCTGGGAAGAAGACATATTCCAGAATATTTTAGTAGTGTAAACGGTACCGAACACGTTCCGGAATCCGTCCTCTTATCCGCTCAAAAGTTAAGTTCGGATTCTGGACTGAGAGGACAAGAGGACGGATTCCAGTATACTTTGCTAATGTAAGCGTGCTGAAGAAATATTGTGGTAAGATTTGAGAAAATATCCAAATGGGCACTGCACGCCTGTCTTCCCATAAATCATAAACACAAACAAGAAAACATTTTCAACTTCCAAGTCACACCATCTAAATGAAGTCAGTCCAACTTATTTCTATTCATTTTTATAACACTTAGTGATATATTTGGTATATCTAGGTTTTTTTAATGGATTTGTTTTTACATTTTTTTTTTTTAAATGCGTTTGTTTTTAAATTTATCAGTTACAATTTTAGAACTTTTCCTGAAATTGAAAAAATTCAAATATGGTCTTGTTTTTTCATTTTTTCATTTTGGTGTAACTTAAAACATACATGCTATTTGTGTAATGGAAGGGTCATAATCAGCCTGTACCATAACAGTAGGGGAGAACACTGCAAATCAAATCAAATTGTATTTACATAGCACTTTTCACAAACCTGCGGCAAACGAGAAATAATTAAA
Source organism: Acipenser oxyrinchus oxyrinchus (assembly GCA_030684275.1). Lineage (NCBI taxonomy): Eukaryota > Metazoa > Chordata > Actinopteri > Acipenseriformes > Acipenseridae > Acipenser > Acipenser oxyrinchus. Next base: position 14,190,775 of record CM060247.1, read on the forward strand.
ATAAATCTACAAAACGCTTTTATTCATTTATTATTATTATTATTATTATTATTATTATTATTATTATTATTATTATTAATAATAATAATAATAAAAATAATAATAATAATAATAATAATAATAATAATAATAATAATAATAATAATAATAATAATAATAACCAAAATTAAAATGTTTCAATTTTCTAATTGTAAACGAAAAAACAAGACCAGATTTGAATGGCACTCGATGATGTCATCATTACAGCACAGCATCAGCACATCTTTAGATTGTCCTGAGAGAAACACCCCCTGCTGTTTCATACAAGTGTAAACGCACTGTTCTGGAACAGATTGTTCCAGAATCCTATTGGAAGGATTCTGGAAATCAAGTGTAAATGTACCTATTGATTAAATGATTAATTAGGCTCCAGCCACAGATGTATACAATAGGTATTCACGGGTGATGATTAGAAAGGATTACGATTGATGTTGGTGATAGATGTAGAGGGCTGTGTTCTGTGTTACGAGTTGCATGCTGTGCTGTCTGTTTTGTTTATATTTTTGTGAGTTTTTGTCAAATCTTTTGTTTTGGCCAATGTGCCTTTTATTTTGACCAGTGTGGTTTTGTTAGTGTTTATAACGTTTTGTTTTTGTTATTTGTTTGATTAAAAGAGTGCATTAGTGCATTTAACCGTGCAGCTTTCTGTGTCTGAGGCGCTGTCCCGGCCAATAACAGCTGGGCTAGGAGGCTATCGCGCAACATGGCATAACTAGGCTTACCTCGTTGCATATTCTTACTGTATAAATCTATCGTTATACAGTAAACCTTTTTAATGTATATAGCACAGTTTATTACACATTCCATCTACAAATGAGCAAAGAATTGGTGACATTTTGGCAAAATTCTTTTTATTTATGTGCTCACACACTGTGCAAGTCATTTGAATGCTTGTTATAAAAAGGATGGTTCCCACAGAGTGAAACAGAAATTAGGTAACTGGCATAATTCATCATTTTCCTACAGCCCTTTTGTGTATGTCTGCCTGCTTGTCCTGTAGGAGTGTTTGGGGAGAGAAGGGTTCTAAAGAATGCAAGGTGAGACAATGATCCTTGTAAATGACAAGTCTAGCAACCTGTGGTGAGAAAAGATTTGTGGGAAATTGTACTTACAAGGAGACTGCTTGCTCTACGTCCAATTAATTATAGTCCTGGCTTGGGATGTCAGCACAATCGAGCTCAGAGTTAGAAACAATTTCTTCTTGTTCTTGGATTACAGCAATACTAATTATCTTAGAGGGACACTTTCTAAACAAGGGAAGTAGCACTGCTTGGCAGCACTCAGCCTCCTGTTAGACAAATCGGAGCGATATTATTCCGGGAGTTATTAAGCTTCAATTTGTGAAGACTCTGGGAAGAACAGGCACAGCCCTTAAGAACTAAGTGGCGTTTCGTGTGTTTGAAGTAAAGAAAAATCAATGAGAGAAAATTAAAAAAAAGTCAACACTATGCAGCCACAATAAACATTTTGTTGTCTGGGTGCTTCCTGACTAAAATAATACACAACTGGTATGTGTAAGTCATTCAGTAACAGTTATTAAAAGGTCGGGGAATTCAGTTAGTCTCGTTGTCCTGTTACAGTGGGACTCCTTTCATGGACTACCTTGGTATTTTAAATTCATTGGACCTGATCATATAAAGTTTGAAGGGCATTGCTAGGTAGACAAGAAAGTATACCTTCTTAGGTGGCAGATGTGTTATTACACCTGTGAAATTTCTTTTTGTATTCATTTTGAGACCAACGTCAATAATAAACTTTTATAAACTCAAGGTATGTTTTTCCACCTTTAGGACAAAACCAACAAATAAGTGCAGATCTTCTCTGACTTGTTGAGACATATAATGTCACAAAGTAGGTAGAACCTGTTCTTTGATTATTTTTTTTTACAGTTTAAAACCTGTCTGATTGTTTTCTACCAGAAAGACACAGAGCCGACAACATGACTCTCACAGATTCACACTCCTATAACAGCTGAGTGAGGTACAGAGAAAGCATAGTCTCATTAAAAAAAAAACTCTAGAATACTGTCCAAAAATCCTATAGTGTTTTGGGATCAAAGGTGGCTGATCAGCCGAGGAAAGTGAGGCATGGCCTCACCAATAATTCCCCAAGGCTAAAAAAAAATTGCATATTCTTTTTACTTAATTGAGAAACACATTTAAGCACAGTTAAGCATATTAAATACATTAAAGGCCACAAAAGCGCTAGTGACATTATATAAAAGTCACAACTCGCTTTTACCAGTAGCGAAAGCGCAATGCCAGAAAGCTGCTGCACTGCTGCGTGAGGCACAAACCTTGCTGCATCACAAAGCTACTTGTTACCATGGCACCTCACCACACTGGGGTCCCTTTCTGAAGGCGTTGCTTTGGTAACCACAGCTTGGTGAGGCATCTACTGGATTCGGAGCAGTTACAATTTGTGCGTTTTAATTAAAACATTTCTTTAGTTGAATCTGATATTATATGCGACCTGAGGAAAATATGTTTTACAGTAAGATCCCAAGAATAGAGACGTTCAATTGCAAAGGATGGCAGAATAACACTAGCACTGGAGATTTTGAAGAAAGATGGTAAATGAATGCGGCAAGGAGTGCACAAATTGGCAGGCAGCGCTGTGAACAAACTATTGTTTGCCATGTTTCCTTCTTTCAACTAAATAAGGCAGTGTCATCTCTTTTAATGGTACAACTGTCAATTTCTTACCATGACATGACAAGCTGCCTTGTTATTTTTAATTAATGATTTTGTGATATTTCTTTTGTGTCTTTATAGCGAATGTTCCACGCTGGTGTCATGTAATGACTTGTAGAACTAAATAATGCGTGGTTTTAAGTTTCTGATTTGCGAATAGATTTTTTTTTAAAAACTTGGTATCGGCAGTTCTGTAAATTGTGTGTTGTTTACAGTGCTAATGTTGCTTTTTTAAAATGTGTTCCTCACACATCCATCTTTTCATGATATAGTTCAAACTCTTTCCTCTCGGAGGGGTGACATTGCCAAGTTATAGGCTAGTTACAGCAGTGGAAATTCTGTAAATGGCAATTACAAGATGGTGTCTGCTGCCTAAGATTACAGTGTCAGAAACCCTGACTGTCTCACTCTCTTTTCATTGTCTCAGCTTGATTGGATCCCTACAAGGTTTCACTTTAATTTTAAAACACTATTGTTCACCTTCAAACCATTTTATGCCCACACAGTCACTACCAGGGTTCCATATGCACATATGCCTACAGTTGTGTTCTCAAGCAAATTCAATGCTGCTGAAAACTTTCTTAGCCAGATTGAAAAGTGCTGGCCAAAGACCAGGATTTTAAATGACGGGTCAATTTTCAAGAATCAGGAGCAGACTTTCGGAGGCTTAAATAAGGACTGTATGACAAGCCCTATGACAAGATGTACAGGGGCACATCTCCAATCACATTAATATGTATGTGTGTTCTCAAAAAGTTCATAAGACATTGTCACACACAACACTTTATAACCTAGGCAGTGAAATCTGCTGTCCGTCTAAACGTTGTTGTGTTGCTTAGTGTGTAGTTCTCATTTAATGTTTTATTACTGGTTATTTTCCACTATTTATTTATTGTCATTATATGGGGGCTTGTTATGCATATTCATAAACCAGTTCCCTCCCCTCTGAACCTGTGCCGGAGCCAGCAGGTAGGACAGATGAACCAATGAAAATGCTGAACTTCAGAAGAGGAGTCGGGAACCAATTCAATGTTTCTGATTGAACAGGCTGGATTTTTAGCAGCAGATTTTATGAATGACATTTTGACAGGAAGACAAGAAGCATATGAAAGAAAATATCTAGTCAAAACTGACCAGCAATATGTTAATAAAAATATTAAAACAATTGCAAGTATGTTGAAAAAGATATTGCAAGAATATGTACAACAAAACTAGGGAAAGTAATGCATTGTGTTTTAAATCCTACAGCCTGTTCAGTAACACTTTAACCCTTTGCGGTCCATTGTCAGACTGGGTCCGACATTGCAATTATTCCCACCAGGTCCTTTGTCGGACCCTGTCCGACATCATCCAAAAAACGCAGAAAACGCAAAAAAGTCGGTTTTTCAACGGAAAAAGCCGAGAAAACCATTCAATGGCCGAGTGGGAACGAAAGGAGCCGAGACAAGCCGATAAAAAAAAAAAAAAAAAGGCATATCTCATGAATAGTCATACTAGCCCCTGGCATCAGATGGGGCGGTCATATGGAAACAAGCTGGTTGTTACAGTATCAGCGCACAAAGACTATCACGGACATTTGCAGAGCTTTTTTGAGATGTTATAGCAATAAAATAATGACTTGGATTGCATTATTGAGGAGTTTGGTGATAAAACGAGTCATTAGGAGATGATTGGTCGGTATGTACGACTATTATTACTATTATTATTTATTTGGTAGCATATGTGAAAGCGATAGCGAACGAAAGGGTGGGGCAGGGCTGGAGATGCCTAGTGAGTGCTTTGTTGATATGCAGGGCCATTTAAACCCGTTTGACTGTGGGAAAAAATACTTTTAAACAGCGCGTCTAAAATTAACTGCGCGTGTGAAAATTAATTAGACCTGGCGAGCCTGACGCAGAATTAATAAATGGACCACAAAGGGTTAAAGCATAGTTAACCAAATGATTCCAGTAAATCTTATATAGGTTACAGTAATATGATTTACCAGCACTTCACAGATCTCACATTTTCATATACCGGTATTAAAGATGCACACATTACGTTGAATCTGTATTTGATCTTTTTTTAAATTTTTTTTTTATTTAGTAGTTGACAATTATTTTAATTATTTTCTCCCAATTTAGAATACCCAATTATTATTTTTAGGCTCGGCTCACCACTACCACCCCTGGGCTGACTCGGGAGCGGTGAAGACAAACACACACTGTCCGAAGCGTGTGCCATCAGCCGACCGCTTCTTTTCACACTGCAGACTCACCATGCAGCCACTTCGGAGCTACAGCGTTGGAGGACAACGCAGCTCCGAGCAACTTACAGGCAAGCCCGCAGGCGCCCGGCCAGACTACAGGGGTCGCTGATGCGCGGTGAGCCGAGGACACCCTGGCCGACCTAAACCCTCCCCCCTCTGGGCAGCACCTCCTGGGAACTCCCATCCACTGTCGGCAATGGAATAGACTGGACTTGAACCGGTGACGTCCCGGCTATAGGGCGCATCCTGCACTCCATGCAGAGTGCTTTTGTCGGATGCGCCACTTGGGAGCCCCTGTATTTGAACTCAAACTCACAGAAGCAGTGCAGTGGCTCGCATTTGAGTACCAATCGCTGCTTTTTCTACAACGGACATGTTTTCAGTGACGTAATTCCTTCATGGTACTTTAGCAAGTTGACCGGCTGTATAATACTGAAATATCTGCAAGGAGAGTTTGATAAAATTCTTCTCCAACAGCTTCAAATAAATTACCATTTAAAAATCTAATTCTGCTTTACCATAATGTGTGTTTTTCATATATGTAAATCTGAGACCAACAAAATGACAGTAATAAGGTAATATTTACTGAAATGATTGTGTTAGCACCATGTACTTTAAAGTATTCTTCCTCTTGCTTTAATTCAATTTGGTAATATTTTTCTGTTATAAAATCTCAGAAGCATGTCTAATTCTAAGCGACTGTGGTACACCACTGCATCTACTGGGTGTAATAAATACACCTGTAAAAAACACAAACATACAGTACTTTAGAAGAAATATAGCATTTCTTACATCTACTAGGGGCAGAGTGTTACAGGGGACAGGTTAATGGTTATACTCTGGTGTACCAGATGTTTTCTGAGATAGACATATTTCTGACAGTTCTATTAAGGCCAGAGTCTTTAAACTTCTGAGTTTAAAAAAACCACTCGGACGTGATGACTCTAACAGAACTTGCTATGCAAAGTGCATCTAAACATATATTTTAATTTTAGATGCATACTTTTAAAAGCACAGCTTTACATACTTAACTAATGAAATATACTATTCACTGTAAAATTATAAAATAATACTTTTAATACTAGTAGAACAATACCATATACATACCATTGCACACAGTGGCAAACATATGTTTTGTCTTGCAGTATTTAACAAACCACAGTTGTACACTGTATTTTATTGTATTGTATTCATCTACATTTAAGTTTCACCAATATATAAGTAAAAACCTATGATGTACGTACTGTACACCATATTATACAGTAATTAAAAGTATGCAAATAGATTGCTTTTGGTGTTAGTGGAACTACAACTCAGCCTATTAGATCATTCCTGTCACAGAAACCACTTGTTTGTGAATAAAATGTTAAAGGTAAAAAAATAAAAATAAACAGATGGTGGCCAATTCCCCTGAGGCTACAAGACATGAAACACAACCGTGACTCAAAGGGACTCTCACTGTTTACTTTGGATAACATAACACAACATGGCAGAATAAAGATTCACGTTCACTGTAGATTATGAATATAACTTGATATAATGGAGCAATGTAAAGAATATTGTAATGGTATACTGTATAAGCTAATATTTAATATTTTAATGTTCTCTTACAAACACCCTCTGTTTCTAACCTTGTGAAGAAAATGCAGCCAACCCATTAATTAATGATTCTAAGAAGCTTTTGCAGGGCTGTAAGTGGTAAGCAGTCAGTTGAAAAAATGGTCAAGATCCTTAAAAAAACATCTCCTGTGCTTTTCAAAACAGTGTTTTTTATCTTATCGTATAATGTTTTTCTCAGCTGTCTTTGGATGGAAAAATGTCTAAAATGAACAGGCTTGCCATTCTTTTGACATGGGTTCACATGTAAGTTCAGGCTCTGCAGGACTGTTGTGCCATTTTTACCGCTACATGGTACTCAAAAATATAGGCCTACCTAAAAACATCTTGGCAATTTACAATGTGTGAGCTAAGCTATTTGATACTGCTTATATAAACAAACATAGATTTTGAAAAGAGCCCCTGCAACTTTGCAGCTTCATGCAATTATTACTGAGATGTATAAAAATATGACAAATCTATTTGTCCATTACTGCTAAATAGAGTACAGTATACGCACAAAAAAGAATGTCATATGTTTTTATATCCCCGCAATAACTGTACATAGTAAAATAACATTTAAACAAAAACAAGTTAATTTTTTATAAGGCAACAATTGTCATACAAGTGTATTCAGACATGTAAACCATCTAGATGTACTGCTTCTTGATTGTTGAATGTGGAGCTGTTGTTTTGGCCACATATCAATGACCTTTAATTTACAGCAGCAGTGAATTCTAATCTTATTAACTTGCTATTATGATACTGAGGTACTTCATGTAGAGTTTAATAAAAGCCCCAAGGTAGAGAACAACAGTCTTGACACAAATAAACAGTGAGTAAAACTGGAGGGATGTCAGATATTTTATTTTATTTTATTTCAAAAGCTAAAGCAAATTTATCTGCCAACTCTGCGCTATGAGCTGGACCTGCCATTCTCTGAGGAAGAATCACTTAATAGGTCTAAATGATTCTTAAATTACACTTGAAGTGACATATGAGTCTAAATGTTTCGTAAAATGTCGTCTCTGTTATATATTGGTCTCGTTCACACTTTGGGGGATTTACAATATATTGTCGAGATTTATATTGCACAGAATTTATTTCACACATCACTGTGGCATTTAATTAGCTGAACTGGTCTTCTGTGCTTGCAAGAAAAAACGGTTCAGTTTATAGTACTGACAACATACTCTACACTTGATCCAGAAAAAAGGTTCAATTGATGCACATATACTGTAAATATAATTTCATACATATTTGTTATATCCATTTCAATTTCAATCTCTTAATAACCATATATCTACATTGTTGATTCAAATGAAATTGCAGTGGGCTATGAGAGTCAATATTCTGTGAAGCTAATTCTGTGACTAACCGCTATACAAATTAAGTAGAAACACATTTGGCAAACATTTTTGGCTAGTTTGTGGAACTTTCACATTGTATTAAATATACAGTATTCACAATATAAATTATTATGTATGAATGAGAGTGTATTTCCAACTGAGATGATTGGTCAAAATAGGTACCTGTAACAGGGAGAGACCTGGACTGGCCGTCTGACGCATGCACGATGCTGCAGGAAGGGGGCGGCAGTCCCGTGGGGTCTGCCTGCCAGTCATGGCGGTGACACGGAGAGGTGGGGAAGAGTGTGTGTGTGCTTTCCCCCTCTCTGAGTGGCTGGGAGGCGGGCTTTAATGGGACTGTTAGCCTATAAAGTAATGCTCTGTTGTTTCCTCAGATCTGCCCCTTTAGACTGGACCAGCGAGCAAAGCGGTCTGAGTTTGACTACCAAGGACGGGAGGAGAACAGCCGTCCGAAAAGGAAACTTAAAGAAAATAATTTTAAAGAAAGAGAGGGAAAAGTGGGGAATTGTTGGGCAGCCCCAGTATTGTTGTGCAGTGAGTTGGAGACAGCAGAGTGTAGGGCGGAGTCCCGGTCGTCTGGTAGCGACGACTGGGGAGATCCACGCTGCGAGTGCAGCACATTTATTTTGTAGTTTTTCCTTACTGTGTTTTATTTTCCCTGTTTCTTTTGCCTTCTTCGTTCTTTATAATTTGTGAGCACCTGCGAGTGCGGACTGTACCTGAGTACCCTGCCGTGGTATTCCCCGTTGGCTCTGGATACCATAGCTGGTAGCCAGACCACGGACCACAAGCGCCCTCTACGGGCTAAAAGAAGTCAGTGCACCCACCAGAGTAAAAATAAAACCAAGCACCTGTGTGGTGTTTTCAAATACCATTTCTGTCTCCCGTGTCAGTGAATACCCGCACCCTTCCACAGTACCCTTATAAAATATAAAATAATAAAAAAACAAATTGAAGACAGAGAGTTTTGTGGAAACAGTTGCGTTTCGAAAATGTACACTGCTTGTACCCTTCAAGGAAGAGAACACTGAGGTGACATACTTAGTTGGGTATTTCTACATGACGCTTGTAGCATAACCCAAAAATGTACAGTCCCGTGTTGAACTTATGTCTCTTTATAAATGGCCAGTAGGAAATTACTACAAATTGGAATAATACAGTATACAAGCTCTGTTCATTTTTGTTGGTGATGTCAATTCCTCTAAGACTCAGAAATGTCCCTAACTGAGTTCCTTTCCAGGTATGAAAGGCACAGCGCTTGCAGTATCTCATGACCTTCTGATTCCGGGTCAGCACATCTGCACTTTGCTGAGTCAACACATCAGTCCTCATCTGGGGGCTTCAAAGTAACTGTTTCACAGATGGAACCCCTCTTGACTGGAGCTACACAAGAATGTACTGTAGAATCCTTTCAATTTCCCCTTTGCCATAGAGTAGCAGACCGTTTCAGGTCTGGAAAAATAGATCTACCTTAAATTGTTGCTATTCCCAGACGCACACACTCACTGAAAACCCAGTGTCATTATTCAGCCCTCTTTCACTAAAATAAATTATTATAGCATGGAAGGATCCTTTCCATTAGCAGTTTAGTTTATGGAGGAAGATTATACTCCACACACCAAATACTGAAAAGCAGGCCTTGCAAAGAAATGCATTGCAGTGACTACATATATTTACAGAACAGTATGAGGTAAATGAATGTATTTTACCACTATTATGTATGCAGCTGTTAGGAACACAGTAGGTCAATATTACATATGTTCAATCCAAACAGACAGCAATGCTTTTCTTTTACTGAATCAGCATTAGCACATAAATGCTCATTACCTCTCAATTCATGTTTATATTTTTAATAGCTATTTTTTGTATTTATTCAGAAATTATTTAGACACATATCCAGTAGCTAAAATATCGATATCCTTGTTTTTACTAAAGGATTTCGGTAACGCTTTATATTGCGTGGCATAAATTCATATTAAATAGATATGCAATTGCATATTAAATTTGCGTTCAATTATTCCTTGTTACTTTCCATTAACATTTAAGTCAGATTAACTGTATTTTCATGCAGTCCAACTAACCTCTCTCTGTCAACTCCTGCTAATTGTACTGTACCGTCCCCCTGGGCCTCTCGCTCACTTTCTAGATGAACTTGACTATCTACTCTCCTCCCTCCCCTCTCTGTCTTCCCCAGCTGTCCTGTTAGGTGACTTCAATATCCATCTCTCAAACCCCAGCCACTCTGCCGGATTCCTCCCGCTCCTTCACTCCTTCGACTCCTGTCTCTCTCCATCCCCTCCTACCCACAAAGCTGGCCGTCAACTGGACCTCACCTTCTCCAGGGCCTGCTGCCCCTCCACCCTCTCTGTCACCCCCCTGGACCTCTCTGATCACTATTTCATCTCTTTTTCTCTGTCTCTCCCCTCTCTCCCTGCTCCTCCTACCCCCACTGTCACCTCTCGCCGTAACCTCCGCTCTCTCCCCCCCTCTGTCCTTGCCTCCACTGCTCTCTCTCACCTCCCTCCTATCGACTCCTTCTCACAACTCTCTGTAGACTCTGCTACCTCCACCCTCTTCTCCTCCCTCGACTCCCTCTGTCCCCTCACCTACCGACCTGCCCGCCCCTCCCCTCCCCAACCCTGGCTCTCCTCTGCGCTTCGCTCAGCAAGAATCACACTGAGATCTGCTGAAAAGAAATGGAAGAGAACCAAACTCCCTGCTGCCTTAGACCTTTACCGCACTCTCCTCTCTTCCTTCTCCTCTACTCTCTCCTCTGCTAAATGTACTTATTTCCAATCTGTAATCCAAGCCTCCACTAACAACCCATGTAAACTATTTTCTACCTTCTCCTCCCTCCTAAACCCTACCCCCTCCTCCTCTATCTCCTCTGATGACTTTGCCACCTTCTTCTTTTCTAAAATCTAAGACATCCGCAAACTCTTTAACACCTCTCCCTCCCCCGCACCCCCTCCTGCTCCAACCCCTACACCCACTGCATCCCCTACTAACTCACCCTCCTTCTCCACCTTCTCGCCCCTCTCAGACTCTGACCTCTCCTCCCTGCTCCAGGGTCACAAACCCACCACGTGTGCCCTGGACCCCCTCCCCAATCACCTCTTTCAAGCTGCTGCTCCTGCTCTACTTCCCTTCATCTCCTCCCTTCTCAACACCTCTCTCCTTTCTGGTCTTTTTCCCTCTGCCTTCAAAAAAGCCTCTATCACTCCCCTCCTCAAAAAACCTACCCTCGACCCCACCTCCCTCCAGAGCTACCGTCCTGTCTCCCTCCTACCCTTCCTCTCCAAAACCCTCGAGCGGACACTACCAGCTACCAGCTCTCTGCTTTCCTGTCCAACCACTCTTTGCTCGACCCTCTCCAATCTGGCTTCCGCTCTACTCACTGCACTGAAACCGCCCTCCTGTCTGTCACCAACTCACTAAACTCTGCCCGAGCTGCCTCTCCTCTCTGCTGCCTTTGACACTGTCGATCACTCTATTCTACTATCCTCTCTCGCTGACCTGGGAATCTCTGGCACTGCTCTGGCCTGGTTCTCCTCCTACCTCTCCAACCGCACTTACCAGGTAACCTGGCGTGGAGCAACCTCCACACCTCGCCCTCTCTCAACAGGAGTCCCCCAAGGGTCTTGGGTCCTCTCCTGTTCTCTCTCTACACCCGCTCCCTGGGCCCCCTCATCGCATCCTATGGTTTCTCATACCATTTCTATGCTGATGATGCTCAGATTTTCCTCTCCTTCCCCACCTCTGACTCCACCATCCCCTCCCGTATCTCTACCTGTCTGTCTGCTATTTCCTCCTGGATGCACTCGCATCACCTCAAACTCAACCTCTCTAAATCTGACCTCCTTTTCTTTCCCTCCTCCTCCTCCCCCTCCTCTGATCTCTCTATCTCTGTTCCTCTGGAATCTATCACACTCTCTCCCTCTTCCTCCGCTAAGAACCTCGGAGTCACCCTGGACCCCTGCCTCTCTTATTCCCAGCACATCTCCACTCTGGCACGCACTTGCCGATTCTTCCTGAGCAACATCCGAAGAATCCGACCCTTCCTCACCAACTACGCCACCCAGCTCCTGGTCCAGGCCTTGGTACTCTCCCGCCTAGACTACTGCAACTCCCTCCTGGCTGGCCTCCCTGCGTCCTCCACCCGTCTGCTCCAGCTCATCCAGAACTCCGCTGCTCGCCCGGTGTTCTCTCTGCCTTGCTTCTCCCATGCAACTCCACTACTCTGCTCACTCCACTGGCTCCCGATAACATTTAGCAAGAAACCAGCTATTGCACATTTATTAAATATTAATTTAACATTAATTTAATATGCAATTGCATATCTATTTAAAATTAATTTATGCCACGCAATATAACGCGTTACCAGGATTTCTTATTTGTTTCCTCTCTTCCAGATTAATCTTTGGCCACTTTATCAAAACTCCAAGTTTTTACAAGTCATAATAACACTTATTAAAATTATACCATCTGTGGTACTGAAATAATAATTAGTTCTTCTTAATGAAGTAATACTTATTTTGTCTTAAAGATGTTTCTCTCTCGATTCATTCAGATGGTCTCTTTGCTTAAAAGCCATTTTAATGATACCAATGTGTTAAATACTTCATTGTACATATCTTGTTAAGATGGAACCTTCCATCTCATCTTAGCTATTGAATGCATTTTGTACAGAATATCAAATAGATAGTAAGTACACATTAGTTTTTAAGTAATTTAAAAATATACCGGTACATGCTTGCTAAAAAGCAGATTTACTAAATTGTCATGAAATAATGGTAGCAGAGAAGGGTTAAATTAGCTAAAACAACTGCATCAGGTGAGCAATGCAGTTCCTTGGTCATCCCTACCTTCTTCTTGTTTGTGGGACAGATGTAGAAGTTGGTGACGACTATAGTTGTGCCAGGCAGCAGATTCAGCTTGGTGTAGGTTGTTCCATAATCAGTGGACCTACAACGACAAAGATAAATGTACAATTGATCTTTCCACAAGTCCAGGAGGCTTCAATCTGACTCTGGAGGTTAGAACTGCTGAAATAATGCCAGTAAAGTTATGAAAAAAGATCTGTCTTAGCAGATTTCAATCCATGTCCTTGGACGTGGCACATAAGGACATTAAGAAAGGGAAGATAGATTCAGAAATGGAAAAACTCTACACAGAAAACCCAGAATTCTTAGTATTGTTGTTGTGGATCCTGCAGATTAAGTTATATAGTCGTGGAGAATGTTTGCATAAAATATTATCATGGTGTAAACGGGTATTATTGTCAATGTAAAAATAAATAGTGGAACCTGTAATTACAACTACAAAGGAAATCAATGATATGGCCCTGCTATAGAGTGAAAACTACTGATTTAAAAATGTGTACAGTAGTTGTTTTTTAGGTACCCCAGATGAATATGAGACAAGTAATGTAACCACTATACGCTGAAAATGAGAACAACAGGCTTATAGATCAGAGGGTAAGAGAGTCTTTCTTTGGCACTACAGAACTGGAAATGAGTTTAGTAGAGATTGAGCCGTGTATTGTAAATACATAGAAGATACTGTAGCAAAGAAATGTGTGCAGCATGGAGCACTACTGGCATGTTATGTCATTGTATTTGACATTGTATGTCATTGTATTTATCTTGCTCTTAATTGTATTATTACTTGGACTGTGATTCTTGAAATGTATTTGTTTACGACTGTAAGTCGCCCTGGATAAGGGCGTCTGCTAAGAAATAAATAATAATAACAATAACGTGCAGTAGAGCTTCGCAGGTTGAATGGCTGATTTTGGGAAATGAGCAAGCAAAGAGCTGGAATAATCAACACTGAAGATCACAAAGGTATGAATCAATAACCATATGTAACAAGTACTGTACTATTTGTGCTATGATGGTGTGCAGATTTAATGGTCATTCTTTGTAGAAAAAGAGGAGTTGACCCAGAAGTTCAACTATATAATTTGGAAAGTCAATTTTCAAAATGTACTTCCATTCCATGAAGCAGTGATTTCAATTAGATTAAGATTATTGCATGCAGGAAAAGTACTGCCTGGCAAGACTGTCGGGTTATATTTTCCTCTAAAACAAAGCTACAGATTGGGGGTAAAAAATACTGTTTATTTATTTTATTTGTTTTAATTGGTGTTGGCAATTAAATAAAACATTTCCCATACCTTTTGATGGCTTCGCGTTTAAATATGACCTTAAAACACTCCTTAAATGACACTAACCAATACCACTTTTTTATTTTAAAAAATAGTCAACTCAGAAACTATTTACACAAGCACTTTTGGATGGTCCACTGTATAATCTGCACTACATTTCTGGGGGGAAAGTGTTTTAATGCTCCAAAAAGCAATTTGCTCCTAAAAAAATTACTTTGAATGCTTGATAAAGATCTGTTAAAGGAGTAAGGTAATATACTGGGCAAGTCTTAATCAGTTTATCCCTAGACCGATGCTATACTAATAGATGTATCTAAAAATCTTTTAGACTCAAGCATGTTCAAGCTGTTAGAGTTATGTAACACTTCTGCAAATAGCTGATTGTAATAAAAACAGTGTGCTGCAGTGGTTCTGGTTAGCACTTTCTGTGCTAGCCTTTTATTTACAGTCACTTTGACAAATTGCCAGGACTGACACAAAAAAATCACTTTTACAAGATGTCAATTTTAAAATACCCCATGTTTTCATCTCCCCAAATCAAATTTAAGCAATCATTGTGGTAAAGGTAACCAGGACTGCTTTCATTTGTATCCAGCTGCATTCACAGCAAGCTGAATCAATTGAAATATAATACAATGCTTTAAAAAATGCCCTGTATGAACATGAAGTTGCAGTCACTCACAGTGATCTATTACAGTAATTGCATTCTGCCAGAAATAGTATGAATTCTTCCAAAATTACTCTAGCTTATGTTTGTCTGGTAATATAACATCTACACAGGGTGGGACAAATCACTTTGTATGCTGGTGGGAATTTGGTGGCCTAATCTACCAGAAATTACAATAGTAGTACAGTATTTCATGTTGGATTTCGAAATGTCAAATTTTTAGAAAACTACAAAGCAATATGTAATTCAATTTGTTAACATAACATTATAATTCTATAGGGTGTGATGCAAAACTTTTGGCCATAGCTGTAATGCCCCCCATATAATCTACTAAATACAAATACTGGTTTGTCTATTAAAGTTGTTTTTCTGTCATCTATATGCAGGTGTATGAAATGAGAGATCAACATAGCAAAAAAAATATATATATGTTGCAGCAAGTAGCCCACTACTGAAGTGTTATATCCTTTTACAGCCAGTTATTTAGTAAAAATAGTAGTGAACTGCAGAAATAATAAAAAAGGCAAAAAGTGATAACAGTATCCAATTGGCTACAGGAAGGATGCTTACCAGGGGTGATTAATACTGACCTGCCTGCCCTTGTATGAAATATGGGAAGGATCAAACACTTCAGGGTGCTTGGACACCTCTGTAGACAACAGTTTCATTCATGAGTTTTCCTGCCAAGCACATGTTGTCACTACCTGGCTGTGATTGGTTAATCCATCGACGGTACAGTGCGGCAGCCATAAAAGAAACACTCTGGATTCGATTTGAGCGGCACTATCGTGTCGAATTCTGCCCCTTGCTGATTTTTGCACTACTTTGAGATATGTGCATGAGTGAGTGTTTTTTGATGTTTGTCCGTGTGATTACTTAAGCTATTAATATATTCATCAATGTGGTTACCGTGAAGTTTCGCTATATATACAGTACTGTGCAAAAGTTTTAGGCAGGTGTGAAAAAATGCTGTAAAGTAAGAATGCTTTCAAAAATAGACATGTTAATAGATTATATTTATCAATTAACTAAATGCAAAGTGAGTGAACAGAAGAAAAATCTAAATCAAATCCATATTTGGTGTGACCACCCTTTGCCTTCAAAACAGCATCAATTCTTCTAGGTACACTTGCACAAAGTCAGGGATTTTGTAGGCATATAGTCAGGTGTATGATTAAACAATTATACCAAACAGGTGCTAATGATCATCAATTCAATATGCAGGTTGAAACACAATCATTAACTGAAACAGAAACAGCTGTGTAGGAGGAATAAAACTGGGTGAGGAACAGCCAAACTCAGCTAACAAGGTGAGGTTGCTGAAGACAGTTTACTGTCAAAAGTCATACACCATGACAAGACTGAGCACAGCAACAAGACACAAGGTAGTTATACTGCATCAGCAAGGTCTCTCCCAGGCAGAAATTTCAAGGCAGACAGGGGTTTCCAGATGTGCTGTCCAAGCTCTTTGAAGAAGCACAAAGAAACGGGCAACGTTGAGGACTGTAGACGCAGTGGTCGGCCAAGGAAACTTACTGCAGCAGATGAAAGACACATCATGCTTACTTCCCTTCGCAATCGGAAGATGTCCAGCAGTGCCATCAGCTCAGAATTGGCAGAAAACAGTGGGTCCCTGGTACACCCATCTACTGTCCGGAGAAGTCTGGTCAGAAGTGGCCTTCCTGGAAGACTTGCGGCCAAAAAGCCATACCTCAGACGTGGAAACAAGGCCAAGCGACTCAACTATGCACGAAAACACAGGAACTGGGGTGCAGAAAAATGGCAGCAGGTGCTCTGGACTGATGAGTCAAAATTTGAAATATTTGGCTGTAGCAGAAGGCAGTTGGTTTGCCGAAGGGCTGGACAGCGGTACACGAATGAGTGTCTGCAGGCAACAGTGAAGCATGGTGGAGGTTCCTTGCAAGTTTGGGGCTGCATTTCTGCAAATGGAGTTGGGGATTTGGTCAGAATTAATGGTCTCCTCAATGCTGAGAAGTACAGGCAGATACTTATCCATCATGCAATACCATCAGGAGGCATCTGATTGGCCCCAAATTTATTCTGCAGCATGACAACGACCCCAAACATACAGCGAAAGTCATTAAGAACTATCTTCAGCGTAAAGAAGAACAAGGAGTCCTGGAAGTGATGGTATGGCCCCACAGAGCCCTGATCTCAACATCATCGAGTCTGTCTGGGATTACATGAGAGAGAGAAGCATCTGAGGCTGCCTAAATCCACAGAAGAACTGTGGTTAGTTCTCCAAGATGTTTGGGCCAACCTACCTGCCGAGTTCCTTCAAAAACTGTGTGCAAGTGTACCTAGAAGAATTGATGCTGTTTTGAAGGCAAAGGGTGGTCACACCAAATATTGATTTGATGTAGATTTTTCTTCTGTTCACTCACTTTGCATTTTGTTAATTGATAAATATAAACTATTAACATGTCTATTTTTGAAAGCATTCTTACTTTACAGCATTTTTTCACACCTGCCCAAAACTTTTGCACAGTACTGTATATATATATATAGCCTCAGACAACTCATGTCATTTTAAAATATGTATTTAGAGACTAAAATTAAAAGGCAGACCCATTTAAAATCATCTAAACGTATAAATCATTCGCCCTTTTCCATACACTACATGCGTAATAAGAGTACGGTATCAGTAGCCATATAGTCTTATTAGCACTGAAATATTGCACCACAGTAACTGAATTACAAATAGCAGTATGAAAAGATTGATGCATAATCCAAACAATGTTAGAATACTATTAAATGCTTCATGCAAGTTTCAGTAAATCAAAATGTAAGAGTTATATTACATAGTGAATCAAGGTTTAGAAAAATAAATATAGTAATGAAACATGGTAACGCAAACACAGGCACGTACACAAATGCCAGTAATGCAAAATAAAAGCTACATATATTTGGACAACGTATATGTAATTTGAAGGTGGTTGTGGAAGGTTGGTGAGTAGTTCACTGACACACAGGAGACACAAAGGTGATTTCGGAACACCGCACAGGTGCCCAGTTTTATTGTGGGAGCGTAATTTATTTTCAGCCCGCAGAGGGCGCTGTTGTCTGTGGTCTGTCTTACCAGCGATGGTACAGACAGAGCCACAACTATCCCGGGAGCGGTATAGAGTACAGGTGCTCAAACACAGGAATAATCAAAAGGCGAAAGGAACAGGGAAAATATAGCAAAATGAACAAAACTACAAAATAAAAGGTGCTGTGCTCGGCAGCTTTCCCCAACCATCGCTACCCGCACGGCCCGGGTCTCCGTCCTACACTAGCTGCTCCCTCAGCCTGCTATACAAATACTTGAGGGGTCTGCCCAAGGTTTCCCCGCTACCACTATTTTTCTTTTGGTTTGTTTTCGTTGGGATTTCTTTCCCAGCCGTTCTCGGTCCTGGACCAGAGCTTCCGCACGCTCAGCACGTCTTAGAAGGGCAGACCTGAGGGAACAACAGAATATTATTTTATAGGGCCAGCAATCCCCCCAAGACCCGCCTCTCAGCCACTCAGAGAGAAGGAAAGCCCGCACACCCACTCTCCCACCTCTCCGTGTCACTGCCATGACTGACAGGCGAATATTGAGGGGCTGCTGCCCTCTTCCTGCAGCACTTCGAACACATCAGAAGAGTCAGTACAGGTCTCCCCCTGTTACAGTGGTATATATAGGTTAGAAGGAGTGTGACAAAGTGGTGTGCGGTGCACAGTTGTAGTGGTGATGTCATTATGAAACAGAAGACAGATAACAAAGTTCACAATCCAAACAGGTTTTATTTTATAATCCTGGTCTGGTGACCTCAAAGAATAATCCCAAGCAATACACAGCAATGTGTATTGCACTGTTCCAAAACAAAGGGTTGCAGTCCCGAAATAATAAGACACATTATTCGTAAATAATAAACACAGTAGAACACACACACAAAGACACAGTCCAGAGTGAGTGCTATAGTTTTAATATTACTTCCCTTGATTTAAATTCAACACTTTTCACTATATATCCGAGCATCTTGTTGACCTTTTTTGTAGCTTCCCCACATTGTCTAGATGAAGACATTTCTGAGTCAACATAAACTCTTAGGTCTTTTTCATAAATTCCTTCTTCAATTTCAGTATGTCCCATATGATATTTATAAGGCACATTTTTATTGCCTGCATGCAGTACCTTACACTTTTCTCTATTAAATTTAATTTGCCATGTGTCTGCCCAGTTCGGAATGCTGTCTAGATCATTTTGAATGACCTTTGCTGCTGCAACAGTGTTTGCCACTCCTCCTATTTTTGTGTCGTCTGCAAATTTAACAAGTTTGCTTACTATACCAGAATCTAAGTCATTAATATAGATTAGGAATAGCAGAGGACCTAATACTGATCCCTGTGGTACACCACTGGTTACCTCGCTCCATTTTGAGGTTTCTCCTCTAATCAGTACTTTCTGTTTTCTACATGTTAACCACTCCCTAATCCACGTGCATTCATTTCCTTGAATCCCTACTGCATTCAGTTTGAGACTTAATCTTTTATACAGGACTTTGTCAAAAGGTTTCTGGAAATCTAAATAAACTATCATAACCAAACCATAAGTCATATACTTTGCAGTTATTCATTGTCAATGTTGCATCCTCAAAAAAGTCAAGCAGCACGATCTCCCTTTCCTAAAACCATGCTGACTGTGTCCCAGGATACTGTTACCATGTAGGTAATTTTCCATTTTGGATCTTATTACAGTTTCCATAAGTTTACATATAATAGATGTCAGGCTTTTTGGTCTGTAGTTACCTGGTTCAGTTTTGTCTCCATTTTTGTGGATCGGTATTACGTTTGCAATTCTCCAGTCTGTCAGTACAACCCCTGTGTCAAGAGACTGTTGCATGATCTTGGTTAGCGGTTTGTAAATAACTTCTTTGAGTACTATTGGGAGGTTCTCATCCGGCCCAGGGGATTTGTTTATTTGTTATGCTAAAGTTATTTAAAACTGGATAGGAACATGTGGGGCATTTTGCCCATATCCTCCTTTGTAAAAATGTGTGAAAAGTAGTCATTAAATATATTTGCTATTTTTTTCTCTTCATCTAAGATTTTGCCATTTGTATCTCTTAGACATTTTACCTCCTCTTTGAATGTTCTCTTGCTGTTATAATATTGGGAAAACTTTTTGGAATTGGTTTTAAAGCCCCCTTAGCAATGCTCATTTCTATCTCTCTTGGCCTTTCTTCCTTTTTGACTTGTGTTTGCAGTTCCAAATACTCTTTCTGTGTATTGTTCTTGGTCCCTTTTAAATGCTCTGTAAAGTGCCTTTTTCTATGAATATTTTTTTAATTGATCTATTAAACCATTTTGGCAATTTTGTTTTAGATTTAGATTTGTCTACTTTTGGGATGTAATTGTTTTGCGCCTCTAGTATTATATTTCACATGGACAAACTTCAGCGAAACACACACAGGCATGTGCATATATCAAAGTAGTGCAAAATTCAGCAAGGGGCCATATGAAAGCACTGGCAGTGATACAGGCAAAATATCGTGTGCGCCGTGCCTGTCTGTTCTGGCCTTAAGGCAGCACAGATACCTCAACACTCCTTTCATCCCTTGTTGTTGTGGTGAGGGGAATCTACTTGCGTTTAAACTTTTTTAGTTTCTTTATTTTCTTTAAATTGGCAATAGCCGTCTCTTCCGAACTGCAGATTGAATTCGAAATTATCATTTCCGCTGTGCTACCCTAATTTGACTGACTGGTGCGCGTTACTATAGAAACAAGAAAAGGAGGCTGGTTCCACAAAAGGATTGGCTCTGCGAGCTCAACAGGGCGGTGCAGATTCTGACAGTGAAGCAGAAAGCCTTACAGAACTGAAGTTCTGTTGTATGTACTGTAAGTGCTTAGTCGTCAACGTGGCGACTTGACAGTCACATCAACTGGCCATATTAAAACAGAAGGTCGTATTTGTTGACCTGATTTGAACCACCCTGCATCTACATATTTTAATAGCCAGAGCATGACATTTGGTGTCATGTACAGGTACCTGCGCCACCTTTGTACTGCTTACAAAAAAAGTACTGGAGTATTTTGTATGCACAACTACAATAGCAGGCCATAGCAAAATGGTCACACCTAACAAAGCATTTAGTACCACTGTGTTAAAACATTACACCTCTATGCCCAAAATTACATTATTCCAGGACAAAAAGCGTAGGCGTCACAGCAAAACTTCTCAATCAGAAAACAGTAACGATTTTATTTTTTACTGGGATAATGACTGGTATTCTCAAACGACAGAATTACTGTATTTATTTTGTAAAAATGAACAAAATCAGTTTTCTTCCTGTAACTGATAAAATGCAAATTTAAAGTGTCTGACTGCAAAGTGTAAATTGTATACAATCTTTGCTGGATAGCCACCTATATAAAGTAGGTCTAGTAATTTACATGAAGTGGCAGTTACACTTCCAACATAGCCTTTTGCTACCCAAAATATATTTACAAAACAAAACTAGGCTTCTTCCTGGAGTACCTGCTAACAGTTTCTTAAAAGGCAAGAGCCACCAGTATCTGCCATGGGAACAAGTGCAGTTGCATACTGCAAGTCTGTTTTTCTGCCTAGTGTTATAAATTGAGGGAAATATCCTTCAGATAAGTACATCATCCACATTGGTTTTGCTGCTTCTCAGTCTTTTTTGTTTCAGATTTGGTTGAGTATAATCACAAGGAGAGTCTGCCTTGGGTTAATATAACTTTCAAACATGATCTGCTGCTCTATCAAGTTTTCACAAATACAATTTAAGCAGAAGCTGATTAATAAGAAATACTTGTTTACACACTTAAATACCGAAGAGCCAGATTATGAAAAGCATTAATATTGACAAAGTAATTTTGTGCGCTCAATGGTAATACATTTAAGCCCCGTTTGCTACTCCTGCAGAAAATCAAATATGTATCCACAACACTAGAAAAATGAGAGAGGCGTTTGTTGGATAACAGGCAAAACCAGGTAAGCTCCCACGGCACAAACTGTAACCCTTAAAAAACATTACCCCTCTAAGGGACTAGCTTTTCCACAGATAGCCCACACCTGAGATGGCAACAGAGATGTCCCTAGCCTTGTTTTGCTTCTGAGATCTAACAATATCAGAATCTACAATAACTGCTGGCAAATGACTACCTTTTTATACCTACACATAAAAAGCAGTTCAGTTTTATTTCTATACACTATCATACCCAAGTTATTTAACAGATGTCCACTGGAGACATTGTACATTTCTAATGGAGCGGGCAATTTGAACACATTGGAAGAGATGTGTGCTATTGTAGATAATTACCTATATAATTGTAATCTACTGCTTAGGCTTTATGGAAATATAAATTCTGAACCCCTGTGAAAGCAGTTTGTTGGTTTGCTAAATATATGCTCACACTTAATAAGAATCCTATTTCAAGATTTCAAGTGGCCAAGTGCTTCTAGATGGGCTCAGTTGTTTGCATAAATAAAACCGAAGTTGAATATTTGATTCTCACAGCCTCTTATCTTCTTATTCCGTAGGACTTAAAGCAGTAGTTGACATTTCCAAAGGCACCTAAAAGGCATCTGAACAACTAAAGAAATAGGATTTCCAAGTTAACTGATTTTTTTTAAGGCGAGATATGACAGGAGGCCTATTTATTCCAGACTTCCGTTAGTTTTGCTTCTGCCATTCCTTGATATTACTGTAGGCTTAATACTATACTTAACAAAGGTCAAATAAATATTCAGTGTTTTTTATGGCTTTGGGCAGATGTTGCTTAAACTTTGTTTTGTTTGTTTTTTTTTGTTCATTAAAGGGGGTACACACTAGACACCTATACTGCAGTTGACCCCGTAGTTCGGACTATAGTTCCCAGCTTGGTCCGCAGCCTGGTATTAAGTGTTTTGCTAGTGTTCTACAGTGTTTTGGGGTGTTATGTAAAAAAATGCAGTTCAGGAAATTGGGTCACTGATGCTTAAGAAGGGAAAAGCAGTTTATCTATTGGAATAATTATATCTTGCACGGATAGTCCACTGAGGGTTTTTATTTATTTATAAAGGGCAGCTTATTATATGTTTGAAACACGTCATTTTTATTATATGTCTGAAACACAGCCTTATCTCCTAGAGTTTATTTATGTAGTGATTTCCAGAGATTCATGGATCCAGTACTCTAGCCTTTCATATACAAGTCATGTGGTAGTTTTTTGCCCACTTTTGAAGGGTTCTCAACTTGTCCAATGTTTCCATAGTTACCATATAATCTGTGACCTACATGAGAAATGAAACCACCAACTGTATACATACAGTTTGTCCACCTGAATGTTTTGATGTAATCCACTAAAAAGAAAAAAAAAAGAAAAAAGAAAAAAAATACCACAAAAGTAACATTTCTGACAAGAGTTATACTGCAGTAACCACAGAAAAATCATGTCTGGGTATAGAGGTTCTCTTTAGACAAACTCGGCAAAAACATGATATGAAATACTGTCATTATATACATAAAGCTGTGCAGTCATTAAGTGAGCAGTCTTGTCGAATTGAGAAGCTGATCTGAGAAGCTGAATGGTGCTACAGCGTTCTCTAAAAGACAAGCACTTTGGAAAGTAAAGGCCAGGGATTCTGTTGTAGCCTGTGAAGAGCCTTTCATTTTTTGGCTGTTTAGAAAGGATTTCCTGATAAACACCAAGAACTTCATAAATAATTTATAAAACTATTTTTCCAAACTGCACCTTAATTGGATCCCAATTACTGGACTAAACTTAAATTGCATCCCCAGGCATCAAGGTGGTGTGCCAGTAGATGCATATAAGAACATAAGAAAGTTTACAAACAAGAGGAGGCCATTCAGCCCATCTTGCTCATTTGGTTGTTAGTAGCTTATTGATCCCAGAATCTCATCAAGCAGCTTCTTGAAGGATCCCAGGGTGTCAGCTTCAACAACATTACTGGGGAGTTGGTTCCAGACCCTCACAATTCTGTGTGTAAAAAAGTGCCTCCTATCTTCTGTTCTGAATGCCTTTGGTTATGCCCCAGTTGCCAATTATATAGATTGCTCTATAAAGTAGCAGTGTGCTTCTAAATGAGCCTTGAACATTCAAATAAACAAGAGAAACACTGACCACAGATTAAAAAAACACAAGAAAATAAGGACTTTCCAATGTGCTGCAGTTATAGTTCTTGTGCAGTAGTTGCTGCTTCTCACACTGTCCAGATTTTCACAGTGAAAAACTGGGACTTTTTTTTTCTTCTTCAATTCACTGACTCCGTAGCAACTCTGAAGCTGTTAAAATAACAGTATATAATAACACAATAATAGTTTAAAAATTAAACATCGGGTGAATTTATTGCAGATCATAACAACTCATTATTTTCTTTATATTGTCAACACATGTTTAATGTACAAGAAGCCTGATTTTAAAAATAGATCAGCTGTTACCATTTAAACATATGGTATACACATAATCAGAATGATTTAAACAAATAATCCATAGAATTGTTTATTTTATTTTTGAATGGCACTAACACAACCTAATACATTACTCTGCTATTAACTTGTAGAGCACACTGATGCAGTTTAATCATTTTAATGTTTCCGAACGGGGGCAACAAAATAAGCCTCTAATGTACTTCCCAGGTTTTTGTTTTTTGCTCGACTTGTTCCTCACAATATGAACTAAACTACACACAAAATGTTTACTTCTGAGTCAGGTTACCTTGTATAGTTTGTTTCCTCTGTGCAACAGGAACGAGTCCAGCAGTTGTTTACATTGACGTTCAGCAAGAGAACCAGACTCGGTGTGTTTGCCAAACGGAGAGAGACTACCTCTTTATGTGGACTTGGTACGGTTTGTTTCCCAAGTGGACTTTGTTGTTCACACTGCACACAAAATGTACCGAACTGTACAGAGTGCAGCCCAGACCCTCCAAACGGACCCAGTGTGAACACACCCTTAAACAACGGATTTGGCTTTCTTTAATACCATGTGGCTGGGACTTGATTAATGATCAGGTACTCAATCAAGGCCCAGCCACATTCCCCACATTGGTTTGACAGGGATGGAATTAACCCCATTCCTGCCAAACTTAAATATAAAATAATAAATCTTTATTTAAACAATACACAACAGAAACACTATTTACATGTGCAGGTCCACCCTGTCACAAGTATAACACATCTAAGCAGTGTAATTGGAGTACTCTTAATCATTTCTGTACTGGCGTCTTATTTTAGTGCCATATGTTAACATATGCCATTGGAAATCACGGTGGAACCTCACAGGACTCCTAGGTCCCCAGTCTGAGGTACAGTAGTATATAAATACATTTTTAAAAATCTATACTGAGCATCAAACGAAACGTATCACTTATATTTGAGCATCAAAAGAAACTTATCACTTATATTTGGATAAAATTCACTACATGTGATCGAAAAATGACAAACTGTTTTAGAGCAGGTGCAGTGACTTTTTATTGTGCTGACTGACAACTGACATCACAAAGATGCTGCAAAATTATCTGTCAATCTTGGGCAGGTGTTGTGACTCTTGATCTCGCAGTTCATGGCCTGTCATTGACAGAGTGTGTCTGGTTATACTGTCTCGCCAGGTTTGAAATCGCTGGCTGTGAGCACCCAAGACGACGAGCCCATTCCAGCCTACTCCAGCATCCAACATGCCAATTGCACGAAGGCGCTGCTCTCTTGACAGACGTGGCATATTGTTTTTTTTTCTGTGATTTTCTTTATTGCTTTTATTCAAGCTTCCAATTCAACAGCTGAAATCACTCCATATCCAGTGTCCAATCAACTGTCTCACTAATTAGGTGATTAAGTGCATATGCTTCAGTCATAGTCACTCAAGCGTGTCATGGTCAAGTGATTAAAAAGAAACCAAAAACATTTATATACCTTTTTTTTTTTTAATAAATGTGTTATAATAGTGATGTTTATTTTGATGCTCAGTATATTTTGTCATGTTCTCAAAGGTATACTCAACAAAGCAGTTTATTCTTCGCCTCGACAACAATAACTCAGGAATGAAAGGGTTAAGCACACTGAAGTTGTTTGTTTCTCACTTTTATACATTACTGTTGAATTTCTAGCTATCAAAACTTAGCCGTTACTTAAAGACTGGAGTAAATGCTTTGAAAATATGTCCAATCTGTCTTTAGATCAGTATGCATTATTACCATCTAGTGCTCAACTGTGTGTTGCCAGCAATACAACAGGAAACCAAAATCCAAAATAGCTGATCACAACATGGTGCTGACTCTTTTAAATACTGTATTTGAGTAATTACAATTTGAACCACTCAAACTGGCTGTTAACTCAAAAAAAGGGAACATTAAAACAAATTAAATCTATTTTGAAACTTCGTTCTTTAATTGACATAATAAGTGTTGCTTATGTTGTCTTATGTGAGAAAGAAGCTACTTACACTTTCATAGTAGTGTGCTGTATTTAAATTATGACCACTGTATAAGCAATTTTTTTATACAATTACCAGAGCTTCTGAACCTCATTAAGGGCTGTTCTGGCAGCCAGCCAGCCTAGCGTCATGAACTGTTATCACTTTGCCTGAATTGTGTGTCCTTTAACACAATTACAGGGGCTCTCGATCAATAGCCTGTATTGAGATAGAACAATATCACTCCCCACTCCTCCAAGACCACTATCCAGTTAAGCACATATTAGCGCTTAGGACTGCCATAGCTGATAACATGGCTTCAGTGACAGAGTGTGACAAGTACACAACCCAGCTCTGGGAGTCTACTGCTTGATAACTAGCTCTCCAGAACAAACATGTTATCTCTGTCCCAATGTCCTGCTTCTCTTGCCAGACTGCTTACTTTCCGGTATCTGATACAAGCTTAAAAGCACTATTTTTAAACTCACATGTGTATATATATCTGTTTGTCCGTTATTTTCACCTGTATATGTCAGTTCTCAAATACTGTATTTTTGTTAAGATTGGAAGATGGAAAGCCATCATGACTGAATATGACTTCAGGAAGTACCGGTAATGTCCAAACACAAGAAAGCTTAAAGCCTGGTAGAGACAGCAACAGAGAAAATGAAAAACTATTTTGTGGATATTTGTAGGTTAGGGCCCTCTAGCTATAGCTTAAGATGGTTAATTATTTCCGTGTGGCCAATTATTTTCGTATCTGATGCCGAAAAAGACTAATGCATGTCTTTGTTTCATCTAGAATTGATTTTTGTAATGAACTTTTGTCTGGTATCCCAAAACGTGTGGTATCCCGCTTGCAGCTTGTTCAGAATACCGCCGCTAGAATTCTGACTAAAACCAGGAAAAGTGAACATATTACCCCTGTTTTGACCTCTACACGGGCTCCCTGTGTAGTACAGAATTCATTTTAAGATTTTGCTGTTAACTTACAAGGCCCTGAATGGATTAACACCTTGTTATTTGCAGGAGTTACTGACCATATCTTCCAAACAGCACTGTGAGATCACACTCAGATTCCTAGGGTCAGAAAAAGCAACACAGGAGGTAGGGCTTTTTCGTGTAGAGCTCCTAAATTATGGAATGTTCTGCCTTTGTTTGTCAGAGAAGCTGGCACCAGTCAAGACTAAAAATGCACTAAAAATGGCTTTCTTATCTTAGTGGGTTTTAATGTAACTTTTAAAATTGCTGCTTTTATATTATATGTATACTGCTTAAATCTGTATTTAAATGGGCTGAGAGTGGCAGTCGTATGTGTGACATGCTATACAAATGTATTGTGGTTTGTTTTTTTTTCTGCTATGTACTGTACAGTGCTTTGCGATACTTTTGTATAAAAAGAGCTATATAAATGCAATAAATAAATAATGTTTTTGTGGATGCTGAGAGTCTACCTGAAGCATACATCAAAAGAATATGCTACTGCACCTTAGATTAGGTTAAAGCTATTGTTATTATACCTGCACTAGTGTAGACTAAAAAAGGGACATGCCGACATCTAGAAAATGCTGAGCGGTCCCAGAGAAATATTTTGCATAATTAGCTTCTTTCCTTGGCAGTAGAACCTCAATATATTCTCTTAAATATCTATTGTCCAAATTACATTGCGTCAGAAACATTTCAGCTGCCAACTAAGGGCTAATACTATAACTTTTTTTTGTAGTTAAGGCAAAAGAAATTAATTATCAAAGAAACGCAGGCTTGCAAGCATTGCAAATCTTTTCAATGACATTTCTAAGAGCTTAATGTGATCTCGGTGGAAACAGCCCCATAAAAGACACTTCATTACAAAAATACTGCTTCTTCACAGTCCCCAGGTGATTAAATGCAGCACACCTGATATATATTCGGCAATGTAATTACCAATTCAACAAATTCTGAGTCTTAACCAAGCTGACTTATGCATCCATCATTTTGACCTTACTATCTGTACTGCTTTTTGAATAGGGATCTCTCACAAAAGAAAACCATAAAGAGCCACTCAGTATGGATATGAAATATCGTATGGGAAGGATCTTAACAAATTGATTATTTTTGCCGTTTAGATTCACTTTGTATCATTTTCTGTTTCAATCGCAGGGTGTTGATTCATCCACTAAAAAAGGCTCTGTGAGCATCTACAGATCCAGGAGTATCTACAAACCAAACTGATGCTCTAAACTTCTGAC
Organism: Acipenser oxyrinchus oxyrinchus; assembly: GCA_030684275.1. NCBI lineage: Eukaryota > Metazoa > Chordata > Actinopteri > Acipenseriformes > Acipenseridae > Acipenser > Acipenser oxyrinchus. Next base: position 14,219,203 of record CM060247.1, read on the forward strand.
TTTCAAAAACTTAAGAGGGTGTGATGATGAAACAGAAAATGAAGTGAATTAAGCAACAAAATGTTAGTTAAAATACACTGTGATATTTCACACCTAGACCAAGTTACTCTTAATCTGCCACAACACTAAACACTAAAATAGTATAGATGCTTACAGTTACAGCTCGTTTCTAACTCTACCATTATATCTACCATTGTAAATTAGTGAACTGCTATACTTTCCTAAATTGATTACTTTTTGAGTTCCTTTTTCTTATTTATTCAAGTCAGAGCATTGGGGTGTCATCATTAAGAGATACATGAAATGCTTCTCTAAACTGTTCCTACCAGCTTGTCTCTGGATCAGCGGTCCTCTAATCATCCCTGTACTAAGAGATTAGAAGGATCGGATAGTTGGATTAGTCTACACATCATTTCATAGATTAAGTCACATTTCAAATTAGTCTTCACCTTCCACATGCAAAGTTTATTATCTTAATTAAAGGGCATCTTGTTATTTTGATGTAGATTTTGTACTCTTCTCATAGCTTTTTATGATGTACCATTTAATGACTGGTTTCAGCTCTGTATATTGAATGTCATACCACACTAAAGGTAATTTCGGCCATTCAGAGAAAATGAGCACCCCCTGCGATCCATGATGGTCGTCAAGGGTTCTTGCAGCTCATGATTTGGTGCCTTGACTTAGTTGTATTACTCTTCTGAGTATTTCTTTTTGTGAAGTGGTCAGGTGACACTATGTGTGTGTCACCTGACCATACTGTCACCTGACCTATATGTTATATTTTCCTATATGTTTCCAATGTAATCTTCATCAGCCGACTTGGTCTGTCATAACGAGGTCTGGAATCACAGCTCAAAATCAATCTTGCAAATGAATTGTATAAACTATTAGTCAGATATTGAGTAATACTGTGGATGAAGAATCATTTTAAATGACATCTGCATAATCAATTGTTAGAGGTGACACAGTTTGAGACCAGCAGACAGCAATCCATAATTTAATGAAAATGAAGCTGTAAATGTGTATTGCAGAAAATGAGAAAGCCAATCTTTAACCTCACTTTCTGCTTAAAATGATTTTCATACTCATAGTGCTGAGTCAGTTGAAAAGCTCAGGTTGTTTAATTCTGAATCCTGTTACTAGAGTACATTTTCTGTATATCTTTAGAGGCAATTAGTGGAACGTCGTATTTACTTTAAAGGAGCTGTGATAGTAGTACATTAGTCCATTAAAAGTAAGATGGCAAGTCTCTAAGAACACTGCTATATTAGATGATGTCAACCATGACAGCGTACCATCACGCTACAAAAGAAACATAGCCCCTGTGTTGTTTATTCTTTGAAAGACAAGTTTGACCTTAATTGGACAAGTGTTTGATAAAATGTTAGAGTGAAATACAGATGGACGGTTGGATAGACAAACACCCTCCATATACCCTTAGGTTCTGATACGACCAATAACTTATGCTGAATAATTAGACAAGTGGTTGTGTAGATATATGTAAAGAGTTCCGGACAGACATTCAGACTACCTCAGTATAGCCCCAGATTATAAACATACCGTGTGCTAAAGATTGTGCTGAGCAGGTTTCCTCACAATTAGACAAGTGGTTTCATTGTTATAAATGTAGTTATCACAAATTATCAACACCCTTTAAAATACAGACAAAAACAATGTAATCATTTCTCAATAAAGCACGAAAACCACTGTAAGGGAAAACATAACTGCTTGGATGACAGAAAGAAAAATATTAACTCTGAGTGTGAGAACATTGCAGCTTTCACACAAGTAGCCGTGCCCTTAATGAAAAAGAAAAAAGATCCATTTGAGATTTGATGCTTTTAATCTTACCCTGAAGTTCAATATGTTGGATTAGCTAGTGATGTTTAAAGTTGCTCAGCAACCACAGTTGCCATAGAAAAGTAAAAAGAAATCTATAAAACAAGGCCAAGCCTGTCACAGGTGTGAATCAGTCTATGCTTTAGCAGTTACCATATAACGTTTCTTAAGCAGATAGTGTACAAGGTTTCTAGATGGTTTTACCATATTAATAATCTTTTAAACAGTACAGTAATTAGCAGATCCCTCAGTGTCTCAACCAGCTGCGACTGTGTGAAGTGAAGGGTGAGTCATATAGTTGGGGGGCTACAGCAAGCCCTACTGGCCAGGTGATCAGAAGCATTTGTCCTCAGGGGCTGATAGCTCATAGTCATCTGTAAAGAGGTGATTTATTTAGTGATTTGGGAATTTTCAGTTCTGCTGTTGATAGGAGTTTCTATGGTGAGGGGAAATAGTTTGGCATTCTAAACTGGGGAGAAAAACAACGGTAAAATAATTGGAAAAATGTATTGGTGCTATGTTAATATTTTATACAACTGATGTTAGTAATTATTAAGTGTGCAAAAATATTATCTATAAATTTTGGACATAGCTGTTTGTCATAAAACTATTACCGGAATGCGTAGAACCAGTTTATGCATTAAAATAGATAACTGGTAAAACATAAAGCACATTAAAGTTTTGCCTACAGAATATAAAGCCAACATGTCACTTTAACTGCTCAAGCAACTTCTTTTCTATAATATTGTACTAATTAAATGGTAGTGTTTTTTTTGTCTAATTTGAAATTAAAGAATGTTAAGGTTATGATCTTAACTCGAGCCAAACAGTGCCCATTTAAAATCGTTACAGTGCTACAGGGTCATTCATGACGTGAGGTGGTAACCCAATCCTGTTTCCTTCATCTTGAAAAGGATAAGAGCATTACATTTTACAGCCCTTATGGCATGAACTGATTTCTGAAAGCATTCCTTTTCATTCATCGTTTCTTCTTTCAAAAACCATTGCCACCTCACTATTTCAGTCTTTCTATTTTTCTATTCATAAAAATGGCCCACTATAACTCCCTTGTGGTTTCACTAGTCCATTCTAACAATTATAATCACACATCCTGGCCATTCAGTGTCCTCTCTCGCTAATATACTGTTGTCACCTTATGGGTAACATTTTATATGTTTTTCTTTTAATTAAAAAGAATATGTAACTTTAGGACTATAATGACAGTCTACTGTTTCCCAAATGAAACATCTCTGTCATTCTCTTCACCTTGTGCAAAAGAGAGAATTGAGACAATGGTTCCAAACAGCCAGTTGTGTGAGAATGTCAGAAACATGGTTGAACTGATACTCCCTTCTGCATTATTTTCAATTCTGACAGAGAAAATCAATTCAGAAAGAAGAACACTTAGCTTCTGTTTATCCCAGCACACCATGGAACAACAAAAAAAATAAACATAATGCTGTATCATACTAGTGTCTTCGAGAAAATTCTGCTGCATGAAACAGCAGCTGTTTTTTTTCCAACTGGCTTCATCAGTAGTACTGGTCGGTGTGCATATGTACTTAATAGAGCCACGTGTTCATGTGTCTGTGGGGGAGAGAACAAAGAGCAGACCAAATCAAAACCTCAGATATAAACCTCTAGACAGGTTTGCACTATGCGGCTATATGTGAATAAACTGATGCTAAGAGGTCTATTCCTAACTCTCATATATCTGTTGTGCCCTGAACTTCACAGCTAAGATCTGGTATCAAGTGATCCATGTTCACTCCATCCATGAAGCAAATCTGTCACTCACCATCTCATAGACACATTTTAATCAAGTCTCACTCCAATCTCTTGGCACTCAGTGTAAGACTTAAGAATGATATGGTGTATCATGCACAGGCTTCAATAGAATTTTTTTTTTTTTCCCCCCTCTGGTCTCCATTTATAGTTCTTACTCCCACGCTTAGTATTGCTTAAATACCATTTTTCCAGCAAGACAGAATACCGGAATAAGGGGTGTCAGGAAACAGGTGTGCAGTACATGCTCACGGAACTGTGAAATCACTTTCGACCAATTAATATTCAGGAGAAGCAGCAATGGTAGAATGTTATTGTTTACACCGTATGCGAGAAAGGCACTGACCTTCACATGAGATTTGGGTCACAGAGGAGCCTGTCAAATTGTATTTTAATGTTTTCTAACCAACACCACCCATTTAATCAGCTGTGTCAGTATATGCATGCAACTCACCAAGGTGCTTTCTTGTGTGAAGAGCCTGTACTGAACTAATGCAGTAATGATTAAATGTTGTTTGCTATAAGGAACATTGTCAGAATTCCACAGAGGTCCTGGGTAACTGATAAATGTTAATTGTCAAGTAGATAAGAGAAGAAACTGTGGCCTATTGCAAGCAGCACTTGTAAATATGTAAATAATATATTTTTTCCATATACACACATTTTAAGAATTAAAGGAATACATAATTGAATCTAGCTCACAAACATTTTAATTAGATGTGTCTGGATAGTTTAAATAATACACAGTATTATTGTGTCCCATATTCAACTGTAGAAATGTTCTGTGCTGTCATCGGTGATGAAGCAAAAGAAAGAAAAAAAAAAGTGTTGATGATAGTACAACTAATCCGTGTTTGTAAAAGGCTTATCTTTGCTTGACTCCTGCCCCTTAAATACCATGTTTACTATCTTTACAGGGAAAGAAGACATCTGGGTCGCTTGAGCTACTTATACCCTAACACATCAGTCCTTGTTCTATTCCTCTGTTTGCTGGGTCTCAGGACAGTGGGCTGCCTAACACTGCCACTCCACCTGCATTAAGACATGACATTAGGTCAAGCAATAGGAGTAATGGAGCATTTCATTTATTTAACATGTCCTCTCCTGGCTGGATCATGGTTCTGGAGGTTGGAAATAAAACTGATAGAAGTCAACTCTGCCTGTGTTTTAATAAATAATGTATACACCTTTCGCCACTGGCGTTATTTTTGCCAGCTAACATGCAGGGAGGTTTTTGAGAAAAGGTTACATTTACAAATATTGTTTATTATTGAATATGGTCTACTTAGGTCTCTTTTTGTATTAGTGTTGCACTATTAAGATGTACCTGTGCTGGCCCTGTGGACACAAAGTGAATAAACTAAACACGCAGGTAGGTTTTTGAGAAAAGGTTCCATTTACAAATGCCCATGGTGGTTTAAGCCTTTGTATGCAAATAAACTAACATGGTATGGATTTTCTCCAACCCCATTTCAACAATTATAACACATAAAACTGAACAAAAATTGTAACAAGCTCAAGGGACTCATCGTAGATACCAGAATGCCACCAATGTTGTTCACCCATACTAGTCATGGGTATATACCTTCCCAACCCAGCAATTGATCTGTTTCTTCAGCATACACAACCAATGACATTGGATAAGATTATGATTAACAGCAGTTCCACCATGGATTTCTTCAGCTTAATCCACAACCTACTTGAGTTTCAGTTTTAACTTTTCAATGCCAAACTGAACTTGACATTTGAATGCAGACAGATGTTGTTTTTTGCTCCAATGGACTGTTTTTTTTTTTTTTTGCACCAATGGCTTTGTTTAAATTGTTTTATGTGAGGCTTTTCTGAATAAAGAGATGGGACAATGCCTACTCGGGTGTCCATGTCATGCCAGGGCCCAAGGCAGGTGATCGGGTTCCTTCACAGTCTGCCACTGATGTTGCTATATATATGCCCCTTTAAAAATCGACCCAACACACACGGGAATGGATTTTTTTCTACGCTTACGGGCTATATTTTAATAAACACAAAATAAAACAAAACAAACACAAAACAAACACCTAGCTCCGTTTTGGAGCGCTAACTAAACAGGTTATTCCCTGACTAACTCGCAGGACGGCTAAGCCGTTTACCTGCCCAACACACACAAAAACCACACAGGCTTAACACAGCACTTACTTCTCTACGACTGCTCGGAGACAGAGCACACCATCTGCCTCCTTCTACTCAGCAGCCCTGAGCATTCTGACTGCTCCTCTTTTATACCCTGCACCTGGTTCTAATTTAATAATGATCTCCAGGTGCAGGGAATAATTAAGCAATAAAACAATTAAACAATAACAAACACCATTAAACTAAACAAATGTGCCTTTCGCACATGTTTTTCTTCTGGGAGGCTTTAACCTGCTCCCTGCTGTCTTACAATATATATATATATATATACAGTATATATATATATATATATATATATATATATATATATATATATATATATATATATATATATATATATATATATATAGTGACAAATTGACTCTCTTCGTCTGTCTTTGTCATATTAGTTAGCAGGGACAACACTTTAGACACCAGACAATAACTTTCTTTTAAACAAGGCAGTACCTGTAGCTTTATTTTCAGGGGTACAGCAAAAATAGTCCATTCCAAAGTTTGTTTACAACATTTCACTGCCACCACCTGTGTTCTACCCAGCTCCCCTAAATACACCTCTTCTTAGAAAATTCTCTCACCTTGTATTTTTGCTCTACTGAAAGCGTGTCTTCTATTTTCACCTCGGGTGTCACGTGTTCTATCACACTCCGATATGGTGTGGATTCATGATCCAATGTCTCCCGTGCCTGGGAGATGTGTTCTATCACACTCCGATATGGTGTGGATTCATGATCCAATGTCTCCCGTGCCTGGGAGATGTGTTCTATCACACTCCGATATGGTGTGGATTCATGATCCAATGTCTCCCGTGCCTGGGAGATGTGTTCTATCACACTCCGATATGGTGTGGATTCATGCTCCAATGTCTCCGTGCCTGGGAGATGTGTTCTATCACACTCCGATATGGTGTGGATTCATGCTCCAATGTCTCCCGTGCCTGGGAGATGTGTTCTATCACACTCCGATATGGTGTGGATTCATGCTCCAATGTCTCCCGTGCCTGGGAGATGTGTTCTATCACACTCCGATATGGTGTGGATTCATGCTCCAATGTCTCCGTGCCTGGGAGATGTGTTCTATCACACTCCGATATGGTGTGGATTCATGCTCCAATGTCTCCCGTGCCTGGGAGATGTGTTCTATCACACTCCGATATGGTGTGGACTCATGCTCCAATGTCTCCCGTGCCTGGGAGATGTGTTCTATCACACTCCAATATGGTGTGGATTCATGATCCAATGTCTCCCGTGCCTGGGAGATGTGTTCTATCACACTCCGATATGGTGTGGATTCATGCTCCAATGTCTCCCGTGCCTGGGAGATGTGTTCTATCACACTCCAATATGGTGTGGATTCATGCTCCAATGTCTCCCGTGCCTGGGAGATGTGTTCTATCACACTCCGATATGGTGTGGATTCATGCTCCAATGTCTCCCGTGCCTGGGAGATGTGTTCTATCACACTCCGATATGGTGTGGATTCATGATCCAATGTCTCCCGTGCCTGGGAGATGTGTTCTATCACACTCCGATATGGTGTGGACTCATGCTCCAATGTCTCCCGTGCCTGGGAGATGTGTTCTATCACACTCCAATATGGTGTGGACTCATGCTCCAATGTCTCCCGTGCCTGGGAGATGTGTTCTATCACACTCCGATATGGTGTGGATTCATGCTCCAATGTCTCCCGTGCCTGGGAGATGTGTTCTATCACACTCCGATATGGTGTGGATTCATGCTCCAATGTCTCCCGTGCCTGGGAGATGTGTTCTATCACACTCCGATATGGTGTGGATTCATGCTCCAATGTCTCCCGTGCCTGGGAGATGTGTTCTATCACACTCCGATATGGTGTGGATTCATGCTCCAATGTCTCCCGTGCCTGGGAGATGTGTTCTATCACACTCCGATATGGTGTGGATTCATGCTCCAATGTCTCCCGTGCCTGGGAGATGTGTTCTATCACACTCCGATATGGTGTGGACTCATGCTCCAATGTCTCCCGTGCCTGGGAGATGTGTTCTATCACACTCCGATATGGTGTGGATTCATGCTCCAATGTCTCCCGTGCCTGGGAGATGTGTTCTATCACACTCCGATATGGTGTGGATTCATGCTCCAATGTCTCCCGTGCCTGGGAGATGTGTTCTATCACACTCCGATATGGTGTGGATTCATGATCCAATGTCTCCCGTGCCTGGGAGATGTGTTCTATCACACTCCGATATGGTGTGGACTCATGCTCCAATGTCTCCCGTGCCTGGGAGATGTGTTCTATCACACTCCGATATGGTGTGGATTCATGATCCAATGTCTCCCGTGCCTGGGAGATGTGTTCTATCACACTCCGATATGGTGTGGATTCATGCTCCAATGTCTCCCGTGCAATATCTAAAATCCCCCTGGGGTGCCTCCCATATAAAAGTTCAAAAGGTGAGAACCCTAGTGAAGCCTTTGATACCTTGTGTATTGCGAACATCAAATAAGGTAATGTGAAGTCTCTTTCTCCCTTCTTTGTCGATTACTTTGCATAACATCGACTAGGGTGCGGTTAAAATGCTCTATTAGCCCATATGTCTGGGGATGGTACACAGATGTTTTCAAGTGTTTCAGTTTTAACAATTTACAGAATTTGGCCATGACTCGGGACATAAAGGGTGTCCCCTGGTCTGTCAGTATTTCTTTGGGTATACTGACTCTCCTGAACAGCAGCATGAGCTCTTTGGCTATATTCTTTGATGCAGAGTTCCTCAAGGGAACAGCTTCGGGGTACCTGGTGGCATAGTCTAATACTACCAGAATATACTGGTGTCCTCCAGCGGAATTCAGCAGTGGACCCACTACCGCCTCCATTCTGTTTTCCTTCTTGTGTGTTTAGTCGTACCCGAAAACTTGTTGTCTAAGTCAATGTGCTTGCATTCTCCACCTCAAGTGACAAACTGACTCTCTTCTTTGTCTGTTCTTATCACAATAATTACCAGTGACAACACTTTAGACACCACACAATAAGTTTATTTTAAACAGGGCAGTACCTGTATCTTTATTTTCAGGGGTTCAGCAATAATCATTGTCAGTAGTCCATTCCAAAGTTCATTAGCAATATTCAGGTACTCACATAAATCCAAAGTCGAAAAGCCAACCAGATAAGTCATCCAATGAAAGGTCATACACCGTGTTTTTACTGCTGTTGGGCATAACTCATTCCAATATGCAACTGCTCACGATTGGAATGAGTTACAATCAAGGCTTAAACTCCCTGGTTTTATCTCAGAGGGTGCTTTCTTTTCTAGACTTGAAGCTCTTTTCCCTGTTTCATGTGCTTGTCAAAGCAGACGCTGATTTGATTAGTTTTTTTTATTGATTTCTTATTGCTGTAATGTCTCTAACTGTCTATGTATTGCTGTTTGTTGTAGCTATGTTGCCTCTTGGCCAGGTCGGCATTTTAAATGAGAACGTGTTCTCAATGTCTTTACCTGGTTAAATAAAGGTTTGAATTTGAATTGAATACACAAGGTTTCAGAATTCACAATTAACCGTTTGCGGTCCTATGTCGGACCAGGTCCGACATTACAATTTTCCCTTTCCAGTCCGATGTCGGACCCTGTCCGACATCATCAAAAAGATGTAAAACACTGGTCTCTAGTCGTTTTTCTCTGGTAAAAGCCAAGAAACCATTCAACGACCGAGTGAGACCGATAGGAGCCGAGAGAAGCCGGAAAAAAGGGGCGGATCTAAGCAATACACATAGCCCCGGCACCACAGAGATAACATGGCCATAAACAAACAAGATAGCTGCTTCTGCATCCAGCGCTCAAAGGATATCACAGACATTTGCAGAGCTTTTTGAGATGTTATAGTAATAAAATAATGACTTGGAACGCATTATTGAGGAGTTTGGTGATAAAACGAATGATCAGGAGATGATTTATCAGTATGCACGACTATGAAGAGGTATGTGAAAAATACAGTGAACAAGGGGTGGGACGGGGCTGGAGATGAAGTACTGACTGTCCTGTTGATATGCAGTGCCTTTTAAACCTGTTTTACTGTGAAAAAAATACTTTTAAACAGCGCGTCTAAAATAAACTGTACATGTGAAAATAAATTGGACCTGACGCACCTGAGACGCGCTGAATAAATGGACCATAAAGGGTTAAGTTCTTTGTCCACAACCCACTCCTTCTACTCCCTCTTCAATATGCTGAGTCAGACTGCCCCTTTATATAGGCAGCCCATTACCTGAACTCTTAACAGGTGTGTTGGCTCCCTCCCCACTAGGGATTATGTGGAATGTAGTTTTCTAGGGTGGCCATTTTGTGACTTGTAGTGCTTAATTCTGGGTACCATTTTGTGTAGAGACAGAGACTTTAAAAAATCCCTGCCTTAACTTAGTGCCAATCCAGCACCTGACCCTGCACTCTAATATATACAGTACCAGTCAAAAGTTTGAGTACATTTGCTGGAAACTAGGTTTTTGATGGAATGGCATGTCTCTGAAGTATGCTATGATAGCCATGCTGGTTGAGCTTGCCATGGACTTGGTAAAGATCACCAACTCTGTTCACCAGCAAAGCAACCCCAGACCACGACACAGCCTCCTCCATGCTTGACAGTGGGAACCACACATGCAGAACTCATGCGCTCACCCTCTCTGCGTCTTACAAATACTCGGCGGTTGGACCCAAATATTTCAAATTTTGACTCTTCGGTCCATAAGACCGACTTCCACTCCTCAAACGTCCAGTTTCTGTGTTTTTTGGCCCAGGCAAGTCTCTTCCTCTTATTCTGCACTCTTAACAATGGTTTGTTTGCAGCAATTCTTCCAGTTAGGCCAGCTTCACGCAATCTCCTCTGAACAGTTGATGTTGAAACATCTGTACTTCTAGTAGCATTTAGCTGAGCTTGCATTTCAGGGGCAGTTAATCTCCGGTTTCGCAGACTTGTGACTCGAATGAACTTGTGCTCTGATTCTGAGGTCACCCTTGGCCTGCCTGACCTTGTTCGGTCCTCATGAGTGCCATTTTCTTCAAATCGTTTGATGGTCTTGGCCACAGCAGTTACAGACACTTGCAAAGTTCTTGCAATTTGTCTTAAAGATTGACCTTGATTTCTTACTGAGCGTATTTTGCCATTTTCTGCTCCCTTACATTCAGGAATGACAAACTTGTGACTATGCTACCTATATTTGTAGTAATCATGGACCCTCACCTGTTAACAATAATTGGTGACAAAAGGTTAATTAGGTAACATGCTAGTTAACTCGGAGAACATCTAACAAAGACACTTTTATACTTAGGCCAGTGTTCTAACACCGTTTTATACACATTTCAGACTTTTAACTGACTTGGGCTTCAGACTGAAATCCCCTTGCTTTGGGTGACCATTTCATTGAAATTGACAAGACTTACATTTTCGTTTAAAAATAAAATTTTTGAATGCAATTCACTTATGATTATCAGCTTATATAAGTACACGTATCATATAATGAAATATTAAGTGTTTATAGACAAGTTTATACAGTTAAAAGCATAGATAATCATGAAAAACCTGGTTTCAAGCAGGTGTACTCAAACTTTTGACTGGTACTGAATATATATATATATATATATATATATATATATATATATATATATATATATATATATATATATATATATATAAATACAGTACTGTGCAAAAGTTTTAGGCAGGTGTGAAAAATGCTGTAAAGTAAGAATGCTTTCAAAAATAGACATGTTAATAGATTATATTTATCAATTAACTAAATGCAAAGTGAGTGAACAGAAGAAAAATCTAAATCAAATCCATATTTGGTGTGACCACCCTTTGCCTTCAAAACAGCATCAATTCTTCTAGGTACACTTGCACAAAGTCAGGGATTTTGTAGGCATATAGTCAGGTGTATGATTAAACAATTATACCAAACAGGTGCTAATGATCATCAATTCAATATGTCGGTTGAAACACAATCATTAACTGAAACAGAAACAGCGGTGTAGGAGGAATAAAACTGGGTGAGGAACAGCCAAACTCAGCTAACAAGGTGAGGTTGCTGAAGACAGTTTACTGTCAAAAGTCATACACCATGGCAAGACTGAGCAAAGCAACAAGTCACAAGGTAGTTATACTGCATCAGCAAGGTCTCTCCCAGGCAGAAATTTCAAGGCAGACAGGGGTTTCCAGATGTGCTGTCCAAGCTCTTTTGAAGAAGCACAAAGAAACGGGCAACGTTGAGGACCGTAGACGCAGTGGTCGGCCAAGGAAACTTACTGCAGCAGATGAAAGACACATCATGCTTACTTCCCTTCGCAATCGGAAGATGTCCAGCAGTGCCGTCAGCTCAGAATTGGCAGAAAACAGTGGGACCCTGGTACACCCATCTACTGTCCGAGAAGTCTGGTCAGAAGTGGCCTTCATGGAAGACTTAGGCCAAAAGCCATACCTCAGGCGTGGAAACAAGGCCAAGCGACTCAACTATGCACGAAAACACAGGAACTGGGGTGCAGAAAAATGGCAGCAGGTGCTCTGGACTGATGAGTCAAAATTTGAAATATTTGGCTGTAGCAGAAGGCAGTTTGTTCAGCCGAAGGGCTGGAGAGCGGTACACGAATGAGTGTCTGCAGGCAACAGTGAAGCATGGTGGAGGTTCCTTACAAGTTTGGGGCTGCATTTCTGCAAATGGAGTTGGGGATTTGGTCAGAATTAATGGTCTCCTCAATGCTGAGAAGTACAGGCAGATACTTATCCATCATGCAATACCATCAGGGAGGCATCTGATTGGCCCCAAATTTATTCTGCAGCATGACAACGACCCCAAACATACAGCGAAAGTCATTAAGAACTATCTTCAGCGTAAAGAAGAACAAGGAGTCCTGGAAGTGATGGTATGGCCCCCACAGAGCCTGATCTCAACATCATCGAGTCTGTCTGGGATTACATGAAGAGAGAGAAGCAACTGAGGCTGCCTAAATCCACAGAAGAACTGTGGTTAGTTCTCCAAGATGTTTGGGCCAACCTACCTGCCGAGTTCCTTCAAAAACTGTGTGCAAGTGTACCTAGAAGAATTGATGCTGTTTTGAAGGCAAAGGGTGGTCACACCAAATATTGATTTGATGTAGATTTTTCTTCTGTTCACTCACTTTGCATTTTGTTAATTGATAAATATAAACTATTAACATGTCTATTTTTTAAAGCATTCTTACTTTACAGCATTTTTCACACCTGCCTAAAACTTTTGCACAGTACTGTGTATATATATATATATATATATATATATATATATATATATATATATATATATATATCAAAATTGGCCTTTCGGTATTTTATTTCTAGGTCAGGGCTAGGTCAGGGCTATTCAGTTCCAAAGGTATTCCTGACCTATCAAGTTTGTCTTTTGGTAGGGTTCTTGTCTTAGAATACAGTCCTAGTACGTCTTGGCTCATCTGCCAGTGAGATACAGACAGTGTTCCTTCATACCAGACTGTGACTACATTTTTACAGCATTGTCTACTTTGATGGTTTTCAAAAGCTTCTATTTTCAGCATTTCCCTCTAGCATGAACTACATATTCTGCATTCTCTGTGCTTTTCAGACTTAATTTTGCATAAACTGTTGTCAGAATATGTCTGGCTGTTAAGATCCTCAAAACAAAACAAGGCTGGTTTGAAGCTTTCAATAAATGAAAGTGACAAGACTCTGAAAATGAGGGTAACATGAAAACTGAAAAAAACTGCACCACTCAGAAACACATCAATCGATGGTGTTCACAGAATCCGTTTTTATGTTTCCTTTACTCTTCAGTCCATTATGACCCTCAGTCAGGCTTGGCTGCTGTTGAATTGTGCTGGGAGTCTTAAGTTGTATAGTGACAGCTGTAATCATCAGTAGACTTTCTTTAAATACAAGGCCTGTGTATATTTTTATCTTGCAGTATTATTTGACATCAAACTGGTAAAATTCCTTCTACCTTCAGCATGGATGGGGGAGGGGGGCATTTTATTAAAAAACAATAAAGACAAAAATGCAAACATAAATAATCACTGTCAAATGTTACTATTTAAAAGAATGAATATGTCACTGAAACTAATTATAGTAATTCATGAAACATGAACCCAATTAAATGCAAGCTGTGTGTCACAACAAGCAAACACTGTCAGCTAGCTGATTGTGGAATCAGATTAAATGATGTTATTGTTGTACTGTAGCAATTACTACAGGCTGCCTTGGATGATCATAAGTGAGTTTCCTCGTTTGTATACACAGATACACATTGAACTTTAGCAGCTCCTTTTCACTTCCTCAGCTCCCACCTAAGGTTGAAGTTCACCGGATGTGGCTGGATTCTAATATTATTATTATTATTATTATTATTATTATTATTATTATTATTATTATTATTATTATTATTATTATCCAGGGCGACTTACAGTCGTAAACAAAAATACATTTCAAGAAGCCCTGCTTCTATATTAGAGAGGCAGATCTCTGGTGTTTGTAGGTTCAATATACCACTGTGCTCATGTAGTGTTTTTTGTGGAAGGAATCAAAACTCATTCCTCTTAACATGGTAACTGCACGTTTCTTGTATGGAGCACTCGTTCACCTATTAAGTACATCTGTAAAACGTTCAGTTCTTTTCATCATCTGCAGCTTATTTTTAGATTTGGTTGATAGTCAGATATTTCTTCTCATATGCCGTGGACCCCACTTCCAAAAAACCCTGATGATATGATTTCTAACTAACCATGCATCAACAACATCCTAAATGCATCACCTGAATTAAAAAAAAAATTAAATTCTGAGGCTGCTTCTTTTACAAAATAAATAAACATGTTATACTGTCTTACCTAAATCTTTTAATCTAGCCTTAGGCTTAGCAGCAGTACTGACAGGTATAAGGCTCTGAATCACTTCATTAACATTGGTCGGTTTAAAAGCAATTCCATTTTTTCCTCTAATAATTTTGTTTATTATTATTGTCATATCCACTGAGTAGGAGTGTCTGCCAGTAATGCACTGGGTTCCTACTATATATATATATATATATATATATATATATATATATATATATAATTGCCGATGTTTATTCACTGGCACACGTCCTTGTAATGACTGAAACTAGGACACTACCTGGTAATTCTAAACTTGGCTCAGTGAATTTTCTTTTTTATACTGTACATTGGAAACTGTGTGTGCGTGGGTGAGAGAGATTATGTGTCAGAAACCGATAATATATTTTAAAATGAGCAACAATGGCTGCATGGATTGCAACTTAAATCTTTGCTCACTCACACCCATCACATATATATATATATATATATATATATATATATATATATATATATATATATATATATATATATACACACACACACACACACACACACACACAAATGGAGCAGCCTCTAATGAAAACTGTGATGAATGTACCATGACCTAAAATCCAGGCTAATGCATGAAACAAGACATTGGGATCTTTTTTTATCACCTGTGTGTGCCTGGGTGGGAGAGATTATGTGTCAGAAACCGATAATATATTTTAAAATGAGCAACAATGGCTGCATGGATTGTAATTTAAATCTTTGCTCACTCACACCCCATCACATTATTTATATATAGGACGGCAAACATTTGTGTATGTGGGTTATATAAACACGAGTAGAAGGGAACGAACCAAGACTAAAAGCAGGTCTTTTTATGAGCTGTGAGTGCCTATATAACCCATAAACAGAAGCTCACAGTCCTATAACTCTATTATATAATACTGTATTATTAATACACAAGCTATTTTGTTTTCTAATCATTACCAACCTTTACTTAGTCGATTGTCAATTTCATTGAAATGTGGAAATGTTGATAAAGAGAATACCGAGGTATGCAGTCCATTGTGATGTCACTGTTTTGAATGGACTTTGAGTTGGATGGGTTTCCAAAAGGTGCCTCAGGTATGATTTTTTTAAAGCAGGTGACGTCAGCTTTGCTGATATGGAGAATACAGCATGGTAAAAACTAAAAGTGGCACAGCTGATGTGATGAAGAGTTTCTTTGTGACTTAAGAAGGTAAAATGTGCACTCTGATTGGCTGAAAGATCCTGAGCAGTCCATAACAACATGCACAGCACTCAGAATAGGACCATGCAGAACACATTTGATGGGAGTCACACCCTAGTATTGTAACTGCTTTTGTTAGAAAAGTGCTGTTTGTGTTGAGGTGTACTTAAAAGGGCAAAACCTAGACCAGTGGTTCTCAAACTGTTTTGTTTGCGGACCACCTGATTTTTTTTTTTTTTTTTCTGATCTCGGTGGACCACACAATAAACAGTATAGCTGACTGAAAAATAAGCGCATAAAAATCACTATAATACTAAGAATAACCGTAGACTTACCTTTATTTGTTTTAATGCAATGGGTGGGCCTGTTTCTGTGAGCAAAGGTATTTTAAAATTGGAGTTTAAAAGAATGGTTCTAGTTTACTTTTCATTAACACTAACTTACCGAGAGAGAGAAAAAAACTGATTGTTTTATTTTTAAATTGATAATTACAGCAGAAATTGATTTGTGTGAATTAATAATCTGTGAAGTTACAATACACCCATGAGGTACCAGCACAGGCGGAGCTACGAATCTCCAGCTATAATCTTTGTTTATAAAAAGAATGCTGCATGCTGATTGGATGTTGAGGATTTTTTACTGTGCAGATATATAGTACTGTACAATGCACGGTGGAACTTATTTTTGCTGAAGCACAGTTCAATTTATTAAATTATCAATACACAACATGTTTAACTCACAATATATATACACATTGTTGTGAGAGGTCTTTTCAACTTTTTTAAAATGAGTGACATTCCTTTCGACAAGAATACTGTAACGACCCGGACAATTGTATTGTTGCAGGACTTGTTGTCTTTCCCGTTTGTCTTGTCTATCTTTTATGCTATGTGTATTGTAAGGGGAACGGGTCACGCCGTTAGTTAGCAGCGGGAAAAGGGGGACTGCAGACCGTGGGTCGATTGGTTGAGTCGGACAGCGGTGGGAGATGAGGAGAGGTTATATAAGGTGGTGCATGAGAGACTGAGAGTGACAGAGAGTGACAGCGACTTTAGAAAAAGTGAGAGAGATAGCGATAGAGGATAAATAAGGGTTTGTTGTTTTACTGGCGTGAATTCCGGCCCCTGACAGGAATTCCCTGTTTATTCCAATAAAAATTCGAGACCGAGAATTCCACACTGTCTCCGTGAGTCCTGCTTCATAAACCTGACAAAAACGCTACACTGGTGTACAGAAGCGGGATTATGGCGCACTTGCCTCGGAAATGAAGCAGGAACCGGCGGAGACGGCAGTTTCACCGCCACTGGGAGGAGACGAGCTGCGTTGCAGGCTGGAGGACCTTGTAGCAGAGCTGAGTGTCAGAGGGGTGCAAAAGACAAGCGCCAGTAGGACCAGGAACAGCGGTGAACGAATACAAGGCGGGAGCCTGCAGGGCGAAACAGAACGAAGGGCCAAGATGGCGGAGGCTGCGGTCGGGAGATCTGCCACACACGCAGGGGATCAGTGTGTCATCAGCGTCGATAGCGAAGACGGAGCTGCGGCGGAAGCATCACGACGCGTCAAACAGGAGGCAACGTCACAGTGGGGCGGAAGTAGGGCAGAGCACAGGGCATTGAGCGTCCATGGAGAAAAAATGGTCCAGGAAGAAGTGACGTCATCACGGTGCGCAGGAGCGACATCAGAGCTGCTGGATCAAAACAAAGGGGCCTGCATCAACAGACCCACCTATGATGGTAAGGCCGACTGGCGAATGTTCTTAATACAGTTTGAATTAATGGCGAAATTAGAAGGATGGACTGATAAGGAAAAAACTGTAGGCATTATCACCAGCCTGACCGGTGATGCCTTACCATACCTCCGGTTTATTGATGTAGCTCACGGTGACAGCTACGAAAGTGTGTTGGCACAATTAAGTGACTGTTTTGTGGGGATCCAGGTAGCTAGGCCCGAGATGGGCCCGTGCCGACCACGGGAGTGGAAATAGAACAAGTGTGAGTGGCATGATGCAGGGGCAGGCGAAGTACGGTAAAAGCAGGCCGCTATGATGGGACATTGCCATGGGAGGCGTACCAGGCCAAATTCAAGTTGGCTGCGCTCAACAATGCCTGGAGCCCGACAGAGAAAGCTGGCCAGCTAGCGGCAGCCTTGGATGGGAAAGCGCTGCAGGTGCTGCTAGACCTGGGCCCAGACGAGCTGGACAGCTATGGTGTTATCGCCACGGCCCTGGACCGCCGCTTTGGGAGAGTAGAGCCTGCTGTCGGCCTGCGCCAACGCCTAGCCACACGGATCAGAGGCCCCGGAGAGAAGTTGGGTGTGCTTGCAGCAGATGTCCTCTACTTGGCCCCCCGGGGGTACCTCGACTACCCGCCAGCCACGCAAGGGGACTTGGCCATGGAGACCTTTGTCCATGGCCTGACCCCTAATGCCCTGCGCCAGCAGGTCCGGTTCGCTGCCCCAACCTCCTGAGAGCTCGCCTTGGCCCACGTAGAACGTGTCGAGGCTGTGCTCGAGTAGGGTGAGCGTGACTGGGCCTCTGGGGGAAACCAGCGAGAGGGGAGAGAATGGACCGACCGCCCCAGGCCCACTGCATGTCAAGCCCCAGCAGAAGAGGAGGAGACTGCAGACAGCCACGCTGCTCCTCCCTGGATCTCTGACCTGGCCGCCCTGATCCGAACCGTATCCACACAGGGCCCCCACACGCGCCTGTGCTGGAACTGTGGCAAACCTGGGCACCTACAGCGGTGATGCCCCTCTGCTGCAGCCTCACCCACCCACTCATTGTCGGGAAACACCAAGGGGCCCGCATAAGTGGGACAACGTGGGCCCCCGTCCTGTCTCCCATACTTACAACCGTCCACCTGCACCACACACAGCTGGGGCCCGACCGCCAAGCGGGGAGAGGGTGCCTCCCCACTCTCCTGAAGCCACTGACAGCAATCCACACAGACCAGCTGTGGTAGTCGGGCGAACCACCGCAGGGGACTTCTGTCATGTTCCTGTCCAGGTTGAGGGGGTCCCCTGTACCGCCCTGGTGGACACCGGCTCCACGGTGACCCTGGTCTGCCCCGATGTGCTCCCAGAGGGGGTCCGGCTGGAACCCACAACTGTCCAACTCCGCACAGTCACTGGGGAGCTGACGCCTATGAAAGGGAAGGGCAACCTGGCCATAGAAGTGGCTGGGCGGACAGTACACCACCCTGTCTGGGTAGCAGCTGTCCAGGACCCCTGCATACTGGGTCTGGACTTCCTGCGCTACACAGGCGGGCAACTGGACCTCCGAACCGGGACATTGCACTTACAAGGGGGCCCGGCCCTGGCCTTGGCCTATCCGGAGGGGCGAGCCTTCCCGCCGGGGCAGCTGGGCCGTGACCGGGACCCCTTTGCTCGTCAGGGCCAGACTGCTAAGAGAGGGGAGCTAATGGGCCAGCCATACCCACTGTTACACCGCCATGGCCCACGCCACTCCACGCTGGGCCGGGGGACCTCAGCCCTCTCCCGGACCCCACCACGCCAGCGCATACTGACCCCATCGCCTACCCCGGCCCCCAGGGGCAAAGCAGCCTTCCGAAGGGCCCAGCGCCGGAGAGGACTTCCACTACCCCAGCCCTCCATGCTAGCCCAGGGGACTTCAGCCCTTCCCTGGGCCCCCAGCCACCAGGGACGGAGACCCTCCTTTTCCAAGCCCCCATCAGTAGCAAAGACGACCGCGTTAGCCCCAACTTCGTCTGCTCCCCCCCCAGGTACTATGGAGGACCCCACTGTTGCCACAGTGACTGCAGTCTGGCGCCAGAATTGTGAGGGGCTTCACCCGGAGCAACAGGCCCAGCTATGGGAGCTGTTACTGACCTACCACCATAGCTTCGCTACCTACCCTGAAGACGTTGGCTGGACACACATGGTCCAGCATTCCATCGACACAGGGGAGGCCCGGCCCATCAAGCTGCGGCCCCGCCGCCAACCACTGGCCCGCCAGGAGGCTACAGAGGAGGCACTGAAGGAGATGGAACCATTGAGCCCTCAGACAGTCCCTGGACATCCCCGGTGGTCATGGAAGAAAGATGGCAAGTGGCGCTTCTGTGTCGACAACAGACGCCTGAATGATGTCACGGAGAAGGACTCCTACCCCCTCCCCCGGGTCGAAGTGGTTTTCCTCCCTTGACCTAAGGAGTGGCTACTGGCAGGTGGCCCTGTCCCCGGCTGCCCGACCCAAGACTGCCTTCTCCACTGGCCGAGGGCTCTGGCAGTTCACCGTGATGCCGTTCGGACTTTGCAACGCCCCCGCAACGTTCGAGCGACTCATGGAAAAAGTGCTGGTCGGCATGCCCCCTACAGAGTGCCTGGTGTACTTGGACGACCTGCTGGTCCATGGGAAGACCTTCCAGGCGGCCCTGGCCTCCCTGCGAGAAGTGCTCCGACGAGTCACAGAGGCAGGACTGAAGCTACACCCTGAAAAGTGCCAGTTCTTGCGCAAGGAGGTTACCTTCTTGGGTCATCGAGTTGGAGAGGACGGTATCAGTACGGAGCCCTGCAAGGTCGCAGCAGTCAGAGACTGGCCTACCCCCATCAACCTCCGCCAGCTGAGAGGCTTCCTTGGACTCGCGTCCTACTATAGGAGGTTTGTGCAGGGCTTCGCCACCATCGCTGCTCCCTTACACTGCCTCCTGCGTAAGGGTGAGCCCTTTGAGTGGACACAGGAACGTCGGGAGGCATTCGACAGCCTGAAAATGGCCCTGTGTCAGTCCCCTGTGTTGGCACCCCCAGACCCCCACTCCACCTTCTTGCTGGACACTGACGCGAGCGACAAGGGAATCGGAGCTGTCCTGTCGCAGCCTGGGTCAGACGGTGAGCAGGTAGTTGCATACTACAGCTGGTCGCTCAGCAAGACCGAGCTCCGGTACTGTGTGACGCGACGGGAGCTGCTGGCAGTGGTCGAGTCGGTCCGCCACTTCTGCCACTACCTCTGTCGGCTCCCCTTCACAGTGCGGACAGACCACGCAGCCCTGCAGTGGCTCCTGACCTTCCGGGAGATGGAGGGACAGGATGCCCACTGGATAGAACAACTACAAGCGTTTAACTATTCCATCCAGCATCGGGCAGGGGAGAAGCACGCTAATGCGGACGCCCTGTCCCGCCGACCCTGTGCCCAGGAGGGCTGTGCACACTGCGACCGGAGGGAACAGAAGGAGGCCGAGCTGTCCTCAGGAAGTACGGAGCAGTGCTGTACGCTGGTGCCAGTGGAGAGGACGGAGTGGAGGAGGCACCAGGAGGCTGACCCAGACCTCTGTCCTGTGCTGCAGTGGCTGGAGGACCAGTGGAGGCCACCCTGGGAAGAGGTAGCAAGATACTCTACTACCACCCGGGGGCTCTGGTCGCAGTGGACAGGGCTGGGTTTGAAGGATGGCGTCCTCCAACGGCAGTGGAAGGAGCCAGCAACAGGGGAGGTGAGATGGCAGGTGGTCGTCCCCCAAGCGTTGCGCCTGGAGGTGCTCAAGGCCCACCATGGGACCCCAGGCACCGGCCACTTCGGGGTCACGAAGACGCTCCGGCGACTCCGACAGTCCTTCTACTGGGGGCAGTGCAGACGGGACGTTGAGGACCACTGCCGGCGCTGTGACACCTGCACTGCTCGAAAAGGACCCCCAGGCCGGTCGCACGCCCCCCTCCAGCAGTACCAGGTCGGCGGACCCATGGAGAGGGTCGCCGTGGATGTCTTAGGCCCCTTTCCGCGCTCAGAGAAGGGGAACCGGTTCGTCCTGGTGGCCCTTGACTACTTCACCAAGTGGCCGGAGGTGTATGCTCTGCCAGACCAGGAGGCAGAGACGGTCGCTGAAGCACTGCTGGAGGGGTTCTTCAGCCAGTTCGGGATCCCCCAGGAGCTCCATTCAGACCAGGGGCGCAACTTCGAGTCCCGGGTCTTTGCGGAGATGTGTCGGCGCCTGGGGATCCAGAAGACCCGGACCACCCCCCTCCACCCACACAGTGATGGATTGGTTGAGCGTTTCAACCGCACGCTGGCCGTACAGCTGGCTGTGACCACTGCAAGCCATCAAAAAAACTGGGACACCCAACTGCCTCTTGTGTTGCTGGCCTGCCGTTCAGCTGTGCAGGACTCCACTGCCTGCACTCCAGCTCTGCTCATGCTGGGTCGTGAGCTCCGCACGCCAGTGAAGATGATCTTCGGCCGCCCCTCAGACACCCCCAGTGTGCCCCCAGGTCCTGAGTACGCCCGGAGGCTGCAGGACCGGCTGGAGGTAGCCCACCACTTTGCCCGGGACCATTTGCAGGCTGCTGGTATCAGGCAGAAGCGGAACTACGACCTCAGGGCTCGGGGCCGCCACTTCATCGCCGTGGAGCTTGTTTGGATCTTCAGCCCTAATAGAAAGCGAGGCCGTTGCCCCAAGCTGGACAGCCACTGGCTTGGGCCCTGCCAGGTCCTAGAGCGGATCGGGGAGGTAGTGTACCGGGTGCAGCTTCCACCTAGAGGGCGCAAAGTGGTCCTGCACCGGGACCGGCAGGCTCCCTACCTGGGATGGAACCCAGCACAGACTGACACAGCGACCCCTGACAGTACCCTCTTGCCTCCTGCTGAGTCACCCTGTCTTGCTAGTCCCTCACCTTCTACCCCAGTTCCTGACAGCCCCTTTCCTGGGAGCTCCACACCCTTGGACTCTGTCAGTCCATCTGCTGTGGCTGACGGGGGATCGACGCCTGTGAGGAGACCACGGCCGCAATGACATCATCGGCTTCCGGGCCGTTTTCGAGACAAAAACGCTACAATACATTAAAACCAGAGAAACAAAGATTTAACAAGTCAACAACTTAATGAAGTTGAAGAAAACAAAAATGCTTCGGCAGCTGGTGTTTTTATTGATTTGATGAAACATAAAGAAATGTAATCGACTTAAAAACAGTTTGCTTCAGTACGTAATTCTGCTGCTCAAGTGCCCTCAATTTTGTTATGTTACTATAGCCTCCGTGATGGTCTCAATCGCTCCGCAAACAGTGCTGATATAAACTGCAATGATAGCCTGAAGAATTTAAAAATTCCAAAAACTTATTTTGAGCTCCACAATGTGCGTGTTGCTGCGACGTCACTCAGAGGGCCTGGTACTGTTTTAAGTGCCAGACTAGTCATACAGAGCTAACGCAGCGTGACTCGAACATAGCACACAGAATGGAGCGGTCCGCTCAATGAACATGGATAAAAAAAGACTATATAAAGACAGAAACACGCATTTTATATTATAGTATAATTGCAACATTCTTAGTTTTCCGATTGGTCATGCAGTGCACGATTTGCATGCCCTGACTGCATGCCACTGCATGATTGGCATTTTGAAATGCTTGGTCACTAACAAGGCTAACATTGCGGGTTATGTCAGCTCTTTTTTACGGAGTGATTGAGACCAGCACGGGGGCTTCATTCATTTTAATTAATCACAGTAAATGGAAACTTTGAAAACCTCCAGTTTAATATTTACTACAAATAGAGCCTTGTTTGTGGCGACTATTTTTCTCCAAAGCAGAAGGATTTATAATACAATTGTTTTGTTTTTTTTGAAAAATGAAAACACTTTAGATTTTTTATTGTATCTTTTTTATAAGCAGGATAACAATCCAGGGCTTGTGGTTATGTTGCTTCGCATAATGCCTCCAACCCAACTACAGCAGTATGTTAATGCAACACAAAGCATGCCCTGTCCTGTGTTCTCCCTTACTTTACAAGCTGCTGTGTGCAGTGCATGTGAGTGCAATACACGAAAACTCCCTAAGAATACATTAGACACTCCAAAACTATATACAACGGAGGATTTAGACCATTTTTTAACTTGGACATACAACATACTTTTTGAAACTGCTGTATGCCTATGAACCCAGAAATGTGGCACTAAATTTGTTTAATTCTCAGACTGCACAGAATGATAAAATGTGCATTTTAGTTTATACTCTAAATAGGTACAGTATATAATGCTAATATGTTGGTGTATAGATAAAAAAAAGTGCATATAAAATACCTTATATAAAAATAGTACCAAAGCATGTAGGCTTTGAATGCTGGCAATTATTAAATAAAATACAAATATTAAGTTACAATATACATATATCTGCTGTCACAAACATGTTAAAACAATTAACAATTATTGCATACCAACCAATGGCAAACAAACAGTGTTTCCTATTACAGTGTGATTTTAAAAAATCTCCAGTAATTTGTATTACCCTTCTTTCACCCGTTTGATACTAATTCAAATTTCTCAAAATCTTCAATTTAATATTAGATTGACTAATTACACCTCAAGCTCTCATGCATTGCAAAATACAATCTTTACTGGTGAAACATGTTTACTTGCTTTGTTGACCAAAAGTAATCAGCCTTTCATCCTGAGTTTGCTCAACAGATGAACAACAGTGTTGACATCAACATTTAAGACATTGAAAAATACTTTGTCAAAACGTTTGTCATTGTGTAGTCCTCTATCACATCCCTGGACTACATTCTTCCTCTCTTCTCCCCCTACTCTGCCATACACGGAACTGACAATGTTAATTGCATTAAGAACTAGCTAAACCTGGCCCTTTTGTTTTAGAAAACAGAGCAATAAGAAGACTGTTCTTGTCACAACAAATCAGTGATAATGCGACAGCTGAGTCCTTTTCATAACAGTATCTAATAAATAATATAAAAACAGTATGAGTAACTGCTTCAGCAGGGATCTACACGATAAAGTATGTGTACTATATATCATTATGACTGGCTTGCTGCCAGATTCACAGCTAAGCAAAAACTATATATATGACAGTGATCATTATATAAGTTTGTATAGCTAAGACGTTTCATTGACACCACATTAATTTACTTGTAATTAAAGTTTCTTATTAACATACAGTATTGCAGTATTTTTTGCCGGGTTTAAAGAAATCGATTCTGCCGAGTATAAAGCCTGATTTATTCATTTTTGTCTTCTAAAGTGTTATTAAACTTGTATTTTAATCTAATCTAATCCAATTAATATTTATCATTGAATAAAAATATAAAATATACTTTTGTATGGACTTTATGTCTGGCAGAATATTTTTTCATGTATTAAGTGATTGTACTCTGCTGTATTGTAAAGTCTGAAACACAGTGACTAACTCCCTGGGACGAAGTGTATTTTTCTGTGTGTGTTTGTGTGAATGGTGTAAGGGAACACTGTGCTGTTGAAGTTATTGGCAAAAACCAAACAAAGGGTTAATTTAGGGGATAATTTAACACAACCAAGGAAGAATAAAACAGATTGTAAGGTTGCTGTGGCAGGGCTTGGTTTGTTTAATCAAGACAGAGCTGAGGTTAGAATCCCCTCCCTGCTAAAACATGTGTGGAATGTGAGCAGGTACTGATTGATTTATTGATTATCAAGTAAACCTGGCCCCATGCTACTGTATATAAAGAAGCCGGGAGATGGCTATGGAGCTGCATGCGTTTAACCAGTGTGAGCAAAATCTGAAAAGGAAACGCTTGGGTCTTATTATCACTGTGTGTAGAGCGGTATAATTAGGACCTTCAAGTACAGATTGAGTTTAGGGGATTTTTGTCACACCAGTGTAGAGAGAGGTGTGTCAGTGCAGAAGGTTCCTGGAGTGGGACCTTCCTTGCAGTCATGGCAGCGCTTGACCAGTTTTGGTCAACTTGTGTTTTTTAGATGTGTTTTCCCACTGCATTTTATTTGGCATTCTTGTATTTATTTTCGTTACACTTTGTTTGTGTTCACCCACATTTCGAGCAATTAGTTGCAGCGGACATTTCTTAGCAGTTCTCTCTATGTGAAGAGGTCAAGCAACAACATCACATCAATTCTGGATTTGAGCAAGGTGGTTAAAATGGTTGAAAATGTCTCATTAAACTAGTTGCTTCAATAGTTACCAGAAAAAAAGATATTCACATGCAATCTTTGTAAACCGTTTATTGTCTATTACAACCCATTGTAAGATATAGAAATGTCCTCATAGCTATTAATCTAATTTTAGCAGTGGCAGGTTTTCAAAAGCAAGCATGTAAACAGATTTTGTCAAGCTAGCATTCTTCTGTAGGTTTTCTTATGAATAGCTTACTGAAACCCTGCACTGCCTTTTTGCTGGTTTCAATTTCTATACAGGGGTGTGCCACAACCCTGCCCTGAAAGGAACTCTCTCTTGGGGGGTTAGTGAGACTGCATTGCACGAAAAAAAGATCCTGTTAATGCCAACAGTGATTGTTGTGATGTGGACTGAACACCTGCTCACTCTGGGAACTGGGCTGAGAACGAAGAACTCCCCAAACACATTTATCTCCCAGTTTATGTTATCAATGCTATCTATAATGGCAGCCAAACAAGAAATAACTTAAACCTAGTCTGTTAAAAAATTTAAAAAAACTATAAATGACAGAAAAGCAATGCAGTTGCCCTTTAAGCAACTCTTCATTCATCTGCTACCTAGATTGAATGTATACAATGCCCCATGGCATTCAGTACAACAAGGAACAAAAAGAAATAACAGCAATCTTAACCTCCAAACTTCTTGCAAAAAAGTGAATTAAGTAAAGATAAATAATGCTGCAGAAGTAATTAGGCTTCACAAGTATAGCTCAGGTAAAATATAAAATTCAAGAACAAGATGGTCCCTCATCTCAGTAAGGAATGTATCATTTAATTAAATGGCTGGTATTATAACACCGGTGGTATATAAACTGGGTCATTAGGATTCATTTTATGGCATAGAAACTGGAACAGAATGAAATACTACATCCCAAAAAGATCTGAAATAATTATTGTAAACCTAGCTTTTACAGCTTCACCATCACTGAGGCTTTATTTAACCATTTGTTAGATATTATTGTAATGTTGAGTACCCTTGACATCTTTCCATAGTTAAAAATAATTTTCTAAATTGTATTAACCATTGTTTAAGGCTTTGATTTTTACAGTGCTCAGCATCATGAAAGAACAGCAAATAGTTACATCTGTCACATCTGTTTGTGTTTATCCTTGCCTGGTGTCTTGGCAGGTTGTCAGAAGTGAGCAAAAGACATTGATAAGGAAAGACAGGGTTAACAGTATGGCTACGATTTTGGCGCTGTAATTTTTACTACATTTCAAGGGCGAGATGCGGCAAAAAAAAAGCAAGAATTCACAGAAGGGTCACCAAATAATGTAGTTTTAGCTACATTAACATACACAGGAGCTTTTAAATAGTACACTAAAACCAATAATACAGTTAAACAAAAAGGCACAACTTACATTTAAATTAGAACACTTCCGATTATAAAAAAAAGAAATACAAAGGACTTGAATTTTTAACAACTGAAAAGAATATGCGTGTCCGTATCAGATGTTATTTATTATTATTATTTATTTCTTAGCAGACGCCCTTATCCAGGGCGACTTACAATTGTTACGATATCACATTATTTTTACATACAATTACCCATTTATACAATCGGGTTTTTACTGGAGCAATGTAGGTTAAGTACCTTGCTCAAGGGTACAGCAGTAGTGCCCACCACCTGGGATTGAACCCACGACCCTCCGGTCAAGAGTCCAGAGCCCTAACCACTACTCCACACTGCTGTCCCTTTAACATTGTAATAATAGTAAAAAAATACTATATTTTAACAGAAGCCATTTATATCTGAACTATGGTTGTTCATTACTGTTAACATTTTATATCCAAAGCAAGCAAAATATTTTAATTAATCCCTTGACCCGCACCGCCTGGGGTTCCTGTCCCGCACCGCCTGGGGTTCCTGTCTCGCACCGCCTGGGGTTCCTGTCCCGCACCGCCTGGGGTTCCTTTCCCGCATCGCCTGGGGTTCCTGTCCCGCACCGCCTGGCGTTGCCTGTCTCACATCGTCTAGGGCTGCCGAGCCTGCAACGCCCAGGGCTGCTGAGCCTGCAACGCCTAGGGATGCTTGTTTCTCATAGCCTGGGAAGACCAGTTCACCATCGCCTGGGGATGCCTGTTCTCCATCACCTGGGGATGCCGGTTCGTCATCGCATGGGGATGCCCGTGCGCTATTGCCTCCGGGAATTGGCTGGGTTTGGAGGAGCCAGCCTTGGCACTGTTAGCACGTCTGCGGACAGCATTACCACCGGCAGCATTTCCATTACCAGTGGTACAGCGGGAGGAGGAACTCGCCCCGCTGTCAGCATGTCTGCTGATAGCAATGTTGCCAGTAGCAGCCTGGCTACTGGCTACTGGCAACATTGCCACCCATGGACACCTTGTTGCCTTTGTTCTCGGCCTGAGACTTTGTGCTTTTAAGGGGGAAGGTGGCCTTTGAGGCCATATGTGCTGCGCACAAGGGGGGAGATATGTGGCAGTGTGCCCCGCCTCTGTGTGTAGATTGTGTTATATGTTGTATGTGGTTAATGTTGGTGTGTATATATATATTGGTGCACAGGATATTATGTGGGATATTTAGTGTTGTTAAAATGTATATTTGTATTTAGGCATGGGGAGCACAATTAGTTCATGTGCAGATGTACCGAGATTCTAATTAAATGATTGATTAGCAATTGAGTCTTGGTACACCTGCATAAAAGATGCAGTGTTTCACTCACTCTGGGTTGTGTGTTCGAGAGTGGAAAATGGGTGTGGAGAGGAGAGAATTAATTAAGAAAAAAAGAAATAATAATTGCTAAGCGTGCTTGCTTTTAAACCAGCACGGTACTTGTTCGTTCGCCCACTGTTTAGTTTGTCTATTTATTTTGGCTCAAAGTGCCGGGTGCTGTTTTGTTCAGCTGTTTTATTTTCTGTGTATTATTAAAATGCGCAAGGAAGCGCTTTCACATTTCCCTTGCAGTGCTGTGTGTGTGTCGTCCGAGTCTGATGTCACCGCTCACGCCAGCTTGCCACAGTTCCTTAAAAAGGT
Source organism: Acipenser oxyrinchus oxyrinchus (assembly GCA_030684275.1). Lineage (NCBI taxonomy): Eukaryota > Metazoa > Chordata > Actinopteri > Acipenseriformes > Acipenseridae > Acipenser > Acipenser oxyrinchus. Next base: position 14,247,940 of record CM060247.1, read on the forward strand.
GCCAGACTGGGGGTGACCTGGGATCAGGTGCAATGCAAGGCTGGCATGCAATAAACTCACAACAGCCATTCCATTCTGAAAGATTTCAACTTTAATGCTGCTTTCAGGTTCATCATCACAGTTCACTGACCTCTCTGTGACCCCCTGCTCCCTTTTGCAGATAAAGTCTCTGCACTATAGTAAAGATGGGCCTGTGGTGGAGTGAGATATACTGTAACTCCCTGTCTGCTCCACAAATCATGCTTGCTCCCAAAGTGCCTCAGTGGTAATTTAACCAGACAAGTCTATTAACACCTTGAAGTGGCGGCAGTAATAAGAGGCTTCCTTGTTAAAATAACAGCTGTCAGTAATTGAATCATTATATGTTTATTTTATTTTATTTTGCCATCAAGTGAATACCAGTTCCTATTATTTTTTTTCAAACAAACCTTGTGGCCCAAATATAGAGAGTGAAAAATGATATTACATAAATCTATTATTATCACACACTGGGTGAAGGTGTCATACTTACTACAGTTTTAATATACTGTACATCAAGAACTGCTTATTGTTAACCATTGTTTTGAAACTTGAGAAACAGAATCTGGGATTTAAGAAGGTGCATATATAAAGAAAGAAACTGTATAATAAATGCTACCTTTCTGTTGGGTTTAGTTAAATACATGTCTGCTTTTTCTTTTCTTTTTTCCATAGTATCTTCCAATTATCTTCAGATGGCTCAGGTAAGCTATGTTTATTACTGGTCCGTGTAGTAGGGATGGGAATTTTAAAAGTTTAAACATATAAACTCTAAAGAAGTGATTAAACGTTGAATAATATGCTAGACATATAACCGGTTATGTGACAAATTTCACCAAATGCATATTTTGTAATGTATTCATTTTAGTAATTTATCATCATATATGGTAGTCTGTCACGTATGAGACTGCTCTAGTGCCATAGTAAGGGTGGATATAATAGAAAGGAAGGGGTTTGGCAATTGCCTTCAATTGGTACAACAGAAAGATTGACACTGGGGCGGGTTTTTATTCTTGGTCGATCTGGCGCTTCATTGGTGCACTCTGTGTTCATGCTGGAGTGGGCGTCGCATGGTATCCAGTCCACATAGGTTAAGAAAGTTAATGATAATCGTTTTTTCTGAGGTTTGTTATATATTTTTTTATAAAATGGCATCTCTAAACAGAGGAATGAGGCGAAGCCATGTTTGGAAGTATTTTGAGGAACCGGACAAGAAAACTGTGGTATGTAAATAATTATGCCAAACAGAATTGCCCTACCACAAAAACACAAGTTCAATGCTTCACAGTTTGAAATGAAAACATTTAGAATTACTGTGGATGGAGTTACTGAATGCAATAAAAAGCAAATAATAAACAGAACGCTCCAGATGGCGACAGTGAACACGATTTTAAAAGGAAGGGTTTTTTTTTGCAATATTAATTCAGAGAAAGTGTAGGTTAAATTGTATAGGCTTTAATTAATCAATACACTTTTACGCAAATCATTTGTTTAAAAAAAAATGTCCTTGATATCTATATATCACTGATCACTGATCCTTGAACAGTAAAGTTAATATAAAAATGTATTGGAATCTGTGCATTTGATAGATTCTATAACATATATAAGCTGTGTGTATTATTATTGGTTTTATTTTGTTCTTTGAATATAATATAATGTAAAAAAAAAAGGTTTCGTTTAGTTTGGTTTATTCACTTTGTGCCCACAGGGCCAGCAGATACATCTCAAGTCTGCTAAATAAACAAAGAGCACAGTACAAATACAAAGAGAGACTTTTACTAAGATAAAAAATAATAAAACAAATGCTTTTAAAAAGACCAAATTCCTTTTTTTTTTAGATTCTATTGATTTTTTAGTATTACATGCACGACAGCCGGTATAAGATCGTTACCTTTATTAAAAATGTGCACAGATGAATCTACCGATTAATCTACCGGTTAATCAACTAATGTCCGTAAATTAACTGATTTGAAAAATTTGAATCGAGTGACAGCCCTAATTTCAATATATACTTTGGTGTGTACATATTGTTTAATTATTATTATTATTATTATTATTATTATTATTATTATTATTATTATTATTATTTTACTTTGTAGTCTTTGCAATGTTAAAACGTTATTTGCTTATTTAGAGGTTCATTGCTTAGAAATTCAAAGATCGAAGTTCAGCATTGTAAGATGTAAAGTGTAGTGTGGGATGATTGGCCCAGGATCTCTCCTTCTGGACCGATAGGAGCCGCCCTCAGTAGAGGTGCAACCTCCGACATCGGTCAGAGGTCACCAAGGCCGGGTGATAGAGGACCACCGACCCCCAGAAGTTTCAAAGGAGGCGGTGGGGAGGTGGAGGAGAAAGGCATGCAGAACAAGTACTGGAAGGTGAGGCTGGACTATATAGGTTGAGGAGCCAATAGGATTAGTGTAGCGAGCTGAGCCTCGCTCCTAGAACTACGGCAAGCCTCTATATAATAATCAGGGCTGTACATCAGAATGTAATATAAAGAGTGTGTATGTATGTAGATATGGTTTAAACGTTTAACACTAGAACTGCCGGATTTTCAAACTACCTAGAACCGCCACGTGGGTCATTTTGACCCATACATTTTTAAACTGTTTCGTTATGAAAATGAAAGACATACTATCGGATACAACTCAAAAGTTTTATTCATGAACATCATATCTAACATTTGCATTGCAGAAAAACTGTATTTAAATGGAAAATTAAACATAAAAAGCTTTATTTTCAAAATGAGCGCATATACAGCACAACTACAAACAGTGAAAAAATATAATAAAATATACATTTCTAAAGAAACGGGTATGTACATATACCGTTTACAAGTGTAAACAGGTATATGTACATACAAAACTGTAAAACCGAAATCATTGTTTCTAATACTACATAAAAAGAAAATAGAACACTACTTCTGGTACGACAGCTGCATTGTACTCTATGGAGCGTATGCATCTACCTGCTGGCTCTGTGCCTGCATCCAGGAGCTGTATTGTAAACACAGACACAGTTCCATTGAACACTGTTGTGTAAACTGGTACATAAAACCAGTAAAACCGAACCTTTTTTTTTTCTAAAAGTAATATATAAAAAAAGAATATATAACATACTTTCATATTAGGCACATAAGTTGTTATCCTCCCTGTCATTTCAGTTTGCTGTAACCATCTCAGTGCAGCTTGCCGTATTCCAATCAAAGTGACTACTTTCAAGATTAAATATTTCCTTCTGAAATATTCCCAGTTGCATTTCTGGAACAAAACGAAGGATCGATGTCTCCCAGTTACACTGAGTGTTTACCCTCTGTTGTTAGTATCACATCTACCGGCAGAGGAATCACATGACCTTAACAACATTCCTGTTCAGTGGTGTAGTGGTAAATAAAAAAGTGGGTAAACGTCCCTGTTTGGTGGAGTTGAACAGATAGATTGAACAGATAAACATGAACAGATACATTGTTATTGTCCCTCAGCCAACCAGAGCTCCCCCCATACAGTTATTTCCACTCTGAGCTGCTGTACACATGAAAAATCACAGACCTGACGGTGTGCTTTACAGGAACAGTTCTGTGAGCGTTCTTTTGCGGGCTAGGATGAATGTTACTAGCACCGCCATGCAGGTCCAGCGTGCCTAACAACGAACATTAACAGAACATGAACAACCAATCACAGAACACACACACACACACACACACACATACACACAAAGAACACGCAGTCCAGTGGCCACGGCCTCCTGCTCACGCCACAGTTCTGACTGATTTCCATTACATGAGATTAGATGTTAAAACTTCATGCTGATTTGAACTCGGCTCTTGCCAAGATAAGCGCCAACTAGGATGTAGCTTTACAGCAAATTAATGTGATCCATCTGCATCTCCATCCATTTGTGTTTCTTTCCATCTGATGATGTAGATATCCTTCTGCATGGTGTTAATGGCTGAAGTGTAATGCTGGCTCCAGGGATCAGCTTATGTTGCCTCCCCAGCATATCAGCACACACAACGGCTGCGATGCTGGCTCCAGGGATCAACCACAGTGCGGTCTCCCAGCGAATCAGCATGACAAACATCTGGATTGAGCTAAGTAGGGTACATCTCTGGGGTCTTCAAGTGTGCACTTTCCGTCCTCTGTGTTTCGTCGAATAGCCCACAACACCTCAAGATAGCTCGACAGTGATTCTGGCGTCCCAGCATCACCCCCCTCCATCCCCCACTCAACTCATCCCAGCTTACTTACCCGTACATCAGCGTTGCTTTCTTTCTATTGTGCTTGAGATCCCCAGCCAGAATCTTTCCATCTCAACAACAGCCAGTTACTGCTCCTTTCTGCTGCTTCAGATAAGTTCTTCACTGTGCGACTCAACTCTTGGCCACTGAACCCGACATCTCTGAGAAACCAGGTTGTAGAGTGTGCCACAAATCCTCGACAACCCACCTCCACTGGGTAAACCCGGACTCCCCATCCTTGCTGTTCCGCTTCAGCAGCTAGTTGAGCATACTGAAGTTTCTTCCTCTCATACGCCTCATCCACAGCATCCTCCCATGGCCTTTGCATCTTCTACGACTTTCTTTGCCGTCCTCTTTCTTCCAGTTTTCAACACAGGTGCTGCCTCCCTTATGCATTTGTCGCGTGAATCTACTAATGTCTTTTCCAGTTGGACCTTGGCACACTTAAACTCCTCGGTTAGAGCAGAGACTGGTAGCTGCAGTATTCCTTTACCATAAAGTCCCACTCTGCTGAGGCAGCATGGAACTCCCAACCATTTCCTGATGTATGAACTGATTAAAGCATCCAGCTTCTCAACTGTTGTCAAAGAAACCTCGTACACAGTCAGTGGCCACAGCAGCCTTGGCAGTAGACAAAACTGAAAGCACCAGAGTTTCAGTTTGCCCGGTAAAGCGCTGCTGTATATGCTCTTCAACTCTTCCACTGCATGTTGTCTAACTTCTCCCACACGTTTACGTGTGTATACCCTCGACTACACCACTGCTCCTATTGCCAGAGCTCCCTGTCTGCTTCCCGCCTCCAGATAGACAATCTGTTACTTCTGATTTGCAAATTTGTGTTTTGATTGACAGTCCACTGTGGGATATTGCATTCCTTGTAAAGGGTTAACTAATATCAAACCTGTACACTGTGTTTTAAACAGAGGTTTCCATATATGGGAAAAAGGACGCCAAGGGTACCAACGCTGATTGGTTGGTCAGACCATATAAGTATGAGGGCAATGCTTTTAGCGCAGAGCCCACCAGTAGCAGAGAAATGTGTTAGATGTGATGAATGTATTGGATTTATTATAAAGGGTTAATCTTTTTTGGACTTCACTACCGTCTGCCGGTGTTATTATTTGTAAGCAACCGGCTTCCAACAGCCTTTAGTGGATTCTTAAAGTTTTCTCTGTTCACCTCGACTCAGAGACACAACAGATTTTGGCAACGAGGATGGGATCCACATGAAGGATCTGTTAATAACCCATACTATAAATCTACCATAAGGCTACTATATTAACTGAGTTGCATAGGAACCATTTAGGTATGGTAAAAATTATTTTTGGTGGCCGGGTTTAGACAAGGAGATTGAAGCTGTGGTAAATGCATGTCAGACATGTCAAACAAACCGGAGTTTGTCAGAAAAAGCACCACTCTACTCATGGAGATGGGCAGAGAGACCATGGCAAAGGAGAAATGTTCTTTGTATTGCTAGATGCCTACTCTAGGAGGGCAGAAGTGTTTAAGATGACTAGCACTACTACAGTTAAAACCATTGAGTTATTACGTAACATGTTTTCAGCTTATGGATTGCCCAAGGGGCTAGTTTCAGACAATGGGCCGCAATTTTCATCAGCGGAATTTGCTGAATTCTTAAGCTTCAACACAGTAAAACATACCAAGTCAGCGCCTTATCACCCCCATAGTAACGGTGCTGCAGAGGTGTTAGTGCAAACAATTAAGAATCATTTAGAAAAACACAAAGAAACAAACCAGGGTCCTGCACATAAAGCAGCTAATTTCCTGTTTGGTTACCGCAGCACTCCACACTCTATCATTGGCAAGACACCAGCAGAGTTATTTCTGGGCAGGCAGCTAAGAACACAGTGGTCTATGTTGACAGCCTTTCTTTCAGACCATGCAAGAAAAACAGGACTCCGGAGCTCCACAAACTCTGACTAGAGATTTTGTCCAACAGCAAAAGGTATTAGTTCAAGTTTATCGAGGAGGGGAAGGAGAGAACGGGATACCTGGCAAGGTATTAAAGAGGTTGGGTCCAGTGGCGTACCTGGTGAGAGGTAGATCAACTGTTAGCTATAAATTTAGAAGAACCAGAAATTGAGGTTGGATCCAATTGTGATGGAACAAAAGGTGGCAGAGGACATGCCTCAAGAACAAAGGCAGGATCAACAGCCTGAGGCTGTAGAGGGGTCCAGACCCCAGAGAATCAGGAAGCCTCCCGAAAGGCTTAACTTGTAAACTTAGTCCAGTTAAGTAAAAAAAAAAAAAAAAATAATGTGTTCAACTCAAAACGAGAGAGGTTTTGATTTTGTTGGGGAGGAGTGTGGGATATTGCATTCCTTGTAAAGGGTTAACTAAAATAAAACCTGTACACTGTGTTTTAAACAGAGGTTTCCATATAAGGGAAAAAGGGTACCAACGCTGATTGGTTGGTCAGACCATATAAGTATGAGGGCAACACTTTTAGCGCAGAGTCCACCAGTTGCAGAGCAATATGTTAGATGTGATGGATGTATTGGATTTATAATAAAGGGTTAATCTTTTTTGGACTTCACTACCATCTGCCGGTGTTATTTGTAAGCAACCAGCTTCCAATAGCCTTCAGTGGATTCTTTAATGTTTCTCTGTTCACCTTGACTCAGATATCCTCCATTCAGCTGTTCTTTTTTGTATTTAATTATGAGTTAATGAACCATGCCATTCTCATATGATGGTACATTTAAAAATATATACAGTTTGTTAAAATTAGAATTAAATTGTTAATTACTTCATTTACATGTTCTGATGTTGTAATTGCATTAAATGGGGACGATTCACATGCACGGTACAACACTACAGCACAATTGTGGCTACAGTGATATTAATCGACCAAGTGTCTGTACTGTAAGATTGATTGAATGCCACCTTAAACTGATTCAAAAATGTTTTTTGGCAAATACAAATTCATCCGTATGGGTTAATTTCTCTTTTGAGTCATTGTTGATGAATAATTTAAAGTTTTCTAAAATCCTGTTTTCATAGCTAAAAGTTAATTGAAAATTGGCCTTAAGTGGGTGTTCTCCTGGGTTTGATTACTGCCAGGCACTCTCTTGGCATGGAGTGCTAGGATATTCACTATGCCTAATTCATGAGGCTATACCAAAACCTATTTTTGCACTATCTGCCTACTATGCTTCGTTTTAACAGTTCAGCTATATTTCTGTTACCAACACTGTATATAAAACAATATACTAATAGTTGGATAATTGGAAATGTAATGGGGATATTATGTCTATATCCACCACTATAGGTGGAAAATTAGCTAAACTATAAGCAATATGCTCATTCCCCATTCCTAATTTCTATGAAACCATTGCCCAAAAAAAACCTCAACTGGTGTTAAATTTTATCCATGACATCTGTAAACGTTTTGTTCATATTAACATTTATTCAGAACAAACTGTGGACAAGTAATCATTATCAAACCATGTGCCTTCCTCTGGTCGGGAAAGCCTATATCTGGGTCTAAACCAGACTTTAGACAGATGTTGGCTCATTCTGTCTGGCTACAGAGACTGTGTTGCTTGCTCCAGACTGCAAAAAGGGGATTTCTAAAAATGTTCGATGAATCACGGTTATGCTTTTTGATCTCCCTTAGTCACCTAAAGGGAACAATGAAGACAAGCCAGTTGACATACTTGAAGACTGTTCCCCGCTGCTATCTGTATTAAATTATTACAATTTCCAGGCTGTCATAAATCAGGCCAAACTGAAGGGACCACTCCTGTCTGTTCTTTATGATGATGTAGTCTAACAGGCTTACAGTTAGCCTCCTCAGGTCCCCACTGTAAAATAACCCTTTTGGTTCAGTGGTTGTATAAGCATTGTACCTGATTACCTTATTTAAATAAAATCAAGCATGTCAATGATATTCCACCCCTCCTATGGCAGCAAATTCGGAATTAGAGTTGCAAACAACATGTAAAAGTATACCATCATGACCTATATCCACTGCATTCACATGTAAATATGTACAGCTGACATATGGTACAGACATCTGGATCTACACCTTCATATACCACCAGATTGTGATAGGCTAAATTGCTTGTGCTAAAGTATGTCCAGATCAATTTTATAATTGAATAAGCACTTCTCTAGATATTGTATGACATACTTAGTGTGACAAACCAGGTGTCTTCACATACATCCAGATTCGCATACTCTTAATAACTTGTGCTAAAGAAATTCCTTCATATGTCAATTGGACCAAAACCCTAAAATGACACTCAGAAAGTTAGTCACACGTAAATGACAGATTCAATAACGTGTGCTTAGGTTTTGTCACAACTGGACAAGTCATTCCATATCCCTGGCTGCCTTTGTAAAATGTTTGACTTTTTTAATAAAAGTCACCTCTCCCATGGCTAACTTTTTTAAAACTGCTGGTGTGTTTTCATTTCAATATAGGGCAGCTTGTACCCTGGAGTACATCTTAAGTACAAACAAATCAACAACAAAACTATTCTGTCGTAAAGCCCTTTGTTGCGTTTAACCCTTTGCGGTCCTATGTCGGACTTGGTCCGACATTGCAATTTTCCCTTTCTAGTCCAATGTCGGACCCTGTCCGACATCATCAAAAGACGAAAAACAGGTCTCTAGTCATTTTTCTCCGAAAAGGCAGAGAAAACCATTCAATGGCCGAAAGTGAGACCGATAGGAGCCGAGAGAAGCCGAAAAAAGGGCGATCTCATGAATACTGATAGCCCCGACACCACATAGATAACACGGACATAAACAAACAAGATAGCTGCTTCTGCATCCAGCGCTCAAAGAATATCACAGACATTTGCAGAGCTTTTTTAACATGTTATAGTAATAAAATAATGACTTGGATCGCATTATTGAGGAGTTTGGTGATAAAACAAGTGATCAAGAGATGATTTATCGGTATGTACTATTATTAAGAGGTATTTGAAAAATCTAGCGAACAAGGGGTGGGGCGGGGCTGGAGATGAAGTACTGAGTGTCCTCTTGATATGCAGTGCCTTTTGAACCTGTTTTACTGTGAAAAAAAAATACTTTTAAACAGCGCGTCTAAAATAAACTGCGCGTGTGAAAATAAACTGGACCTGACACGCCTGAGACGCGCTGAATAAATGGACCGCTAAGGGTTAAAATGGGAAGGGCTCACTCTCACATGTGGCCCTCTGGTTTTAAATTACAACAAAAGACAGCAAAACCATTAAACCTAATTTACTGCATTTGAATCTCACTTATACAAAACCCACACATAATTGGAAACAGCTGTCCCTCACATTTGCATCAGCATTTCTCTTCCCTAACCTTCCAGCAGCCTTGTCAAGCATTGCAGAGCACAGACAAAAACCTTGAAAGAGTTTGCCTATTCTTCATCAAGGCAATAATTTTATGATCTCAATACTAATAAGGATAAAATCTGATAAACAGCAGATATGTCAAGTCTTATGCATTGGGCATGAGACTCGCACATTCGCATGGTATCTCACGCTCACACGCATTCCTAAGATTACTTCACGCAGTTTGAGTAAATGTTAGTGGTGTCAATTAACTGCAGTTAAATCTGTGATTAACAACAAAGTTGAATAAATTAATCTGGTTTGCCTGTATAAGGTACCCTTAGCCCATTTTGAGTATATATATATATATATATATATATATATATATATATATATATATATATATATATAAATAAAATATTTTTTTTCAGTGGCTGCAAGAAAGAACAAGCTTGCGTACTGTGGTAACCATGGAGACTACAGGCGTTCTATATGAGGAGGCTACGCAGATTTTTGTGTGTGTGTGAACACTTGACTGTCAAAAAAAGTATGAGTTCGCCCAAAAAACAAGCAGGACTTGATCGAAAGTTAGCAGGTAATATGAACAATAATATACAAACCAAATAATATTTGTACTGTAAAGTGTTTTTAAAAACGACGACAAGGTGATATGCAAAATAAACATGTTGTTGTATTGATAAAACAGTTTTATTTTTTGTTAGGTTTATATACAAACGGTTTATTTTTGAATATTTCTCTTTTCTGTCCACTGACTGTGTGCCTAAACCAGGGGTTATTAACTCTGATCCTCGGGATCTCCAATCATCCAGGTTTTTTTTCCAACCAGCAAGTAATTGCTTTTATTAAAATCCACTGGATTGCACTGCATATAGAATTCTCACATGCCCTAGACTTTAGTATGAATTGGGACACTTAAGTGTTTCATATGCAATATTAAGCAGTATACATTTTAAAACAAAGTATTAAGTGCTGGTTGGATTAAAAACCTGGACTATTGGAAGACCAAAGTCCCTGTCTTAAGCAATGACCTAACATCACACCTGGAAAGTCTCACTCTTTGACCTTGAATCTCACTCTTTGGGGCTGTAAATCTCACTCTTAAGGAAAGCCAACCCTTGGCATCTCTGAAACAGTGGTATCTTCAAAGTGCTGAACCACTCAAATAGGTCCAGAGCAGGACAAATCTAGTCTTTTTTTGTTTTGTTGTTACAGAAAAACTGATCAAAACTAAAAATGTGTGAGTTGTGTGATTGATGTGCACAGGAAAGCAATGCAAATTGCAGGCTGTGGTTGGGGGCGGATTTTGGAAGAACTGAGCTGTGCGTAGTAAACGAACACGCAGGTTCCAAAAATGCAGTTATTTAAATTAGTTTTATCCTGTATTTAAATATATGTAAGGCCCTTAAATTGATATATATATATATACTTACAGTATATATATATATATATATATATATATATATATATATATATATATATATATATATATATACACATATTTTTATATATATAAACTTTTATATCTTTGAACTTTTATATATATATATATATATATATATATATATATATATATATATATATATATATATATTTTTTTTTTTTTGAGACTCAAAAGATTTCTGTTCATTGATTTTTATTCCCCTTTACATTTCAGCAAACAGCAATAACTAATGGAAACCAATGTATACAGGATTGCAAGAGGATATAAAAATGTCCCAGAAACCTCTATAAAAAATACAGATCTAAAACAGGTCAAAACTAGTATAAATAATGAATGACCTTGTTTTCTGGATAATAGTGGCATAGTGGGTGATTTCCATTACACGAGAGTAGATGTTAAAACTTCATGCTGATTTGAACTCGGCTCTCACCAAGATAAGCACCAACTAAGACGTAGCTTTACAGTAAACTAATGTGATCCATAGGTGTCTCAATCCATTTGCGCTTCCTTCCATATGATGATGTAGATATCCTTCTGTCAGGTGTTGATGGCTGAAGTGTAATGCTGGCTCCAGGGATCAGCTTATTTGCCTCCCTAGCGCATCAGCACACACAACGGCTGCGATGCTGGCTCCGGGGATCAACCACAGTGCGGTCTCCCCAGCGCATCAGCATGACAACCGTCTGGATTGAGCTAAGTAGGGTACATCTCTGGGGTCTTCAAGTGGGCACCTTCCATCCTCGTGTTTCGTCGACTAGCCCACGACACCTCAAGAGGGCTCGACGGTGATTCTGGCGTCCCAGAATCACCCCTCCATCCCCCACTCAACTCAGCCCAGCTTACTTACCTGTACATCAGCGTTTCTTTCTTTCTATTGTGCTTGAGATCCCCAGCCAGAATCTTTCCGCCTCAACCACAGCCAGTTGCTGCTCCTCTCTGCTGCTTCAGATAAGTTCTTCACTGTGCGACGCAACTCTTGGCCACTGAATCCACGCCTCTAAGAAACCGGTTGTAGAGTGCCACAAATCCTCGACAACCCACCTTCACTGGGTAAACCCGGACCCTCGCTATTCCGCTTCAGTGGCTAGTTGAGCATACCACAGTTTCTTCCTCTCATACGCCTCATCTACAGCATCCTTCCATGGCACTGTTAACTCTACCAGGTGAACAAGGCATGCTGATCCAGACCACAAGACAATATCTGGTTGAAGGTTAGTGGTGGCAATCTCAGGTGGAAAAATAAGCCGTTGACCAACATCTGCCAGCATTTTCCAGTCTCTAGCAGTTTCCAGTTGTCCTGGGCGAGGATTGGTTTTAACACCTCTTCTTGGTGGTTGCTCTCCTGGACGGAGGAATGTTGTCTTTTGTGTGTAATGTTTTTATGGAACAGGTGGCAACTTATTGATCATGTTACGCTTGTCTTCCAATGCTAAGGCCAAACATCGCAGCACCTGGTCATGGCGCCAAGTAAACCGTCCTTGGCTAAGAGCCACCTTACATCCTGTCAAAATGTGCCTTAATGTTGCAGGTGATGAACACAAAGGACATGAGGGATCCTCTCCTACCCAGGTTTAGGTTCTGTGGTGATGGGAGAACATCATATGTTGACCTGATCCTGCTCTGTTCCATTTACCATAGGTCTTGCCAGCCAATCTTGCGTTGTTCCACACTCTCTGATCTCATCCATTCTCCCTGCTTGGCCTGGGAAATGGCCTTTATACACCTCATCCTCTCCTCCTGCTTTTGCACCTTGTTGACTACCATCTTCCTCCGGACACTGGTTTACAGTTTCGATCCATTTTAACCTCCACTAAACATAAAACTTTTTTCTTTTTGCTGTGAATAGCAGCAACCGTCTGAGTGGCCCTGTGAAGTTGGTGAAGAACCTGTATCAGTTGGGAATGGCATGCAGGTCGATGATTCCTCAGGTACTAATACTCTGGGAACATCCATGCTTTTGGAGCGCTGGTATGGAGAGTATTATTTCAATCGTCATGCTGGGGACTGAATTTTACAATCTGCTACCAAATTATTACGTATGGCACAGGAATAACATTTCAACAGTGTGCACACTGACTTGCATGCTTGTGCATATCTCCCAACACATATCCATTATTTAAGCAGACAGGCATTAATGTATCTACCAAATGGATTTCTAAGTATAAATCAGTTTTCACATTTTACCAAATGGCCTTTGTAATTTGATTTGTAAAAACGCAATAACTTCTAAAACATGTAGACATATCAGAGTTCCATACGTTTTGTTGGTTAGGATACACAGTGACATCTCACAGCCTTACAATGTCAGCCTTACAATGTCATGTGAGGAAGAGGGAGAAACAAACCAGTGGAGACTCAAAATCAGGGGGCCTTTTTATCCCTTATAAAGTCTACCACAGTATTGCACAGTATTTTAGCAGTTTTACCATACTTTTCTCAAGGTTATGCTATTTATTTACTGTAGTTTCCCCTGGCCTGCCATGTTCATTAATATGCTTTACCATACCTTGTTATTCTTTACAATGCTTTTGAATGCTTTTCAATGTGTTACCTTGCATTTACAATGCTTTATTACACTGGAAACTTTTATAAGGGATCAAGAGCCAGAAGGAATTTTAGAAACAAATCTGTTTTGCTACTCATCTCAATCCTCAGATTCACCATACAAGTTTGGGTCTCTTTTATTACAAAAAACTTGTAAACTTTTCCCAGGATAATCAAAACGATGTTCCACATATAATTCAGAGTTTGAGTCTACTGTTCATACAGTTTTACAAGCATGTGAAATGACATGTCTCCAGGTTCACTTAGCAAGGCCGGAATTTAATCCAAAATCAAGTCATTTGTAAGTATTGTTTTTTAGTGTTTAAGTAATCAGGGATGCTGATGACTGCCAACACTGCGGAAGTTGTAAAGAGTACATGACTTCTGATAGTATATGTTTTACAACGAGTAAAGTATTCAAGTATTCAAGTATCAAATAGACATTTACACTTTTGCAAAACATGTGGCAACCACATAACTGGGAAGAGCCACGAGCAAGCCTTTTACCATGGTGAGGTAGAAGACTTTGCAGATGTTGACATTTGTATTTATGTATTGTTTTTGGGAAGGTTAAATAGTGCATCTCAATTACCTACCAGCAATGCAGACAGACCTTTACCAACATTCTGGATGGATGATGTGTGTGTGTTTCATCTTTTGTTTTCTTAGTCTTAGTTTTTAAATTACAAAGAGTTGGAGAGATGCACTGTCACAGTTTTTGCTAATGTTAAAAAAAGGAGAAAAAGAAGCAGAAAACAGATAACAAGTTAAGCTCTGTCATTAAAAAAACGCCTTAATAACTCAAATCCATAACTATTAAGTCTTATTATGTCCCGTTCATTTTAAGAAAGAGTTTTCTATTGATTGTATTTTTTTCCCACAGTGAGTGTTTTAGGAACAATTTTAAATGAATAACTGCAGCTCGATCGATGGAGCAGTCCTAAGTAACCGAGCAGCACAGCTCTCTATAATGAGCTGCTGCATGGAGACCACCAGGCCTCTCCTAGCACTCACACAGTGTCTACTTAGACTCCTTGTCCTGAACGTGTTTCACAAGCATCTTCACTGCTGCACACTCTGGCAGGATCATTAAACAGGTTAGAAAACAGATCCATTCTCAGTGAACAGTGCAGATATCCTATGGGAGGGAACAGCATCACGACTAGACAGGGGAAGTACTAAAAGGCCACTGAGGTGCAATTAAGGCTATGGAAAAAAAAAAATGAAGGCATGTCAACAACCCTGACGTCTGCTGCATTGATTCAAAGCCCCAGTGAGCCTTCTTTTGCCATTGTAAGTAAGTAACCACATGTAGTTATAAAGCTAGCATAGAGGGATCAAAGGGGACAATCCACTAGGTAAACTGGTAAAAACAGGGGTGTATCTGGACAACTACTACAAATATCATATCTATCCAAAACTGAAGTCCTGATAGAATGATTATATAAAAACATGTTTAGGATATAAAAAATACAGTTGGGACGTTTCAGAAATTGAAAACAGGCAAATACCATGTCTCTTTTGTTATAAGACAATACTGTAAGGGAAGTGAACAAAGCAATGTGCTTCATTTGCTTTCACACATCCTCACATTAAGCAAGCCATAATGACACAAGGTTTCATGGTTACAGAGAGCACCAACATGCCAGAAGCTATTGTCTCTCAAGCTGACTCAACGCTCAAAATGGCACTTTTATCCCAAAGGATCAAGTTCTACACAATTCAAAGACTCAAAAGTGTAGCCAATCTACACATTTTCACAGCCTGTCAGTATGTTTTATCTGCCTCTGTGGTATATTTTTTCAACTGTCAGCTTTTTCCGGTTTTTCAATATCTTCTCTGTGAAATCTTTGAACTTTACATGACTCCTTATTTTTATTTCTCGTGCAATGTATAAAATAAACAATCCTTTGAGGGGAGCTCACTGACTTTAGATACACAGTTTATGAACATGTTTTCCAATTAAGTTGTCAGGCAGGCTAAAAATATCACACTATTATCCAGCCAGACATGCCTGGAAGGAACTTCAGCATCCTTACCCAGTACAGATGTAGTGAGCACAGACTGAGCCCTGGTCTCCAGGTTCAGAGGCGAACACGCTGCCTTCTGTGTCAAAAGAGCCAGGCTCTATTTTCAGACAGACATGCCTTTATGTTGCTGGTCAGTCAGCTATTGAAGAGAATTCTTTACAACTATTTTTTTTTTTAAATAGACAGAAATATATAAACAGTGGAGAGTTCAGTTGTATGGCTCCTGGAACTATATTTGATGTTATGGTCAAAAATACACACTTGAAGATGTCATCTATTCTATATGCTTTCACTGCTGTAGTACAAGTAGCTGTTTAACTGTCTGGATTCTACAATGATAATTATTTCAAAGGGCAAGGGAGCTTGTGATTCTATCAACTGTTTGCTATTCAAGAGATATAGCAATACAATGGGGCTTAAAACAGAATGTTGCACTGTTATGCTTACAAGATTATAAAAGGAGAGAATGTCCATTAAAAATGTCGATTTGAGAACAAACAATATGAATAGAAAGAGTTATTGCTGAGTGCTACTGGCACCACATTACCAGCTAAGTAAACCAAGGTGTAGATGTGCTAAAGTGTTGCAGCTGTCGAAATAGTCGCAAACCAGTTGCAAACGAGTCAGAAGTCTAGGGTGAAATGTAGTAAACAAGCGCACTGCTGTTAGCCACTTTTTAGGGAATGCTTTGTGGCAGCAGTTTTTTTTTGCGGTTCAGCCTTAAATGTATACGTAATTATGGGCGTTCCTGCATAAACTTGCAAAAATGGGGTGTAGATAGTGCAAATGAGGGTTCTCAAATATTATATTGAGATGTACTAAAGCTGCCAGCAATTTGTTAGAACTTTTGAAAGCACATTTTAAACAGTCGCAATTAGCAAACCTTTAAAAGGCAGTATGAAAAACACTATCCCCTAACCATGGCCGCTGTGATTGCAACAAGGAGACATGGTCTTCAGCAAGAACAAGTGATTTCTAGGATGAGAAGAGAAAGGGTATGTTTTTAAAGCAGATCTCAGTCTAAAATAAAAACAAAAACAAAGAAGTATTAGGGATACTATAGAGAGAAGCTAAGTCCTGGAAGTCTAGGATAGACTCATGGCCTGCTACATCGTTCAACACGTGTATGCCCTTCCAGGCCCATGAGTCAAAGGAAAAGGGTCTACCACCAGTTAAGATGTTAGCGTTATTCCAAATGGGCAAATGTCTGTGCCACTTAGTTTTGATACCCAAGAATCTTTCCACTGCAAGAAAGGTTTGCAATGTACATGCGATTATGGGGCCATAGCGCAGGGAGCACTGTATGTCTTGTAGTCTAATTGGTGATAATATTTTCTGCTCTGTATATTTCCAAGAAAAATGCAAACCTGGGTTTATCCAGTGGTTTAATATACGTAATAGAAAAGACCAGTGGTATCATTTAAAATTTGGGCAAGCCCAACCGCCTTGTGCTTTATTACATTGTAATACAGACCATTTAATTTGAGGGCGTTTACCATTCAAGACAAACTTTCTTAACAAGGAATCGAGTTTTGAGAACTCTTCTTATTTTTATAAAATCAGCGTTTGTTTTATACAGCAGGAGTCACAACCCCTCCCCCTCCCTTTCCCCTCCAGAAGGGTACATATTAAAAGGTCAATTGTTTTTAATGCCCTCAAACTTTTTGAAAACAGGAGCCTGACAAACTGCAGAACATAAGAACACAAGAACATAAGAATATAAGAATATAAGTTTGAGAACGAGAAAAGGCCATTCGACCCATCAAGGCTTATCCCATGTTAGCACACTATTTTCCCCTACTGGGGGGAACTCATTTAAAAGCTTATAACCTAGTAAAATGTTACCAGTGTTTTAGATCCTACTACTTCACCTGGTAGGTTATTCCATGCATTTATAACTTGTTCTTCTCTATGTGCTAAATTTGAAGTAGTGTCTTGGGTTAAATTTATCTACACCATTTAGGATTTTAAAGACTTGAATCAAGTCCCCTCTTTCCCTCTTTTTCTCGGCTAAAGAGATTTAATTATTTTAATCTGTCCTCTTAGCTCATGTCTTTATGTCCTGGGATCAGCCTAGTTGCCCTTCTCTGTACCTTCTCCAGTGCAATGATGTATTTTTTGTAGTGGGGTGACCAAAACTGCACACAGTATTCTAGGTGGGGTCTAACTAGGGCATTGTATAATCTTACCGTAACCTCTCTAGACTTGTATTCCAGGCTTTTTTGCAATATAACCTAGCATTCTATTTGCCGTTTTAATTGCCTCACCACATTTAATGATGACTCCACTATAAACCTGAGATCCTTTTCAAAGTCCTCGTCCCCTATTACCATCTGATTCAATTTATACTTATAACATGGATTTATTATACCCAATATATAATACTTTACATTTCTTAACATTAAAATTAATTTACCACAAGTCTGCCCAGTTACAGAGAAGGTCCAAATCCTTTTGACCTAGCTGGGCTGAGGATTCAAAGTCCACTAATACCCCAAGTTTGGTATCATCTGCACATTTGACAATCTTGCAATGTGTATCTTGGTCCAAGTCATTTATATAAATGAGGAACAGTAAGGGTCCAAGTACAGGCCCTTGTGGTACCCCACTAAGTCCATCTCACAGTTACTCTCTACTTTCTGTTTTTTAACCCGTTCTGTATCCAATTACATGTCCACCTCTGTATTTCTGCTGATTTTTTCATGTAGGACAGTCAAAGGCTTTTGGAAAATCATCTACATTATCTGTAACATCCTCAAAAAAGTCAAGTAGGTTACTCAAGGATGACCTCCCTCTACTGAACCCATGCTGGCTATCCCCTATAAAATTGTTGCTGTATAAAAAGTTTTCAAGCTTACCTTTTTTTTGCTTCCATCATTTTGCATGCTATGGAAGTTAAACTAATAGGCCTACAATTACCTGGGTCTGTCTTATCCCCCTGTATTACTGATCTGTTCTGTAGCCTGCTGCAACTCTTCACTTTCCTCCCCCTGGTCGCTATCCGACTCCAGTTCTTCTGGCCCCAGAGCAAGAAACCTGTTTGTAGGTTCTCTACTCTCGTCTTGTGTGAACTCTGTTCTACCCTATTCTCCTTTCATTTTCTCTCTAACTACAGTCCACTCCCTGTCTGGTTAACCCCCCTCACTCTGTGTGCAACTCCACCTGGGAGTCTACAAGATGCTCTAACTCCTTGATTGCCCGCTGCTGGTCTAGTTGCTCTGTTAGGCTAGCTATCAGAGCTGTTCCTCTGTACAAAGACCTGCTAACTCTCCTGCCACCCACCAGATCTTACACAGAGTGCACTGCACCAAATGCACCTGTAGTTCTGTAGCCAGGATCACTACCTTTACTATGTTTTCTGCTGGTAGTGTCATGCCAACTTTTACAATTTTACCTGGTTTTAGATATTAATTGATATGCCATTGATAGTTTCTTAAACACTTTTTTGTTTAAATAAATAGTTGATCAATCTGGTAATCAAACAGGAACTTTGCTTAAAAGAACACCTTCTTGGCACCGATAGCGATTCGTTCACAATGGATAGAGTAATGTTTTGCAAAAAAGCGACTTGTCATCACGTGAGTGTCTTGAAGTCACTGATTGGTTTATTAAATCTTTTTAGAACTGCCGTCATATCATTGAATTGTTTTGTATTCTGATTTCCACGAGTGCACCTCATCGCTACAAAATGGCATGTAAACAAACAGAAAAATGCGCCGCTGTTTCTCTTGCTACACAACGTTGGAAATTGTTTGTACTCTTGAAAAAAACCTGAATCAGACACAAGTCGCAGAGCAATTTGGTGCTTCCCGTTCTTGTGAGTTGCTTCACCACTCTGTTAAATAATGTGCATGTCTTGTATATTGCTGCTGCATTTTGTAATGTGTGTAGGTGTGCTGTGTTAATTTAGTTTGACAGTTAGTTTATTACTCATGCCATTGCGATAGACCGAAACACACCCTCCAGCTAATTTCATAGTACATAGCAATCAAGCTTTTGACCGTGTTGTTTTGCTTTAGTTTTATTAACGTTAGTTTGTCTGTTACTTTATTATTATGGTTTATTAACATACAGTTGCCTATTGTTTTGCTTTTACTTATTCATTTCACTTCATATGTTGATGCACGTGCATCATGACAAGTAATACATATGTATTTATTTATTTATTGATTCATATTGTGTCTGGTGACTAACCCCATTTTAGAGAAGACTTTGGCTATAAGAACAGTTGTCTTGCTTCCTGAGGGATGTTCTCTTAGCTGGAGACTACTGTATTCCTAATGGTTTTTACCCAAAATATTTAATCTAACCTGGTACAGAAAATGGAAAGTATTCAAATTATTATCTACTATTTTTGATTTTATCTTAACTGCTTTGGTTGTAGTTTGTTTCATCCAGAGATTTTGTAGTACTGCGAGTCGCTTCACTAAAAATCTGATCTTCCTCATCCGTATTTTACTTGTTGCACAGAAAAAGTACTCTGTGTAATTTACACCGAAGCTTTATTGACGAATGTATAGATTATGTGTGTTTTTAGCATTACAGTATTATATATTAACTTATGCTGGGTTAACCAGACCCAATAACAATAAAAAAAAAAACAAGCAAACAACACAGCAACGTTACATGTGTTAAAAATATCCCGTTTAGGTTTTTACTTTTTGCATACATACATTCCTGGCCCTTTTACAAACTGTACCCAACAATAATGATACACAAAATTACTTTACAGAAATAATTATTTAAAAAAAAATTCTATCCCCAAAAGATCACATGCCCTTGTACTCTTTAGGCAGGACTTAAACACATATTTTCCCCCAGGCTTGCTAATGTCTACTTAGGCTCTCCGCTTAGTATTTTCAAAGCTGTGGGATTTTCACTGAATACTGCAGCTATATATCCCCTAAGCCCTTCAACTCATTGAATCCCTTGTCAAATTTGCTTGTGGATTTTTCTCATTTTACTTTGATTGCTAAACAATCACCTGAGGAAAGTGGTTTTAGGACACCTGGCTTTACATTTTGAGGTGATCAGAACCATCTCCATTACTGTTTTGTACCCCATCAAAATGATAAACACACTTATAAATATTTAAACACAATAATAATAATCAAAAGGTTGTGTCAAAAAAATAATAATACTGGAACTGCAGAAGGCTTTATAGTTTATTTATTACAATACTCATCTTTTTAATTATTGGTAGCTATACAACTCTCTCCCCTTCAGTCATTGTGTACATAATTGGATGTGATACAGAAATTACTTTGTATCAGATGGCTTGTATCAGATAGTTTGTTTCACATGGAGAATATGTCTCATTAAAATGAGCTATAAAACATATAGGGTGTTGTGTAAGCTATAAGATGATTTTGTACTGTATTTCATTTAACACCCCTTTATAATTCATACCCCTTGCACTGTATAACATGCAGGAAGGTAAAGCAAAGAATACTGCTTAGTAGGATCAATAACGCTTTAAAATGTTTTTATATATAATATATTATCAATGTAATATCAATTATGCATAAACTGTACAAACTGTAGACTGGTTATGAAGAGATTTTTTAATAAATGCCGACAGCTGCTAGAAAAACAGGTTAGTATTCATGTTGATTGCAACTTTTTCATACACAGGTAAGCAGCACTTAAGAATGCCATGCGCCTCCTGTATGTGGTATAGCATGCCACACTGCTTCTAACATTACAATATTTTAAATATATGACACATCAGCCAACCTAGTTTAGAGAACAAATCAAAACACTTAAAAGTAGACCTGTACACAACTGAAAAACTGAATTTGACTAAATTATGAGATTGATTATAATTTCAAATTTGGAAACTTCCTCTAAATATGTACAGCGGACTGACAGAAACAAGGTCAGAGTATCTTGATACAACACCAGATTACAGCAACAGAACATATGGTGACAAAGGAGGAGCGAGGAATCACTGCGCTCCCTGGCCAACTGTAAGCTCCCTTCTTTACCTGAAAATTGTATTGAGGTTTTCTGTCTGGTGTGCTGCTTCTATCAGATTTTTAAATCAGAAGATGCTAAACAAGCACGTGTCGTTAGTTATCCTGCCAAAACAAGTCTGCTGCAATGATAATGTTTTGCTGTTACAAATAATTACTTTCTTTTGTAAGTGTTCCAAAACTACAATATTTATGGACTTTGCCAGTTTTACAGATTTGTAAAGTTGAGTCAAATTTACTGAACAGCATTTTTAAAGAAACCAATTAATTATGCAAACTGTACTTAACTTAAGTATCTATAAAAGTTACTACATGCATATTTTAATATCAGTGAATATTTATTAGCTATTCCAGAGACAGGATCAATAGATGCGAAGCGGATTTGCAGTGAGAAGCCAATTCCTTTCAATCATGTAGGCTGCTATTGTGAACTGTATCAATAAAATAATTTATCAAGTGTCACAGGAACAGATGGTTCATGATAAACATTTATCAAGAAATAGTTTCAACTGTTTTCAGTCAGCATGTGCTTACTTTGAATGAGAACTTCATGTGACTATTCCTAATTACTTCTGAAATATGTTTGTTAATTTCTGGAACTTGTAGTTGCTTTCAGTTTTTTACCTAAAAAAACAGATGCCTGATTGAGAGCAGTTCTTTTTGTTAGAAGATGTTTAATATCATTCAATTTTTGGGTCCACTCCGTTAGGTACAGCAGTAGACTGCTTTGCCTAAGTGATATTCCATCCTTGCGCATGCACCAGGTGGCTCTGTGGTGCAGATGAGGAACCTTCCTCACTCACAATGCTCCCCTTAAATGACTCTCCTTGCAGTCTATAAACCTTAGAGGAGTCAAGGTGAAAAAAAAATGAAATACAATTATATATATATATATATATATATATATATATATATATATATATATATATATATATATATATAATTGTATTTCTTTTTTTTCACTTTGAAATACACATTGTTGTGTAACATTATAATTTAATAATGTTCGATAAAACTAAAACAAAAATATTGTTGAAAATGCAAGAATAAATTACATTTTAACCAAAACCACAGGTTCAACATTTCTATATTAACAGCAGTTCTGGCTCCTCAGAGGAGGCAGGTCTCCATTATAAACTCCTATCTGCAATTAACCACAGTACTAGCAGTAGCAGATCAGGCGATCTAAGCACGGGTTTTAATTGGAAGAGTCCAGAGAGTTTTTTTCACCAGAGGAGGCAAGCCTACGTTACAAACTCCTATCTGCTATAACCACACACACAGTACAGTACTGATAATGGCAGATATTCATAGTCTGATCCCTGATTTTAATTAGAGGAGCAACTCAAACCCTCCTGCCCCCTGCTGAATCACTGCTTTACTTAGTGTGCGCGATTATGAGTGAAGTTGAAGGAGATTTTGACCAGAAAAAAGAAATCCACCATACCGGTAGGAACATTTCCAAAACATCTGGGACGGTAGACAAAAAACAAACTACGCTGCTGCTCGATAGTGTGGACATTTTTTTGACTGTTTAGTCCCATTAAACCAAAGTTAAATAACAAAGCCAGCGTTGTTGACATGCGTGGATTACAGGAGTTGTAGTTTTCCTCGGCATTTCTGCTGATTAGAAATACCTTTCAGCGTGTACCAGATAAACTACTATTCCCAGAAGACACTGCGCGCCCATATGCCCATATTTTCTCCAGCGCAGGCAAACTTGTTCAATCTCTTTATATAATTATTTTTTTGGTCATTCATTTAAGTTGAGCAATCAAGAACATTCGATAGAATGTGCTTGATTTTGTGTCTGCCTTTCTCCTGCCTTAACAACTTTGTTTAGAAAATATTGCATGCGAAGTATGTTAAAGTGACATGGTCTTGAAATCTAAATGCTATAATCGTGTTTAATACAGTGCATTTGTAAACATAAGCTGGCAGAGTGTAACAGTTAAGTTTATAGAATAAACTATGATGGGATACTGTTTTATTTTCTCTGTTGGCTCGTGGAGAAGATGTGTTTAATAGCCTAATTGAGGCTCTTGTTCTCTTGATCTACCCCTACTACTATGTGCTGGACTTGCCTGACTTAAGCACCACATTACTTTTTTTAAACAGGTAACATTGATCAAGTCAATTACCATAAAAGCATGTAATATAAATAAAAGCATGTATGTATATAAAAAAATGAATAGCACAGCAGAACATGTTTTATACATCAGTTATGAAATATTTAAAAGCATTTGTTTTATACCACCTCTCCCTTTCCCCTCCAGAAGGGTACATATTAAAGGTAATTAGCTTTCATCTAATCTAGCATGGGCATAAACAACAGTGATAAACTCATCAGTGTTAAAACAAATAAAACAATTACCATAATAATAATAATAATGAAACAGGTAACAGTGATCAAGTAAAGTACCAAGTCCTGTAATCAACAAACGAATAGCAAAGCAGAACAGCAAGAACAGTTCATGGTATGCTTGTATCATCTGAATGTATAACTGAACTGGATAATGAAGATATGATCAAAAAGGTTGTCTGCTAAAACTATCCATCTGACTAAACTGAATTACAAATGCATTCCAAATATTTTCTAGCTGTCATTTGCAGCGAGTTAAATTAAATCACATGTGTCTGGACTAAAAAGTAATTATTTCAATTGAACTTAACTGTGGTTCACACATTGTGGTTCAAGCAAAATAACTTCCTGACCACATGTTCTTCTTGTTTAGTGCTATGATGCTTTTTCCATTCCCAACAATTACCACTTTCTAAATAAGAGCAATGTGTGTCACCATCTTGTGTAGGCAAAGATTTAACCCAGTGTGACACATCTGGGGTCCTCATACTGACATCTGCCTGTTGAGTGTCATTCCATCTGATTCTCTTCTTCAGATCCAATCCGATTCAGACACCACACACATATGGCATCGAAGCAGGTGTTAAAAAACAGCTGGGTGAAAGTTAACAGCTGGATGCATTAAAGAGTTACAGAAGACAATTTCCTTTGGCAACAAACCCATTGCACATTATTATTGATAACTCTTCTGGCTTTTTGGAGTTTGATTATTGCTGTTGTTTAATTTAAAAATAAATACTACCCTGATTTATCCAAACTACCTGAAGGCGTTCGAAGTGACGTCAAAATACCCGGGTGTATAAAATTCTGCTTTGATCAGATCAGCACAGTCATTTTTCCTAAAGTCATACTATGTATCTACATGCTTTACCATGATTACCCTAAAGAAAGACTTTAGCACACCACAACTTTACCAGCAGTGGCAACATAACAGATTTGGAACACATTTTGCACAGTGGTCCTGTTTTGGTAGCATATTATGGTACTACAGTAGACTACATGTATATTGGCTCATCAATAAACAATCAAAATAGGATGATATTAACTGAAGGACAAGTGTCTATTCTCTTGAAGCAAAATTTTCAGCAATTGTGTAATGTAATACCCTTCCTCCCTTCAGTGGGACCTTCATTTCACATTAAGGTGATGTATCTGTCTTCCCTGAATGTCCTGCTGTACCTTGAACATAATGTTGAAAACAAAATACAACATAAAAGCACTGGATGCAATCTTTCACATACTTTTCAATGCATTGTAACTTGTCTTACTCGATTGCATTATACATTGAGTACATATGCCTTCGCCCTGCCAAGTGTTGCCATGCATGAAGAAATATTTTCATCCGTCTTGATAAAGATTATCTTTTACAAGACAGTTCTGGAAGAATGTGCAATAAATCAACTTTATTTGTGCTGGATGAAGACAGAACAGAGTGTCGCGTTCTGAAGGGTGAGGTCATAGGAAGTAATTAATATTGCAAGCTTACATTTTCTTTTTTCCTCAGAGTTACAGGAAGCAGTTTGATAAACTGTGCAGAAGGTTAAAATCTTGATTAGTATTACTTAAAGAAAACCCATTACTTGGAATAACAGACACTCTCTGGGATCTATTGTGTTCGTTGGCACTGAGCTTTGAAAGAGAATAATAATTAACAAACAAATGAGCAAGGCTCAGTCACTGGAGATGAATCCCAGGGTTCCTGAATTAGCTACTCACCCCTTAAAATATTTTACATGCATGACACTGCCAAGCCTAAGAGACACTTAAAGTAGTCACAGCAGATACAATAATTCTATAAACCCTTCTATTATATTCTGTTATATATGTGTATTCTTAAAAATAAAAAAAACAGAGGTCAGAGAACCATTGGCAAACTCAGACCACAACATGGTCTCATTTGAAGTGATTTTTAAAACCCAAAACGTCATGTTTTTTTTTTTTGTTTGTTTTTTTTAAAGCTAAGGTTTACAATTTTAGAATGGCAAACTGAGAAGGTATGAAACAGAGACTAACAGAAGTAGATTGGAGTAAAATAGAGAAAACATCCAAAGAAAAAGGATGGCTGTTTTTTAAAAATGTAGTACTAGAGGCGCAAAATAATTACATCCCAAAAGTAGACAAATCTATATCTAAAACAAAATGGCTAAAATGGTTTAATAGATCAATTTAAAAAATATATTCCGCAAAAAAGGCACTTTACAGAGCGTTTAAAAGGGACCAAAAACAAAGTACACAGAAAGAGTACTTGGAACTGCAAATGCAAGTCAAAAAGGAAGTTAGAAAGGCCAAAAGAGAGATAGAAAAAAACATTTTTAAGGGGGCTAAAACCGATTCCAAAAAGTTTTTCCATTATAACAGCAAGAGAATATTCAAAGAGGAGGTTAAATGTCTAAGAGACACAAATGGCAAAATCATAGAGGAAGAAAAAAATAGCAAATATATTAAATGATTACTTTTCACAAGTTTTTATAAAGGAGGATACGGACAACATGCCCCACACGTCAACCTGTTCTTATCCTGTTTTAAATAACTTTGACATAACAGAGGCAGAAGTGTAAAGGGACGAGGAGCTCTTAAAATAATCAAATCTCCTGGGCCGGATGAGATCCTCCCAATAGTACTTAAAGAAATGAAAGAAGTTATTTACAAACCGCTAACCAAAATCATGCAACAGTCTCTTGACACAGGGGTTGTACCGACAGACTGGAGAATTGCAAACTTAATACCGATCCACAAAAAGGGAAACAAAACCGAACCAGGTAACTACAGACCAATAAGCCTGACTTCTGTTATATGTAAACTTATGGAAACTATAATAAGATCCAAAATGGAAAATTACCTATATGGTAACAGTATGCTGGGAGACAGTCAGCACGGTTTTAGGAAAGGGAGATCGTGTCTAACTAACCTGCTTGATTTTTTTGAGGATGCAACATCGACAATGGATAATTGCAAAGCATACGACATGGATATTTAGATTTCCAGAAAGCTTTTGACAAAGTCCCGCATAAAAGATTAATTCTCAAACTGAACGCAGTAGGGATTCAAGGAAATGCATAAGTAAGACCTCACCTAGAATATTGTGTTCAGTTCTGGACATCCTTGCTACAAAAAGGATATTGCTGCTCTAGAAAGAGTGCAAAGAAGAGCGACCAGAATTATTCCGGGTTTAAAAGGCATGTCATATGCAGACAGGCTAGAATAAATGAATCTATTCAGTCTTGAACAAAGAAAACTACGCTGCCGATCTGATTCAAGCATTCAAAATTCTAAAAGGTATTGACAATGGCGACCCAGGGGACTTTTTCAACCTGAAAAAAGAAACAAGGACCAGAGCAAACAATTTCCTCCTCGATGTCAACAAGCAAGCTTTCACTCAGCGCCCGTCTGTGTAGCAATTGCTGTGCAGTATAGCTGTGCGCAGTCTCCCCAGGCACGCCCCCCAGCCAATCCGAAACCTCCCGATCACCTGAGTGCCGGGTGAGCCTAACTGCTTAGTTGGCTCAATACACAACTAGTGAATTAAGTCCTAAACCATGTGAGAAACGTGTCACAATTTGACACAACTGGCACCCTTGTAGAGCTGTGGGAGGTAAGAGTTCATGGCTACTGTTTCATTGTAGCCAGTAACATTGTATCTCACCTTTCAAGACCACTTTTAAAATGAAAAAGAATTGAAAAAAATGTCAATCTCACACCCTGCATTTAACAACACTAGAGATGGCATAAATGCATGTTTGTAATGCCAGTAAGGAAGCCATGTTTTTCTGCAATCAGCACAAAGAAGCACAGGAAGTGTTATGAACTGGCATCTGAACGCTGAGCTTGTCTGGGTGCTTGTGACGGGGTACACACCGCCCCTGTGTGTGTGTATTATTTTGTATTTGTTGTATTATTATTTAAAATGTATTGTTTAATTTGTCTAAAACACAATGTTTTGTTATTATTGTTTACAGCCTGGATGGGGTTAAAATACCCCATCCAGATAAAATTGTGAGAATGCGTGGTCAACAGCGAGTGCTTATTGATAAACTGGCTGTTGACCATGCATATGATAAATCCTGTGCCGAATGTGGTTGAGGGGTAAATTAGGTAACTGATAGCCAGTTGACCCCTCGTCCACAATATAAAAGACCTGCAAATTTGGCTGAACGGGGTGGTTTGTCCAGTTGAGGAAAGAGACAAGTAAGAACAGATACTGAAAGTAAACAATTCTTAATCACACTGGCTTTAAACTAGCTCAACACTTGTTTGATTTAGTGCTCCCTTTGTTTTGTGTTTTGTCTGTTTGGTTTGGCCATTGAGCCGTTCTGTTTTGTAAAGTGCTTCTGTTTTGTTCAATCTTTTTATTTATAATTAAAAAGCGCCGTAGCTCTTTCATACCCTGCAATATTGTCTCTGTGTGTGCTATTCTCTTTCTGGCCTGACATCACCACGAAGCCAGCCTGTTCACAGTGCCACATAACAGGGTATTCATTTCTGAACTTTGAACATCTTCACAGTTTTCTCAATCCTGGTAATCTTTTTTTTTCTTTTGCCCCAGCTGTGTACCGTTTCTGTGGCTCTGTTACTGATTCCAGAAAGAATGTAGAAGGAAATGTGAAACTTGTTCCAGATGGCAATTAGCTTAATTTTGCAAATGGATAAATGATTACCTGAGTTGAGATTTTTCTCCATGACAAAAAAGAACAGCTGGAAAAGAGATTCAACTACTAAAAGAGATTGAACTAAAGTCTTCTACTTTCCTAATAATTAATTCAGTACATAATGAGTAATGATGAAGAGATTTGCTTTATTTTCTCGTTGTGTGTGTGTTAATGGAAGCATAATTGTAAACTACTCTTTCAAAAAAAAATCTAAACAATAATATTACAATTAGCATATTATTATTAGTCGTAGTAGTCATAGTAGTATAACATAATAATAATAATAATAATAATAATAATAATAATAATAATAATAATAATAATAATAATAATATGTATAGATTTGCATCTCATTGCCCTGGCAACGTGACGCTGTGTGGCAGATCTCCGCCCATTGAAAGACGTAGCTAAGGCACGCAGTTGAAGAAATTAATCGTCCTGATGGAAAAGAACGAGCAGGCCAACTCACAGCTGCCACCTTGTGGGGATCAGGTCACGAGCGGAAACGGAAGGCAGAAAAAAACGGTTATGGTGCTAAACTAGAGAATATGATTTGATTGAAACAAAGAGAGAAATTGATAATTTAGTACAAAAATTGCTGTAAAATCCATTTAGTGCAGGCCATTATGCAACTAAAGAAGAAACTGAAGTTAGAGAGCATGTACATAAAACAGGGAAAGAGCTGAAACGGTATTTGAAGCGGTGTACAAGTGCAAGTGGATCTGTGCATGTCAGGAGACAAACAAGCGATTCTGCTGGCCGGGTCTACTTTTCGTTAATGAGAAGAGTGTGGATAAGACTAGATACCACGATTTAAACAATTTACACAATGCCTGCAAACGTCATGAAACTAGCCAGCAACACCTAACAGAATGCATACAGTTACAAACATTTGGACAAGCTCATACTGATCTGCAGTTAAACGAACAACAGAGACTTGCTGTTATACAACATAATGAAAAAGTCCATCAGAATCGTGAGATTTTGCCAAGACTAATTCGTGTTGTATGTTGAATCAGATGACTCCCTGAATCGTAGAAATCATGTCGAAACCTTACAACCAGTCAGTGAGTGTGATCCTTTACTGAAGCAGCATTTGGAAACCTCAACTGCTTTTCTGGGACATCGAACAAGATTCAGAATGACCTAATTGAAGCAGTGAGTAATGTCCAACTTAATGCCACTGATTTTAAATCTTGTCCTCAGTTTTGCAGCAAAGAATATTACGGAATGCAGGATTTTTTTCAAAAATTTGGAAGCAATAGTTGTGTTTTTCTCTCAATCTACAAGGTGATCTGAGCTTCTTCACAACACAGTTAAACAAAGACTGCCTTCGTTTTGTACCACTAGATGGAATTTTCACTCGAGGCTTGTACAAACTGTAAGCAGAGCAAAGAAGCTCTCATCGAACTCTTTGAAAGTGTGGTGCAAAATCCACTGGGATGCTCCATCCTATTCCTCAGCCAAGGGCTTTCTGACCATGCTTGACGATGTTTGTGTTTCTTCTCTGCCTCTACAGTGAGATGTTCGAAATGACAGAAGTGTTGTTTGACATGCTTCAAACCAAGATATATGATATCGGGTTTTATATTCAGCAGATTCGAGAGACATCTGACTGAATTCACCAAAAGCGGCAAACATTTGACGAGTTTTGGTAAGAGGTGTCGGAGCTGAGTGTAGGTCATTGACAACATCAGTGAACAGCTGTCAGTAAGATTTGAAAGTTTGTCCAGTTGCTGAATCCAAAAAGATTCAGAGTTCCAGACACATTTTCCGGTTGAGGCTATGAAATCTCTGGAAGCATGCTATCGTTAGCAAGGCATGCACAACTTTTTACCTGACATAAAAACATGTTCTAACGTGCACTGCGAATATAACAGAGATGTGCTTACCTTAATTTTCTACTGAAATTGAAATTCCATTTGTCTTTATTCAGAAACTCCTCAATGACTAAACTGTAGAAATCCGAAAGGCCTGGGTATTCTATCTGAATGTCTTTATTCTCTTTAAAGTTGAAAAATATCTTTCCACTGTGGCTGTAGAGTAAGGAATAGTTAATGCTGTCAACTTGTTGACCTCAGAAAAGCAAGTTTGTAAGTCCAGCGTATGCATTGTTTTTTAGAGGTCAAACGCACCATTCCCTTGCAGCAGATCTGAGTTATACACAGCACACAGGTCAGCATGAAACCGAATACTGTCAAAAACATTTGAAGAAGTCACGGCATGTCTCTGCTCTCTATTCCTGTGGTGCACAAACTTGTTATATGCCGCCCCTTTTCTTACCATACATTTTGTTGCACCCCAACACACATATTAAAACCTTAGAACTTAACTTTATACATAGACTTCAAGTTATAAAAAAAATAAATAAATAAAAAATAAACGCCACATATCATAACGCGCATAGGGCCATTTGAGAAAGGGCACTGCAATTGGAGTTAGCGCACAGGTAAAGTAGTGAGCCTAATGTCCGCGATAAATCTAATTTTAGTGCCCCATTTACTAACAAAGAACGTATTACTTTACGTGCACAGTATTTGGCTAATTTACATACCATATCGTGCACGCTACATGTATTGTGAGCAATAATGTAATGTGCACGATAATGTCAGAGACTTACCCGTGACCACCGTGATATCAAAAGCCCCAGCAGTCCAGGCATATCTTTTGGTCAGTAGCTTATTGTGAAGATGGAGGTGGATTACATTGACTGAAAATGAGTGATCAACAGACACAGCACTCAGCAGGGGACAGGCAGAGGCAACGTAAAGTGAAACTGCACTGCTTACCTTTTAATTTTAACATGTATTCCTTGTGTGATGTAAAAAAAAAAAAATCATTTCTCCTTTATTATATAAGGGCCCGCCCATTAGTTTCTAAAATTGCATTGTACTGTATCGTTTTGGAATTCTTCTTTAAAACAACCCGCCTCTTTAATATAGCACATGTATTCAACATGTGCAGTCTGCATTGTATGAGTGACATTCCCATTAAGCCAATCACAGCTCACAGAGGTAGTAAAATAGCCAATTAAATAGCACACAGGATCCATTTCCTCACGCACATAATTTTGATTAGGATAGCGAAGCAAAGGCTTGTTTAAACTATTTATTTAACTTTTTGTAAAATTTTAAAGGTGGAGGCGGAACACAGAAGATTCCAAAATCGTTAGCCAGATGATTATTTTTTCACTGAATAATTTTGACAACAAGGCAACATGTGTGATTTGCAGTGCAAATGAAAGATTATGAAAGATTATACCATACAACGTCACTATGATACGCTGCACAAAGCAAGGTATGAGTTTACTGGAAATGAAAGAAGCTATGGAGGCACAACGAAAGGAAAGTACTTTTTTAACTTCAAAAAGCCATGGAAAGTGCAGAATTACCTTGGAAGAAACTGATGGGATTACAACAGAGGCTGCACCATATATGACTGAGGAAAAGAGTGGATTGGCTAGTAGCAGAGTGCTGGAACAAATGAAAGAAAGAAATGCAGAAGTACCCATTTTCTTACGCTGGATTCTGCATCAACAGGCATTATGTGGAAAAGTTGCATAATTAGAACAAGTAAAGAGCATTGTTATCAAGTGTGCGACAAAAGTGACAAGTGTCTGGACAGAAGTCATAAAAAGGTACATTTCAAAGTGGTACTGTTTACTATTTCGCATTTTCACAGCTTGTCAGTATATTTTTTTTACATTTTGGAATATAAGTTAAATATTGATACTTACTTACTCTGACATCTTTTTTTTTTACTGTTTTGAGATTTCCATTGAAAGTAAAATACTGTTCCTCCATTATATTACATTTGTGATATTGAGTTTGTTTGTCAGTGTTCTAGGAAAGCTGCTTCTAGTTAACGTGTTTTGTTTAAAGTAGTTGTAACAGGGGGGAGATCTGTGCTGACTCACCAGTTGACCACTGCGGTCTGGTGATGTGTTTCTGAAGAATTAACACAAAATGTAGTTTGCTAAAAGTGTTAGTACAGGATCCAGTTAGGATGTTTAACTAAGAATTAATTAATTAATATTATTATTGTAGTTAAAATATTAAAAAGCATATTGTTCATATAAACCAAGCTAATGCATTATATGCATTTTATTTAAAAGCAATATATGTATTTTTTTAAGCATAATTTCAGTAATTCATTATAGGTATATCAGCTTTCAACACATTCTAACCACATAGCATGATAATATGCAGTGACGTGAATTAGGACAAGTGACAGCTTTAGGGCAGAGATAAATACTGGAGTCAAACGCCACAAAATTGTTCACAATCTTCAATCTCAACTTGAGCTTGTATGTTGTTGAACCCAGCCTTTGCCATTTGAATCCTGACTAAGAAACTCTGCCTGAACGCTCTCTCACCTACTTGACATCATTTGACCACTCTGAATTAATTACTTCTTATACTGTATAAATAGATGTCTTATATAAGTAGAATATGCTAACACTGTTAGTTTTAGATGGGTGTAAATATAGTAAATATAAATATAGTAAATATAAATATAGTTTCTCCGAAGGAAGTTGTTATCCTGTTATAAGTGTCGTGACTGTTATTTTGTTCCTCAAAAGGTTTATAGGGTTGCTTAAATTAATTTCACTCGTGCCTAGAGCACGGATATATAATTCACCTAACCCGCCAGGATACATGCCACTCCTGTGTTTACCCATTTTCACGGGTCAACATGACAGTGAAAACATTGCTTCCATGACATCAATCAATCAATATTTATTTTATATAGCGCCTTTCATATTGGCCCACCATCACAAAGTGCTTTACAAGATAGCGAGGAACAATGCATAATACATTAAATAAAGTGAAATACAGGGCATAGTACATTAAATACAAACAGTAAAAAACAATGTAAATACATTAAATACAGGCATAATACATGTGGTTCACACCTATGGTAAAAACGCTGCATTCATTGTAAGATTTAATAAAATGACGTATTAGCTTTAGAGCCTTTAAGTACCTTGAATCAATAGTAATACACTTTAATTGGTTTTCCACTACTTTTGTGTCCAAATTTAAAATTAAAAGCTCAGCTTTTCTATAAACTAAGACAGGTCACAGGTTTTGCCACATGCATTAATTCTAGAGATTCTAAAGATTATACATTAATAAAGATATTATAAAATGGATTGGGTGAAAAGATCATTCTGATTGGCTGACCAGCATTCCAAGCACTGGTTGGATCTCTTTAGCTTTTTCACCAAGCTTTTATTTTCTCACTCTAGGTTTTATATTCTGGAGGGGTCCAATGCTCCATTTTATATTCACAATGTTGGCATGTCTTATTGCTTAAGTGTGGTATTACAAGGACTCCCACAACATTCACTTCACGTTCTAAAAGAATATTGTAAATGTAACCAGCCACAGATTTTCATTGGCACTTTTATGGGACTAAACTGGAAGAGAGCAAAGGACATACTGCTGAAACTGGTGGTCTCTTGCCAAAGGGCCTGGAGATGAAATTGCAATTCATGCTTCCCTTCTCTCTCAACTTGCAAGATCCTCCTTTCAACTCGATTCACTACAGCCTCAGCAGCTTTATTGTATGTGCACACTGTGCTTTTGTTAGTCGACCAGGGAAAGTCACTGACCAATTCTCAAGTCTTTCATGTTGTCAGATGTACAATTAATCTGTTGTCACTTCTCAATGCAATTCTCCATAAGGCTGCTACAGTATTTAGAAGACCAGAAAACATTGAATGTGGTTTGGGAACGGAAATAGATTATTTGTTATTAACTGTAAACTATTAACCCTTTGGCGCTAAGCCATTCTAATTTCAGTGCTTAAGCACCGATGACGGCAAAAATAAGCCGTGGGGGAAACAATTCTGTGTTTCTGGGCCTTGTCATTGAATAAGGCTAGGTACTAGGAAAAAAAAAAACTGTATCTCTACATGCAAACTGTATCCCCACGTGCAAACAACAAAGTGGCATTAAAGGAAGTGCGTCTACCAGCGCATATTGTGAAGATTTTATTGAATCACACAACTCAGAATGTTCCAGAACTGTCAGTGGCCACAACAGAACAGACGCTTGATCTACAGCTCTTTTTGAAGGTAATTGTCTCTGACATTATAATTCAATACACATTTAGATTCAATATCTAAAATAAGAACTTGAATAGTATTTATTATTATTATTATTATTTGTTTATTTAGCAGCCTTTATCCAAAGGCTGACTTACAGAGACTAGAGTGTGTGAACTATGCATCAGCTGCAGAGTCACTTACAATTACGATCTCACCCAAAGGCGAACACAAGGAGGTTAAGTGACTTGCTCAGGCTCACACAATGAGTCGGTGGCTGAGGTGGGATTTGAACCGGGGACCTCCTGGTTACAAGCCCTTTTCTTTAACCACTGGACCACACAGCCTCCTATATAGTATTTCAATTTGTGTTTATTTTTCTTCATACGCTTGAAAAGGACATCTTTATTTATTCATTTGTTTTTATGTATTTGTTTGCTTGGTAAAAGTGGTTGCCACATTCATTGCATTTTTATGTTCACAGCTTTATAACCATATCGTTTGTTTTTCTGTGGACTTTATTTTATTTTATTTTTTTCTGCTGCTTTTGACTTGTTGACAAGTTTTGTATATAAATATTATTTTCTCCATGAAACCAAATTATTGAAAATCCGGTAATATACAGTACATATATTTATGTAAAAAATGTAATAGCTTTTTATCTATTCCTAATTGATTTGTATGTATTCCTAATTGATTGTCTTTCTTTTATAGTATGGCCACCACAGATGCAGACCATGCACACTCCTTGCCCACCAAATACCGCTGTACACAACACACCGGATTTATTGTTATTTATTTAGTGTTATTTATATTTTATTTCATTATATATATATATATATATATATATATATATATATATATATATATATATATATATATATATATATATATATATATATATATAATTTTAAATAAAAACAACTTAATTTCCCCTTGTTTTTTTCATACATTACCATGATAAAAGGTTTTACATAAAATTTGCCAATGTACTTTGTGATATTTTGCTTAGTCAGGACTACTTCCATAAAATAGCTGACAGTTCTGAAAATAGGGCAGTTTTTGGGGAATTTTGGCATCTGTCACATGCTTATAATTTTTTTATATCTACCTTGGAAAGGGGTCGAAGTTTTTGAAAATATTATTTGTTAATATACATTTTTCAATTCTTTTTTTGGGTGGTGTTGTTTATATATAAAACATATAATACA
This sequence comes from Acipenser oxyrinchus oxyrinchus, assembly GCA_030684275.1. Taxonomy (NCBI): domain Eukaryota; kingdom Metazoa; phylum Chordata; class Actinopteri; order Acipenseriformes; family Acipenseridae; genus Acipenser; species Acipenser oxyrinchus. Next base: position 14,283,777 of record CM060247.1, read on the forward strand.
TTCCACAATAGAATACATTATATCACTGGAAACAGCTACTAAAGGCCTTTCTATAGATATATTGGGTTTTAATTTCTGATGTAAGGTTACCAAACTACAAGCGCTAAACACAAAGTGTTTCAAGCCCAAATATGGTTATTCTACCTAGGCGTCAAAGGGTTAAACAGTGTCATCTGATGCATGTGCTGGGAAGGCAGATTAGACCTACCGTATTCTTTCGAATTTAAGACACAGCCCAAATTTCCCACCCTCAACTTGAAGAAAAAATATAAAATCAAATAAAGATGCATTCACAAAGATGCATTTACTCATATAAGAAAAGGACATATGGAGACCGTTTGCAGCCGCCTGCTGTCACACAGTGCATTACAGTTATGCTCTGCTTCTCATTTTCAGTTGTGATTACGCGCACATGTTTTTCTCCCTTTTTCTGAACTGTGGTATTGTTTGGCAAGTAGAAAAATACGGGGGTCTGATTAGAACTGAGCCTAATAACGAAAGGCTGCTGCTGTGGTAAACAGGAAGGCTTGTTCGGAGCTGAGCTGATCAGGAGGTGCTGATTGGCTGGGGGGCGTGCCCGGAGAGCCTACACCTGCTTAACGCAGCAGTGCCAGTTCAAGGTTACTGCACCATGGCCATAACTATACAGGCTTGCTTTGTTTACATCGAGGAGAGTGTCCGCTCTGCAGGATAACTACTACAGAACCCTTCAACTGCCCGTCAGTCACTGTGCTGTTTGTATACTCGGGCAGTCTCATCGTTTGCTGGTGGTTTTAATATGTGCATTTAAGATGCAGGCCATTTTTAGAAGAAAAAATTGGAAAGTGTGTCTTAAATTCAAAGGAATACGGTAATTGTTACTGCAGAAAAGAACATTTTGTTGATGCCTCATCTAAAATTTTTTTTTTTTTTTTTTTAACATAATGGCACGTATTTACTTTTACAAAGAAAATGCTTAAAATTGGACCCATTATCTTTGCTCCACAAGACCCTGCAGTCACCTTGTTGACAGCCAGCCCAGTGAGAGAGCACTCTCTGTTTGGAATGAGCCCCCTGCCGTGGGCCTGCAGCAGCTCACAGGCTCTCTCTGGACAAGCTTATTTATTGAAGCAGCCACTCAAGAGGTCCAGGGGTCACTATTTATTTTTCTATTTCACCTAGGTGTCAAAAGGCTCAGTAGGAAGCAAACCGGCCTCCGGGCCACAAGTTCACAGGTTCAAATCGCATTACAACTAGAAACAACAACACAACCGTGTATGTATGGCCTCTGTTGTGTTGTTGGCACCCATGCTTATTCCTTCTTGGTTGCCAATGGAATGAAGCTAATCACTAAAAAGACACCCTGAACCAAGCATTTTACCCGCTGTACTGTAGGTAACTAATCTAGCAAGTGGATTCTAGAGATGCAGTAGTATGCAGTGCCCTCCTTAAGTGTTGAAAGGGTGCCAATAATTCCTTTTAATAGTTAACTGTTTTCCGTTCATAGAAATTTGACTTGAATGATTATTTTCAGGAGATTGTCAGGCACTGTATTCATTCGTCTTTTAGGTTTGAGAGGTGGGACAGCCCCCAAAAAACGATGCCTCGTTCCCTTTAATTAATAGTAAACCATCATTATAACCCATCTGCCTAACCCACTGCCTCCCCCCCCCCCTCTCTCTCTCTCTCTCTCTCTCTCTCTCTCTCTCTCTCTCTCTCTCTCTCTCTGCAGACATCATCAGTTCATACATTTGTCACTCACTTTAGTTTCTGTTCAGAAATTCTGAATATCAATTATTTCAATAACCACACAAGTTTGAGCGGTTCTCTCTATTTAAAACCAGATCTGTGGGCTAATTGGGTGCAGCAACATGCAAGTTACAGTTAATAATAAAGGAGCACATAGGCCAGTGACCTCAATCATTGTGTATTTGTGTCAGCTCTAGTCACTCGGTATTGTATTATTTTCAGCAGGCAGCAATCTGGTTATAGGTCACTACAACATTAAAGAATGTCCATATTGAATAAAACCTAGTTAAGATTGGAGCAGGGTATGTCTCTATTTTATTAACATCAGAAAAGAATGCTGCTTACAATCCCACAGCATCCAGGAAACTAAAAGAGGGGAAGTATGGAATAACTGCAACCTAGTCCCTAAACTGCTGCTCTGAACATCCACACAGTGCAACACTCAGGAGTGGCGGGATGGTCCCAGTGATTATTTCTCCACCACATGGTATAAATAAAACACATTTCATGCACCAAGGATTTTGCCTGTAAAGCTATTAGGTTACTATTAGGCTATTGAAGTAATACACATTATCACTCCCCCCCTGACAGTTTAATATCTAACCCCTTTAGGAACAGCCTGCAATAAAAAAAAGTGCTAAGTCTGTATTTAATAGTGTTTATAATGTGTTTAGTTAAATGGGTACTAAACCTAAAGTAAAATTAAATTAAGTTAATAAATATTGATTATCTGTATGCAGTTTCTGCAGCCAGTGGCTCTTAATCTTCATATAGGAATTGCTTCATCTTAATAAAGGAATAATACAAACCTCAATTAAGGAGATTCATCTTAATAGTTATCTTAAAAATATATATCCTGATCACAATTATGTTATACTTTTTTATTATTTTAATTTGACTCTTAGTAACTCTCAACAACAGCTTATATACTGTATTATAAGGATATACAGAAGTATGGGAGAGGAGGAGAAATAATGTTCTACTACAACTATTTTCTGTTTCTATTTGCTGTACATTCCTTAGAAGTGCTCATTTGCACAAAACATTGAGGTCCAGAATTTCAGAGTATCTTATTGCACCTTATTGCAATGCTTTCCATTATATAATGGGAAAATGTATGCTGCAAGGCTAATGCAGACATAAATCGTTCATGTTTAAATAAATATACGATTATATCAAAACTACTGGAACCATTGCTGAGTGCCAAAGTAGCTAAGGGCCTTCTTTAGAAGTCTTACAAAACGGGTTAGTTGGCATACTCTCTGGTGTATTTCAAGGAGACTTTTGGAGAGAGAGGTATCCTAAGATTACCTCTGATAGATCTCTGTTAAAGTGACTTCACTGCTCACTGAACAGGGGCTGTAAATTAAGCTGCTTTTGCATGGTGGCATGATAGCTCTGTTGACAGATGTATTTGCCCTTTTCGTGCTGTGCCCTTAAACACTAAAACTGCTTCAGTTACTGCATTCTTCCATGTATTTGTAACACTATTAGTTCCACTTGTGTTTCATAGAAGAATATCCATAGATGATTTTCAATAATAATACTAATACTAATACAGTAGACACACAGCTGCTGTATATAATAAGGATGTCATTCCATCAAGGTCTTTTGGTGACATGATTAAATGCCTGACTAGTGTTTGTCACTAGTTTCCCTAAATTGATTTACTGTATTGGCTTATATATACAGCACAATCCCCAAACACCACTGCAGGAAAATATGCTGCTTTTTTAAAACTTTACTGGCTTAGTAATTTAAGCCCAGTGTTTTTTTTTGTTTTTTTTTATGCAAAAATCTTGGTGGTGTAGTGTACACATAGGCACACTGAAGCAGGACCACAGCAAAACAAGAGTTTGGTGACTTATGGGTTAAGCATGTGTTTTATTATGTGAGGATTTTGAAAAAGAGTAGTAGTTTTGAGATATCAAGCAAATTGAATATGATTGCCAATAAAGAACTGCCATAACAGTAAGCCTACCTCCAAATGGAACTTTCCAGAACCTTTGCAGTGTCTGCATGGTAGTACTTGGTCAGGATCAATATAACCTGTACAAAACAAAGGAGGGTGGGGGGTTAGATGCTGAGGAAACCACACAATGACACATAAACAGAAACATTTTCTGGTTTCAATGATATACTAATTGGGTGAATGAAATGTCCTCAATATGACTGAGGGCCAAATGACTCACAGTGTATCCCTATTGAATTATGAAGATCTTCTATTACAAGTAAGGAACATTTTAACAATAACCGCCCCGAAAACCTCAAAGCATGCTTTATTCACCACATTTCCACTCTAAATCTTGTTGCTGTAAGTACAGTTATCCATGCTTTGATGAACTAATAATGTACATTCAGAAGCATTAAAAAAAATCACTTCCTTTTGAAGGCCAAGATGTATTGTTGATTGTCAGCAGTTCAAGGCACTTTTATTGTTCATAGTTTTGGGGTAAATCGTTTTGGAAAAAAAAAGATGAACACGTAAATATGCAGAAGAATTTTGCACATGAGCAGTGGATTTTGTGTGTATAGATTGTAAATAGTATTGTGTAAAATGTGTGTACATTTATTGTAATTAATGTAATTAATGTCATTAATGAATGAAGTACCTGACGCTCCTGGGAGAGCCTGCCTGCTGTGTGTGATTACCAGGTGTGGAATCTATTCAGCAGGTAGGTGTGTTCCAGCGAGACGTTAGGTATAAAAAGGTCCCATTTATTCATCTCAGGGCTGCTGCAAAGCCAAAGCCAATGGGCTGAACATCGTCCATGCTACCCGGACAAAGAAATATAAACACCTTGCTGTAATCCTCTGATCGCGGTGAGAGTGACCCAGGAGTAGAATGTAAAGAAGCTGAAATTCGACGACAGCTGGGTGTGTTAACCAGGGTTGGATACCGAAGAGTAAGCTAGTCGAAACCGCCTAATGCTGGGCAAGTAGCCGGAGTCTGGGTTTGTTTATAGAGTACAGATTAGTTCAGGGATGTTAGATTCCCTTAAAAGTATAGCGAGGTGAATAAGCGGGACCTCCATGTATGAAGAAGTAGCGCACGCTGTTTTCACGGCACCTTTTATTTTATAGTTTTGTACAGTGTTTTATTTTGCTTTCCGTACACTGTGTTGTATGTAGTCTGCGTGTTACCATTGCTGGTAGTGTCACGTGAGCTGTTCACTGTGTTGATTTGTAAATAAATCCTGTTTGCCTGTGGGATGTATCAACTTCAACCTCCATCTCAATCTTCTGTCTGTCACTTGGCAGCGAATGCACGCACCCACACAACAGACAGCAGGACCCTGTCACAAACCAATAGACAGGTTGTGCATTATACTGTATGCAAAGTATTCACTATACTTGGGTCAAAGTATTCTATGCAATAAACTATGGTGTTTTTGATATGGTTGCATATAAGAGGTGCGTGTTCTACAAAAGATGGAACCCAAGGCAGTGCATTCACCCAGTGTCAGGAAATTCAATTAACCAACACCAACCAACACCAATGTTAAACTTGCTCATCACCAAGGAAGCTCCCCGTCCATAGCTTAAACCTAAACAACATTGCATTCTCTGCAGCAGGTACAGAACTGTCTCCTGTTGGGAGTTAAAAGTGCTCTACTTGAAGCCAGACTCTAAGGCCCCGTCCATACTATGCCTTTTAAACCTTATTAGTTGCCTTTAAACTGGCATAAAAGTGCTAAATACGGTTAGCATTTACACTACACAGAGTTTAATACCGTACTCGAGAAACGGACTCGAGACCACCTCAGGGGGTAGTCTAGAGTCCGGCTCTAAATTTACTACATTTTTGTGTATCCTCCAAATATCCCCAAATGCTTTCTGGTAAGTTTTGGGACGTGGACATTATAAATACAGTACTCAGAACAGGCACCTGAAGGAGTTGAGAACGACTATCAATACTGCTGTACCGTAAACAATTTCTGAGGCTTGTTGTAAAATGGTGGATCATGGAGAGCGATGTGATCAGATGCCGAAATCAAGGAACACTGAAATCTGGAGCGATGAAATTGGTCAAGGAGAAATTCAGAGTTCAAAATGAAACACACACATTATGATAAAATGTACCTTGTGTTTTAAAGAAACAAAGCCATAACGTTCATGCTAAGAAGCTCTATGTCTTCCATGGGCACTGGCTCCATATTTGCCGGGTTGTAAACACAAAATACAGTGCATGGTGGGAAAATGGCATATAAGTCCCACAGTCCACTGCGCTGCTAGGAACTGTAACCAAATTATTTTAATAGTGTTTGTACGCATTAAGCCCGACTAAACATGAAACAGTACTTTAGTGTGGATGCTTTGAGCTGGATTCATTAAAATGTTTTTGAGTACGGTTCTCGAGATCGGTTACGTAGTGTGGACAGGGCCTTAGTGCATCAGTGAGTAGACATGCATGCTGCAAATGTGTAAATTGCATGTTTTGAAATGGTTGACTTCTGAAGCCCAGCAGATTGCAGATTTTAGGTGAAAATTTCACTGATTTTACTCACATTCTTTCAGATTGTTATTGATCCTGATATTTTTAGAGATGGTGACTGCTGGTATTAGTACCATACATGTATGCGCACTAGATTACAGTGCATACTATCAAGTGCAATATAAAGTACTACACACAGGTTTACAATAAATTAAATACCTTAGAAAGAGACTAGGAAATGTGTTATCAAATGCAATAATTAAAGTCATTAATTAAAGACACATAGACACTATACACACAGATATAGGTTCAGTTTTCTGCTTGTGCCAAATGTACTAACACATTATTCTGAAAAATGTCCCACTCCCAGACTGCAACTCTGTACATAAAAGGAAAGGGGGATGGAGATGGGGTGTAAATGTGTCACTGGCTGTGAGGGAGGGAGGGAGGAGGGAGGAAGGAAGGAAGGGTGGGGGTGGGGCAAGTCATACCTAAATAGTCCTGTATCTATTCTACCATGTTGGAGATCAGGGAAGTAATATTAGCCAACAGGAATCAATTAAATTATCTTCAAATGAATTCAAACAATTACATATAAAGTAAATTTAGGGACATTCTGCATAGTTGGTTAAACATCATTTTTTTTCCAAACAAAACACCTTTGCAGCAGTCAAGCTGTTTTGTTTCCATCTGAAAGGAAGAGAATATCATTATACATTACAACCGTATTCTAATTTAGTCCTTGGGCTCAATGGATTTGTGTTTTAAAATGAACCCAGAGGATTTTAAAAATGAGCTGGGTAATAAGATGCATAAGTTTGCATAAGGTAATAAGTTTGACAACACGCATACTGCACTGAACATGGGTTTATTTTTAATATAACAAATCAGTGCATCCTTTGATTCTTCAGAATTTCTGTGAGATTGCTTCAGAACAGAAACGATAGATATCTGAGAGCTGCCCAAGGGTGTGATGTAGTTAAAAGCAAGGGAACGAGAGAACAGCAAAGAGCTTTTTTTTTATAAATAACAAATCACAAAGTACACAAATATACATCTTTTTTTTTTTTTTTTTAAACTTACATGCATACCAAGTATATCTGTACAAACTGTTTACATCCTATGCCACCACTGTAAATGAGCAGTATCATGAAACAGTAGCTCACAATCTGCAAACAATATAAGTGTGATATACACATATCAAAATTTCCTTAGCAAGGTCCATGACATTTGGATAAGCACTTCACTATGTAAGCATATGCATAGAATGATGGACGCTTCCACTATACCCCTGTTTCTGAGGATATGCATCCCCCACTAGGGTTGAAAAAAAACTATCCTGGGCTTGTTGAATTGAAACCTAGGCCTTGCGTTTTGACAGACGGGCACCATTTATTACTGAAATGTGAAAAATATCTGACAGCTGCTGATTAGAATTGTAAAGTGAATTTTATTGAAGTGGCTGATAACAAAGTCCCCTAAGCACAGGTTCCTGTGTGTTGCTTGGTTTGAATCCCAGATATTAAGTTATGGCAGTAAGCAGGCTTAAACCGATAAAGGTCAAATGCTTTTTTAAAGCCAAGTTTATCAATATATTCGAAAGGCAGGCAGAATGACTGACACAGGCGCAGAAAAGTCATTAAAAACAAGAGGGTCTGTGGCTTTCATAAGTTGTATCTATTGGTTTATATGTAGATTCAACTCTCGCTGTTCAGATTAGGGTTTTCAGGGGTGTTGTGTTAAAGATTTATTGTCAGGGTAGATGTAACATGGACATCAACCTGGACCCTTAAAATGCTATTGATTACTGTAAAGTCTAATAGCTTCTTTGACTTAAATCCTAGCCCCAAAAGAATAAGAAAAAATAGCACAGCCAAGAAGAAATGCACAAATAGTGATTATGTTGACCGTCAATGTTAGCAGATAATTGTACAGGGAAGTTAAGGAAGCATGTAACTAACAAGAGTCTTCATTACTAAAATGTTCCACAGGAATAGAAGGAGATTGTTATTCTGCATTTGTTTAAGGCAACCAACTATTAAACTATCCAAATAGCTGTCTTGTTTGCAATTTTCATTTCTGTGAAATATTTATCCCCCACATGCACTTACTACATTATCTTTTCTTTTGTTTAATACATAGATGTAAATTTCATTCCAGCCTACGCATTTACTGCTTTTGGAAGTGCCAGTTTCTCTACTAAGTTAGAAATTCCATTCCTAAACTTTAAGTATTATGCAAAAGAAGTCTTCTACTATACAGACGGACTGACCTGGCACTGCCATACTGTACCAGCCAGATCTCTGCTCCTCATATTAAGTTACAGGGAATAATCCAGAAGCAGCATCATATGTCTTTTGTATGTCTTATCCTTGTCTTCAGCAAACAGTAGTCCACATAACAAAAACACAACACAAAGCATCACAAAAGCCCTGTAGGTATTGAATGGTGCACATTGGCACAGCTTTACAAGGCTGTATTCAGTATTATTAGTCTCTCACCTTTCATTAGCAGTCATTTCAAACAACTTTGTGGACAAATTAAGCAGTACTGTAATGTAGTAATGAATAAAGAAAACTTTCCTGGTGTTTCTTCAAATACTAACTGATCACACTGACTCTTCTAATTGACTTTGCTGTCTTGCTACTTGAAACCTGATTGTGTTTTGTGTGTGGATTTAATGCTTTTAATTGATTTTTGTATGTTATGAACTGCAATGGTACAGTCAGATTTTGTCTGTTTGTACAGTATTCTTGAACAATTATACTACTGAATGGCTCTCTAGCCCTTGAATTTAATATGGAAATGTGACTAAGGAGCACCAGAATTCCATGCTTTGGTCCCTGTATACAGTACAGACAACTTTCATGTCCAATAGCAGTTTTCATGTCCAATCGTTTTTACGGTGTCGTCTTTTAATCTTTCAGTTGATTACAATGGCAATAATTTAAAAAAAGGCAGTGGGTTATTTAAAAACATACCTTATGAATGCCCCAATATACAATAATTATTTCTGCCCTAGATTGCCCTTTTATCCTTTTATAATGTAAATTACAAAATGTCCAAATACCTGGCATTTCAAATTGTTTTCCCAGTTGTAAAAGACAAACTAAATTAAACATTTTCTTTTAATGAAATTGTCTGTCGTTATCTACTCAGAGTTTGTAAAGTTAATTCCATGGGATATGTGGGCAGATGGGGCTTTTATAGTTGTGAGGCCAGTGATTTCTAGAAATTGCCACAAATATTTTCCTTAATACTGAATTTCCAAAGCAATGTTTTTCAGTTAATTTGTACTTCAGAAATGTTCAAAAAAGCTTAGGATTCTGAAAAAACACTGTCCCTGTTTATCAAATTATTCTGACAGATACAACTCTGGCATTAGTACATCATTTCTTTTTCCTGACAGGAATAGGTACCACCAAGATCATAACCCTATCCAGGGACTTTCCTAAAGAGAACACACAGCTTCCAGCCCAATCACTCAATATCAAACCAATGGAGGGCTCTTGGGTATGAACTAGATGAACCATTCCAGGAAGGCAGAGTATTAGTGGGAAACAGGTCTACAGAAATAACATCTTATTTTCCAGTGCAGTCAATCCCTTCACTCAATTCACTAGAGCAACACAACAGAAGGGAGGAAAAGAGGAAAAATGCACAAAGCAATTTGTTAAGAATGAATACAATATAGTGGTCACTGATTGGACTAATAGATCCAGTCACTAAGATAAAGAAATATTATAAAATTCAGCAAGCAAAATACAATAACACACATACTGTAGTTCAAAGAGTTTTTTTGTGTGTTTGTTTGTTGCTGAAACCTACATATAATGCAGAAGGCAATTTTTGATAGAAATCCCTTATTAATTAAAATAACAGAAAATAGAATAGATGGGTTATGCCGAAGGCTTTCCCCTTGATCAGAAATGCCCTTATCTGTTATGTATCTGCCCTCCTTTGGGTTCCTCTGCCTTATCCAAGTGGAATTTGTGAAATGTACCTCAGTCAGCAGGACTGTTACACACTGTATTTCATACTATTACTGGCAACGTACTTGTTTTGTCCTTAGCTTTGTATCAAATGACAGAAAGGTGATCTCAACCTGGCACCATTATTTACTGTATCCCTTTGTAAATTTCGTATTTACCCAGTCATGCAAAGATATAACTGGAGTATGATTTCTAGGCTGCCATTGACCAATAAAATAAATGTATACATTATAATTTATTATACTATGTCATGTCTACTACCACAGATTTTACCATCTGGTACCATGATCCCACGCTCACACCATATCATACTGATCAAATGAAATACTGTATATTGTACAAATACACACATGTACCACAGTTATGGTAAATCAGTAAAATCTGTAAAGATGTATACAATTCTTGAATTACAGGGTATAACTGTGTAACTTAATAGAATAGCCCTTATACACAAAGCTGAAACTCAGAAGTTATTTAAAGAATGCTTTAAAGTCTGTTTTGATATTAAACAACACTTGATATTCACGATTAAGGCTAATAACAACAGCAACAATCTAGAGCAGCTAGCAGGAGTATCACACTTTTTTGATTTAACCAAAACAGACTTTAAAACTTTTGTATAAGCTTTGTAAATTGGGCCGATATTCCATAAACCAATGCAGGTTAGTATATAATTTCAAAGACAAAGGAGGTTTGTTATAATCGTTTTAAACCATTGCAGACACTCGGAACAGCCAGCTGTATTTTTTACATGATATTAATGTGTTTTTTTAAGCATTGTGTTCTACACTGGTTGTTTAAGAGATTGAGAGCTGTTGCCTTGAGATTTTTACTGAACCTTTTTTTATGTTTTCAGCTTTTAAGGCTTTTTTTCACATTTTCAAAAAAATCGAATTCATGAAGACTGAGTGTCTGTTCGTTCCGGAAGTCTACTCCTGAAAAGTGGAATTAGTTTAGCTTTTTTTTCTGAGTAGTACTTTTCAAGGCTCACATTCAAGAACTGCAGTTGAGGGTAGCATGGGACTCATGGTATTTAAAACAGGAAGACATTTCAATGCTGTGGTAAGTTGTAAGATAAGAGTGGAAGCAATCTCAGAAGTGATATTTAAGTAAAAATGCTCTAAACTGAATCGGATCAAACCTTGTCAGAGTAAAATTAATGAAGCATTCAAAATAGTATGTCTCAGTATCACTTTACAGGTAGCTATATCTACACTGTAATTGTACATGTGGTTGCATGGTAACTACACTGTAAATACACAAGTTATTTGGGAATACAATGTAATTACAAAATACACAAACAACAGCCCAAAATGAATTATTTAGATGTTGTTGCATTGTAACTACCCATCCACATGTCTATTTACTGTGAATACAGTATAGTCAGAAACAATCTTGTATCCATGGAACAGTAGGCTGGTAATACGTCATGGTTAGCATGGTTAGTTTAATGAAGTAGGATGCTAGAATGGTAATTAAAATTCCCTATTATTGTTTGATCCGAAACATTAACTAGTTTACCTAATGTTTACTTCTGGGCCATATTATCACTAGCACACTTATACATGGATGTGCAGCATTTTTTAAATTTGATTTTAAAGTTTAATTAAAAATGGTTAGTTTTAAAATATGTAAAGGTATATACCCAAGGCCTTGGACCCCCATTTGATTTTTATTGCCCTTCTTATCTACCTAGAGATTCACCTAACCGGTCTACTTTTTAAATAAAATACTCACCTCTGGCTCAATCATCTTTTACTACCAGAATAGCATCCAAGATCAGTCCAAATATTTAGAGATTTTCCAGCCCTCAGCTGTGCATGACATGGTGCATTAAACTTGATGATACAGTAACAATCTGATGGCTAGTTAAAATGGTTGCCGTGGTTGCATTTCAACTAGAAGGGTGCAGATCTGTTTCCTTGCCAGCCCAGTCAATGGTCTAAAATGGATTATCTGGGATGGACTGGCAAAAAATCATTATCATTTGCAGCCTGGCCCTATTCAAGCCAGCCACTATTCTATATCTGCTCCCAGCTAGGGTTGCTGTGCAATGATAGAAGATCTTGTTGATGGAATGATGTGGCTGTAGGGAAAAGCTAACGACTCTTAAAATAGGAGCTACAGAGCCAACAATTATTTCCAGATTCCAAATAATAAGAGCAGCCTCCCAGTATGTGTGCTATGAGTCAGTGCTGAGGTGCCTTCAATATAAACACATCAGGCTATTATTAAAGTTATGAACAAAAGCCAGTCACATTGTGTTTCCCTTGTTGATGTTCTTCAGACACACACTGATGCATTTTGCATGGAATCCTGGAGAAACTATTAGTTCAGTCCTGAGTTCAATTATACTTCCCTTCTTGAGACAATTTTCTCTTTCTGCCTTTTTTGGCACATTTACTATGAACTGGAATCCAAACTGGATAAGATTGCACCCTTTTAGAGGTTACAGCTGTTGTGCATGAACAGCTGTTGTTTAGCATTAGAATAATCCTGGTTCCCATTCTTCTTTTGAGTGGCTGAGGCACTCCATATAGAAGCTCTGCTTTGAAGACCCTGTCTGTAAGCTGCAATGAATGCATTTGCGTTGCCAACAGGGTAATTAAGACAACGTTAAAATAATTTGCATGTTAACAAAGAAACAGTCAACTTCCAGTTAACATTTCACCTCCTAAAAGCGTGTTACATTAATAGTTTATTCCAATACCATCTTCATTTTGAAAATATTGAAATTCCTATCTGTTTAAAATCCTATTTTCAAGAACAATAACAATCTTAGACTTATACAGTATAGTGATTTTCACAGTCAAGGCTGTCTAAAAAGAGCTTTACAAAAGAAATACCAAAAATAAATAAATAAATGAATAAAAACAGAAAATACCATGATAAATACTGACAAAAAATTGTCCGTCTACTAGACTTAGAGACTTAGATTATTTTGTTTTGTCAGCTTCAATAACTAGAAAAAAAAAATCACTGGTACTGGAAAATGTTAACCATTAGAAATGTAACAATTATTAAAATTCCTATAAAGTATAAAATGTACACAGCAAACTGATAATGTTGATTTACTATATGAATTTAGTATAAAATCTTGACTCTTACTAAGTGTGCCCTGTAGTTTAATATAATATTTCAAAACTGGTTTAACAAGCATGCAAAAAACATGCATACAAGACATGCAATATTAATAACTGGATAGGAACTTTCTAGAAAAACAAGGATTCTCAAAGTGGTGGATTACAGCCAAGGGTTATGTGTATTCAAATCCAAAATTCTTGGCCGTTTTTTTTTTTTCTGTCCCACTATGTATAATAACTCTACAGTACTTGCACACTAGTGCTTATTTTTCTTTGCTGTCTTACACAACAAAATCCTTATGGTTATGGGCATATTCTTCTGGGGTTTTTGTGTGTCTAGGCATTTTTTCGCCATAATTTGTAATTCTATTTTAGACAGAGAAGGAGATGTGAAGGAGGAGATGTGATACCTTTTATTGGACTAACTAAAAAATAATTAATCACAAGCTTTCAAGACCTCAAAGGTCTCTCTCTTCTTCAGGTGAAAGTAGGAAAGAGTTTGAGTAGAAAGAGAATAATTCTATTTTAAATTCCATGAACATGTAAATCCTCCTTATCTAACTGTAATATAGCTTTAAATCCTCCCCATCTGTGCAGTCTCCAATAGAAATATAGGAATTTGCTGCCACTCAGTAGTTGGGGTGGGTTTAAAGTATTCAGAACTAATCACTGCTAGAAACAATAAGTCAGGAATTGGGTAACCATTTCCAGTGTTTTTTCCAGTGTTTATTGGATATACACCGATTTCATTTTTTTGTGTTGGGAGTGTTTTACTGGTGTTTACCAGTAAAAACTGAAAATCAGAAGCCCTATTTATGTGTCAACTGCTGATATGCAAGTTAGTGGAGCTGAAACCTTACATTCTCTGAAATTAATTCTCAGTACTCATAAAGAGATTGATCAAGACCCAGAAGGGATTTATTGTGGCTGTTCTGTTCGAGAACAATTCCATTCAAAGAGGGGTGTTCCACCACATGGAGCAGTTCATTCATGTCAGCTTGGGACAAGTCTAACTCTATGATAAACAAAAAGATTCACACAGGACTACAAATCACCACATAAGCAGGTGGTTTCTGAATTTTTACAGACATCGTGAAATGTAGTCCCATGCGAACCGTCCATTTCTTTTTATCCCAGATAATTTTCTCAGAGGTCCTCCCTAATTATTTTACAGGACATCGGGACCTTCTGTAAAATTTCAAACTCAAGCATCCTGTGTCTTTTTACTCCTGTGTGAAATAACCATGTCAGTGTTATATTAGAATTGATACAGCATTTCTGGGGTATTGGCCTCAAAATAATACCAGCCTTCGCAATAAACCACAATATAATATTAGAATAGGTAGATCTGTCCTGAGATTCTATAAGTTCAGTAAAACTATTGGGCATAACCAAATTGGGGATGGGTGAAAATACAAAACATAATTGACGACTCTTAAAAAATGAATGCTTTTAACAGTGCATTTGAAGATATGTATAGAAATACATATCACTCAAAGGACAAATTGGCCTTTGGAAATGAAGGTACAACGAAATTAGTTATTTAAACCCAGTTCATTGCCCAAATACGCCTTCTCTGGTCACACCATAGGAGGACATTACAGTATCACTGGCACTGATAATTCAAGTCTCTATTTGTCAGTTTCTGTATATTGTACTATTTGGTTTGTAACTTGTTTGTAACTTCCAGTTATCATTTATACAAACAATAAGTAGTTAAGAATGCATCCAAATTTAAACCACGACAGATTTTGTAGGATCGGATTTCTGCCTGAGCTGCTTCAGAGACTCCCTGCTCCTGTATCCCTCCAGCTTTAGCACTGCCTGGGCTCAAACTGTGATTTGACTGGCAAGCTTTGAAAAGATCTGCTCTGTGGCCTGGATAGTATGGGTGTGTGTGTGTGTGTGTGTGTGTGTGTGTGTGTGTGTCTGATTTCTTCATTAATTATAAGCACAAGACACTATACAACTATTCTGTCAGTGAAGCTCAGACAGACATAAACAAGAAAATCTAAAGAAACAAACCATGTGTAATGATGTACAGTCCCTAGCCCCACAATCCTGCTTTAGTGGATTTAGTGCAGTAAATTGATCAGACAATGACTGCAGTTTAACTACACTGCAGTATAACAATATTTTGTTACTGTGTCCTGAATTAAAACTACACTGTGCTGGTTCATTGTATGCTACTTTAAGTCATGCTACATGTGGTTAATCTACTAGGGAATTAAAAATGACAGTAGCAATATACTTGCATTCAATAAAAAACCACAATTGCAAACTATGCATTTTCAGCCACATTCGTAAGGTACCGTAATGATCTCACTAGCTCCCTCTGTCTTCAAGATACCAAACAGAAAAGGATATTTGCAAAAGATCTCTTATATTTATTTATTTAGCAGACGCCTTTATCCAAGGCGACTTACAGAGACTAGGGTGTGTGAACTATGCATCAGCTGCAGAGTCACTTACAACTACATCTCACCCGAAAGACGGAGCACAAGGAGGTTAAGTGACTTGCTCAGGATCACACAATGAGTCAGTGGCTTAGGTGGGATTTGAACCGGGTACCTCCTGGTTATAAGCCCTTTTCTTTAACCACTGGACCACACAGCCTCCCTAACATAATGAATGAAAGCTGATCACGTATCTTTGTCTTCTATTTTTTTTTATTTAAAACTTGTAAAAGTGAGGATGATAGCTATGGTCAGGCACAATAAGAGCTCCCCCTCTTAAGCTCTCCTCAACACTGACAGGAATATGCTCTCCCATTTCATCCTGGGCCTCTCTCCCAGAGCACATCTTGACAACCTACTATTCTTCTGCACCAAATCTGGGAAGTGTGTTTTCTTTGTCAACCAGCGATAGGGACAAGCTAGTCAGCCTCCAAACACACTTCAAGTTACTCTTAAGAGTGCACTGACTTTGTAGACAAGACACTGTACCACTGGCTTCAACAGACTCTGCAAAGAGTGGCTGGAGCCGTTATCCCTACCTACCCTAGGGGATCTGTAACAGGAAGGGAGAAAAAACATACTAAATGAACCCAAGAAACACTGATAAGCAAGGGAAGAACAGCTCCTGTTATAATTAGTATTCAGTAGACAAGCGCCTGCAAAGCTAATGAATACAACAGATGTACTTGCTCTTACGGTTTCTGCAAGTTTAAATTCCCTCAGTGTTTGAAATGACACAGCAGATGGAATCCACAATTCCAGTGCCAGACCCAGGAGTAAGATTATAGATTCTATACAGACACAGAGAAATGATCGCCATGTCCTTTTACTTCAGGGATTTCACAGGGCTCCTGTGGATAACAGTAATTAGCTTCTCAACCCATTACATCTGCAATGCTGGAACCTGTAAATTGTTTGTTTTTGTATGAGCCAGAAGATTAAAAGAAAAAATCCCTATTTGGATAATACCGAAGACCAAAAGTAAATTCATGGAAAATGCATGTGCCCAAATACAAATAGGTAGGAAATGTCATCTTTCCGTTATTTGCCTCTCGGTTTTAATGTGACAAGTTACATTTTACCCTTTTTTCATTGTAAAGTGTATTTAATTTTGCTACTGTACTTCTGAGTCGCCCCTTAAAAAATTATGATTTGTCACTAATTTGTCTAAATATTCTCATCACTGTATTTTGTATGTATAACTGGATTTGTTGCTACTCAGTGTCCATAGATGTTTTCTGTTTAAATGCTAATAATAAAACTACACCTTAATATTGCTGTTTCTCACATTTTACCTTTAAATGCGTTCAGAAGAGAAAATGTTTTTTTCTTTCAAACCATCAAACAAAATTTATTTTCCATATCTTGGCACCTGGAAATGGCCTCCCATATGATTTACACTCTAATTGATCAATGATTATTACATACATAATTTGTATTCATGCTTTGTAATGCTTGTTGAATTTGTCCATTTCCCTGTTTGTTTTTTCTTACATTGTGTTGTTTTAAGGAACACAACACAGCTTTTAAAATAAATAAAAACATGTTTTGCACATGAATCAATCCTAATTAAGCTGTATGCCATGAAGTGATTCAGTCCCTGCATTAACTAGAAATCATATCCACATGTGCTTCCTAAGTATTCAATCTGTGTCCATGTGTATAAGCAAACTCTGATACCTATTTTCCAGTTACAGTATTTCAGCCATACCTCAAACAGTGGCAGCTCCTTGGGGAAGGCAAGGGGGCACTGCCGCCTCGAAAATTTAAGCAAAAAATGAGTGATCACATACATTTACTTTTATTTGCATAAATATTACTTATTTTGCATGCAAGAGCAGTAACATTTGATGGAAAATCTCACTTCTCTGTGCTGTACTGCTTCCCATACAGTCGCTGGAGGCGCGGTGGACAAGGGAGATGACCGTAAAATACTTGCTTGTTTAAAAAAAAAAACTCTTTTGGAATATAACAGCCTTGATTAAGGTACACTCCAGTCCTGTAGGTGGCAGCAATAAGCCTCACATTTGGCTTACGCAGCAATATTAAGAAGGATATTTACTTTGAGACGTTTCTGGTGCCAGACCGGTGGCGAAGCAGTTGTCAATAGGAAGTTTTTTTGATAAGCAGTCAGCATCTTCTGACTGTACAAGTACATTGTTTCCGTGGAACACCTCCTAAGAGAACACTTTGCCTAAGGAAACACACTGTGGGTGAAACAGATTTTCCTATTGTAAATGCTCCGGCTAAAGGAACAGGAACTTCACTTAAAAGAACACCTTCTTGACACCGATAACGATTCGTTCAATACTGTTTTGTAACCTGATAACTCATTATCATCAAACTGAAGTTAAAATGGTTTATTCAGTCTTTTCAAAAGTGACTTGTCATCGTGAGAATGTCTTGAGGCACACCGATTGGTTTATTAAATCTTTCCAGAACCGCCGTCATATCATTGGCTCGTTTTGTATTTTGATTTCCACGAGGGCACCTCATCGCCACAAAATGGCATGTAAACAAAATGGTGACATACACCGCTGATTCTCTTGCTACAAAGCTGAAAATTGTTTGAGCTCTTTCAAAAAACCTGAACCAGACACAAGTCGGCGAGCAGTTTGATGTTTCCCGTTCTGGTGAGTTGCTTCACCATTAAATAATGTGCATGTCTTATATATTGCTGCTGCATTTTTTAACGTGTAGGGGTGCTGTGTTAATTTAGTTTGACAGTTAGTTTATTAACATTAGTTTGTCTGTTACTTTACTATTATTATTTATTAACATACACATAGTTATTCATTTCATTTCCCTGGGTGTTAATATATATTTTATTCTTTTACCAAACTTTCTGGATAGATACGATTAATTAGACAAAATCTGCACTGATGCCTTTGAATGTTGTGATTGGAAGAATCATAATACCTTCTAATATACTGCTAGTTAAATATTGGGTGTGGAGATTTACCCCTCTCTGTATTCCATAAAAACTTTAACAATATTTTTTTAAAAAGGTAGAAGCAGAGATGCACAGGTGGTCTCATTTACCTATCTCTCTACAAAGCCGCATAACTATTATTAAAATGGATATTCTCCCTCGCATAAATTTTTTCAGCTCAATGATCCCGCTTCCTTCCTCTGTAGGTTAATGGGACAAAGTACATTCAATAACTTCTAAATTTATATGGAATGGAAAATAACCAAGTATCAGACATCTTATGTGATAAAACAGCTGGAGGCCTGTCACTTCCAAATTTAAAATTGTATTCCTGGGCATTTGTACTAAGACCACTCACAACTTGGCTTTCTCCCAATGCCTCTGCTTCATGGAGGACCATAGAACAGGATCTGGTTTGCCCATATAGACTTCAGGATCTTATTCACTCACAAATTCCTTTAAAGCACTCTAAACTATATTTTGGCCCTATTAATACCCACTTACTATCAGCATGGCGCTCGGTAGAAAGGCATACAGCTTCTCAGATTAAGTGGCACTCCCATACCCCCATTTTTAATAATCACCTTCTTCAATCAGGAGGTCATCCATTCTCTTTTCCCTCATGGACAACCAGGGGAATACACATTTTGGATGATGTTTTTAATGAAGATTGCCTTCGCACGCATAATGCAGGCCTATGGGGTGCCATGGGGGACAAGTCTGCCAGGGCATACACTACACAATGTACTTGACAATGACGGTAGGACCAAAGGGGTTGTCTCCAGAATTTATATTTACTTCCTACAAGCTTCATATAAACCTTTGGGAGTCTACTCTGCCTGGGCTAGAGACCTTGCGGTATTATCTAATGACGTTTCCTAGAATACTGTTTGAAACTATGTATATTTGGCTTCCGCAGACGTCACAGAATGAAACTGGTCCCTGACCCAATGTGCACACCCTGTCCTCATGGCACCTCAGTCAAGAACTTTGTCCACTATTCTAGGCCTGGACATACCTTGTGTTGTTTTATTAAATGACGACTCTTCGATTAAGCTTTCACTACACCAGAGGAAAATTTTGTTGGCCGGTCTTACAGCCGCCAAAAAGTCGATTGCCCTAAGATGGCAGCCTCCACATGCCCTCCCTTGGTCTCAATGGATGCTCACCTTTCTTGATATTATTCTCATGGAGCTCTCCACAGCCAGAATCCATGGTGCCAGGAGGGATACTATACAAGCATGGAGCACTGTGGCAGAAGATGTGAAATTCTTACTGTGCCCTGTTTTGTAAATTCTATTACATAAATAATGCAATGTTCTTATTTTTTTACATAATGCAACGTCCTTATTTTTTCCTAACATGGGGTCCCCTTCAGGGGTGGTGGGGGGAACCAGTCGCCCTGGTTTGGGGTG
Source organism: Acipenser oxyrinchus oxyrinchus (assembly GCA_030684275.1). NCBI lineage: Eukaryota > Metazoa > Chordata > Actinopteri > Acipenseriformes > Acipenseridae > Acipenser > Acipenser oxyrinchus. Next base: position 14,303,818 of record CM060247.1, read on the forward strand.
GGGGTTATTAATCCTATGATGTACCACTTGTCTTTGATGTCTCTGATGTCTTAATTAATAGTTTAAATACAAAATTGTTCACAAAAAATAGTTATTCATTTCATATGTTGATGCATGTGCATCATGACAAGTAGCTTAATACCCTCACAAGTAACTCTCACGAAGATCTTTTGCTCAGCCTACTGTAAAGAAATTGGCTATTGTTTTCTAAAGAACAAATAAACACCAGTGACTCTTAAACCTGTGATATGGAAGCTTAGAGAATAGTAATAGTATGCAAAGGATATCATGACTGTATGTAACCTAATACAGTGCAATCATACTGAAATCCATGATGGAAAACCAGGGTAAAATGAAACAGCTTTAGCATCCTGAAGTCTACTGGTTTTATATACCCAAAGCTTGTACAGCTACAATTCACCTATCCTGGCTGCGTTGAGAGGGTAATGCGATACAAGGCATTATATTGCTATATTTATACCATATGATATCTGCTTCAGTGATCGATGCATTTTCTTCTCTACAGTCCTTGGACTCTATGTAATTAAACTGTCCTTGTGTAAAAATACAATAACTTGGTTGCAATATAAAAGAAATAAGAACCTCAAATTGAAATGTACTGCCTTGGAATAAATACTGTTCTAAATAGTATCATATCTCCTGTGACCAGGCTTTTTGAAATGTGTAAAATACAGATAGGACTGGTGATGTTGACAGTAGTGCTATCAGACCCAGTTTTACAGTGCTTTTAGGTTTTGTGACTTACTGTGGAGAAACAGCAAGGTTCTACTCTCCGATTGAATCTAAAAGCTGGAATTGTAAAAAGGAACATTACTTAAGACTCCATTTCTTTCAGCAATGCAACTGATGAGAATAGTTCAGACAACAAGTAAAATGATTGTCTTTTGGCCACTCGCTATGATACTGAAACAAACGGTATTAAGTACAGATTCATCTGTTAAATATTACCCCTCGCTTTTGTAAAATCCATTTAACTGGTTCCTGTGCTTGTGCTAGTCCTGAATGTAAAGTGCGTTATTCTGCACTGGCTTTTAAATTTAAGCTAATCCATGGGCATCCCCAGATTTTTTGAATTTCCCCAAGTGTACCTCGTCACTACAAAATGGCATGTAAACAAATGGCGAAATGCGCTGTTGTTTCTTTTGCTACAAAAAGAAATTTTTCGAGCTCTTGAAAAAAACCTGAATCAGACACAAGTCGCCGAGCAATTTGGTATTTTCCGTTCTGGTGAGTTGCTTCACCATTCTGTTAAATAACGTTGTGCATATCTTGAATATTGCTCCTGTACAGGTACTCATAATTAATATAGAGCTGCTGCTGCATTTTTTACGTGTGTAGGGGTGCTGTGTTAATTGTCAGTTAGTTTATTGACGTTAGTGTGTCTGTTACTTTATTATTATAGTTTATTAACATACTATTACTTATTGCTTTTCTCTTACTTATTCTGTTCATTTCATATGTTGATGCACGTGTGTCATGACAAATAGTAAATAGTTATTTATTGATTGATTCATATTGTGTCTGATGGGCAACTCAGTCTTCGAGAGCACTTTGGCTAAGAGAGCACTTTGCTTGTTTCCTGAGGGGTGTGCTCTTAGCTAGAGACTACTGTATAATAATAAAGCCAGGTGGCAGACTTGTTATATCAAAGTGCCCCCCACCCTACCTTCTCATCCCCACCTTCCCACCCCTTAGCCCCAGAACTTTCAAAACACAGCAACAGGTTCACCCATGACTTGAATAAGGTGAACTCTCTACACTGTTACCTTTGGTTTACACGCTTCACCGGCCCCATTCTGCCTGTTACTAGGAGAATGTATAAAATAATAGAAAGAAAATATTCACTCACATATTGCAATTACCGTAATGTCAGTGCATGACACTTATTTAAAGTGACTAAACCTAAGTGATCTACATATTTCTTATTGTTTGAAATCCCATGCAAACTCAAATCCTTATCAACTGAAAAAAAAATCAAATCGTAAAGGTTTTAAAGGTTTCTGTTTCTAAATGTCAGGAATGCTATTACAGTTACCTAATCACAGTAGAAGGACGTGTATGATTCACACTCCCTGGATATAAACAAAGCCTACAAGATTTTTGATGTCTGGGTACTTAGGTGTTCAGAAACAATATTAATCAACGATGATCAGACACTAAAATGTTATTTCCAAAGTACAAATTAGCACTAACATTTCAGCGGCTGCTGCTGAATGCTTTAGAGGTTTGCCGTTCACACAAATGATCTCCAGCCTCTCAGCAACCAGATGCCACTGAAAGCAAGACAAATTACCCCAGGATACAATAAAGGTTGATCCTGCCAAAACAGAGGTGCAGCTACAGTTCATAAACTCTCCATTCACAGAAGCAACAGATGAAAGAACTACAGTAGCATACATGCCAACAGTCCCTATATGATCGGGACAGTCCCGATTTCCTAGCAAATGTCCCACGTCCCTATGCATAGGAAGAAAGTCCCAAAATTTACCCATAGAAAAAAATCATTTATTCTGCACAGTGAAAACCACACGCTGTGCTCTTCGTGCGTCTGACACATCTGCTGATCACTAACTTATACAAAGGTAAGAACACTTCATTATGTCTATTTTTAATGTCATGGTTGTCGGTAATAGGTGTTGGGGGATACATCTATTATATGATAATTTTTTGCATATATCTCCTCCCATATGTATGATGTGTATGAACTCCCCCCCCCCGGAAGACGAGCGTCCAAATGTTGGCAAGTATGCAATAGGGGAATCAATCACACAAACAAAATATGAGATACAGTACAAACTATTAACAAATCATCTTTAATACAAAGATGTAACCCCAATGTCACCTGCAGGAGGTATGCACACAGTGGTGACAGTATGGAATGGGCATTTAATTAAAGCACAGGTAAGAACTGTAAAGCTCAGAGAGCTATGCTAAGGTCAAATAAAAAATATGTGTGGTTCTTGTTACCCGACTGTCCCTATTTTTTCCTCACCCGACCCTAAATATTTTTTGCTGATAACAGGCTACATTTTTCGATATCAATCTGAAAAACTGATCACTGTGCGTGGCCTTGTTTTCACTCATGCTATTTTCCAGAAACCTTGTGCAAACAAGATCTTCAGTTTCATATCAATTGTCAGCTTCTGAGTATCACCAAGTACCGGTAGTTGTTTTGCACTATGTTTGAAAAATGCGACCACATCACGATTTGCCACAAATCATTATGGATTGTTTTTGGAGTTTTAAAGCTAAAACTGACTTGTTTCACTTAACTGTTAATTAATTGCCACATCTATTTTGTTATTTTCTGAATTCCATCAAGATTACAATTATTGCAGATTTGTTATTTTTAATAGGAGACTCGTCTTTCTTTTTTTCCCTCTACAACAAAAATTACTTTATTTGCAGCAGACGTTTTATGGCAGTGTTTTTTCAGTGTAGAAAAGAATGTACTGGCAGTCATTCAGTGCCGCAGTAATGATGCTGCTATATTTTAGTCCCAGTGGTTTCACTCCTTACAGCTACCTGCCTATAGCATAAAACAAGGCAGGTGGAAAGTGTATTAATGAAGATGCATCCTCAAAATGAGACTGAGCCATCTGTGAGGTGGAGAAAGGGGAGATGGTGGGAGAACGATGACAGAGTAACTAATGAAAGTACAACAGGGTTACTAACAATGTACTGCAAAATAGCACTTGCCACTTTTATCAGCTTACACTGCTTAGTCAGTAAATAAAAGAATAAAATAAAATAAAATGTTTTACCTAGCTACTTACCCTATTTGTTTTTTCCAGCGTAACCCGAACCATGCATATTTTTTTCAAGGCATATTAAGAAACATGGCAAACTATGGTAAATGCATAGTCTAATCATGGGAAAGCATAATTAAACAAAAACACTGTGCAAACTTACTGTAGGAAACATTCATACATGTTGTTTTAACTTTCAGCAAGTTTTTCTATATATATCCCCCGGAAAGAGATTTCTTTTCTTGCCATAAAAGAGGAAAATAACGCAAGTGTATGTTTGATTAAATCTTCCCTTGAGTAGTTCAATACAGCAGATTTTATTTGCAATTGATATGCTAGGTCATCCCTACTAAAGTACTAAACATGTAAATGGAGGCCTGGTTAAAGAGATCACAGAATACAGGTGGCTACAGGGCACCTAAACTATGGAATGATCTGCCTAGTTTTGTAAGGGAAGCAACAACTAGTGCACCTTTTAAAACCTGACTAAAGACACGTTTTTATAATCTCTTATTTATCCTAAATTGATTGTGTTATTCTTTCTCTCGTCTTTGTTTCTTTTGTTGTCTTATGTTTTGACTGTTTTATTGTACTTACAGCTTTTATTGTATTCTCTGCTTTTTACTGCTTATTGTTACTCCTTTAATAGCTGTCAATATAGTTTTGTCCATGCAAAGTGCCTTGCTGCAATTTATTGTGAAAGGCGCTGTATTAAATAAATATTGATTGATTGATTGATTGATTGATATGATTGATAGTTTGTAGTACTTACATAGCATTTTCTCTTTTTTGTGTTGCTTTTAAGTCATTTGATTTATCATTTGAAATGTGCCAGGAATACATTTAAATGTTGCTGTGTACAATTTTACTTCAGTGGATGGAAACAATACAATTCCTTTGAAATAAGCTTTGGAGTAATTTGCATACAAGAATTGTATTAAGGGTTGAACATGCATTGCTGGTCACTTTGAACAACCTTTTGTTTTGCAAAGGGCACATCAGCCTATTTTTCTTTTTGATGTCAACCAGATTTACTCCGCAGGAAATGTACAATGTTAGGATTTATTCTTGACCTCTAACTGTCTATTGTTAATAACAGGGTAAAACTGACACACTGCTATTAAACTGTAAGGAAATAAACTATTTTAAGAAACATTATCTGGTGCCACTGGGTTTCAGTTGCTTTCATGTACCCAATTTAAAAACTAAACTTAGAAGCTAACATGCAATATGGATAAAAAGGAAAGCACTACACGTCAGACCCACTTACTAGGACTGCTTTCCACTGGGGCTGGCAGCCATTTCTGATCGCTGGAAAAAAGACTGAACAGGAAATGAGTGAAAAATCAGAAGTGACAGTTGTTTTGTGTTCTTAGAGAATAGTGTGGGGATGTGTATCGTATGCTGCATTTTCATACATTAGTCTCCACTTATAGGAACACCTCCAAAGAGAACACTTCGCCTAAGAGAACACCCTTGTGGTAAAACATATTTTTCTCATTGTAAATGCTCAAAAAGTTGGAAATTGTTAGACCTCCTGAAAAAAACCTGAATCAGGAATGTCCACACATTTTGAATCAATTTTCTAAAAATTCTCAAGAAAAACGTACTGTATTCTACTGTGAAATACAATAATGACCCAACATGCCAGGTGTCATGGACATTTCTATAAAACATGAATAACTAAACGATTGCATTTTTCAATGTATGTCATCATACAGCTGAAATCACACAAGAGAGGCTATGTGATCTAGGTAAAGGGTATTGTGGTATTTTGTCCTAGGGACATAGTCCGGTCTGGACTGTTAATAACTGAATTAAGGTGGTAGAGGGATCTAGTTTTTGTCATTGTTTCATAGAAAGTTGAGAAGGAAAGCATTAAAATTACCTTAGTTAAATCGGGATAATGCGTAAAATTTTTCCAAAAGAACTTTTAAAGATGAAACTGTTGTAATGTTTAGCAAATTAGATAGGATATTACATTATATATATAATGTAATATCCTATCTTGATGCGGCCAAACCAAAGCATTAAAATAAAATTTAAATGTTCCTTAATCAGCATGACCTTTGGGAAATCAGCATGACCTTTGGGAAATCAGCACACCCTTGTTATAGGCTCTGACCAGCTTGTAACCAGTGGCCCCAAGGACTCGACCTTCTGCAACAAGTAGAAGCAACAGTCATGAGGGATGATCAAAAGTAAATATCAGGACTGCAGCCACTAAACCTAAAAGTGGTACAAAAACACTATATTTTTAAATTCTGAATGCAATCATGTTGGAACAGCAGTGTGTTGCAGCACCTGAGGCCTGTTTGTCAAGTACCTGTGATGTATAACAAATGTATTCATGAAATGAACAAAGCATTTACTGTGGTGATAGGCCTGCTTTTCAGTTTAAAATGGTATTTTATGTGAAGACTTTTTCTAACTCCCAAATACCTCATATTCCGATTCTTGGGTTTTCCAAGGATACCACAATATGTCTTTGTTACAGTTAACATATCATCTGCATTGGCTTCAACTTGAATTCCTTAGACATGATTAAATGGAGATAGACACTCCACAGCAACCAGGATGAAAAAAGGCAGCCCAAGGCACAGACATATATTATAAATACTGTCCTTTTCTTTATATCTGTCTCATGGTCACCTGGGAAAAACTGAGAGATTTGAAAGCGTCTTTCAAAAACAATAACCCGGACAATAACAAAATGGCTATTCAACCCCCAAAATGTCACCATTCCTAGCTATAGTTGGCCACAATTACAACTGAATGGTTCATTTCAGATATTTAGCCAACAAAACCTCAGGAGACTTATGTGACCTGGCAAATGAGTTTGTGAGCTTCACTGTTAAACTACAATAGGCATGTGCATATTATTTATTTTTTCTCACTTGGTGCCAATCTTTGCTATGGGAATATATATATATATATATATATATATATATACAGTATATATATAGGTAAAGGGAATAGGTGTGTGTATATTATTTATTTTTTCCCACTGGGTGCCAATTTCTGCTATAGGAAACAAATCTTTAAAGGGAAATAAAAATATCTTAACTTCATATTAATGTTTTATACTTTGTTAATGTTAAATTAGGTTAGGTTCAAGCAATGAGTCCATTGGAGTATCATTAAATATTTAGGCCTCAAAGTCTGTTGCTAAGGCTCGTTCTACTTTTCTGTGTTGAGCTGGGCAACACATGGTGACTTTTTATCGGATTGGTTTGGCTAATGTAACCTCACAATCCTATTTTGATATCCAGGTGTCTGCTTTTCTTATATTACTAGTATTTCGCTTCTAGCCATGTTGATCAATTTTTCATGGCTTCTTGCTGCCAGATGCATTTGTATTTCAAACCCTGCTGAGCATCGCTGTGAATCTAAATCACAGCAATCTGGGTATTCTTTTAACAATGCTACATGATGAGAGTGCTAACTTCTTTTGATAGCAAATAAGATACCAGGCAGCTGGGTATTTTTGAAAATATTTTAAAAATCCCAAAGCTAGTAAGAGCAAAGATTAGTTCAGTGCTGTACTGTAACACAGCTTCCCAGAGACAATAGCCAGTATAGCATAGCTCTGCCTCCAAGCCTATCCACTAGCGACCATCTAATGGTGGAATGGTGATCAAAATAATATACAAAACACTCTGACATCATTCTGGCATGAATTCTACTAATATTACAGAAGACTGTTGGTTTAGCACCAATTATTAAGACATGCATTTTTTTTCTATGGCTTTACGGTTGACCTGCATTATCTCTCCATAGCAGAGTGGCTGAATTCATATCTAAAAATGTATAGTTATATAACAGTTTTACAGTTATATGCAGAGTCACTTACAATAGGACATTGATTTAATATCTCATCCGCAGGATGAAGCACAAGGAAGTTAAGTGACTTGCTCAGGGTCACACAGTGGCTATGTAATGGTTCTATAAAGAACAATGTTAATACATGACTGAGGGCAGCTACAATGGTGTGGGCCAATGTGCTACTTTATCAGGACCACTTAGGCCTAAATGGTCCTGAAAGGTTTGTCTTCATATATATATATTAGTACTATTTTTGTAATGGATTTTGTTTTACCTTTTTTGTGATTGCAATCTTAGGTGACTTTGTCAGATACTTTAGGCGTGTATTTCTAGGGAAAAATACAGCTTTCTGAAACCAAACTGAGGGAAATTATTATAATATTACTGCAAAACAGGATACATCTTAATATGTACCATATTAAGATGCAAATCCCTGTAGCTTAAAAATAAATTAAAATGAAATGACTGTGGAAAGTCATGTGCACGCTGCTTTTTATCCTTGTGACACTGTCAGATTGGCAATACTACAATTTACATGCTCAAGACCACAATAAGTTTCAGAATACAGTTGACCACTGATAGACTTGTAGCAGTTTCTACTAGAGACGCCAAGTAGAAGCTGACATTATTTCATGAAGGTTAGGGATATGTGAGTATTCCTGGAACACTGTTGTAAAGAAACATTGGAATTTAGTTCCACCTGGAAAGCACTGTCTTGCACAACCACAACAGTTTATTGCACTGTACACAAAGGTACAATAGGACTATACATTCCAAGCACTATACAGACAGGTACCCCTCATTAATATGTGTTCTGTCTAAAAATCAGATCAGGAGAGATGAAACGTAAAGTGCAGACACTGAAAACATCTAATTTCCAGTACAAAGTTAATCACTTGGTAGACTGATTAATGCTAAACACTGAACCACTAAACTGGCACTATCAATTGCAGCAAAAACTACACCAGAGAAAAAATATCACAAAGCTCTAAAATGGGTGCTAGCCATTTGAACAATTGTCTTTGATAAGACACAGAAAAGTGAAAGTTACAGAACAAATAGATCAAGCACAAATAAAAATAAACAGGGCTTCTGTGACTTATCTTTCCTAATAAATAGTCTTTATCAACAATACCATCTGACTGCAAATGAAGTATAGTACTGCTTAAAACCCTGCGTCGTTTATAATCTGTTGCCAAATGCAGCACCCTGTTATTGACTAATGAGATGTCTGCTATTGCAGAAACCAAAAACTCTGGCAACTCGCCATCTGAAATGCAAAGACTTGAAATGCATCTTAACACACATTTGCGCCTGAAGTTTAACAATATATACAGGAGATAACAGGTTTACAAAATAAAGTAGGTCTAAAAATAACCACTGTATCTTTTTAAAACACAAACCCTTGATGTTTTAATTGCTTATATTATTTGAAGTGATTTATTTAGTAGTTCTTTGAACATGTATGCCTGTTTCCCCAAGAGGTACTATTGCCTAATTTTGTTCAAGAAATCAAGCTCAGATTTGGCTAGGAAATCTACTGGGGTCAGAATGTTATTCAAATTTCTAAAACAAACCAACAACAAAAAATACATAAAATAATAATAATTACTGTAGGGTTTACATAAGTAAAATTGGTGTGTGGATAAACTATAAATTCAACATTATAAAATGTAAACTGGGTATGACATTGTGTCTTCATTTTAGCCTCAAAAATAGGTTTCTAGCTAAAATCTGTCAGGCACACTACATTGAATACTATACCCATTTTGGCAGCCACAACTCAGGATAACCTTTTTTTCAGTAAAGTAGAGAACAAAGGCTCCACCCAGTCATTCACCATTGGTAGAAAATTAATTCTATTCAGAGTACCACTGATCTTGTGAGATGGATTGCGTATGTGTATCTATTTCAGGGATACCAAGTAACTTTAAATACAGCATCATCTTCATTTAAGAAGCACTTACATTTACATCCTGTATAATTACACCATTTGGACTTCCTTTTTTTATTCAAATCATTTCTCTCATTTCCCCATATCCCAGATCTCTAAACTACAATTACATTATAGTCAAACTATAGATACAGCAGTGCTGACGTGGTATTAATTACTGTGGTACCTGGCTGTAGCAGTGCTATACCTAATCCATGCCTAAATGTAGAAAGTGTAAAATACCAATTCACTGGCATTAAACTGAGAGCTAGTTTCCTCATAAGTAAGTTATGGTCCCTTTCTGAAGAAACCATGCCTTTGAAACTAAACCTGGGAGGTATTTATTTGATGGCATAATAAAACATGCACCAGTTAATTACATTAATGTTATTAACCTTTGTCCACCACTGTTCTGGGAGCGCCTCATTCTTTGTCTCTGTTATTACGCCGGCCTTTTGCTTTGTAATGAAATATTTCTCACTGCAAGGATTGCTGAAAGGAAGCACTGTTCTTAACCTTTGCAAAATGAAAACACAATTTCAGGTAGTTAATGATAGCTATTCCTTCACTGAGGATCTTTACATTTTATTCGGCCCTCTGCCACCTAAGCTAACAGCGTACAGATCGATTAAATTAACCAGTTTTTTTATTGTTAGAACCATGTTTCTGAACTGGAGACAATTTATAGAACTCTTAAAGCTATGTCAGCTGAGACCTGGTTATTCATTAAGTGGTTAAGATTTAGAAAAAAACAGGCCATGACCGAGGACCTTAGGGAGCAGTCTCCTGGCAGATGTTGAGCTAAAGCGAGTTTGTGAGTTAAAGGGTGTTCCAAATGATCAACCCTGGTCCTGGAGAGCCACACTGCTGCAGGTTTTCTGGGTATATTTAAGGCATCAATGGCAAAAGACCTGGAAAAAAAATGTTAGTGATGACCAATTAAGAAAATAATTAGTTCAATTAAGTAATTGAGAACTCAGGTGGAACAAAAAACAGAAAACTCTGTGGCTCTCCAGGACTAGGGTGGCCAACTTACAGTTGTTACAAAATATCACAGTGCAAAGTATTGCATTATAAAATATCACATTACAAGTGATCACATTACAAAATATCACATTACAGAATATCATAAAACATATAAGAGCAGTTATGAAAGTACGATAAGATCAAATTCAAGTAAAAGCAAAATACAGTAAAATTATAAGAGCGAGTTTGACTAAGAGCAGTTAAAACCTACAATAAATATTTGCTTATATAAGTAAAGTCCAGTAAGAACATGTAGCAAGTATGATAAATGGATGAGGATGATTTCAAGATAAGAGCAATATCCATACCAAGTTTCATTAAAATTAGATGATCGGTTCTAAATGTATGGCTAAAATCGCTGGTTCATGGATTGTGTGTGTTGTTGAGAAATCAGATGCGACGCGCGGCAGGAGACATGTTCCTAAGCGACCAGTTATGCAGTGGGCTCGCCCTGAGCTAAACTGAATTGGAGGACCGGATTGGCTGCGGGGTGTGCCCGTGGAAGTTGCGCGGAGCTCAAACAGCAGCTGCGCATGCTTCGGGGCGACTGCAATGCCATTGACATGCAGACGGGCGCTGAGTTAGTGAGAGTGTTTGTTTACATCAAGGAGGAAGGCGTTCGCTCTGGAGGAACGAATACTACGGAACACTTCAACTGCAAGACGGGGCCTGTGAAGACGATTGCCCAGCCAGGACCGTCGGAACGGCCCGGAGTTGCTGGGAGGCCAGGACTTCAGAAACAACACAACAGAAGTAGGTCAGTTTCGGGGATGTTGATTCCAATACAGTCTAGAGAGGGTTACATAGAGTCGCAGGTTCAGGGCGCGGGATGTTCCTGTTAGTGGGACAAGCGCTCATTATTCTGTTTTGCAAACTTTTATTTTTAGCTTTGTTTTGTTTCGTTTCTTTATTAAATGTGACACTAGGGCTACCATTGCTGGTACTCTAGTGTCATTACTGTGTTGTAATTACGTCTGTGCGCCTGTGAGACATATCAACACCAGTGCTCTGTGTCTGCCTCGGTATTTTCCAGTGACTACCCACAGACATAACACATCACCCTGTTACAATGACCTATACCTATGAATGGATGTTTCCACTTCATCCTATCCACAGGGATATGAATGCCTGCTAGTAATAATAAAATAAATATCACTCTTTATAAGGGTTTTCACCTTTCACCAAAGAATTGTTTTCTTAGCTTTATATTATGTTGGTCTGCCTCAACAGGATTCCTCTTTGCAACAGTACTGGTAATATAATGATAGTATCTCCCAATCTTGTCTTAACTTCTCTGATTTCTATTTGAACAGCATATTGACTTTTTATTTTTTTTTTATTAAAGGTTTTTGAACTGCATCACAGGCCAGGTTTCTTTGTGTTTGTTAGATCTGATAACTCAGACCATTTCTATTCATGGTCCCTTTTTCAATTTTCGCTTGCTTCTTTTGATGCCTGCTACACAATAGCACATTTAGGTGATGTATCTATGTATCACATAGATTTTAGATTAACCAGGAATGCTTACATGAAAGACACTATTATTGTATTGGAATATTGATAACATCCATCTATGTTACACAGGTTCATATTTTAACGACAGACATCAAGAAATGTGCCATTTTTGCTTCAGCGATATGAATATTTTATACAATATGATATCCATGGTTAAAGAAGGAGTCTTTGACCTCTACTTTGAAGAATGCTTTTGATCACCTGAAAGTGAAACACTGGAGAATTTCCTAACTCCAGGCTATAATGGAAAACAAGATCTCATCTTCTGAGACTCCTAGTCAGGGATATTCCATTGGAAGTATCAATGTGGCACAATAGAGACATCACTCATGTAGCTCCATTAATAAATCATGGTGGAAAGGAAGCTTATTTGTCTTATGTATGGCAAATGCTGCCATTAGGGAAGTGCAATGATGTTCATGCAGAAGTATATTATAAAAAGTAAATATACATGTAGATGTATTTGGATTTCAGAGCTGCGACTAAATACCATATGGGAATCTCTGTAAACGTATTGTACTATACAGCAGGTTGCTGTGGATAATGTATTGGAACGTGTGACCAAGCTCTCTGTGGAAAACAACATGTCTGGACACCTAGTGAAATATTATTCTACTTAACATTACTCTGTGAACGAACCTCACAGGACAAAAAATTACATTAGACACACATGCTGTAATGCATCTTTTTCCATCCACTCATTTTATTTCTTTATTTTACAATATGTATCCATTTTACCTTTATTTTTCGACCCAATTTCACGTTTTACATGTCGCCTGCTGCAAACCACATACCAATCAGGAGGACCAAGGATAGGAGGCTATGTGGTCCAGTGGTTAAAGATAAGGGCTTGTAACCAGGAGGTCCCCGGTTCAAATCCCACCTCAGCCACTGCCTCATTGTGTGACCCTGAGCAAGTCACTTCACCTCCTTGTGCTCCGTCTTTCGGGTGAGACGTAGTTGTAAGTGACTCTGCAGCTGATGCATAGTTCACACACCCCAGTCTCTGTAAGACGCCTTGGATAAAGGCATCTACTAAATAAACAAATAATAATAACTGTCAAGTCAATCTGAGTAACAGAATGAAGCCTTAATTATCTGAGAAAACATCACTTTAAAGCACAGTACTACTATATATTTAGAACAGCTTTTTGACAATGGTGTAAACAGCATTTTTTTAATTAAATTGTTCTTTAGTGCTAACCATTGCTAAGTGGCAGGTTAAACCAACAGCCAGCCAGATATCATCAACAGGATCCCCCTTTGTTGCCTGTGAATTAAAAACAAAATGTGTGGTTTATAATTGCTTTGTGGATAACATGCTTTCAGGAAAGCCTTCGCTCATCAGAGGCTCATTAATTATCAAGTAATTATCATATCTACGGAGAGAGGACTGCAGGTGTGATGAAAAGTTCCACAGTTTCCCACTAATTAGTACAACGAAAGATGGTAAACTTATGAAGTATTAGGCGCTTATCATGCATCACCCCCACATGCTTAGCTGTCCCGTCTCCGCTACAGTATTCTTTAAACCCGCTTTCTCTGCATTAAATACGCCAGTGTTGAAAAGGCCCCTCTATAGCCAGATGGCCAAAATCTGTCAGTTGTGGAGGACAACAAAGCACAAAAGAAGCTCCTGTTTAATTTGCAGTGTCTGTGTGGGATTTTCACAAACATCCAATGATACAGTACAATAAGAGCCCTAAATGAATGAATGATGGCAACTTGCAATTATATATTAAAATAGCTTGGACCATCATAAGGCTTTAGTATTTCTTGACATTATGGACTTAGCTACAGCAATTTCTTAGTAGGATGAGCAACAGACCAGCGTTACTATATGTCAACTTATGTAAAAATGCAGGAACATATTGGCAGCATGAATTTATTGAACTTAGCCTTAGCTTCAGTGAGGTAAGATTTGGCATTGCAGGCTGATCAACTTCATATGCATGGTGTGTGTAATAGTGTAACAAGGGGTTTGTTACCTGTGTGGGTCGTCACTAAACAATACTGAGGCAGACACAGAGCATTGGCGCACAGATTTAATAAACACAAGTGCTGACACTAGGGCACCAGCAATGGTAGCTCTAGTGTCACATTTAATAAAGAAAACCAAACAAAGCTCAAAATAAAAGTTTGCCACACAAGGTGAGCGCTAAAAGGAATGTCCCACTCCAGGAACCTACTACTCTACACAAACCCTCTCTATACACTGTGTGGGATCAGCCTCTGCCAAAATAACCTTTATTTAACCAGGAAAGTCCACTGAGATTAAAATCTCTATTTTTACAAGGGAGACCTGGTCAAGCAGGTGGCAAAACAAACAAACAAAAACCCACAAATTCAAATGAGTGCAACCAATACAAACAAGTTAAAAAAAATTGTAGTTGTTATCTACTTGTTGTTTTTAGTTTTAAGTTTTTATCAAGATCATTTGCGCCATTGTTCACTACTTGTGTTTTACGTTATGTTAAAAGTATTAAGTTTTCCCAAGGTGATAACTAAAACCTGTGACAAATGTACTACTTTAAATATTACCATTACCAAGTTTTTTTTTTTTAAAGTACAACGCAATATTACTATGTACATCAAGCCCATGCAAACCACAGAGTCATTAATTTTATTACAGTTCTGATCCATGCCTGCCAAAATGTACTGTAATGGAAAATGATTAGTGAAAGGGGGTCATGACCTGTGGGTAGTTTCATGAGGGAGTGAAGTGCATTTCCCTGTAACTTCATTTTCAAGTTGAGCATAATTAAACAGGTTATCAGTCATAATCGCTCATTTCCACAGAGGCACGGTCACTCGGCTGAGGAAAGGAAAGCATTGCAGGATACTCCAGCAGGTAATTAAACTTCTCATAAAAATGCAGCCTGATCGTCATTACCTACAGACAGGGCACTGTGGAGCAGCAACTGAACAATCCTTTCACATCTGGAGGTGTGGGTTCAAAATCTGCTTACTATATGTCACAAGGGCATTACAATTGATTGGTTAAATTCAGTGGACAACAGGGTTTGAGTTTGAAGGGGAGGCTTTATAGTGACCTCCCTACATTGCTTCCGGTCATACCCAGTGCCAGTGGTTAGCTTTAACTCTTCATTTTGTATAAAAAGTCTGGGTTCTTACTTTTCTGGGTGCTAAATTTGTTGCACAGAGCCTCATCTTAACTTTGCTTTTATGACATATTGTATTTCCCAAAGGAAGTTCACAAGGCACTTCAATGTGGAATGTAATGTCCCCTTGCTCAGTGAATACAGCAGATCCACATCAATGAATGTGGTTTGTTCATTCTTGAGCTCATTACATTAACCAACTGAAAAGCCACAGCTTTAACAAGTTCAGTTATACAGATAGTTTTTTAGTCATAGAAATGGCCCGTCTTTAGCAGTTTACCTTTTGGATTTTTTAAAATCAATATTAACTACATGACTTATTTGAGATGTTTTGTTTTATAAAAAGTCCTAATTTGCTACAATATGTATTCAGTGTCAATTGAGTGTGACTGTGACGGTATATATTTTAATAACAAAGAGCTGTGTTTATGTATTTCAGTTTAAATTGCTATTTTGTTGCACAGTTAGTTCATGGAAATTTCTTCTGCCAACAATAGCTCATGATGGCAATGAAGATTTACCGCCTCATATCTACAATAGTTTTTTTAAAATAATAAATATTGGAAAAGAAAGCCAAGCATTAGAACAAGTTTTTTTTTTATATATAAATTTAGTCGTTGTCAATTATTTTTATTATTTTCTCCCAATTTAGAATGGCCAATTATTTTTTAAGCTCAGCTCACCGCTACCACCCCTGCGCTGACTCGGAGGGTGAAGCGAACACACACTGTCCTCGGCGTGTGCCGTCAGCCGACTGCTTTTTTTCACACTGCGGACTCACCATGCAGCCACCCAAGAGCTACAGCGTCGGAGGACAACGCAGCTCTTGGGCAGCTTACAGGCAAGCCCACAGGCGCCCGGCCAGACTACAGGGGTCTCTGGTGCGTGGTGAGCCAAGGACACCCTGGCTGACCTAACCCTCCCTCCCCCCGGGCGACGCTCAGCCAATTGTGCGCTGCCCCCTGGGAGCTCCCGTCCACGGTCGGCTGTGGAATAGCCTGGACTTGAACCGGCGATGTCCAGGCTATAGAGCGCATCCTGCTCTCCAAGTGGAGCGCCTTTACCGGATGCGCCACTCGGGAGCCCAGAACAAGTTATTTTTTCACACAAATGTCAGATCATAATTTCAGCTAATGATTGTGTGCAGAGCAAAGGGGTTGATTTTTTCCCCCACTGATTGTAAACATGAAGTAATGTTATTAATTATATTATTTACTTTCCAGAGAATAGTTCATTAGTACTGAGAGAGAAATTATAAAAGTACAAGAAATAACCAGTATTGATGGCTTTGATAATTATGTTGTAATGACAAACAATAAGTTGGTCAATTACCCACGAACTGCTGGCAGTTGAGAGTGCTACGGTTTTATTAATTTTTTACAAAGTTAGTGTTTGCTTTCTTTGCTTCAAGAGAAAAAGATTGTTGAATTAATAAAATTAGACTGTTATTTTAATTCAGCTAGCTGAAAAGACAACACAGCACAATAGTTGCTATTCACAGCTAATGGTTTGTAACATACGTTGTCTTTTTCTTTTTAAAGATGTGGTAAAGAAGCATTTTCCAAAGCGCACAGCATCAGAAGTCAAGGCCTACATGAGGATGAAACTCTGCAGTGCTGCAAAAACCTTCACAGAAGTGGATAAGCAAAATGCAGCTTAATATTGCATAATCAGCAACATTTTGATATGCTAATTTCTAATATTAATTGGTTTTTACAACAATGTAAGCTATTATAGTGTTAAAACTATAGTAAATTCACTATAGTATTTTTTTTTTCCTGGGAAGGTAGGAATGTGGTTTTGAGGTCTGAGGACAGTCAGGGTCCATTATATCACATAAAACTTGTGTAACAATTCTCAAAGTTTTCTTCTTTTTTTTGCTCTAGTGTATTTATGGTGCAAAGCTTTGAAAATAACTATTGACCAATACACAGAACATCAAGGTTTTATGATGGATTCAATTTATGGAATATGATTGTACTATAAGAAGTTAATGTATCCAGTATTCCCCCTTGCTCTTTTAAATCATGCCATTAGCAATCTACAAAGATGACTTTGATAAAGGGACCATCTGCATATTTAACAGCACTGTGACCCCTTTGACCATTCAGGGGTCTTTTTTGGAGATATTTCTTTGCTGTATTAACCAAGCCCAACTCAGCTTAGCATCGGAGATCTGATGAGGTAAGATCTGGCATAGCTGTAGGCAGATCAACTTCATAAAAGTCATAGTGTGTGTAACAGCTATAAGGCATCATACAAATTATGTTTCCAAGTGGGAGTTGATAGGACAGCTAAACATTTTTTTTCAAAAAACCAAAATAAATCTTTTTTAAACCAAGAGGTCAGCAGGACAAAAACACAGATCAGTCATATATAGTTCTATGTGAGCTTCATCCTTATTTCCGTTTTTGTTATATAGTTCTATGTGAGCTTCATCCTTATTTCCATTGTTGTTATATAGTTCTATGTGAGCTTCATCCTTATTTCCATTTTTGTTATTTAGTTCTATGTGAGCTTCATCCTTATTTCCATTGTTGTTATATAGTTCTATGTGAGCTTCATCCTTATTTCCATTGTTGTTATATAGTTTTATGTGCGCTTCATCCTTATTTCCATTGTTGTTATATAGTTCTATGTGAGCTTCAGCCTTATTTCCTATTGTTGTTATAAGGAGATTGCTCACACCATCTGAAGATCAGTTTACTTCTGAATGGGAATTTGTTTAAAATACATTATATATAAGACTCCTGACTAAAGTGCATGTGATTAATGGATTATTTATTCGGTTTTACTGGATGTTTTGCAATGTAGGCTCTTCTAGTAAAATCCCTTTCCAGCTACAGTATGTCTGCTGTTTCCATTTTCCCATGAAAGCAGCTTTCTTGCTCTCACCATAGCAGGATCAATTTAATACACTGGAAATAATCTGTGTCAACTTGTGTCAGTACAAAATCTCTAAAGTTCCCTCTCCCCATCCCAGTGTCACTCATTGAGTTTTTGAAGCATTGCTTGGTTAGTATTGGAACATAGTTTGCAGTATTGCAATGTACTCCATGTGCAAGCCAGACATTTTCTAACTAATTCTGGGCTAATTCTGAGCCCCTGGCATGTAAGGTGCTCCGAGAGGAACACCAGACTCAAATTTGGTAAGAACACTGCTTAGGCATGAAGAAGGCTTTCAGCCTGTGAACTCCGGACTGTTTTCAATAAAGGTCATTGTTCTGACATTGGTATTTATTTATTTATTTATTTATTTATTTATATATTTAACCAAATTTACCAATTGAGACCGAAGCCTCATTTACAAGGGGGTCCTGGAAAACAATAAAAGGACAATTGCAAAATACAAACAACACAATAAAAACATGTGTGGTTCAAACTTAATCAGCAGCACAGAGCTCAAAGAACAGAATAAATAAGATATAAATATGAAACATTGGCAGGAGATACTGAAATTGAAGAAGGAATCTATGAAAATGACCTAGGAGTTTATGTTGACTCAGAAATGTCTTCATCTAGACAATATGGGGAAGCTATAAAAAAGGCCAGCAAGATGCTCGGATATATTGTGAGAAGTGTTGAATTTAAATCAAGGGAAGTAATGTTAAAACTTTACAATGCATTAGTAAGACCTCACCAAGAATATTGTGTTCAGTTCTGGTCACCTCGTTACAAAATGGATATTATTATTATTTAGCAGACGCCTTTATCCAAGGGGACTTACAGAGACTAGGGTGTGTGAACTATGCATCAGCTGCAGAGTCACTTACAACTACGTCTCACCTGAAAGACGGAGCACAAGGAGGTGAAGTGACTTGCTCAGGGTCACACAATGAGTCAGTGGCTGAGGTGGGATTTGAAGCGGGGACCTCCTGGTTACAAGCCCTTATCTTTAACCACTGGACCACACAGCCTCTAGAAAGAGTGCAAAGAAGAGCAACCAGAATTATCCCGGTTTTAAAAGGCATGTCGTATGCAGACAGGCTAAAAGAATTGAATCTCTTCAGTCTTGAACAAAGAAGACTACATGGTGATCTGATTCAAGCATTCAAAATCCTAAAAGGTACAGACAATGTCGACCCTGGGGACTTTTTTGACCTGAAAAAAGAAACAAGGACCAGGGGTCACACATGGCGATTAGATAAAGGGGCATTCAGAACAGAAAATAGGAGGCACTTTTCTACACAGAGAATTGTGAGGGTCTGGAACCAACTCCCCAGTAATGTTGTTGAAGCTGACACCCTGGGATCATTCAAGAAGCTGCTTGATGAGATTCCGGGATCAATAAGCTACTAACAACCAAACGAGCAAGATGGGCTGAATGACCTGATCTCGTTTGTAAACTTTCTTATGTTCTTCTTATGTTCTTATGCTCTAAGCAATTCCTAAATACAACCTTTAAAACCAGAGAAAGAAAGGTTATCAAGTCCATGTTCATGCTGATTTGATATGCAAAAGATAATTCTCCCATACAGCCAAATGAACAGAATCCTAAGAGTATAAACTACAGCTAATGCTAATCTTTTTTACCAGAGCACTCAAATAGTGATGTAACAAGCCTTTAAAATCTTTAAAAACAATACCAATGAAAAAGCCTCCAGCCTAATGTTGTGTGCACGTGACAATGATGTGTCAAAGGGGAACTTTCTAGAACAAATCTCCAACATGAATGATACAGTACATGTAATTTATGTAGAGACTGCTTATAAGCAAACTGGTAATTATAATAACCATAAAAAGACTGACTTGAAAATAGTATTAATCACTAACTTGAACCTGCTAGAGAGGGGAAAGCCTTCCTGTTTAGGTCCTAATTTTAAAACCAATTTATCAACATGGCAATTAAAAGTAAGATGCTCATCAAACCATATACCTAGAGCTTTACAAAAGGAAACCTTCTCTCGTGACTCTCCATGCAGCGTAACAATAACCCAAGACAGGTTACCAATCGTCCTCCTATTAGAACAGAACAACATTGTTTTAAGATAATCTGCCCTGTACGATATTAAATGCAGTTTGCAAATCCCTCTACAGCCTGTACGGACTGTCCTACCGTATACACAATACTGTCATCAGCATATAGAAGTATATTACTGTTACCCAAATCACATCCCAGGTCGTTTACACAGAGGGTACAGAGGATTGGTCCAAGGACTGAACCCTGAGATACACCCTTACATTGAGGTTGAAAGGTGGAAATAACCCCATCAGCTCATATTGCTTGTGTTCAATCTTTTAGGTAGTCCTTGAACCAGTCTACAGCCCTCTCACTAAATCCTAAGCAACATATTGTTTTACACCGAATTGTATGATCTACAGAATCACATACTTTAAATAGTTCCAGTAATAAAGTATCAACACGTTTACCAGATTCCAAAGCAAGCGCTATATCATTAATCACTGCAGTTTGCATACTATACCTTGAACGAAATCCAGACTGATGATCTGCTAGGATACAATAGTTTCCTAAATGTGTGTGGATCCTTCACGTTATTAGTAGTAAGCTGTTTTATGGTCCATTCTTCAAAATCCCAGGTAGTGAAGCAAATATGAAGATGAAATTGACATTTTAATAGTTTTACTTATAAAGAAACCTGTATTTGCCATCACCTGAACTAAACAGCCACCTGCTGTCCCCAGCATATATATGTTTTTTTTTTAATTTAGCGTGCCCAATTATTTTACCTCGTCAACAGATGTCAACGACCTAGCTGCCCCTGAATGAGAAAGGGTTGCTGTAGCGTGATGAGTTCACACAGTCCCTTTGTCTCCCTAACATGCAGGAGATCCAGAGCCAATGCAACACTCCCTGTAGAATCTCCAGCGACAGTATGACTCACCCTGCACACTTCACAGTGGTGCCTTTACCAGGTGAGCCACTCAGGGACCCCAGATATTTCATATTTCAATACAAGTGAAGCCTAATTGTTTTATTCCTTTGGTGACTGATTAAATTAGGTTTCATATATTTAGAGAAAACACAGAAACGTGTTTATGAAGAGCCATGGGGACAGAATAAAACACACTGAGGTTGTAAATCAATGAGCTATGCTGGTTAATGTCATTTTAAATACATTTGAAAAAATTACATAAAAAAAGCTGTTTCTGTAACTAATTACAGTAGCAGTAGTTATTACTAATGGAACAGAAAGACATCAGTTAAATGGTCTTTCCTTAAAAATTGTTTTTATTGTAACAAACTGTCCCTGCCTGGTAAACTTGCTCATGCTTCAACTCCTATGTTAATTTGTGCACCTCCTCCTGGACTAAAAGCATGTGTCCACAGTAGCATGACATAATGAATACTTCATTTTTAATGCTAATCTTACTGCTACTCCTTCCTTGTAAATTAAATCACTCCTGCTGAGTACAAGCTTTTAAACAAGAGTGCAGAGTTGTCCAACCGAGGGTTTCAGTAATTCAGAATCTTGAGTCAAGAAGAAATGAACCAACAGACTGGCCTTTAATAGGGCAAGACACTGCCGTGATTTACCAGTAAAGGTTATTCTTCATTCATATTTGCAACACATTGAGATTACACGTGATACGGTAGATTGGAACCTTATTTCAATTGAAGGGCTATTTTTTTATCACACTGTACTTAACAATTAAGATCATATAGCCTTTCAAACCAAAACATACAGACACGGATTTACATATATAAATTCATAACTATAATGCATATGTAAAAAAAACAACTTTGCATTGTTTTGCTTGTATGATCTGCATTCAAACTGGTGCTGAAAGGAATACATTATAAGAATAACCCTTTATCATTACTAAAGCAAAAAAGAGATTGAGGGTCTGTGACAGGGTAGCTGTGTGGTGACGTCAGGCCAGAAGCAGGAACAACACAGAGAGACTGCAGGTACGGTGCAAAGGCGCTGGCACCGTTTATTTAAACAAATAACAAAAATAAAATAAAATGTTTTAACAAAAGCACACTGCTTACAGAGCGAAAATAAAAAGGCAAGCAAAAACAAAATCTTGCATACAAAACTCCCTACAGGTCAGGCTGGGCAATCGCCTTCACTGGTCCTATAGGTATTTATTTAGTTTCCTTTCTCCTCTCGCTCTCCCGTACTTCTCCTCTGTACTCCCACCCCGAACTGAGAGAGCTGCAGGTTTATATACCGTGGCCGAGGGGTTTAACTAGCTACAAATTATTCTATTACCCCTCGGCCACAATCTGCACAAGTTTTTTTAATTGTGGATGGGGCTTCCCATCCATGCTGCAAAACAAAAGCTACAGCTTCTAGCCGTCATATATTTAATAAATGCACAAAAACAATAACACGGCTACACTATGTAATAATAATAATAATAATAATAATAATAATAATAATAATACAAAACAAATATACTTTATATTAGCAGGGCTTTGCCCTGCCCCCTTTTCATGTGCAGGGCTCTCTCCTGCTGCCTTGCTACAGGGTCCTATTCAGGATTTTAAAATGTTTTGTTACTTAGGCCCTGTACAGTACCAGGCCTGATATTCACAATCACTGTGATTAAGTCATCTTTAAATCACAGATGTATCTTTCCTTCAGTTAACTTTTTTTTAAAGACATTATCTATCTTATTGTTCAGGGATATCTGTCTGGTAGTGCTCTAGAATGGAGCACAAAGCTGAAATCCTAGATTTGAAGTTCCAGTCAGAATTTTATAATATAAATAATATTCCACTTTAGCATTAAAAAGGTGAAGCAGAGCAGACACACTACAATGCACAACAGCATAACAAATAGAGAAAGTAGCCGTTCTGTAGGAAGAGAGCATCACCTGGATTACAAGGATGTTCCTACTGTAGCTGCATGTGAAAACAGTGTGCCCCTAGCCTTCTAACTTCTAATTGTGCCTCACTACATTTACATCTGCCATCTGGACAGATCTTAAAGGTTTCAAGTGCAGTGGATCCAAAATGGTAAGAAAGCCCAGGGGTAATTTCCAATCACAATCAGTCAGAAATAGAGGCCTTTTAATCTTACCAGCTGTCACAGCGATTAATTAAAATCAGTCAATATTACAGACCCTGAGACGGAATGCTATCAAGGGCTTTCCCTAATCTTAGCCGGCCAAAAGATCCGTTTTCATGCATGAAAGACAGGTGCTAAGAACTGTGTAGTCACAATTGATGTAGCCACAGTAGCATTCATACTGTTCAGTCAATGTTAAAGTCAGTTGTCTGTACCTAAGGAAGAAAGACTTACATCACCTATAACTTTTAGGATTGAGACATAATTAAAATGTAAAAAATGATATGAACATAATTTAGATATTTTATTTAACATCATGTAATCGAATAAACTACAAAAATATATACAAAAAGTCTACAGTAGTACAGTGTTTCATGTTAGATTTTGAAATGTCACATTTTTTCAATTGTTGTCAGTTTTTCTTTATATGGAAAACTATAAAGCGATATGTAAATCAGTATGTTAACGCAACATTATTCAGCAGGTTTCACTTGATGATTTTATGAATTACTTTCACAAGAAAGTCGTTGATATAAGACATCAGATATCTAATGGTAAATTCAATTTAGATAAGTCATCTAATAACATTGACAAAACACTCACCCTGGGTCCTGCTACATCAAAACAAACCTCTGAATTTTTGTACTTGATTAATCAGCTAGATCTAACAAACCTAGTTATGAAGATAACATCCCCTAAATGTGCCTTAGACCCTGTTCCTGTTAAAAGAAGTATTCTCTAGGATTAATACACCATTTTAAGTAGTATCACTAGTTCCCTTTCATCTGGTATTGTTCCTGACTCCTTTAAGGTTGCTGTAGTAAAACCAAAAACCACTGCTTAAAAAACCTGATATGGATCCAAAAGTTCTTAACAATGTAGGCATATTTCTAATCTCCCCTTTTTATCCAATGTTTTTCTTTGCTTACTGGCTAACCAACTTAATACATTTCTTGCAGTGCATTATATATATATATATATATATATATATATATATATATATATATATATATATATATATATATATATATATATATATATATATATATATATATATATATGAGAGAAATTTCAGTCAGGCTTCTGCCGTGGCCAGTGTACTGAAACTGCACTTATCAGAGTGGTAAATAATGTGCTGTTATCTTCAGATATGGGCTCTCTGTTAAATCAATATCAAATAGAAGACAGACACGCTTGCTGCTGCTGGGATGAGACCCGTGTATTGTTGTAATAATACTGAGCATCCTTTTTCTGACAATGCTACTCGGCAACTGCGAACTGGGACAGCTGCTTAGCTGGACTGGAGTTACAACATTACATCCCTCCCTTTTTCTTATATGAGAACTATTGGGAGTAATCTGTAAGATAGCACTTTCTAGTTTTAAACGAAGAGATTTAATAACTTTACAGTATGCGTCAAACTAACAAAACCAGTGACACATATCAGTCCTTTGTGTTAAGTATTAGTTATTAGACTGTCAGCTATCTGTTTTGCTATGTCCTTTAAGTGTTCCCTTTTCCTGTTGTGTCATATACTGCTCCAGGCATTGGGTTGGTCTTCTATTCATTCTTGTCGGGTAGCATCGTCGGTTTTGAGTTTGTGGTGGTGGTTGTTCTTCATCATCTTCCTCTTCTCCCGCGGGGTGGATGCCTTTGTTGCTTGACATCCGAGTTTGAAATGGGAGGAATTGAGAGTGACTTGGTAGTCATTTGAGACAGCGGTAATCATGGAACCTTTGGTGGTCACCACAGTGTAGGGCTTGTGACTGAAAGGTGAAGAAAGTTTGTCATCCTGGCATTGGTGAAGGAGGACAGTATCACCTGGCTTGATTGAAGATGGCTTGGCATGGAATCGGGAGTCAGCGTATGTCTTCATCTTTTGTTTAGCCTGTTTGTCGATTGTAGTGGTTGGTGAGAGCTCTGGTAGCTTGATATGGAGAGGGCGACCAAACAGCAACTCAGCTGGTGATTTGTTGGTGGTGCTATGAGGTGTTGCACAATAATTCCTGAGGCATTTATAGAGTTCTTGTTTCCAGGGCTTACTGGCAGCTGTGGCAAGTGTGGTTTTCCTCAACATTCTCATGAATCGCTCTGCCGTTGCATTAGCTTTAGGCCAGTATGGGGTAATCATGCAATGCTGGAAGCCCAAGTAGTTTGCAAACTGTTTGAATTTGTCACTTGTGAAGGGTGGACCATTGTCGTTCTTGACTTCTTGAGGGATGCCAAAACAGGAGAAAATCTTGTCGAGAATAGGAATAACTGTTTTGGCCGAGGTGGAGGTTACAAGTTCAACAACTGGGTATCTGGAGTACTCGTCAATGACGACAAGAAGGTAATCCCCTTATGGAAATGGACCACAAAAGTCAGTTGCTACGTGTAGCCATGGGCCAGGAGGTAAGGTGACATTTGTAAGGGCTCAAAATTGTTCTGAGGCATTGCTGTTTGGCAGGGGATGCATGCCTTGACCATGGCTTCAACACGCTTGTCGATCCCAGGAAACCAGACTTTTTCCCTTAAGAGCTGTTTGGGTTTGACAACTCCCTGGTGTCCTTCATGTCCTTTGATAATGCCTGGTCTTGTAGGGATGGTAGAATGACGAGCCTGGAGCCTCAGCTGTTGGGAAGACTGTTAGCTCATGTCTGATCGGGAAGAAGGCTTTGAGTAAAACTTGGTTCACGTTTGATGTTCCGCGTGTTGTGTTCCAATTGTTCATTTCGATGTTGTGTATTAGTAGTTGGAACGTGGGATCAGTTAGAGTTTCCCTTTGGAGGTCTTGCAGCTTCATAGCCCTGGGGACAGCATTTGTGGTGAGAAAATGAATGTACTCTTCGGCTATTTTGGAGATTCTACTATCTTGGTGGGTCAGGTCTTTTCAGTGGGTGCCTGGACATGTAATCCGCTGGGTTGTCTTTGCCTGGTTTGTGGAGCACTTTGAAGTTGTACGGTTACAGGTGCAGTCCCCATCGCTGTATGCGAGCAGGTGGTTTTGATTTGGGGTTGGTGAATATTAATTCTAAGGGCTTGTGGTCTGTGATCAGCACAAACAGAGCACCATAGAGGTACAAATGGAAATGTTCACAGCTCCAGACGATGGCAAGTGCTTCCCTTTCTGTCTGGGAATAACGTTGCTCAACAGGGTTTAGGGATCTGCTGGCATAGGCTATTATCTTGGTGGTATCTTGGAAATGTCTTTCTGGGCCGGAATGGCACCTAGACTGACTGGGCTTGCATCAACTGTGACTTCTGTTTGCTTGGATGGGTCAAAGTATGCCATCCCAGTGCTGCTTGTTAATTCTTGCTTCAACTGGTTAAGTTCTGTTTGGTGTTTTGCTTCTCATGAACAAGGAGTGTCTTTTTTTGTGAGTTGTCGAAGTGGTTTGGTGAAGGTTGCAAAATTTGGGATAAACCTGGCGCAGTAGTTTGCCATTCCTAATAAGCTTTGCATTTCACTTGGGTTGCATGGTGCGCTGAGGTTGTTAATAGAGGTTATTTTCTTTGGATCTTTATTCCGTCTTTGGAGAAAACATAGCTATAGAATTCTAAAGAGCTCTTGTTGAATTGACACTTCTGTTTGTTCAGGGTGAGATTTTCAAATAGTTGTTGAAATACAGCACTAAGGGTACGGTCATGGTCTTCTCGGGTGACACCATAGACAAGGATGTCATCACTGAAATTTCTAATACCTGGTATGCCTTGTAGGACAAGCTGTATTGTGTTTTGAAACACTTCAGCAGCTGAGGAGATCCCAAAGTTGACGTGTATACCGCCTGAGCCCTAGATGAGTGGAAAATGTAGTGATGTATCCGGATTCAGTTCCGAGTTCCAGCTGGTGGTAGCCTTCATTTAGATCTAGTTTAGAGAAGACTGGGGCGCCATTTAAGTCATGTATGATGTCGTCAACTGTGGGAGAGATATAGCGTTCCCTTAGTATTGCGGTGTTAGGAAGGTGCATGTCTTCTGGGTTCTTGGGCGTTGGTGCTGCTATTGGAGATACCCATTGTCTGCTGCCCTCTTGTGGTTTGGAACGGCAGTGCTTGGTGAAGTGGTTAAATTTTCCACATGATTTATATTGTTTTCCCTTTGCAGGACAGGACGATTGACCTCACGTATGCGGGTATGCGCTTCCACAGTTGTAGCATGTGTGGTTTGTTTAGTTTAAGCTGGCCGTGTTTGTGCGATCTGTGCTCGGCGATGCGGTTCACAATCGTGCGGTCTGTAAATGGGCTGTCAGTGAGCTGGGCTTGTTCAATGCCTGTAGCATGCAACTCGGAAGTTTCTAGTGTTCTACTGAAACCTAACAGTTCGGTCAAGGTAAGTGCTGGTTCCCTTAAAGCTTTACGTCGTATGCGAGAGGAGCTGCAGCTCAGAATTATTTGTGATTTTATTTCTCAGTCTGTATCTGTGAATTCGCAGTGGGCTGCTGTCTCAGGCTTGTGTGGTAAGTATCTAGTGATTCTCCGGCTTCTTGAGTGGTTTGTCTGAATATACAGGCTTCGTATTAAATGTTTTTTGTTTTTTTTTCCTGCATGAAATAGCCATTCAGTTTTTCTACTGCTGTGCTGCAGTCGTCAGCATTTCCTGTATCTGGTATCGTATCGAATATATCAAACACTCGCTCACCGGCATAATGCAACATGGCACGTTTTCTGCTGTTGTCTTTGATAGTAGAAGCAACCAGAAAATTGTTGAATCTCTGCATCCACTTTTTCCATCTTAAGCCTACGGAACTTGGATCAGTATCGATATCAAACTGAGGGAAGACAGGTACGTTTGAGGCCTGCATCGTGGACGCTTTGTCATTTGGTTGTTTGCTAAGTTACATTCACACAGTCTTTAAGCTGTTGTAGCTTTAGAATATTCTTTGTAAGTAAAATGACTTACAGTTTTGAGCTGGGTTATCTCGAAATCCAGTTTCTTCATCACCAATGTGGTAAATCAATATAAAATAAAAGACAGACACGCTTGCTGCTGCTGGGATGAGACTCGTGTATTGTTGTAATAATGCTGAGCATCCTTTTTCTAACAATGCTACTCGGCAACTGCGAACTGGGACAGCCGCTTAGCTGGACTGGAGTTACAACATTACAGGCTCACCCTCAGTCCTTATACTTCTTGGTCTAACTGCAGCATTTGACACTATTGATCATCCTATTTTGATTGATTGTCTTGAGAATCTAGTAGGATTGTCAGGTTGTGTCCTGTCTCGGTTTCAATCTTATATTTCAAATAGGTTTCAGTTTGTTAAAATTGAGGAAGAACCCTCTTTTTTATCTTAAGTTACATGTGGTAACTTAACTTATCTTGTATATGGCACACCTGGGTGATATTGTGCGTAGACATGAGGTACATTTTCATTGTTATGCTGATGATACTCATATATACAGTATATTTCTCTCTAAAACCGGGTGACATCTCAGTTGAAAATACTCTGACTACTTGTCTTGCTGACATTAAGCAATTGATGTCAAAAAACTTTTTCATGTTAAACTGATAAAACTGAGACAATGCTTTTGGGATCACATAATCAACTAAATGACATAAATCCATCTGATTTTACATTTGGCAGCTTCTCCTCTGAGTTGAAGGCTGAAATGAGAAATGTGGATGTCATATTTGATCCAGATCTTTCATTCGAGCCACACATTAGAAATGTAACTAGTGTCTTTTTTCATTTAAGAAATCTTGCTAAACTACGACTTTCTCTTTCGCTGCAGGATGCTGAGAGACTGATGCAGGCTTTTATAACATCTAGGATTGATTATTGCAATGCTCTTTTTTCTGTTATTTCAGGTTGTGTTTTATCTCAATTGCTCCTTGTGCAAAATGCCGCTGCCAGAGTTTTAACAAGAACAAAGAAGTATGAACACATTACCCCTGTGTTAGCAGCCTTGCATTGGCTTCCTATACGGTTTAGGATTGATTTTAAGGTCCTGCTTTTACCCTATAAGGCTTTAAATGGCCTTGCTCCATGGGCCTTATTTAAATTATCTTTTAACCCCATATGTTCCTAGACGCTCACTCCGATCATAGGATGCCGGGTTAATTACTATTCCCAAGATTCAGAAAAAAGAACACAGTTTGGTAGAGCATTGAGCGATAAATTCCCTAAACTATGGAATGAACTGCCCAGATCTGTAAGGCAAACACCAACTGTCGTTGCTTTTAAAACTAGACTAAAAACACATTTATACAGTCCAGCTCATAACTCTTAAAATGATATCTATGTATATATCTTTTCTCGCTTTATGTCGCTGTTTTATTGTTTTCATCGTTCTTATTGTTTTTTATTGTATTGTTCACTTTTATTTGTATTGCTGCTTTTATTATTTCATTGTTCACTTGCTTATTGTTACTTCTTTCTATATTCATCAATGTTTTTATCTACTGTATGTAAAGCGCTTTGGGTGCGATTTATTCTGAAAGGTGCTATATAAATAATAAAGATTGATTGATGAAGCAAAATTTGTTATTATTATTAGTTTATTTAGCAGACGCCTTTATCCAAGGCCACTTAGAGACTAAGGTTTGTGAACTATGCATCAGCTGCAGAGTCACTTACAATTACATCTCACCCGAAAGACAGAGCACAAGGAGGTTAAGTGACTTGCTCAGGGTCACACAATGAGTCAGTGGCTGAGGTGGGATTTGAACCAGGGACCTCCTGGTTACAAGTCCTTTTCTTTAACCACTGGACCTGTTAATTCTACAGGTTCATGCAAAACTTTTGGTCATAGCTGTACATGATAAATATAACCCACCATTGTTCTAACTTTTCATTTTAGTTTATTTGAATGTATTCTAACTTATTATTGAAAGTTCATGTGTTTACAGTCAGTAATATTTAATTGGAATACATGTACTTACTCAAGATGTTTTGGGACACATTTGGCCTGCAGGTTGGCCGTCAAACTAAACAGGTCACATAGGAATCATAATTTTAGCATCCAATTGGACATTCAGTTGGATACTGCAGCAATATGTTAGATGTAACTGATTTGTGCTGTGTGCTGCTTGTCTATAGCATGGCCAGGTCACATATTAATAGTCATCTAGTTAAACAAAGGTATTGAATTAAATTTTACATTAAAAATAGCCATATTTTTATTATTTTTTATTAAATGTAAAAGCTGAATATTCATCCTCTGAATTATTTTAATTCCACACTGACAAGCTGTTGGCATTTTATTGTTTTCTTAGTGATCCCTCTTTCTTTTTATATCTCTGTGGAGGTTTCCATAGTAATTAGTATATAATTAAGGTAACACAGAAAAGGCATACCTTTCAAATATATTTATAGCCATTGATATTCAAGACCACTTGAAATTCATATTTAAATTATTAGATAACCGTTTCCAGTAACAGGCGATATTTCTGCTTAGAATTGTGTTTAATGAATAATTCAATTAATGTATTACATGTTGTTATTTTTAAAATGAATAACTAATTTATATTCTCTTGAATTGTATTGTTTCCCCATGATTCCCCCTTTATTTAACCAGCACTGTGCTGTTGTTTTTCCATATACTGAAAGGATGGCTTTGAATTACTTACAATCTGGAAAATACTGGAGGTGCAGTCGTGGATTCAATTATAAATAGCAATTATACAAAACATGATCCATACTGAATAGGCAATATTTGACCTTTGCATAACATCCAGTTGCAGACTGGATTGTAAACTGCAGATGGAACCGACAGCAACCCCAGTTTAATTCTGGAACAAGGTAAAATTGAGTTTTACAGACTGGTTTCATGGTACAGATGGAAACAAGGCATTAGAAACAGTGGATTAGAAAGAACAATGACAGTGTTTGCTGCTAAACAGATAAAGATTTGGTACCATAGTACTGCAATGGAGTGTATGTGTTTATGGGTTCATGCCCGTGCTTGTTTTCACCAACACGGGTCAGATCAGATCAGATCATCTAGTCAGGGAATACACATTTCCAACTTATAGCTGTGGATCATCTCTGACTCCTGATTCTCAAATGCTCTATTCTGGATCATTTCAAAAGTTCCCTGTTCTGTAAAATAGCAAGAGTAACAAGTCTTTATCCTTGTAAATGTAATAGGGCAGAGGATTGGCGCAAACCGGCGACACCACACACTACAAGCCAGCATCTTAACCACTGTGCAAACGAGTGGGATTTGTCTGCATTCATGGTTTTAGAGCCTTTAACCTCATCTCCTCTCACCGAGGAGATAGAATCTGTAACGGCAGTGTGTCACACAACACTGCCCGTTACATACACAGTGGAATTAAAATATAAAGTCTAAAAAAAATGTTAAACAAGAATACTGTTTTTTCTCTCTGTTAACAAATACAGGATATGGATAAGAAATCTGCAGAATTTCTAATGACTGAAACACACTTGAGGACATTTTGTTTTAGTAATGTAACATGTATTTTCTAGTTTTGCAGGAATAGAACACAAACTCCAGTGCAAGTGCTCAGATGACAGTAGGATCTTTACTGTTGAGGCAGATGACGTTGGAGCAATCAGCCCCAGCTGTGAGAGGAATTACAGCCCTGCGCACCAACCTCAGTCAGCTTTGAGACTGATCCACCTTCTTCAGGTTTTTCTGTCACAATGCTCCCCACCGACAGTTTCAAAAAGTCAACACAAAATAAGGTCTTAAGGGTTGTCACAGCAGCTGTTTCTGATTCACCGGGGCTCGTACAGGGGCTGCAAATTACTGCAGGCTGAATCCTACATAAAAGGATTCACCAAATCCACTTCGGTGGCGACTGTGCGGCTGTTTGTTTATAATTCTTTCACTCTCTATAAGTGGTGCTAAAACAAAAGACGCTTCCCAACTTAGCTACAGCAGCTGTGTATAATGTTCTGTATGAGGAAGGGCATAGAGCCATTAGAGCTGCCTGTGCAGACTGAGTCATGTGGGTTCCTTACTGTGCTACCAGGAAAGGCAACAATTAGAGCCATAATAATGCAGCACAATGGAGTTATTCACCCCACCCATACCACAAACCAGCACAGGTATTTACACATATAAAATGAAACAATTACAAATGAAACAAGACCAGTAAGACCTCAACACAGCTGGCTTTTTGACATGAGTTCAACAAGAACATGCAGGCAGAGCTGTAAAAATAAAAACTAAATTCTGCCCAGCACACAGTTCTCTAATTGTCTTTCCTTTTGACCAGCCAGATACCAAGACAATACAGTAGGACAACTATACTGTCATAGGGAGTATTTGTTTTTCAAAACATTCCACCTCCACTGAAAAATTCTGTATTGGAGAAATCCATGAAAATGTTGCGACCTTCCGACTAACACCAAATGAAAAGGACCGTCTCTGCATTTCCATATACAACTTCACATTTATATTATTAATGCCATTTCTTTGAACAAGAATTCCAGGAGAATGGTATTCCTGAATGTGGGACATGTGGGTTACAGTATTTGCTGCATATATGATTCTGTTCATGATTTGTGAGGTTCTTGTCTCTTTGTGAAAAGATGGTACAGTTAGGGGTTAGGGTTCTTACTCATAGGCCACTGTAATATATTGGCTTCTCAGCGCAATGCATTAGAGAAGCAGCTGCTGGATGTGAACTTTGACCCTCACAGCTCAGAGACGATGAGAATCTTACCAGTCAACTAAATAGCCAGCTCTGCAGTCAACTGTTAAAGTATAGTACGTGTCTAATGCTAATGTTAAGGGAATCCAGTAAGTTTTTATAATGTGATTTTTACAGTAATGTGATGTGATACTGTTTACTTACTCTTAAAGAGAATGCTTTCCAATTTATCTTTACAGAAATTCCGAGTTGGTTTCCAGCTACCAAACCTTATGCAATTTGTCAAAACAGAATATTTTGTTTATATAAAAACAGACTGTTAGGAAAATGTGAGAGTGAATAGGGCCCCACATTTCAGGCCATAGTAAAACTTGCATTTGTATATACAGTACTGTGCTAACCTGAATATGCTGACTAAATTACCTTTGCTAGTGCAAGGCACAATCAGGAAGTTCTACAGTGGACACAACTCGTAATTAAGTAAGCATATGATGGTGTAATGTTTCTCCGAGGATCTGGACTATGTGGTGTGAAGTGTGATTATGCAGTATAGAAGACCAAGAGCTGTTAGCCCTTGGTTGGCTTACAAATGCTAGGTTTATCAAATGTTGGTGTCCCAATAGGATCTCAGGCTCCTAATAAACTTGCCACATGCAGCATTTAAGCTGACGTTGGGAGCAGGCTTCTTCCAAGCAGAAGGCAATATTTCCCAAGAGGGATGTCAAGTATTTAAAAATCTCACTATGGTTTCCTTATTTTTGTAAAAGCTTCTGCAGCAAAATGAACCACAGAATTTCCAGAGCCGCTGGTGCACTCGGTATGCCACTCTCAAGTGGGACCATTGTTCTAAAAATAATATTCCCAGTTGACAACCTGCATGACTAGAACAGTGGGGAGTCCGTATTTTAACAGACACTGTAAGAAGAAGAAAGCATGTTCAAGGCTAGATATTTTATATTTATGTAGTTGTATCTTCCTCAGAATCACAGAAACACAAAGGACTTCCAAACATCTACAGTACTGTGCAAA
The DNA here is from genome assembly GCA_030684275.1 of Acipenser oxyrinchus oxyrinchus. Classification (NCBI taxonomy): domain Eukaryota; kingdom Metazoa; phylum Chordata; class Actinopteri; order Acipenseriformes; family Acipenseridae; genus Acipenser; species Acipenser oxyrinchus. The sequence goes on from CM060247.1 coordinate 14,337,563, forward strand.
AGTTTTAGGCAGGTGTGAAAAAATGCTGTAAAGTAAGAATGCTTTCAAAAATAGACATGTTAATAGATTATATTTATCAATTAAGTAAATGCAAAGTGAGTGAACAGAAGAAAAATCTACATCAAATCAATATTTGGTGTGACCACCCTTTGCCTTCAAAACAGCATCAAGCATCAATTCTTCTAGGTACACTTGCACACAGTTTTGAAGGAACTTCGACAGGTAGGTTGGCCCAAACATCTTGGAGAACTAACCACAGTTCTTCTGTGGATTTAGGCAGCCTCAGTTGCTTCTCTCTCTTCATGTAATCCCAGACAGACTTCGATGATGTTGAGATCAGGGCTCTGTGGGGGCCATACCATCACTTCCAGGACTCCTTGTTCTTCTTTACGCTGAAGATAGTTCTTAATGACTTTTGCTGTATGTTTGGGGTCGTTGTCATGCTGCAGAATAAATTTGGGGCCAATCAGATGCCTCCCTGATGGTATTGCATGATGGATAAGTATCTGCCTGTACTTCTCAGCATTGAGGAGATCATTAATTCTGACCAAATCCCCAACTCCATTTGCAGAAATGCAGCCCCAAACTTGCAAGGAACCTCCACCATGCTTCACTGTTGCCTGCAGACACTCATTCGTACGCTCTCCAGCCCTTCGCGAACAAACTGCCTTCTGCTACAGCCAAATATTTCAAATTTTGACTCATCAGTCCAGAGCACCTGCTGCCATTTTTCTGCACCCCAGTTCCTGTGTTTTCGTGCATAGTTGAGTCGCTGGCCTTGTTTCCCCGTCGGAGGTATGGCTTTTGGCGCAAGTCTTCCATGAAGGCCACTTCTGACCAGACTTCTCCAGACAGTAGATGGGTGTACCTGGGTCCCACTGTTTTCTGCCAGTTCTGAGCTGATGGCACAGCTGGACATCTTCCGATTGCGAAAGGAAGTAAGCATGATGTGTCTTTCATCTGCTGTAGTAAGTTTCCTTGGCCGACCACTGCGTCTACGATCCTCAACGTTGCCCGTTTCTTTGTGCTTCTTCAAAAGAGCTTGGACAGCACATCTGGAAACCCCTGTCTGCCTTGAAATTTCTGCCTGGGAGAGATCTTGCTGATGCAGTATAACTACCTTGTGTCTTGTTGCTGTGCTCAGTCTTGCCATGGTTTATGACTTTTGACAGTAAACTGTCTTCAGCAACCTCACCTTGTTAGCTGAGTTTGGCTGTTCCTCACCCAGTTTTATTCCTCCTTGTGACAGGCTGGCTTGCAGTGGTGAGTGTGATGACGTCACGGACCAGGAAGTAACTGAAACCAAAACAGTGGATGGGCGGGTGAAGCTGAATGCTATGGCATTCAGCGTATTTATTAATAATTAAACAAAACAAAAGATTTAAACAAAACAACAAAACACAAACCAAAGCAAAGGGCATGAGGGCCAAGCGAATAAACAGCAAACAAGTAAGTGGCGTGCTGGCTAAACCAGCACGTTTTAGCAATTGTTTTGTACTCTCTGCGCTCTCTCTCCGCTCTCCCGTACTCTCCTCTGTACACTCAACCACCAACCCGACCAGCTGCTGGTTCTTATACTCTGGCCGAGGGGTTAACTAGTTGTTAATTATCTTATTACCCCTCGGCCACAGTCTGCAGCGTTTGGTAAGGATGCATGACTGTCAGCTAGTTAAATAATCAGTAGCTGATCAGTCATGCATCCTCACGAGGTTTTTAAATATAAATATAAAAACAATAACAAGCGGCGGCGCTTTTATCCGCGCCGCAAACAAATACAAATAATAATAAATAGAGGCGGGACACTCCGCCACACATGCCCCATGCGCAGCACACATGGCCTTTCGGCCACCTCCCCTTATTCCCTAAAGTCCCGGCTAGCAGTCCTGGCGCCGGAACAGGGGAAGCAAGGTGTCTCAAGGTGGCGGCCACGGCGGGATGTCCTCCTCCCACCCCAACAACTGTAGCGTCCTAGTGGACCACGCACAGGCCGGCCCCTCTGGCCAGAAAAATTTTGGGGTGGTCTCCAGACCTGCCCCCTTCTTCATGGCCGGCATCTCCCCTCCGTGGGGCTCCGGCCACAGTATTTCCTGCAGCGAAATTGCTGCGGGGAGCTGGTCTCCTGACCTCCCCCTTCTTCATGGCCGGCAGCTGCCCTTCATGGGGCTCCAGCCACAGTATTTCCTGCCGCGAAAGTGCGGCTGGGGAGCTGGTCTCCTGACCTCCCCCTTTTCCGTGGCGGCAGCTCCCCTTCATGGGGCTCCAGCCATAGTATTTCCTGCCGAAAGTGCGGCTGGGGAGCTGGTCTCCTGACCTCCCCCTTTTCCGTGGCCGGCAGCTCCCGTTCATCGGGCTCCAGCCACAGTATTTCCTGCCATATGGCAGGACTGGTAGCGACCCCAGGCAAAACAGGACCCTCGGGAGGCGATGGCAGCAGCAGCGGACCCTCGGGAGGCGGCGGCAGCAGCAGCGGACCCTCGGGAGGCGGCGGCAGCAGCAGCGGACCCTCGGGAGGCGGCGGCAGCAGCAGCAGTAGCGGACCCTCGGGGCGAACTTCGGGAGGGAGCCCCTGGCCATGGAGGCGGCAGCGGGAGCTCCACTTCTCCCTCGTACCCTATAACTGGTGGCTCTCCAGGCGATGCGGAGCAACAGGCAGCCCAGGCGTCTGCGGAGCAACAGGCAGCCTTAGGCGGTGCGAAGCAGGGCAAGAGCAGTCCTTCCCAGGGCGGTGGTTGTGGAACCAGCAGGTATTCACCCTCTGCTGGTGGAGGTGGGAGGAAAGCAGTCCTCCCAGCGGCTGGCGGAACCAGCAGGCATTCACCCTCTGCTGGTGGAGGTGGGAGGGGCAAGCAATCCTCCCACAGCGGTTGGGCGGAACCAGCAGGAATTCACCCTCTGCTGGTGGAGCTGGGAGGCGGTAAGCAGTCCTCCCACGGCGCTTGAGGCGGAACCAGCAGGTATTCACCCTCTGCTGGTGGATGTGGGAGGGGCAAGCAGTCCTCCCACGGCGGTTGAGGCGGAACCAGCAGGCATTCACCCTCTGCTGGTGGAGCTGGGAGCGGCAAGCAGTCCTCCCACGGCGGTTGAGGCGGAACCAGCAGGCATTCACCCTCTGCTGGTGGAGGTGGCGGAGGCAGAGGCAGCTCTTGCTGCTCTGCTCCTGACGGTGGTGGAGACAGAGGCAGCTCCTGCTGCTCTGCTCCTGGTGGTGGTGGAGACAGAGGCAGCTCCTGCTGCTCTGCTCCTGGTGGTGGTGGAGACAGAGGCAGCTCCTGCTGCTCTGCTGCTGGTGGTGGTGGAGACAGAGGCAGCTCCTGCTGCTCTGCTCCTGGTGGAGACAGAGGCAGCTCCTGCTGCTCTGCTGCTGGTGGTGGTGGTGGAGACAGAGGCAGCTCCTGCTGCTCTGGTGGAGACAGAGGCAGCTCCTGCTGCTCTGCTCCTGGTGGTGGTGGAGACAGAGGCAGCTCCTGCTGCTCTGCTCCTGGTGGTGGTGGAGACAGAGGCAGCTCCTGCTGCTCTGCTCCTGGTGCTGGAGACAGTGGCGAGGGCTCCTCACCCTCTAGCGCTGGAGGCGGCAGCGATGGCTCCTCTCCCTCTGGCGTTGGAGGCGACAGCTCCTCTCCCCTGGCTGGAGAAGGCAGCGGCGACTCCTCTCCCTCTGGCTGGAGAAGGCAGCGGCGACTCCTCTCCCTCTGGCTGGAGAAGGCAGCGGCGACTCCTCTCCCTCTGGCTGGAGAAGGCAGCGGCGACTCCTCTCCCTCTGGCTGGAGAAGGCAGCGGCGACTCCTCTCCCTCTGGCTGGAGAAGGCAGCGGCGACTCCTCTCCCTCTGGCTGGAGAAGGCAGCGGCGACTCCTCTCCCTCTGGCTGGAGAGGCAGCGGCGACTCCTCTCCCTCTGGCTGGAGAAGGCAGCGGCGACTCCTCTCCCTCTGGCTGGAGAAGGCAGCGGCGACTCCTCTCCCTCTGGCTGGAGAAGGCAGCGACTCCTCTCCCTCTGGCTGGAGAAGGCAGCGGCGACTCCTCTCCCTCTGGCTGGAGAAGGCAGCGGCGACTCCTCTCCCTCTGGCTGGAGAAGGCAGCGACGACTCCTCTCCCTCTGGCACTGGAGAAGGCAGCGATGGCTCCTCTCCCTCTGGCGCTGGAAACAGCAGCGGGGCCCCTCCCATATCTGCAGCCAGGTAGTTGAGCACCATGGCTGCGATGTCTGGGAGGGATGCTGGTTGGTGTTTCTGTTCCCAGGCCTCCCAGCTCCCCATCTCTCGCCCACAGGAGGTTGATCACAGCAGGGAGGCGACCATTATATCCCTCTCAGGCTCCGCCAGCCAGTCCCAGATCCCCTCAGAGGAGGCGGGATTCTTCCGCCTCGGAGGATGCGGGTCCTCTCTCACCCTTTCTGGATGCTCAGGCTCCTTCCTCTCCTGCCATGGAGGGTTGGTCGGTGCCACGTGCCCAACCTCACCAACCGCTGAAGCACCACTCCTCACCCTTCAGGCAGGTGAGGCAGGCGTCCAGCGTGGTAAGGACCTGCTGCTGTTGCTGCGCCTCCTGCTGCTGTTGTTGTTGCTGCTGCTGCTTTCTCCTCCGGCTACTCTTCCCCATTTTTTTATTTTTATTTTTTTCCAAAAACACACAAAAAAAATACTGTTTGAAAAAACAAACAAAAAACGTCCTTTTCTTTCCTGGTCCGGCTCTTGGAGGCGTTGTTTGTCCCACTTCGGACACCATATGTGACAGTCTGGCTTGCAGTGGTGAGTGTGATGGCGTCACGGACCAGGAAGTAACTGAAACCAAAACAGTGGATGGGCGGGTGAAGCTGAATGCTATGGCATTCAGCGTATTTATTAATAATTAAACAAAACAAAAGATTTAAACAAAACAACAAAACACAAACCAAAGCAAAGGGCATGAGGGCCAAACGAATAAACAGCAAACAAGTAAGTGGCGTGCTGGCTAAACCAGCACGTTTTAGCAATTGTTTTGTACTCTACGCGCTCTCTCTCCGCTCTCCCGTACTCTCCTCTGTACACTCAACCACCAACCCGAACAGCTGCTGGTTCTTATACTCTGGCCGAGGGGTTAACTAGTTGTTAATTATCTTATTACCCCTCGGCCACAGTCTGCACGCGTTTGGTAAGGATGCATGACTGTCAGCTAGTTAAATAATCAGTAGCTGATCAGTCATGCATCCTCACGAGGTTTTTAAATATAAATATAAAAAACAATAACAAACGACGCGGCGCTTTTATCCGCGCCGCAAACAAATACAAATAATAATAAATAGGGGCGGGACACTCCGCCACACTCCTACACAGCTGTTTCTGTTTCAGTTAATGATTGTGTTTCAACCTACATATTGAATTGATGATCATTAGCACCTGTTTGGTATAATTGTTTAATCATACACCTGACTATATGCCTACAAAATCCCTGACTTTGTGCAAGTGTACCTAGAAGAATTGATGCTGTTTTGAAGGCAAAGGGTGGTCACACCAAATATGGATTTGATTTAGATTTTTCTTCTGTTCACTCACTTTGCATTTAGTTAATTGATAAATATAATCTATTAGCATGTCTATTTTTGAAAGCATTCTTACTTTACAGCATTTTTTCACACCTGCCTAAAACTTTTGCACAGTACTGTATGTCAAACATATGGGAAGCAAACTAGTAATAACCTTGTGAAAGGGTGGACGAGGGGCATAAACCGACTGATATTTCAGTTAAGAGCTTTCTGGCACACTTAGTATTTTTTATCAACATTATAAAGCTCAAAATAAACCAACAGAACACAGTCATAAATAAAGTGTTGGCTCGGGGTAGGCAGAACAAAAAATGTATCTGACATTTAATAGAGAAAGGTGTAAGAAACTGCATGCAGGCAATAAAAATGTGTATTATAAATATCATATGGGAGATACTGAAATTGAAGAAGGAATCTATGAAAAAAAAAACCTAGGAGTTTATCCTAAAAGGTATTGTCAATGTCGACCCAGGGGACTTTTTCAACCTGAAAAAAGAAACAAAGGACCAGGGGTCACACATGGAGATTAGATAAAGGGGCATTCAGAAAAGAAAATAGGAGGCACTTTTTTACACAGAGAATTGTGAGGGTCTGGAACCAACTCCCCAGTGATGTTGTTGAAGCTGACACCCTGGGATCCTTCAAGAAGCTGCTTGATGAGATTCTGGAATCAATAAGCTACTAACAACCAAACGAGTCAGATGGGCCGAATGGTCTCCTCTCGTTTGTAAATTTCTTATGTTCTTAATTGTTGACACTTTTAACACAGCACTTTGAAAGCTAACCTTTTGTCATTGGCCTAAAAAAACCAAAACAAACAAGCAAATATGTTCCTAACCACTACAGTCATAAGCCCAAACATATTGACTGCACACCTAATTTTGTCTGGATAGAAGTAGGCTGCCCCATCCACAAATGATAATGTGCACACTCAAGGGATCCACTAAACAACTTTACAAAGCATGGCAACCCTTTCTATACTGTGTTGACCATGTGTGTGATCAGGCAACTTCTAGTTTTGTACAGAAAGAAGCACAAAGTGACGTTAATAGCATTCTCTCAAGAAAACACTCAGGATAGCTGAAGATGACATTTTGTGTGACAACCAGCCAAGTTCTCTAAACTGTAATTGGTGGACATCACTCAAAGGAAATAACTTCCTGTCATATACTGTATTCCTGCTTTATTCCTGAAACACTACAGTATGTCAGTCATTGTGAACTTTGTCCTATTATCCCATTATAACATGGAGACTGCAGGGGGTAAAGCTTTGCGCCTAGCAGCTGCTACTGTACCTGTCTGTACATAATGTTACAGGATGGGAGTGACAGCACAATCCTTTCGCTGATAAACTGGAAAGCCCAGTACCATCCTTTATGCATCAGTTATCCTTTTACACTGCACTATGGTCAAACGTTACTGGTAAGGTTAAGTTTAAAAATACACACTGGTAAGCAGCTTCTCCTCAATACACTACAGTACGCTGTTATCAAGCTCCTGTTACAGTACTTGGAAGTCTGACACTTCTACAGGTACAAGACTGGCCTCATTTAAAAACATCTCATTTGTAACCACGTTTCCAGTGTGTAGTGGTTCACACCATTGTGATACTATTGATATGTCAAAATATGAAAATGATTCCACTGTACTGTAGCTGCCTTTAAGCTATCATTGTACTTTAGTACATAACCATTGCATTGACACTGAATATACTACAGTTAAAGGTGGGTACAGATAGAAAGACACATAATAATATAATTCAAATGAAAGGTAAAGCATTTTGTTTGTATAAATTGATCAAATTAATAAGAATGCTGTTTTACAACTGGTCACTGAAGTTAATATACCCATGAGACTCAGTAATAGGTTGTGTTTTCTAATTTGATTATTCTGTCCACAATTAGTAATAATTGGCTTTGCATAAGATCCCCATCTGTCTGGAATCGGCATGTCTCCTCATTATATCACCATTTACGTGGATCTGTATAACAGATGTGTACAAATATACATGTACAGCGAAGGTCCATTTGAGATGTGAAACACTATTATTATTATTATTATTATTATTTATTTCTTAGCAGACGCCCTTATCCAGGGCGACTTACAATTGTTACAATTACATTATTTTTAAATACAATTACCCATTTATACAGTTGGGCTTTTACTGGAGCAATCTAGGTAAAGTACCTTGCTCACGGGTACAGCAGCAGTGTCCCCCACCTGGGATTGAACCCACGACTCCATCAAGAGCCACTTGGTCTTTCTTGGTCTTTGCTCTCAGTGTATGTCAGTGTATGTGATTTCAGTTTATGTCTGTTTCTTGGTGATTGTGCTCAGTGTATGCCTGTTTCTTGGTCTTTGCTCTCAGTGTATGTCTGTTTCTTGGTGATTGTGCTCAGTGTATGTCTGTTTCTTGGTCTTTGCTCTCAGTGTATGTCTGTTTCTTGGTGTTTGCGCTCAGTGTATGTCTGTTTCTTGGTGATTTCAGTTTATGTCTGTTTCTTGCTGTTTCTGCTCAGTGTATGTCTGTTTCTTGGTGATTGTTCTCAGTGTATGTCTGTTTCTTGGTCTTTGCTCTCAGTGTATGTCTGTTTCTTGGTCTTTGCTCTCAGAGTATGTCTGTTTCTTGGTGTTTGCTTTCAGTGTATGTCTGTTTCTTGGTCTTTCCTCTCAGTGTATGTCTGTTTCTTGGTGTTTGTGCTCAGTGTATGCCTGATTCTTGGTGATTTCAGTGTATGTCTGTTTTTTGGTCATTGTGCTCAGTGTATGTTTGTTTCTTGGTCTTTGCTCTCAGTTTATGTCTGTTTCTTGGTGTTTGTGCTCAGTGTATGCCTGTTTCTTGGTCTTTACTCTCAGTGTATGTCTGTTTCTTGGTGTTTGTGCTCAGTGTATGTCTGTTTCTTGGTCTTTGCTCTCAGTGAATGTCTGTTTCTTGGTGTTTGTGCTCAGTGTATGTCTGTTTCTTGGTGTTTGTGCTCAGTGTATGTCTGTTTCTTGGTGTTTTCAGTGTATGTCTGTTTCTTGGTGTTTGTGCTCAGTGTATGTCTGTTTCTTGGTCTTTGCTCTCAGTGTATGTCTGTTTCTTGGTGTTTGTGCTCAGTGTATGTCTGTTTCTTGGTCTTTGCTCTCAGTGTATGTCTGTTTCTTGGTGATTGTCTCAGTGTATGTCTGTTTCTTGGTGTTTGCTGCTCAGTGTATGTGTGTTTCTTGGTGATTGTGCTCAGTGTATGTCTGTTTCTTGGTCTTTGCTCTCAGTGTATGTCTGTTTCTTGGTGATTGTGCTCAGTGTATGTCTGTTTCTTGGTGTTTGTGCTCAGTGTATGTCTGTTTTTTGGTCATTGTGCTCAGTGTATGCCTGTTTCTTGGTATTTGCTCTCAGTGTATGTCTGTTTCTTGCTGTTTGTGCTCAGTGTATGTCTGTTTCTTGGTCTTTGCTCTCAGTGTATGTCTGTTTCTTGGTCTTTGTGCTCAGTGTATGTCTGTTTCTTGGTCTTTGCGCTCAGTGTATGTCTGTTTCTTGGTGTGTGTGCGAGGTGTATGTCTGTTTCTTGGTCTTTGTTCTCAGTGTGTGTCTATTTCTTGGTGTGTGTGCTCAGTGTATGTCTGTTTCTTGGTCTTTGCTGCTCAGTGTGTGTCTGTTTCTTGGTCTTTGCTCTAAGTGTATGTCTGTTTCTTGGTCTTTGCTCTCAGTGTATGTCTGTTTCTTGGTGTTTGTGCTCAGTGTATGTCTGTTTCTTGGTGATTTCAGTGTATGTCTGTTTCTTGGTGATTGTGCTCAGTGTATGTCTGTTTCTTGGTCTTTGCTCTCAGTGTATGTCTGTTTCTTGGTGTTTCTGCTCAGTGTATGCCTGTTTCTTGGTGATTTCAGTGTATGTCTGTTTCTTGGTATTTGCGCTCAGTGTATGCCTGTTTCTTGGTCTTTGCTTTCAGTGTATGTCTGTTTCTTGGTGATTGTGTGTCTGTTTCTTGGTGTTTGTGCTCAGTGTATGTCTGTTTCTTGGTGATTTCAGTGTATGTCTGTTTCTTGGTGATTTGCGCTCAGTGTATGCCTGTTTCTTGGTCTTTGCTTTCAGTGTATGTCTGTTTCTTGGTGATTGTGTGTCTGTTTCTTGGTCTTTGCTCTCAGTGTATGTCTGTTTCTTGGTGTTGTGCTCAGTGTATGTCTGTTTCTTGGTGTTTGTGCTCAGTGTATGTTTGTTTCTTGGTGATTGTGCTCAGTGTATGTCTGTTTCTTGGTCTTTGCTCTCAGTGTATGTCTGTTTCTTGGTGTTTGTGCTCAGTGTATGTCTGTTTCTTGGTGATTTCAGTGTATGTCTGTTTCTTGGTGATTGTGCTCAGTTTATGTCTGTTTCTTGGTGTTTGTGCTCAGTGTATGCCTGTTTCTTGGTCTTTGCTCTCAGTGTATGTCTGTTTCTTGGTTATTGTGCTCAGTGTATGTCTGTTTCTTGGTGTTTGTGCTCAGTGTATGTCTGTTTTTTGGTCATTGTTCTCAGTGTATGTTTGTTTCTTGGTCTTTGCTCTCAGTGCATGCCTGTTTCTTGGTCTTTGCTGTCAGTGTATGTCTGTTTCTTGCTGTTTGTGCTCAGTGTATGTCTGTTTCTTGGTCTTTGCTCTCAGTGTATGTCTGTTTCTTGGTCTTTGCTCTCAGTGTATGTCTGTTTCTTGGTCTTTGTGCTCAGTGTATGTCTGTTTCTTGGTGTTTGTGCTCAGTGTATGTCTGTTTCTTGGTCTTTGCTCTCAGTGTATGTCTGTTTCTTGGTCTTTGTGCTCAGTGTATGTCTGTTTCTTGGTGTTTGCGCTCAGTGTATGTCTGTTTCTTGGTGTGTGTGCAGTGTATGTCTGTTTCTTGGTCTTTGCTGTCAGTGTGTGTCTGTTTCTTGGTCTTTGCTCTAAGTGTATGTCTGTTTCTTGGTCTTTGCTCTCAGTGTATGTCTGTTTCTTGGTGTTTGTGCTCAGTGTATGTCTGTTTCTTGGTGATTTCAGTGTATGTCTGTTTCTTGGTGATTGTGCTCAGTGTATGTCTGTTTCTTGGTCTTTGCTCTCAGTGTATGTCTGTTTCTTGGTGTTTCTGCTCAGTGTATGCCTGTTTCTTGGTGATTTCAGTGTATGTCTGTTTCTTGGTATTTGCGCTCAGTGTATGCCTGTTTCTTGGTCTTTGCTCTCAGTGTATGTCTGTTTCTTGGTGTTTGTGCTCAGTGTATGTCTGTTTCTTGGTCTTTGCTCTCAGTGTATGTCTGTTTCTTGGTGTTTGTGCTCAGTGTATGTCTGTTTCTTGGTGATTTCAGTGTATGTCTGTTTCTTGGTATTTGCGCTCAGTGTATGCCTGTTTCTTGGTCTTTGCTTTCAGTGTATGTCTGTTTCTTGGTGATTGTGTGTCTGTTTCTTGGTCTTTGCTCTCAGTGTATGTCTGTTTCTTGGTGTTGTGCTCAGTGTATGTCTGTTTCTTGGTGTTGTGCTCAGTGTATGTCTGTTTCTTGGTGATTGTGCTCAGTGTATGTTTGTTTCTTGGAAATTGCTGCTCAGTGTATGTCTGTTTCTTGGTCTTTGCTCTCAGTGTATGTCTGTTTCTTGGTGTTTGTGCTCAGTGTATGCCTGTTTCTTGGTCTTTGCTCTCAGTGTATGTCTGTTTCTTGGTGTTTGTGCTCAGTGTATGTCTGTTTCTTGGTCTTTGCTCTCAGTGTATGTCTGTTTCTTGGTGTTTGTGCTCAGTGTATGTCTGTTTCTTGGTGATTTCAGTTTATGTCTGTTTCTTGCTGTTTGTGCTCAGTGTATGTCTGTTTCTTGGTGATTGTGCTCAGTGTATGTCTGTTTCTTGGTCTTTGCTCTCAGTGTATGTCTGTTTCTTGGTGATTGTGCTCAGTGTATGTCTGTTTCTTGGTGTTTGTGCTCAGTGTATGTCTGTTTTTTGGTCATTGTTCTCAGTGTATGTTTGTTTCTTGGTCTTTGCTCTCAGTGTATGTCTGTTTCTTGGTCTTTGCTCTCAGTGTATGTCTGTTTCTTGGTGTTTGTGCTCAGTGTATGTCTGTTTCTTGGTCTTTGCTCTCAGTGTATGTCTGTTTCTTGGTCTTTGCTCTCAGTGTATGTCTGTTTCTTGGTCTTTGCACTAAGTGTATGTCTGTTTCTTGGTGTTTGTGCTCAGTGTATGCCTGTTTCTTGGTGATTTCAGTGTATGTCTGTTTCTTGGTATTTGCGCTCAGTGTATGCCTGTTTCTTGGTCTTTGCTCTCAGTGTATGTCTGTTTCTTGGTGTTTGTGCTCAGTGTATGTCTGTTTTTTGGTGATTTCAGTGTATGTCTGTTACTTGGTATTTGCGCTCAGTGTATGTCTGTTTCTTGGTCTTTGCTCTCAGTGTATGTCTGTTTCTTGGTGTTTGTGCTCAGTGTATGTCTGTTTCTTGGTCTTTGCTCTCAGTGTATGTCTGTTTCTTGGTGTTTGTGCTCAGTGTATGTCTGTTTCTTGGTGATTTCAGTGTATGTCTGTTTCTTGGTGTTTGTGCTCAGTGTATGTCTGTTTCTTGGTCTTTGCTCTCAGTGTATGTCTGTTTCTTGGTGTTTGTGCTCAGTGTATGTCTGTTTCTTGGTGATTTCAGTTTATGTCTGTTTCTTGGTGTTTGTGCTCAGTGTATGTCTGTTTCTTGGTGATTTCAGTTTATGTCTGTTTCTTGGTGTTTGTTCTCAGTGTATGTCTGTTTCTTGGTCTTTGCTCTCAGTGTATGTCTGTTTCTTGGTGTTTGTGCTCAGTGTATGTCTGTTTCTTGGTGATTTCAGTGTATGTCTGTTTCTTGGTGATTGTGCTCAGTGTATGTCTGTTTCTTGGTCTTTGCTCTCAGTGTATGCCTGTTTCTTGGTCTTTGCTCTCAGTGTATGTCTGTTTCTTGGTGATTGTGCTCAGTGTATGTCTGTTTCTTGGTGATTGTGCTCAGTGTATGTCTGTTTCTTGGTCTTTGCTCTCAGTGTATGTCTGTTTCTTGGTGTTTGTGCTCAGTGTATGTCTGTATCTTGGTCTTTGCTCTCAGTGTATGTCTGTTTCTTGGTGTTTGTGCTCAGTGTATGTCTGTTTCTTGGTGATTTCAGTGTATGTCTGTTTCTTGGTGTTTGTGCTCAGTGTATGTCTGTTTCTTGGTCTTTGCTCTCAGTGTATGTCTGTTTCTTGGTGTTTGTGCTCAGTGTATGTCTGTTTCTTGGTCTTTGCTCTCAGTGTATGTCTGTTTCTTGGTGTTTGTGCTCAGTGTATGTCTGTTTCTTGGTGTTTGTGCTCAGTGTATGTCTGTTTCTTGGTGATTTCAGTGTATGTCTGTTTCTTGGTGTTTGTGCTCAGTGTATGTCTGTTTCTTGGTCTTTGCTCTCAGTGTATGTCTGTTTCTTGGTGTTTGTGCTCAGTGAATGTCTGTTTCTTGGTGATTTCAGTGTATGTCTGTTTCTTGGTGTTTGCGCTCAGTGTATGTCTGTTTCTTGGTGTTTGTGCTCAGTGTATGTCTGTTTCTTGGTGTTTGTGCTCAGTGTATGTCTGTTTCTTGGTGATTTCAGTGTATGTCTGTTTCTTGGTGTTTGTGCTCAGTGTATGTCTGTTTCTTGGTCTTTGCTCTCAGTGTATGTCTGTTTCTTGGTGTTTGTGCTCAGTGTATGTCTGTTTCTTGGTCTTTGCTCTCAGTGTATGTCTGTTTCTTGGTGTTTGTGCTCAGTGTATGTCTGTTTCTTGGTGATTTCAGTGTATGTCTGTTTCTTGGTGTTTGTGCTCAGTGTATGTCTGTTTCTTGGTCTTTGCTCTCAGTGTATGTCTGTTTCTTGGTGATTGTGCTCAGTGTATGTCTGTTTCTTGGTGTTTGTGCTCAGTGTATGTCTGTTTCTTGGTCTTTGCTCTCAGTGTATGTCTGTTTCTTGGTGTTTGTGCTCAGTGTATGTCTGTTTCTTGGTCTTTGCTCTCAGTGTATGTCTGTTTCTTGGTGTTTGTGCTCAGTGTATGTCTGTTTCTTGGTCTTTGTGCTCAGTGTATGTCTGTTTCTTGGTGATTGTGCTCAGTGTATGTCTGTTTCTTGGTCTTTGCTCTCAGTGTATGTCTGTTTCTTGGTGTTTGTGCTCAGTGTATGTCTGTTTCTTGGTGTTTGTCTCAGTGTATGTCTGTTTCTTGGTGTTTGTGCTCAGTGTATGTCTGTTTCTTGGTGTTTGTGCTCAGTGTATGTCTGTTTCTTGGTGTTTGTGCTCAGTGTATGTCTGTTTCTTGGTCTTTGCTCTCAGTGTATGTCTGTTTCTTGGTGTTTGTGCTCAGTGTATGTCTGTTTCTTGGTCTTTGCTCTCAGTGTATGTCTGTTTCTTGGTGTTTGTGCTCAGTGTATGTCTGTTTCTTGGTGATTTCAGTGTATGTCTGTTTCTTGGTGTTTGTGCTCAGTGTATGTCTGTTTCTTGGTCTTTGCTCTCAGTGTATGTCTGTTTCTTGGTGTTTGTGCTCAGTGTATGTCTGTTTCTTGGTGATTTCAGTGTATGTCTGTTTCTTGGTATTTGCGCTCAGTGTATGCCTGTTTCTTGGTCTTTGCTTTCAGTGTATGTCTGTTTCTTGGTGATTGTGTGTCTGTTTCTTGGTCTTTGCTCTCAGTGTATGTCTGTTTCTTGGTGTTGTGCTCAGTGTATGTCTGTTTCTTGGTGATTGTGCTCAGTGTATGTCTGTTTCTTGGTGATTGTGCTCAGTGTATGTCTGTTTCTTGGTCTTTGCTCTCAGTGTATGTCTGTTTCTTGGTGTTTGCTGCTCAGTGTATGTCTGTTTCTTGGTCTTTGCTCTCAGTGTATGTCTGTTTCTTGGTGTTTGTGCTCAGTGTATGTCTGTTTCTTGGTGTTTGTGCTCAGTGTATGTCTGTTTCTTGGTGTTTGTGCTCAGTGTATGTCTGTTTCTTGGTCTTTGCTCTCAGTGTATGTCTGTTTCTTGGTGTTTGTGCTCAGTGTATGTCTGTTTCTTGGTGATTGCTCAGTGTATGTCTGTTTCTTGGTGTTTGTGCTCAGTGTATGTCTGTTTCTTGGTGTTTGTGCTCAGTGTATGTCTGTTTCTTGGTCTTTGCTGCTCAGTGTATGTCTGTTTCTTGGTGTTTGTGCTCAGTGTATGTCTGTTTCTTGGTGTTTGTGCTCAGTGTATGTCTGTTTCTTGGTGTTTGTGCTCAGTGTATGTCTGTTTCTTGGTCTTTGCTCTCAGTGTATGTCTGTTTCTTGGTGTTTGCTGCTCAGTGTATATCTGTTTCTTGCTGTTTGTGCTCAGTGTATGTCTGTTTCTTGGTCTTTGCTCTCAGTGTATGTCTGTTTCTTGGTCTTTGTGCTCAGTGTATGTCTGTTTCTTGGTCTTTGCTCTCAGTGTATGTCTGTTTCTTGGTGATTGTGCTCAGTGTATGTCTGTTTCTTGGTCTTTGCTCTCAGTGTATGTCTGTTTCTTGGTGTTTGTGCTCAGTGTATGTCTGTTTCTTGGTGTTTGTGCTCAGTGTATGTCTGTTTCTTGGTGTTTGCGCTCAGTGTATGTCTGTTTCTTGGTGTGTGTGCGAGGTGTATGTCTGTTTCTTGGTCTTTACTGTCAGTGTGTGTCTGTTTCTTGGTCTTTGCTCTCAGTGTATGTCTGTTTCTTGGTGTTTGTGCTCAGTGTATGTCTGTTTCTTGGTGATTTCAGTGTATGTCTGTTTCTTGGTGTTTGTGCTCAGTGTATGTCTGTTTCTTGGTCTTTGCTCTCAGTGTATGTCTGTTTCTTGGTGTTTGTGCTCAGTGTATGTCTGTTTCTTGGTGATTTCAGTGTATGTCTGTTTCTTGGTATTTGTGCTCAGTGTATGCCTGTTTCTTGGTCTTTGCTCTCAGTGTATGTCTGTTTCTTGGTGTTTGTGCTCAGTGTATGTCTGTATCTTGGTCTTTGCTCTCAGTGTATGTCTGTTTCTTGGTGTTTGTGCTCAGTGTATGTCTGTTTCTTGGTGATTTCAGTGTATGTCTGTTTCTTGGTGTTTGTTCTCAGTGTATGCCTGTTTCTTGGTCTTTGCTCTCAGTGTATGTCTGTTTCTTGGTGATTGTGCTCAGTGTATGTCTGTTTCTTGGTCTTTGCTCTCAGTGTATGTCTGTTTCTTGGTGATTGTGCTCAGTGTATGTCTGTTTCTTGGTGATTGTGCTCAGTGTATGTCTGTTTCTTGGTGTTTGTGCTCAGTGTATGCCTGTTTCTTGGTCTTTGCTCTCAGTGTATGTCTGTTTCTTGGTGTTTGTGCCCAGTGTATGTCTGTTTCTTGGTCTTTGCTCTCAGTGTATGTCTGTTTCTTGGTGTTTGTGCTCAGTGTATGTCTGTTTCTTGGTCTTTGCTCTCAGTGTATGTCTGTTTCTTGGTGTTTGTGCTCAGTGTATGTCTGTTTCTTGGTGATTGTGCTCAGTGTATGTCTGTTTCTTGGTGTTTGTGCTCAGTGTATGTCTGTTTCTTGGTGTTTGTGCTCAGTGTATGTCTGTTTCTTGGTCTTTGCTCTCAGTGTATGTCTGTTTCTTGGTGTTTGTGCTCAGTGTATGTCTGTTTCTTGGTGTTTGCGCTCAGTGTATGTCTGTTTCTTGGTGTTTGTGCTCAGTGTATGTCTGTTTCTTGGTCTTTGCTCTCAGTGTATGTCTGTTTCTTGGTCTTTGCTCTCAGTGTATGTCTGTTTCTTGGTCTTTGCTCTCAGTGTATGTCTGTTTCTTGGTGTTTGTGCTCAGTGTATGTCTGTTTCTTGGTGATTTCAGTGTATGTCTGTTTCTTGGTGTTTGTGCTCAGTGTATGTCTGTTTCTTGGTCTTTGCTCTCAGTGTATGTCTGTTTCTTGGTGTTTGTGCTCAGTGTATGTCTGTTTCTTGGTGATTTCAGTGTATGTCTGTTTCTTGGTGTTTGTGCTCAGTGTATGTCTGTTTCTTGGTCTTTGCTCTCAGTGTATGTCTGTTTCTTGGTGATTGTGTGTCTGTTTCTTGGTCTTTGCTCTCAGTGTATGTCTGTTTCTTGGTGTTTGTGCTCAGTGTATGTCTGTTTCTTGGTGATTTCAGTGTATGTCTGTTTCTTGGTATTTGCGCTCAGTGTATGCCTGTTTCTTGGTCTTTGCTTTCAGTGTATGTCTGTTTCTTGGTGATTGTGTGTCTGTTTCTTGGTCTTTGCTCTCAGTGTATGTCTGTTTCTTGGTGTTTGTGCTCAGTGTATGTCTGTTTCTTGGTGATTTCAGTGTATGTCTGTTTCTTGGTGTTTGTGCTCAGTGTATGTCTGTTTCTTGGTCTTTGCTCTCAGTGTATGTCTGTTTCTTGGTGTTTGTGCTCAGTGTATGTCTGTTTCTTGGTGATTTCAGTTTATGTCTGTTTCTTGGTGATTGTGCTCAGTGTATGTCTGTTTCTTGGTCTTTGCTCTCAGTGTATGTCTGTTTCTTGGTCTTTGTGCTCAGTGTATGTCTGTTTCTTGGTGATTGTGCTCAGTGTATGTCTGTTTCTTGGTGTTTGTGCTCAGTGTATGTCTGTTTCTTGGTCTTTGCTCTCAGTGTATGTCTGTTTCTTGGTGTTTGTGCTCAGTGTATGTCTGTTTCTTGGTCTTTGCTCTCAGTGTATGTCTGTTTCTTGGTGTTTGTGCTCAGTGTATGTCTGTTTCTTGGTGATTTCAGTGTATGTCTGTTTCTTGGTGTTTGTGCTCAGTGTATGTCTGTTTCTTGGTCTTTGCTCTCAGTGTATGTCTGTTTCTTGGTGTTTGTGCTCAGTGTATGTCTGTTTCTTGGTGTTTGTCTCAGTGTATGTCTGTTTCTTGGTGTTTGTGCTCAGTGTATGTCTGTTTCTTGGTGTTTGTGCTCAGTGTATGTCTGTTTCTTGGTCTTTGCTCTCAGTGTATGTCTGTTTCTTGGTGTTTGTGCTCAGTGTATGTCTGTTTCTTGGTGTTTGTCTCAGTGTATGTCTGTTTCTTGGTGTTTGTGCTCAGTGTATGTCTGTTTCTTGGTCTTTGCTCTCAGTGTATGTCTGTTTCTTGGTGTTTGTGCTCAGTGTATGTCTGTTTCTTGGTGCTTTGCTCAGTGTATGTCTGTTTCTTGGTGTTTGTGCTCAGTGTATGTCTGTTTCTTGGTCTTTGCTCTCAGTGTATGTCTGTTTCTTGGTATTTGCGCTCAGTGTATGCCTGTTTCTTGGTCTTTGCTTTCAGTGTATGTCTGTTTCTTGGTGATTGTGTGTCTGTTTCTTGGTCTTTGCTCTCAGTGTATGTCTGTTTCTTGGTGTTTGTGCTCAGTGTATGTCTGTTTCTTGGTGATTTCAGTGTATGTCTGTTTCTTGGTGTTTGTGCTCAGTGTATGTCTGTTTCTTGGTCTTTGCTCTCAGTGTATGTCTGTTTCTTGGTGTTTGTGCTCAGTGTATGTCTGTTTCTTGGTGTTTGTTCTCAGTGTATGTCTGTTTCTTGGTCTTTGCTCTCAGTGTATGTCTGTTTCTTGGTGTTTGTGCTCAGTGTATGTCTGTTTCTTGGTCTTTGCTCTCAGTGTATGTCTGTTTCTTGGTGATTGTGCTCAGTGTATGTCTGTTTCTTGGTCTTTGCTCTCAGTGTATGTCTGTTTCTTGGTGATTGTGCTCAGTGTATGTCTGTTTCTTGGTCTTTGCTCTCAGTGTATGTCTGTTTCTTGGTGTTTGTGCTCAGTGTATGTCTGTTTCTTGGTGATTTCAGTGTATGTCTGTTTCTTGGTGTTTGTGCTCAGTGTATGTCTGTTTCTTGGTGTTTGTGCTCAGTGTATGTCTGTTTCTTGGTGATTGTGCTCAGTGTATGTCTGTTTCTTGGTCTTTGCTCTCAGTGTATGTCTGTTTCTTGGTGTTTGTGCTCAGTGTATGTCTGTTTCTTGGTCTTTGCTCTCAGTGTATGTCTGTTTCTTGGTGTTTGTGCTCAGTGTATGTCTGTTTCTTGGTGATTGTGCTCAGTGTATGTCTGTTTCTTGGTGATTGTGCTCAGTGTATGTCTGTTTCTTGGTCTTTGCTCTCAGTGTATGTCTGTTTCTTGGTGTTTGTGCTCAGTGTATGTCTGTTTCTTGGTCTTTGCTCTCAGTGTATGTCTGTTTCTTGGTGATTGTGCTCAGTGTATGTCTGTTTCTTGGTCTTTGCTCTCAGTGTATGTCTGTTTCTTGGTGTTTGTGCTCAGTGTATGTCTGTTTCTTGGTCTTTGCTCTCAGTGTATGTCTGTTTCTTGGTGTTTGTGCTCAGTGTATGTCTGTTTCTTGGTCTTTGCTCTCATTGTATGACTGTTTCTTGGTGTTTGTGCTCAGTGTATGTCTGTTTCTTGGTCTTTGCTCTCAGTGTATGTCTGTTTCTTGGTGTTTGTGCTCAGTGTATGTCTGTTTCTTGGTCTTTGATTTCAGTGTATGTCTGTTTCTTGGTGTTTGTGCTCAGTGTATGTCTGTTTCTTGGTGTTTGCTCTCAGTGTATGTCTGTTTCTTGGTGTTTGTGCTCAGTGTATGTCTGTTTTTGCTCAGTGGAGTATGTCTGTTTCTTGGTTTTCTGCTCAGTGTATGTCTGATTTCATCTGTGTTTGCTTCTCAGTGTATGTCTGTTTCTTTGCAAAATATCTGAAATGGTTTGTCTTGCAATTTGGAATTTTTCACTGTTTCTTGGTCTTTGCTCTCAGTGTATGTCTGTTTCTTGGTGATTGTGCTCAGTGTATGTCTGTTTCTTGGTCTTTGCTCTCATTGTATGACTGTTTCTTGGTGTTTGTGCTCAGTGTATGTCTGTTTCTTGGTGATTTCAGTGTATGTCTGTTTCTTGGTGTTTGTGCTCAGTGTATGTCTGTTTCTTGGTCTTTGCTCTCAGTGTATGTCTGTTTCTTGGTGTTTGTGCTCAGTGTATGTCTGTTTCTTGGTGATTTCAGTGTATGTCTGTTTCTTGGTGTTTGTGCTCAGTGTATGTCTGTTTCTTGGTGATTTCAGTGTATGTCTGTTTCTTGGTGTTTGTGCTCAGTGTATCTCTGTTTTTTGCCTGTGGAGTATCCCAATGCTCCCAGGTTTAATCTGCTGGCATTCAGATTTTATCTGTGTTGCTTTTAAGTTGATGTCTTTTCTTTGCAAAATATCTGAAATGGTTTGTCTTGCAATTTGGAATTTTTCACTTAGCTCTTTTTGTGTTGGTTTTGGTAAACGTTCACTTTTTTTAACAAGTGCACATTTTCTTTCAAGAGAGATCTCATTGTGTGGACGTTTAGACATTGATATGCTGATCAACAACTACACAATTCAGAATGGTGCTGGCAGGACATGCAAGAATACGCAACTTTTTTTAAAAATTTTTATATACAGTAGTTTTAAACTTAGAAAAGAAAAAATACATGACTTTACATTGATTTTAGGTAGAAAAGACTTAAAAATCATGCCAGATTTCAGAACAGAAGTTTCCAGATTGCAGGAGGAACCACACCATTCATTTCAATAGGGATTTGTCTGGGACCCAAAAATCCTGCCAAATTATACAGAATGACGGTTTGAGGCTGGATTACTATAGAATGCATGTCAGGGATGGTTTGATCGACAAAGTCATGTAAGGGATGACCCTTTCACAAAATGAACATCTGCAAAATGCAAACCTTTCTTTGCTTTAGGATTTTAAGTAAAAAATGGTCATAGACACACACCAAGTCTATTACCAACTTCTGAAGTATTTAAACCTAAGCTTAAGCAAGGGTGGTCTGAAGCTAGTAGAATACATAAATAAATGCTGGATCTCCTGGCTAAACCTGGAGAGTTACAACCAATGAGTCGGCATAGTACTGCATATTCTTAACCAGATCACTTATTTTAAGTTAATACCAGGTCTGCAGCAGTGTAAAATCAAGTAAGGGGATAGCAACAGATTGCTATATATCCAACAAGATAGACAAGGACCAATCCTTTCACAACCAACTGTAAGCTAATAAAAACATCTTGGCCTTTTTTTACAATGAATCTGAACAGTAAATCCAAGGAGATGCCTGTCAAAACTGAGACGGCAACCTGGAACCAAAATAAAGACTGGTGTTCTGTGAATGTAATCACAAGCTCCCTAAACTGATAGGCCCTCTCCCTTGGCTGCAGGTTTTGTTTCAGAAGTCATAACAAATAACTGACCTCTGGTTTTGGTGTTGTCTACTTTTGGGGGATATGGGTACTGCTGGCAGTACAAACCCACTACATACCCACTACATATGTGCCAAAGCTCAAAATATTGTGGCTAAAATCAGTTCCTGTTTAACATTGCTTTTATAAAACATCTAATGGGATTTTAACTTGGTGTACCTGCAGCTGACTTATTTATGTTTGGTTGTTTTAAATAGGATGTTTGTACAGCACACCAATCCACATTTTCTGCACACCCCTAATATTAAGGCCCTTAGTAACAATATATTTTGGTAAAACAAAGGGATACAAGGACCACACCAGGCTTTTTACAAGAATTTGCTTTTTTTTTTTTTTACTATTCTACATAAGGACCTTTTTATTTTATTGTGTTACATGTTCCCATGTGTTGCTACAACTGTTTATGTAAGGTGTGTGTATTGTTTTAATTTTTTTTTTTTTTTTTTTTTACATTTTAACCACTTCTTAAAATAAAATAAAATGGTCCTTATGTACCCTTTAAGTGACAGCACTATCCGCAAACCTGTCATGATCTTGGTTGGGCTACACAGGGGCAGACATATAATTATTATCTGCCATCTACACAGTTCAAGCTCCAGGTCAGAGATAACTATTATTTTAAGTCTGGGACAGCTGCATGTTCAATCAAAATGAACTAAAAAGTGCAACACAAATTCTATAGCATGTCATTCTAACAGTTTTTGGTATTATGGATATAAAAGCATGTCACTTGACCTGTCCTTCCAACTGTAAAATAGTATAGCAACAGACCCATACTGATTTTCAATAGTAAATGCGCTACCTGCAATAAAAAGTACTGTACTTGGTAATCAAGAGTATTTGCTATGCTGTCTGAAACTCTACATTTAAACAGTTTATTAGAAAGGAATGATCCCACTGCTTCAATGCTGCTTTGCCAAGTCCATGACAGCAACATCAAAATACAAATTCTTGGCCGCTGCCTAGCAATACTCTCCAAACACTCTACTAATTTAAAATCCACTGTGCAAATTTCAAACTCATAAAGCGCCAGCTTCAATTATTAAAAAAAAAAATTAAATTATTAAAGACTATGCTGAGCAAACAAGGACTGACATTTGGACTTGATGGGGGAGCACTTTAGGGTGCATAATCATCCCATTAGACCCATATGTAGAGGTCGCTAAGTGGCATCTACTAACTGAAATGTACTGTGCTGCTGCATCTGTAATTTTTATAATACTACGTGGAAATACACTACCAGTCACTGACCTTTTCCATTGCATTATCACGCCCCAAATGCAACCGTCTCCAGTGAACTAAACTACTATATTTCATTAACTGGTTCATGCCAAAAACCAATCATTGATGGAAAACAAGAAAGAGGAGAAATAGGCACCAAAAGCACTTGGAAAATATCCACCTTCTATATTAAAATCCAGTAACTTGCTCTTGTAAAATGCCTCCAGGGCTATACATTACAATAGAGTACATGACAAGGGAAGACTTGAACCCATAAACATAGGATCTAAAGACAAATGTTCAGTCAGGTTTGAGACAACTGGTTAATGTGCCTCTAAGCTGTGGTTCACTCTCCTGTTGTAACTTGGAAATGATAGAACAACAGAAGCAAATCTAGCAAGCAGGGCAATTGGGGTTCTATCAAACTTCAACACCCCAAATAATCTATATTTGTTCTTCTGTGAAGAGAATAATGATGATTATAATGTATTTTTGTACAAGGTAATTACCTACACCTTAAATATCAGGTGAGGATAAAATGATGACCTGATAAAGGTTAGGACTATAAGTTCACATGGGAAACAGTTTATTAAAAACATTTTGTCACATTAAGGTAAGCGATTCAAAGCTACACAAAATTGTGTGAGGACACATTAGTTTCATCTGTCTGGCAACAGCATTAGATACTGTACGTAAATGAATAACAATCCAATTACATCCAGTCCTTGGCATCAGAATAATGTATCATCAAACCAAATAGGGAAAGATTAATAGGGTCTGGTGGCAAAAGACATTACATATTTGAATACTAGGGAAAATAATACAGTAATTACTGTTGCCAATAGGACAGCCCTGAAGTACAAGGTGTTGCAAACCTGTATTTTATATAAATAAGCATGTTTTGTAAGATTTGTTAACAGTAAACTGAAGGGGACATTACAGTGCCTTGCGAAAGTATTCGGCCCCCTTGAACTTTCGACCTTTGCCACATTTCAGGCTTCAAACATAAAGATATGAAACTGTAATTTTTGTGAAGAATCAACAACAAGTGGGACACAATCATGAAGTGGAACGAAATTTATTGGATATTTCAAACTTTTTTAACAAATAAAAACTGAAAAATTGGGCTGCAAAATTATTCAGCCCTTTACTTTCAGTGCAGCAAACTCTCTCCAGAAGTTCAGTGAGGATCTCTGAATGATCCAATGTTGACCTAAATGACTAATGATGATAAATAGAATCCACCTGTGTGTAATCAAGTCTCCGTATAAATGCACCTGCACTGTGATAGTCTCAGAGGTCCGTTTAAAGCGCAGAGAGCATCATGAAGAACAAGGAACACACCAGGCAGGTCCGAGATACTGTTGTGGAGAAGTTTAAAGCGGATTTGGATACAAAAGATTTCCCAAGCTTTAAACATCCCAAGGAGCACTGTGCAAGCGATAATATTGAAATGGAAGGAGTATCAGACCACTGCAAATCTACCAAGACCTGGCCGTCCCTCTAAACTTTCAGCTCATACAAGGAGAAGACTGATCAGAGATGCAGCCAAGAGGCCCATGATCACTCTGGATGAACTGCAGAGATCTACAGCTGAGGTGGGAGACTCTGTCCATAGGACAACAATCAGTCGTATACTGCACAAATCTGGCCTTTATGGAAGAGTGGCAAGAAGAAAGCCATTTCTTAAAGATATCCATAAAAGTGTCGTTTACAGTTTGCCACAAGCCACCTGGGAGACACACCAAACATGTGGAAGAAGGTGCTCTGGTCAGATGAAACCAAAATCGAACTTTTGGCAACAATGCAAAACGTTATGTTTGGCGTAAAAGCAACACAGCTCATCACCCTGAACACACCATCCCCACTGTCAAACATGGTGGTGGCAGCATCATGGTTTGGGCCTGCTTTTCTTCAGCAGGGACAGGGAAGATGGTTAAAATTGATGGGAAGATGGATGGAGCCAAATACAGGACCATTCTGGAAGAAAACCTGATGGAGTCTGCAAAAGACCTGAGACTGGGACGGAGATTTGTCTTCCAACAAGACAATGATCCAAAACATAAAGCAAAATCTACAATGGAATGGTTCACAAATAAACATATCCAGGTGTTAGAATGGCCAAGTCAAAGTCCAGACCTGAATCCAATCGAGAATCTGTGGAAAGAACTGAAAACTGCTGTTCACAAATGCCTCCATCCAACCTCACTGAGCTCGAGCTGTTTTGCAAGGAGGAATGGGCAAAAATTTCAGTCTCTCGATGTGCAAAACTGATAGAGACATACCCCAAGCGACTTACAGCTGTAATCGCAGCAAAAGGTGGCGCTACAAAGTATTAACTTAAGGGGCTGAATAATTTTGCACCCAATTTTTCAGTTTTTATTTGTTAAAAAGTTTGAAATATCCAATAAATTTCGTTCCACTTCATGATTGTGTCCCACTTGTTGTTGATTCTTCACAAAAAATTACAGTTTCATATCTTTATGTTTGAAGCCTGAAATGTGGCAAAAGGTCGCAAAGTTCAAGGGGGCCGAATACTTTCGCAAGGCACTGTATATATAAGTATGTGGGTGAGAAATAATGTAACTTTTCAATCGACAAAGGGTTTTAGGATAAAGTAACTGGGCATATGAAAGCTCAAAACTGGGCTGTTTTTAGTGTGAGGCTGAGGGATCAAATGACCCAACAATAAAGTGTGTTTCCCTACAGTAAATTTGGTTAAATGCCATAGTTGGACATGTATTCAGGACCCTTGTCTTCAAACACACGGAATAGTTGGGCATGTATTCAGGACATGTCCCACGATGTGTGGAAGTTTGATTAAATACAGTAGCTCTCAA
This sequence comes from Acipenser oxyrinchus oxyrinchus, assembly GCA_030684275.1. Lineage (NCBI taxonomy): Eukaryota > Metazoa > Chordata > Actinopteri > Acipenseriformes > Acipenseridae > Acipenser > Acipenser oxyrinchus. The sequence continues at coordinate 14,362,204 of CM060247.1, forward strand.
AAGTATTCACCCCCCTTGGACTTTTCCAAATTTTATTGTGTTACAACATGGAATCAAAATTGATTTAATTAGGAGTTTTTGCCACTGATCAACACAAAAAAAGTCTACAATGTCAAAGTGAAAAATAAAATCTACAAATTGTTCTAAATTAATTACAAATATAAAACAGAAAATAATTGATTGCATAAGTATTCACCCCCTTTGCCATGACACACCCAAATAAGCTCTGGTGCAACCAATTGTCTTTAGAAGTCACATAATTAGGTGAATGGAGTCCACCTGTGTGCAATTAAGGTGTTTCACATGATTTCAGGTTAAATACACCTGGCTCTGGGAGGTCCCACAGTTGGTTAGTAAATTTCCTAACAAAAACTACATCATGAAGACGAAGGAACATTCAAAGCAAATCCAGAATAAGGTTCTTCAAAAGCACCAATCAGGGGTAAGAAATGAAGAGAATATGGCACAAATGTGAATCTGTCTAGAACAGGCCGTCCTCAAAAACTGAGTATCCGGGCGAGAAGGGCACTAGTCAGGGGGGCCACCAAGATGCCTATGGCAACTCTAAAGGAGTTACAGTCTTCTACGGCTGAGCTGGGAGACACTGTGCATACGTCAACAATAGCCCAGGTGCTTCACAAAACTGGCCTTTAAGAAAGAAAGCCGTTGTTGAAAAAAAATCAAATCAAATCTCGGCTAGAGTTTGCCAGAAGGCATGTGGGAGACTCTGAGACCAAGTGGAAGAAGATTCTATGGTCTGATGAGACCAAAATAGAGCTTTTTAGCCTCAACGCTAAGCGCTATGTTTGGCGCAAGCCTAACACCGCACATCATCCTGAGAACACCATCCCTACTGTGAAGCATGGTGGTGGCAGCATCATGCTATGGGGATGCTTCCCTGCGTCAGGGCCTGGAAAGCTTGTGAAGATAGAGGGCAAAATGGATGCAGCAAAGTACAGAGAAATCCTGGAGAAAAACCTCCTGAAGTCTGCAAGAGACCTGGGACTTGGGAGAAGATTCATCTTCCAGCAGGACAATGACCCCAAACATACAGCCAAAGCCACACTGGAGTGGCTTAAAAACAAAAAGGTCAATGTCCTGGAGTGGCCCAGACAAAGCCCGGACCTCAATCCAATTGAGAATCTGTGGAAAGAGTTGAAAATTGCTGTTCACCAAAGGTCCCCATCCAACTTGAAGGAACTTGAGCAATTTTGCAAAGAAGTATGAGCAAAAATTGCAGTGTCCAGATGTGCAAAGCTGGTAGAGACTTACCCAAATAGACTCATGGCTGTAATTGCTGCCAAAGGTGCCTCTACCAAATATTGACTCAAGGGGGTGAATACTTATGCAATCAATTATTTTCTGTTTTGTATTTGTAATTAATTTAGAACAATTTGTAGATTTTATTTTTCACTTTGACATTATGGCCTTTTTTGTGTTGATCAGTGGCAAAAACTCCTAATTAAATCCGTTTTGATTCCATGTTGTAACACAATAAAATGTGGAAAAGTCCAAGGGAGTGAATACTTTTGAGAGCCACTGTAGCTCCATGTAATACAAGCTGAGATTTACATTTTGGTATCATCCAAACATGACTAGGAAAGAAACGAAGGGTTCAGCATATAATGAAAAATCAACAGTTTCAAATCAAATAATTGTATTGCATCAACTGCTGAGGGTGACAAGTTAAGATTAATTGTGTACAATACCACCTTATTACATGAGATATTCTGTTTATTTTAACCAGTGTGCTGGAAAATTAAAGACCTACTGAATGGAGAACCACAGAATTTAAAATGAACACTTTTTCCAATTTCTTTTTCTGTCTTTTCATAATGCCAGGCCCACCATTTTTAGCCTCCGGAAAGAACTTGGTACAAAACTGTAATATTATTATTTTTGTTGTCAGGCACAGCAGGAATCTTTTTAATCAGAGACAGTCTCTCAGCACCTGCAGAGTTACAAATGCAGGAGGTTTTCCTGAGTGTTATTCCGTGTTTCTGTACCTTCTGGGTGTGCAATAACTTGGAAAGCAAAATGTCACAAATTCAGTGGCAAATGACTGTTTGCTGGCTCTTAGACACAGTGTAGACTAATGATTACAGGCGTTGTTAGCCATCATTTACTGTTTTACCACTTCTAACTTTCGTCAATTACTGTCTGTCGTTTCTGTAATAGGTAAGTGCTACTGTTTTTTTTAAATTTAGTAATCTATTTTTTGTTATGTGACTGAGGTAGTTTAATACAGAAGCAGAAAATACTCACAGTTGTGAACAAATCTGAAAAAAATAAAGTCCATAAGTTATATCCTTATGGACTTTTCCCCTGTTCAATGGAAACATTAAATCAAACTTTCCCAAAAACGCAGTCATTATGTGTCCATCTATACAGTGTATATGAAAGTGTGAATTGAGACACAAAACAGAAATCAGTGCTGTATTTCTGGACTGAGTCCCCTTAGCAAGGGCAAATTCTAATTATTTTAGGACAGATTGTACTTGAAGATGGGACAGTGATGTGGCACTGTTGCTGTAAAATGCACTTTCACTCTGTGGGAAGGGTACTGCCACAACCAGCAATCAAATTCACATTTACTGGAGTTAGACTGCAGCTACAGTTTCATTCTAGTGATCTTAAAATGAATGTAGAATGAATTGACATCGACGAAGGCTCTATAAATAAACCACAATACACTGGAAGATAGTTCCACTCAGCCAAACATGGATAGCCCTAAGATAACCTCTGAAACTAATTTCAAGGCTCTTAACGGTACAGTATGTGTCACAGTCCCATGACTAAAATGTATTAGGTACAATATGAAGGCAGGTTGAGGGAGCTGAGCCTATATGGTAGAATTAATTAAATTCTTTCAAATCCTAAAGGGAGAGATGATGATCAAAGGACGCAGTTGGAAATTGAGTGGAGAAAAACACAGAGGGCAGGAAATACTGAGTGTGCATGAAATGGTAACCAAGCCAAGCCATGCTGTTGCTGCCATCCAAAACTTTATCCAAAACTTCAAAACAGTCAATCACAAATACAAGGTAAAACCGGTATGGCCTCCTCGCGTTCATAATTGTTCTTATCATTTTAAAGTCTCAGTGTGACTTAATGGTCTTTAACACACTTAAGGAATACATCTGTGCATGCTTTCAAGAGAAAGATCAAAGCATGGGCTTTAACAATGGTCAAACAGATTTTGCCAGCTGTAAAAAAAAACACAGTTTGTTCAACCTTTGAGAGATATCTCATGCTGCACCATATAAAATATTTTAAGCAGAGTATACAGTATGTTCTTTTTTATAGTTTGCTTGTTGAAAGTATTGTAAAGTATTCAGTGATTCAGACTGTGGTTACACTATGAAATGCATGTATATTTGATTTGATCTTCCAGTGTCAAACAGTAACACTAAGATAATCTTTATTTTGAAGATGAAAGAGGCCCTAAAGATCTGTCTGGAGGGCAGTAAATATTTACAGTATTAGTAGGATCAAACCTCTACAGAAGTTCATTTGAAAGACAGCCTCTCCCCCACTCTAGGTTTTATATTAAACTGGTCTTACGGACATGACTCATTTCAACTGTGCCGTATTGGCACTTGAATGCAGATGATAATGGCATTTTGGTGGACACCTGTGTAACTAAAGCCCCTTTCACACTGGCATGCTCTACCCAGGTCGGAACCTCGATGTCATGTGATTTCACACTGCTTTTAATAAAGCAGGGTTGACCTGGGTGACAGACGCAAGTAAACAATGCGCATGTCAATGCCCCAGAAGCAGCATGTTACAGCCACTTCCATCAAAGCTTCTGTGGATTAAACCGTCGGCCCAAATGTTGATTAGAGCAAATGTTTCTTCATCCCTGCTGCAATCTGGCTCATGGTGTGTCTGAAGCAACAAATATATGGATAAACAGAATAAACCAAAATGTTCCTTGCGGAAGTGAAACCTTCACGCAGGCATGGCTGTTTGTTATTTCGTCAGCCGTCATGCATTTTGTCTCGCTCAACCCGGGTCAAAGTGTGTCAACCCACATCCTGTGGTGGGTTGTTGGGACCCAGGTCAACTCAGGTATGACCAAGGTACGTGGTTTCACACTATGCGGGATTGTGACCCGGCTAGCCAGAACCTGGGTAGAAGTGCCAGTGTGAAAGGGGCTTAATATCCAACCACGAATGGAAGGAAGTGAAGCACAGCTGTATTCACCTGTAGCACCTTGCTGTTTCTACCTCACCCACCATTGGTTTAGGATACCTTAGCCAGCTCTTTGATGAAGCTTTTTAATGCTCTATCCAGTAGTTTTTAATGATCGATCCAACTATTTAACACCCCTCAAATGTCAATGATGGTAGCTCCTGTTTTTTTGTTTTTTTTTAAGTTTTAGGTTTTAACAATATTATTTAAATCTATCAATAAACATTCAAAGTAATTAAAAGAAGACCTTAACATACATGCCTTAGGACACAATAGGATGGATTCTCAAATTTCCCTTTTTAAGTTTACAATTCCTGTTCATTTTAGTTAAATATCACAGTTCAATGGAGATGCATACATAAATGGAATTTAATAGTTTATGAAAACAGATATAAATACATAGCATTGTTTTTTGATCTTACTAAATTAAATAAGTCATGGCTAATCGTTATAGAGGAAAATGGGGCCAAATATATTTTTAATGAGTTTGGTGGTCTCACCTACAAGCCCTCTGTGGATCATTTCACTTTACATTTTGGCTCAACTGACACACTTTTGCAGACCAAGACTGGATGAAGGAACAGCTCATTCATTCTCCATAGAGGATGGCCCTTCAAGTGCAGGCCTGAGACAATGTGGGCATTTTAACTATATTTGCCACTGCTTATATTAATCATACTCTGAAAACATTGACAGGAATTTCATAAGCAAGAAAATCCTTCTCAATTCATTAATAAAACTGGCTTTGCATTCCCAGGTGTTCAGTCTTTGGTTCAGTTCCCTGTGCTTGGCTTACATTTCATGTAGTACTAAACAACTTTGCAGTAATATTTAAATGCCAAAACACTGATACAATTTACACAGCTACTTCAGAGAATGTAGGACTAGCTCTGGCTCTTTTCAGCTTTCACTAAGCACTTGTGAAATACTTGTCTACAGCCGAAAGCATGAAATATCCTGAACCCGAAAGAGGAGACAGATTGAGCTTCTGTTATTTCTTTTACCTCTCAATTTCTATTTTCCTGATCACTGCACTAAAAAAAGTCATATTTTAACCTCCTTCCTTTACTCTGCGGTTGAAGGGATTACATTATAAAGGGATTATACTTCAGGCTCGCATTTGTAATTTATACTCAACATCTAGCACACTACACATACAGATCTGCCTGTACTAACAGTATTTAGTACCTACTCTATGATAAAGGAAAAATATGCACACTAATCTGCTTTAAACTGGGATTACTTTTATAGCAGCCTAAAGCAAATGAATTCTACAGAATCCCTCTTATACATTAAACAATAATATCATTATAGAATAAAGCAGATGGTGCATTCTAACAGTACTGAATGAATCTGAAAGCTAGCTGTTGAGAAAATGATTTTAAAAAACTGCAACTAAGAACGTGTTTTAATTTTTTTTTTTTTTAAATGGATAGTATTGGGTAAAAAAAAGCATAAACTATAATAAGATATAACTGGTCTTTGTTAAAAAAAAAGTTTTTAAGAATATCCTTTCAGTCCTTGCCAATGGCACATCTAGCACATCTCGTCACAACCCAGTTTAATTAAATTCAATCTTAAAGGTTTTTCTCTCTTCAGCAAGACAGGCTCCCTCAATTCTTAATCACAGATGTTTCACTGTTTTCTTTTGTTTTTTTATCTCCTCTGGTGTTTTCTTACATTTTGTTTCGGGAACAATGGTTGTTCTCTAGATCCTGCATTTGTTAAACATCCAATTGAAATATTTCTCGAGATTTCCTGGGGCTTTCCCATTTTCCCGGGCGGCAGAGCATTATAGCCGGGAGCACTTTTTTTTTAAATAAATTTAGTTGTTGCCAATTATTTTTATTATTTTCTCCCAATTTGGAATCGCCAATTACTTTATTATGCGCAGCTCACCACTACCACCCCTGCGCTGACTCGGGAGGGCGAAGACGAACACACGCTGTCCTCCGAAGCGTGTGTCGTCAGCCGACCGCTTTTTTCCACACTGCGGACTCACCATGCAGCCACCCAAGAGCTACAGCGTCGGAGGACAACGCAGCTCTCGGGCAGCTTACAGGAAAGCCCGCAGGCGCCCGGCCAGACTACAGGGGTCGTTGGTGCGCAGTGAGCTGAGGACACCCTGGCCGACCTAACCCTCCCTCCCCCCAGGCGGCGCTCGGCCAATTGATCGTCGCCCCCTGGAAGCTCCCGTCCTTGGTCGGCAAAGGAATAGCCTGGACTCGAACTTGCGTCGTCCAGACTATAGAGAGCATCCTGCACTCCACGTGGAGCGCCTTTACTGGATGCGCCACTCGGGAGCCCTGCCAGGAGCACTTTTAACAGAAAAATAAACTTGCCTTACCTTAAATATATAATACGACAAAGAATTTGAATAATGTGGTGTCTTTCGTTGACTATATCTGGTTGCGCTTTTTTATGTTCTACATTTTCTTTTTCATTTCTGTTTTTTATTCTGGTAAATTACCGTGCTTATTTAGGCACTCTGTGATTTGACTGGGGAAAGATAACGTAGGTTTATTGGAGTTCACAAAAAAAAACATAACCTTTTCACTTCCTTTTTAGCTTAATGATTTAGCTTATTGCTTCATTTAAATTGTTTTTTTATGTTAAATTTTCAGGGCATTTTGTTAATGCAAGTCCATTTTTGTTTTTCGCTGTTCTACATTTTTTGAATGCAATTGATCATTTTAACCATTTTTTTTACACAACAGTACTCACACACTTTTGGTCACCATCATAACTGTTGCATGAAACCGGAGTGTAATAACCCAGCACTTAGGCATGTGTATGTCAGCTGACAAGTGTCCATCTGATTTCCCATCATGCCTTTCTTCTTAAAGGCATACAGCCTCTACACATGAACCCTCAATATCTTTCACAAGCACCTGGGTACATATTGTTTACGATATCACAACAAAAGAAATACGTTTTTTTTTTGGTGCATATGTATAGCTATTATGTACTATATATAACCTTACAGTACAATAATACGACAAAAAATGGACTGAATGCTTGATAATACCCGAAAATAATCTTAATATTTTTTTTAATAAAGTTGCCAGCTTATTTTGAAAACCCTGTATTCATTGTCACTATTTTTGCTTTGAAAATAATCCCTTATTTTTTTAGCAGTCATTTTAACGTTTAAATCTCTCAAAGTGCTTAACACAGAAAACCCGCCCCTTAAACTCTCTGATTGGTTAAATGTTGAGTGAAGACGTAACACAGCTGTTATGTGGTCCCACCCAAAAACGCACAAGTGATCCAGTCTGCTAGAAGCGCAATCAATCCTTATTGTTGAAGGCACAGTAGCATCTGCAAGATGGGCGGATCGGGTTTTTTCAGCCGGGTGGCAACAGACACTTTGCCGGGCAGCCCGCCCAGCTGAAAATGCCTGGGGAGAACCCTGTATGCATATATATATATATATATATATATATATATATATATATATAATTATTTATTTCTTAGCAGACACCCTTATCCAGGGCAACTTACAATTGTTACAAGATAACACATTATTTTTTACAAATTATTTTTACATACAATTACCCATTTATACAGTTGTGTTTTTACTGGAGCAATCTAGGTGTCATCAGCAGTGTCCCCCACCTGGGATTGACCCCACAACCCTCCGGTCAAGAGTCCAGAGCCCTAACCACTACTCCACACTGCTGCCCTATATATATATATATATTCTTTTATATATACAGTACTGTGCAAAAGTTTTAGGCAGGTGTGAAAAAATGCTGTAAAGTAAGAATGCTTTCAAAAATAGACATGTTAATAGTTTATATTTATCAATTAACAAAATGCAAAGTGAGTGAACAGAAGAAAAATCTACATCAAATCCATATTTGGTGTGACCACCCTTTGCATTCAAAACAGCATCAAGCATCAATTCTTCTAGGTACACTTGCACACAGTTTTTGAAGAAACTCGGCAGGTAGGTTGGCCCAAACATCTAGGAGAAATAACCACAGTTCTTTTGTGGATTTAGGCAGCCTCAGTTGCTTCTCTCTCTTCATGTAATCCCAGACAGACTCGATGATGTTGAGATCAGGGCTCTGTGGGGGCCATACCATCACTTCCAGGACTCCTTGTTCTTCTTTACGCTGAAGATAGTTCTTAATGACTTTCGCTGTATGTTTGGGGTCGTTGTCATGCTGCAGAATAAATTTGGGGCCAATCAGATGCCTCCCTGATGGTATTGCATGATGGATAAGTATCTGCCTGTACTTCTCAGCATTGAGGAGACCATTAATTCTGACCAAATCCCCAACTCCATTTGCAGAAATGCAGCCCCAAACTTGCAAGGAACCTCCACCATGCTTCACTGTTGCCTGCAGACACTCATTCGTGTACCGCTCTCAGCCCTTCGGCTGAACAAACTGCCTTCTGCTACAGCCAAATATTTCAAATTTTGACTCATCAGTCCAAAGCACCTGCTGCCATTTTTCTGCACCCCAGTTCCTGTGTTTTCGTGCATAGTTGAGTCGCTGGCCTTGTTTCCACGCCGGAGGTATGGCTTTTTGGCGCAAGTCTTCCATGAAGGCCACTTCTGACCAGACTTCTCCGGACAGTAGATGGGTGTACCAGGGTCCCACTGTTTTCTGCCAGTTCTGAGCTGATGGCACTGCTGGACATCTTCCGATTGTGAAGGAAGTAAGCATGATGTGTCTTTCATCTGCTGCAGTAAGTTTCCTTGGCCGACCACTGCGTCTCACGGTCCTCAACGTTGCCCGTTTCTTTGTGCTTCTTCAAAAGAGCTTGGACAGCACATCTGGAAACCCCTGTCTGCCTTGAAATTTCTGCCTGGGAGAGACCTTGCTGATGCAGTATAACTACCTTGTGTCTTGTTGCTGTGCTCAGTTTTGCCATGGTGTATGACTTTTGACAGTAAACTGTCTTCAGCAACCTCACCTTGTTAGCTGAGTTTGGCTGTTCCTCACCCAGTTTTATTCCTCCTACACAGCTGTTTCTGTTTCAGTTAATGATTGTGTTTCAACCTACATATTGAATTGATGATCATTAGCACCTGTTTGGTATAATTGTTTAATCATACACCTGACTATATGCCTACAAAATCCCTGACTTTGTGCAAGTGTACCTAGAAGAATTGATGCTGTTTTGAAGGCAAAGGGTTGTCACACCAAATATGGATTTGATTTAGATTTTTCTTCTGTTCACTCACTTTGCATTTAGTTAATTGATAAATATAATCTATTAACATGTCTATTTTTGAAAGCATTCTTACTTTACAGCATTTTTTCACACCTGCCTAAAACTTTTGCACAGTACTGTATATATTTTTTATATATTCATTTATACCTTTGTTTTTTATGCATATCTTTTTGGTACAGTTTTTTTTTGTTTTGCTTTTATAAATGATAGTATACAAATTAATTTGAACATGATCACTTCTGGATATATTTAAAGCAATGCTTGTTTTCCCTGCAGTAATACAACTTGTATTAAAGATTAAGAAAGAGTAAATGTGGTTGCGTCCGAGCACTTGCACCAATTAATTGAGTAATAATGTACAGATAGATGTACTCTACCAGCAAATTGAGGAATTGAGGCTGGTAGACTGAGTGACAAACTTTGCAGCAAACAGCTGAACAAAGGCTCTGTCTCTTTCTCTCACTTGTCTACTTTTAGCAGGAACTAATGGGAAGGTGAAAGTGTGTATTACTGCTAATTAAGCTGCTAAGATTAACATGTCTGCATTTCTAGGTATTAATAAATTCGCACAAAGTAACAACCTTTCACATCGTGAGAGGCAGGTGGGTGGGGCTGTGTAAGACACTCACTGTGAACAAGTGTATCAGCTCTAAAACGTTATTCTGTATAGCTGTCTTCAAGTAAGTACCGTAAATGAACGTCACATTAATCGGATTGGCTTATAAATCCAAGACTCACTTCCAAATGATGTGGTGTGACATGATTCCATATTCATACAATTATAACAATATTTTATTTTCAAAATTCTATGGATTATCCTCTTATAAAGTCACATTGTAACCGCTGGGTCATGGAGACATTTTGTTATATAAATACCACAGACTTCCATGTTATACTACAGCTGGCATACTTCAGCCTTAAAAAAAACCTAGAGGGATTAGAGTTGGTTAAAGCTAGCCAATACTTCAAACTCAGCATAGAAGCCAGAGGACAGAGTAATTAAGTAATTTCAATTTGGAAATTAAATGGACTTAGTACATTTTTATGTTTAAGTACTGTATGTTAAGTTTGCTGTACAGAAGTAAATGTTAATACATTTAAATAAATAGCAATGCATTGTAACTTTTTATTAAGAAAAAAGCATGTTTATATTTGTGTGGTGTTTTTTGTATTATTGGTAGACAGAAATACTTTTCTTGCCAATTGTTATTGAACTCCTGATAATGTCAGTGATATTTGGCAGGTTTCACTGTATACAAAACATGATAAATAGAAGCAATCTTTGTGCTCTGTGTGTGTAGACTGCAGGTGAAACTAGCTGCAGGCCCAGTTTGATATTGGAAAGAGATGATGGTGTTTTTTTTTTTTCTGGTGCAGGGGGAAACAAGGCATAAGCCAGTGTTAATGAGTATTTGAAATTGTATTAATTAGGACTTAGCTTCTTTGTAAGTATTAAAGCTGTATTTTCATACCTTTCATACATTCAAGACTAGTGTTAAATTACACGTAGTTCAGACAGATATGTTTTTAAATAAACTAACTAGTGACACCTGAGGCTGGGCATACTGCAGAGATGTTTCATCCCACAACACCCCAGGTCTAATATCAAATTCAAAACTTTACATTATTTTCTGTCTTCAAGACCTGTATGAGAAAAAACAAATGATAAAACATAAACAAAGCGCTTATAGAAAGAAAGCGTTGCTTTTGGATTGAATGTACTCTGGTGGTATCGTATACAAGGGCTGCATTTGGAAACCAGAGACTTTTTTCAATTATAGTTTAAATGACCTTGAAAAATATCCCTGCTCAAAATGGCAGACTGCTAGTCCAGTCTGAAAGATAACTCCACTCAACACAGCAGACAATTTAGCTGGGCTGGGCATATCCCTATATCATTGAATATTCAATTAGTTATAGTAGGGTTGTCTTTTTTAAATGTTACTTAGGGCTCAAATAGTTAACTACCATAAAAATTGTGTGTGTTTATAAAAAGAATAAAAAAGAACAGGCAATAAATCATGACCTCTATTTATTGGCTGACAAAAATGAATTTGATGAAGGATGTCAAGAAATAAAGGTTAAATATATTTGTGTATGCTATATTTGTGTATGTGTCTTTATTAAAAAAAAACCCTGACATCTCTCTCTCTCTCTCTCTCTCTCTCTCTCTCTCTCTCATATATATATATATATATATATATATATATATATATATATATATATATATATATATATATATATATATTTGTTTTTAACTCACATCTGAACCGAACAATTTTATAAAGATAGTGTGCATTACATGACAGAATTGTTTACCTGGCATGGCGAATCCAAGAGTTTTATGACAATATAATTTAAACACCTGTACAAAAAACCTCCATGAAATACTGCAAGAAGCCCGTCATTATTGAGACCACTTTAAAGTGTTTTGCTTGGAGGTCTATGGCATACAGTACACTATATAGTGTATGTTTTCTGTTGCTCTTCAAATGCAAATATTTTTACTTGACATGTCTAGTTTCGCCGCTATGGTGTCCCAGGTGTCTTGCTTCTTTAGCGAATCCTTATAATCTGGACTGGGCGTATCATACCGTTGAGGGCATTTTTGCACCCTGAAAACCTTATCTGTACAGAGTGCAGATAACGTCACGCAACAACACTTCAGTTGATTGGTCTAGATGGAGATTTGCCGTGCGGTATTATCAAAACATCGCTCTGGTTTCTATCCTGCGCGGTTTTCCGTCATGCCGCTTTTCCGTTCCGCACTCAGTGTAATTGCACCCCTTCAAAACAATAGATTCTATTTTTTTTGCCACACGATTTACTGCTTTCTGCTACCGTGCCCAGTGTAATCAGACTATAGTAATTAAATTCTGAGATTGAAATATTTCCTATTAAATTACTTAATTTTCCTATCTGGGAATAGCTCCAAGGTCAGCACTCTCTTTGTTAGCAAATATGTAGGCTCAGCAAGCTTCCTTCTAAAGAAACACCTTTGTCTTCTTCATCACATCTTAAAGCCACGGCATGCTTACTGTACGCTGCCACCTGCAAAAGACAAAATCGCAATACTCTCCGAAAAAGCTAGATATTCAGTTTCTCACTTAGGTAGTCCCATATGCGCTAGAAAAAACATAAAGTGACATGCCGGTTATGTATTATTTACAAACATAATGTCACTTGGATGAGTCTAGTGTATGCTCACTGAACACTAATTAGAGAAGGCTGGAAGGATAAAATATGCTCCAGCTGAGATGACTGTGGATTTCTTTCCCCGATGTGAATATTAGAGTGCAGCAGTGGATATTATTGGTACTTCATAAACAGGACTTGCATAATGTACCTGGCAGGTCCCCACTTCAAACACCAACTTTAATAGCCAGGGTCCTAAAGTTCCATCCTTAAATGTATTCTCTTATGTTTTTTTTTTACAGGTCAAATGGGAAAATAAAGTTTCTAAAGAACAACACGCACTCTAGCATGCACCTGCCGATTCTTCCTGAGCAACATATGAAGAATCCGACCCTTCCTCACCAACTACGCCACGCAACTCCTCGTCCAGGCCCTGGTACTCTCCCGCCTAGACTACTGCAAATCCCTCCTGGCCAGCCTCCCGGCGTCTGCCACCCATCCGCTCCAGCTCATCTAGAACGCTGCTCGCCTGGTGTTCTCTCTGCCTCGCTTCTCCCATGCTACTCCACTACTCCGCTCACTCCACTGGCTCCCCGATCACTGCTCGCATCCAGTTCAAGACTTTTGTACTCGCCTTGACCAGACTGCACCCAGCTACCTCCAGACCCTCAACTCTCCCTACACCCCCACACAACCTCTCCAGTCCGCCTGCACTAGAAGACTGGCTGTACCTCCTCTACGCTCCCCTGCCTCCAGAGCCCGCTCCTTCTCCACCCTCGCCACGCAGTAGTGGAACGACCTTCCTGCGGATGTCAGGACTGCCCAGTCCCTGACCACCTTCCAGCGCCTCTTCAAGACACACCTGTTCAGACAACACCTGTAAAACTCAACTCTTCCCTTCTGGACAATAGAACACTCTGCCTTTAATGCACTTTAACTTGCACTTATCTGCTCCCTATTTTACTGTATTTAATCCTGCACTTAACCCAATCTGTAGTATTTTGTATTTCACTTGCACTCGTATCAACTATCAACACTGTTATCTGCTCTTGAACTGCCCCGATATCAAATCATACTGTGTTTTGTATTTGCTGTTATTAGGACTGAAGTCATTGTATTTTGTATCTTGCTCTTAATTGTAATGTAATTCTTGATATGTATTTTATTTTGTATACAACTGTAAGTCACCCTGGGTAAGGGCGTCTGCCAAGAAATAAATAATAATAGCAATAATAACAAGCACAGATTCTAAGTCCTCTAATGTCAAACAGGGACAACAAACAGGTTTATGGTTGTGGTATAATCATAGCCAGAAGCTGACAGTTTAAATAAGCATTCACTCTTGATTACAATCATCCTCTTCAAGCCATCAGTCCCAATCCTCTATCCATCAAAATGACATGGCTGAAAACATTAGGAATGGGAGGCACACTGTCAGCTGCACACAAACAACGTTTCTATTTTTAGTCATCATTTGTGACCACTATATTGTCAGTGTGTGTGTGCATGTGTGTGTAGTGGTAGTGGTGGTGGGGGAAGTGGGGGGACGACTCATGCTGCTAAACCAGAGGCAGGTGCAGGGATAAAGGGGGTACTCATTTGGTTCAGTCCTCTATGTAGGCCATGGTGATGGGGTAAATTACATTTAGTTACCCACACCAGAATTGCATCCTATGCATCGATCTGCAGTTACAGTAAACATGTATTCATATGCAAATAAAATGGACTTTAAGCAAATCACTGTGCAGCAATTGTGAAGTCATCGAGGAGCACATTCATTGGAGAATTAAATACTCAAAGGGGTATAGTGTGTTAAAACTGAACTATTGAATTCACTATCAGATGGGGTCTTAAACTATTAATATAAGGGGATAATTTTTTTTAAAAAATCCCCAACTAAAAAGGCAACAGAACACAAAGCACATATCCAGTGCCGAAAATGCATAATAAATGTCAATTTAAGATAGGAAACATTTCTAAACCCTTTTCTCAACACAGCTATTCTCAAACACCACTAAAAGCGCCACCTGCTAACAAAGGCAGCCAGATAGCATTTGGGAGGTAACAGACTGTCACCCTTGATCCACAGCTTGTCCACAGGTCATCCATTGAAGAATACAGGATTTTGTTTTCTTTCAACCACAAGGGGGCAACCACACTGACATTCAGATGTTTGTGCTTATCTGGACATGTTAACTGCAACCACACGAACTGAGAGGCTAAACAGGCCCATTAAGAATACCTTGAAAACATTTGCCATTGTTGCCAAGTAAATGCTTTTTAAAACTGTGTTTATATGTTTTGCTAATCATTTCTAGAATTTACAAATTTGTAAGGCCTTTTGAGGTGAAAGATACAGACCCAATCAAAGAAATATAATTTTTTATATTTTGCAGACAGTTTAATGCCATTTTCACAGCTTTTTTCTGTTTATTACAGGGATACATTTAATCAGCTTCAATATATATATTTTTGTGGATGAGGGAAAAAAGTTACAAGAAATAGATGTCTACAATTATTATTTTCAGCAATTTTTTTGCAAAACTCCAAAAATGTTAATTCAAAAGTATTCATACCCTGACAAGGAAAATGAAATTAATACCTAGTTGAAGCACCTTTAGCAATAATAACCTCTTTTAAACAGTTAGGATATTTGTCAATGAGCCTTTGGCATGATTCTTTAGTGATTTCTGACCATTCTTCAATGCAAAATGGTTCCAGTTCATTCAAATTCCGAGGACTTCTCTTGTGCACAGCCTTCTTCAACTCATACCAAAGATTCTCAATCGGATTTACATCAGGACTTTGACTAGGCCATTCCAGAACCTTGATGTTATTCTTCTTTAACCATTCTAAAGTCCAATTGCGCTTTAAACCAAGTTTTGTAGCAGAGGGTTTCAGATGATTGGTCAGTATCTTTTGGTGTGCTATGGAATCCATTTTACCATGTATTGGAGCTACATTTCCTGTGCCATTAGATGAAAAACAGCCCCATAGAAGGATATTAGTACCTCCATGCTTGACAGTATGTGTGGTGTTCTTTTCTTTTTACGCCTCACCAGACTTTCCCCAAATGTAATGACTATCAGCGTGACCAAATAGCTCGATTTTTGTTCACTTCACAAAACCTTTGACCAGAACTCAGATCCATCATTCAAATGCCATTTTGCAAACTTTAAGCGATTGTCTTATGCTTAGACAAAGAGCAGCTGCTGTGCAACACTGGCAGTAGCAATGTTACATTTCCCCACACTGCCCCAGTAGAATGTGCCTCAACTCTGTCCTGGGAGGGCTGTCGTCTCAGGGGATGAGACAGTAGTCTCCATGACCACCACAATTTTGAGACTGCCAGCAAATGTTCCCATTAGTCTCAGTGATAGTATGAACACATTTCTACTGGGAAATGGGCTGTAACCTTCTGCCCAATTTTAAAGCTGACTTGTGTTTTGCCTAATCCACAAATATAACTTCCACTTACAGTAACTGAAATATGACATCCCATCATATAGGTGTACTGTGCCACAATGTATTTATGGTTATTTTTAGTTGCCACATGTTATGTGTAAATCAATGAATTTATTTCTCAAGTCCATGAAATTGCAATGAATTGAGTGCATCACAACAGGCTGATTAAACACTTAAAACTATTTAAAGTCTGTTTTATTAAGTGAGTCATTTCCAGAGAAGCCATTGTAAAAGGAGATTTATGACCGCATGGAATATGATCAAGGAGTCTTGAGACAGATTCCGTTTCTGTTATTTCTCAGGCCAACTTCCATATGACAGTCTGTGTCATATAGACACTGACGTCACTTTAGGGTTAACAATGTACAGTGCCGTGAAAAAGTATTTGCCCCATCTGATTTTCTGCATTTTTGCACATTTTTCACATTGTATTTGGTCAGATTTTTTTGTGGGTTGTAGTAGTATATAGAGGGAGTCAGAGAGAAAAAAAAATGAAAGTTTGATACTTCTTTCATTTGTTTGGTGTGCAAGATAATCAAACATGCAATCTTCAGGTGTGAAAAAGTTATTGCCCCCTAGTTAACTCAACCCAATTAAAGGGATAATTAGGGTCAGCTGTTTGAGTACTTTGGTTACCAACCAGGCCTGATTTGGGCCAGCCCTGCCCAACATAAATCTGACTAACTTTGGCCCTTACCATCAGAGTGAAGTTATCAGCACACAGGTTCTAGAGGCACATCATGTCACGAACAAAAGAAATTCCTGAAGACCTCCAGAAAAAAAAGTTTTTAATGCCTATCAGTCTGGAAAGGGTTACAAAGCCATTTCTAAGGCTCTGGGGCTCCACCAAACCACAGTCAGAGCCATATTGTACAAATGGAGAAATTTGGGACAGTAGTGAATCTTCCCAGGAGTGGCCGTCCTGCCAAAATCTCTCCAAGAGCAAAGCGTAAAATCGTCCAGGAAGTCACAAAGAACACTAGAACAACATCCAGGGATCTGCAGGCCTCTCTCACCTCGGCTAAGGTCAGTGTTCATGACTCCACCATCAGAAAGACACTGGGCAAAAATGGGATTCATGGCAGAGTAGCAAGGCGGAAACCATTGCTCACTAAGAAGAACAACTCGTCTCAACTTTGCCAAAAAGCACCTGGATGATCCTCAAGAGTTCTGGAACAATCTTCTGTGGACAGATGAGTCAAAAGTGGAACTTTCTGGCCGACATGGGCTCTGTTAGGTCTGGCGAAAACCAAACACTGCATTCCACAGTAAGAACCTCATACCAACGGTCAAGCATGGTGGTGGTAATGTCATGGTTTGGGGATGCTTTGCTGCATCAGGACCTAGATGCCTTGCCATCATTGAAGGAACCATGAATTCTGCTCTGTATCAGAGAATTCTACAGGAGAATGTCAGGCCATCCATCCGTGAGCTGAAGCTGAAGCGCAGCTGGTTCATGCAGCAAGACAATGATCCGAAACACACAAGGAAGTCTACATCAGAATGGTTTAAGAACAAGAAATTTAAAGTTTTGGAATGGCCTAGTCAAAGTCCAGACCTCAACCCCATTGAGATGTTGTGGCAGGACCTGAAACGAGCAGTTCATGCTCGAAAACCCACAAATGTCACTGAGTTGAAGCAGTTCTGCATGGAGGAGTGGGCCAAAATTCCTCCATGGCGCTGGGAGAGACTAATCAATAACTACAGGAAGCGCTTGGTTGCAGTTATTGCTGCTAAAGGTGACGTAACCAGTTACTGAGTCTAAGGGGACGATTACTTTTTCACACTCGGGCATTGGGTGTTGCATAACTTTCTTTAATAAATAAATGAAATATGTATCAACATTTTGTGTTATTTGTTCACACAGGGTCCCTTTTATCTAATATTAGGTTTTGGTTGAAGATCTGATAACATTCAGTGTCAAAAATATGCAAAAATGCAGAAAATCAGACAGGGGGCAAATTTTTCACAGCACTGTACCATTGTAGATGCTTATACTGCACTTTATATGAGAGGATTTCTTTTTAAGCTTAAACCATTTAATTTATAATGTGTTATAAATTAATTTATAATGTGTTATAAATTAATTTATAATGTGTTATAAATTAATTTATAATGTGTTATAAATTAATTTATAATGTGTTATAAATTAATTTATAATGTGTTATATGAAACGCTGACCTTTTTGTTATTTTACCAAGGACTTGTTTGTAAAGGAAGTATCAAGCTTCAATAGCAGAATCATTAGTGATATAAATGCAATACATTGTTCGCAAACTATCCAGAATTATTCATTTAAAACATTGAATAAGTAAACCCCAAGGCAACCGTAAATTAAATACGCTTATTCTGCAGAAACTTTTAATTAAAGTCTAGGGCAATCTCTTTCTGACACGTCAACGGGCTTCAGCAATACCTGCCGAGTAATGTAAAACGATGTGAGTGGCAGCTGCCAAAATTAAGATAACGGATGAAAATGTCAGGAAAACAAAATCATTTCCCTTTTCTGATATAAATGCCTGCATTTGCTCTTTTTTCATTAGTTCGATATTACCACCAAACTAGCAACGTATTGTTTCTTAAGTGTCACCGTAGTTGGTATGCACATAACAACCAGCTAGGGGGGTGGTTTTAGGTGTTTGAACCCCCCACCCCAAAATGAATTATTAAACTACATGGGACAATAAAAAAAAATATTAGCAATGTACAACAATCTTGTTCCATCGCCATTTTTTTATTATGTCTCAATCCTAAATTTCTAGGTGATGCTAAACTTTTGGCCATAGCTGTAGCTCAATACGATGTGTGACACTTAACTGGTTTTATGTTGAGTATATTTATAAATAAAAAATGAACAAAAACACTTAACAAGTCACTCAGGACTGCTTAGTTGTATAACAGCGTGTTGCTTGGGAATAATGATATACTATATTACTGTAGGTACCGTATTAGATTGGCACAGTTTGGAATTATAGGGACCCTGGGCTGGAAGCTATTTCTACAGTGTGCAATATTTATTAATGAGGTCAGGAGTCTATTAGGCACAGCAGTGGTTGAAATATTTCCTAAATGGCCATGTATCCAATGTTTTTGAGCAGTGTGTAAGCACTGGAGTATCTCGTATTACCCCAAATTGGCGATAAAGCAACAGGTGCCTCTTTTGCAGCACTCAAACTACATAACAAGTGCCCAAGATCAACCAAATGTTCATACTTGAATATATCCATTCAACCTGACATGACAGTGCTGTGAAAACACAGATACCAAACGTTTTGTATTGTGTGTTGCAGTGAAACCATGGAAAACATTATTTGGAAGAACAAGGCGCACAGCGATGTACATACAGGCAAAGCCAGGTGTGCTCCCGCATGATATAATGCCTTTTTAGAATTACAAATTCTGGATTTGATAACTAACTTACACACTTACATCATTAACTGATGTTTTTAAAAAGAATATTCTAGGATTTTAAAAAGGTAAATAATGTTGATTTCGTGAACAAATTAACTTATGAATTAAGCTTTCAAGTTTAGACTCTTCTGTTATGTTTTTATTTTTGGATAACATCTATGGAGTTGAAAGCTTAAAGGGGGTGCCAAACCCATATTGCACTGCCTAGTACGTGATGTTTCTGCCAAGTAAATGGTGTTTATATTTATTGACACAATCTTTAAAGGAACAGTGTATGCTAAATATTGAGACATGTAGTGTAATGCAATGGTGACTAGCAGTGTCTGTCAAAAAAGGAAAATCGATACTGGTGTCAAGTCCACTTTTGGTAGCTATCAAATTTTCCTACTTTGCTTATTGCGAATGGCCAGACTATTTTTGCCCTGCACTGCGCATGCCCATCAAAAACTGCTACCTATTTTTTTTTTTTTTGGAGGAGAAAGTACTGTTTAGTAAAGTTACATTTGATTCCACATGTCATAATTAGGTTTATATTAAATACATACAGCTATTGTAAACTGTACTATTGAGGTAGATACATTTTTAAAATAAAAACGCAAAAGATAAAAAGGCAACTATAAGCTGACTAGATTTTTTGTTTTACATTGAAGCTAACGTTTTCTTGGCACTATAAGTAGCCCTTATTATTATTATTATTATTATTATTATTATTATTATTATTATTGGTAGCGTGCATGTACGGTTGCTATTGTGTTATGTGTGTGTTTACCCTTGGTCTGTACTATGATATGGACCGATACATCGTCTGAATATATATTTACGTTTTCTCTGGTAGCATTTAAAAAAGTATCAGATACAATGGAAGACACATTTACATCCATTTGCAATTACATTTCGTTTAAAAAGTGAATATCCTCAAATTACATTTTGGTACAGGTATTAGATTTTGAGCAGGTGGCAGATTTTGACAAGGCAAGGCAGCAAACTTTGACACTTATACGTGTCATATTTTGCTACAGGTAGCAAATTTTAATGAAGTATCAAAAGTTGAAGTTACCCGTACTGTATGAATTTGCAATATTTCAATGCAATATCTAGAAACTTGACACTGGGCAAATGTAAAAATACAGATGTTACTTACACTGCTGTTCTCCCCGGTCCAGTGCACCATTGCCTGATTATGTGTCGCGTCTCCTCTCAACACGAACGAGCTGCTCAGCAGGGCGACTTTATCTTGGGATAGTGCTCTCCTGAAGCGTGCGGCTCTCGTACGAGCAAGATCTCCATCGACAGCAATGCTTCTTCCAAGCACACCGCCGCCGCTGTCAAGAAACCGATCCCCGCCACTTCGTTTTAAAAAACCGCTGTCACTCTTCACGGGTCCTAGCAGTGACATACACACGGAAGCCAACACGAAGCCAAAGTAAACGTTAATGGAGAGGGTCCCTTTTAGAAAAAGAGATGCCCCACTTCTTTGCGCCATGATAGCGCTTTATCTGACACAGACAGAGACTGTGATGTGAATGGGAGATAGATAGCTCTACTGTAAGAAGAGAAGCAGGGAGGAGGGATTGTAACCAGAGAGAGGGTTTACATTGGAAACAAAGTGGTCGTTTTCATGAGCTGGATAACGCTGGACTGAAATTACAGACACATGCTGCCACCTGGCGGGAAATCTGTGCAATTGAAGATTTGTACAGTATTATCAAGTAGTCTACAGTCCAACAGTGATCATTTCAAAAGTAATATTTCATAAAGTATTTTAAAATAAGGTCACGTAATTTCTACCAAATACCGACACAAATACTTTCCTTGAATGGGAGTTAAGTGGCCGAGTTATTTTTGATTCCTCAATAATTATAGCTTAAAATACAAATAGACAATACCTGACAGTCTGTATAAGATGCATTAAAATGTATTCTGCATTTTTTTTTTTTTTTTTTTTTTTGCACAACAACATTTAAGACTAGGGTGTTGATCAAGACACACGTTTAAATAGTTTTTGCAACGTGAAGCTCATAATATACTGTATTATGGTAATTGATTGCTAGTTCCATTTTCAGACTTCTAATAACCCAATTATTAGCAATTAGGCAGTCTTAATAATTATGTTATGCTCTCTAATGTTTTGTTTGTATCCAAGAGGAGCTGATTGACAGAGTTATTTTGTCTACAAGTCATAGCCTTAGTACTTTCGGTGCCTTGGTTGTCAGTAAGATTTTAGCTAGATCTTGATTTTTAAATATAAATAGACTTCTCAAAATTGTTTAGCCTAAATCTGTCAATAAATGACTAGCGAGAGTGTGTCATTTCATGCATTATGATTCATACCATTAATTAAGAGTGGAAATAATATTATTTTGAGATGTTTAGCTTGGTATCTGGTGTGTAAGTTATCCATGATTGTTACACTGAAGTCATTAATTGTGTTGCCACCAGCACAGGTCACAATTGTTTCCCCATAATTCCATGGTATAACTTGTACTATAGCGAATACTTTTCTGCCCATGACTGTGCTGACTTAGAGTAGCAAGTCGGATTCTGGCTCAGCATCATTGGTTCATTATGAATTATTAAACCACAAGACCTGCCTGTGACGGTTTAACCTTGCATACAAATCCATGGAAATAAGAATTTAAAACAAACTCTGAATGTATTGTAAAAACCTTGACTTTGCAACCTCACTGTGAATGTAAACAGCAGCCAATTTAAAACAAATTACCATCTTTGCTGTGTTGTGGCCTTGGGATTACACCCAACAGAAATGAGAGCTGGTGCTCATTTTATTTTTATTTTTTTATTTTTTCCCTGCGGCCTATATGCCTTTTGTTACATTAAGAAACACATTAGTACAATAGGAAGGAATCCTCTGGTTGATCAAAATAGTCTCAAAAGCCCTGCATAAATGTTTTTTTTTGTTTTTAATTCCAGACCTGTCTAGAGTTCTGATATATCAGGTTTTTGTTTGTGTGGTTTTGTAACATGGACTTATATACAGGAAACTTGGTTGAGACCACAAAAGGAGGCTGTGTGGTCCAGTGGTTAAAGAAAAGGGCTTGTAACCAGGAGGTCCCCGGTTCAAATCCCACCTCAACCACTGACTCACTGTGTGACCCTGAGCAAGTCACTTAACCGCCTTGTGCTCCGTCTTTCGGGTGAGACGTAATTGTAAGTGACTCTGCAGCTGATGCATAGTTCACACACCCTAGTCTCTGTAAGTTGCCTTGGATAAAGGCGTCTGCTAAATAAACAAATAATAAAAAACTAAATCTGAACCCAGATGAAAGGCACAGGAAGTTTTTGGCTCCTCCTAGTACTCCACATTGTGAATACGGTACCAGTGCCACCCAAAGACATTGTTTGGGCACGGGACTCAAGAAGCCCTCCTAACTTGTACAGATAAACATGTCAGAAATATGCAAATTCCCTGCCACGGTTGCAAATATAACATTAGAGCAGTCAGTATCATGAAAAAATCCACAGCATACAAATGCAAAAACATTTTAGTGTCCTACAGAGGGACAGACAGACGCCTCCCAATAAATTATGCTAAAGAACGTCTAATACACATTTGCCGGCTTCTCCACTACCGGGAATCTTCATCTATGCAGGATATAACTGCAAGTTACAGTGGAAACGTTTTAAAACCTTCAGGAAAAGCATCTTCTTCTGTGACCTCATGAAGCTGCGGCTGCAGTGTCACTGGATGGCATCATTTTACTTTGTAACGTGCTTCAAATCACCAACAAAAAAAAAGAAAAAAAAGAAATAGAATTCCCCACTGCATAACTGGGTCATATAAGTATAAACAGATATTTAACACATGTGGATATTTAACCTAAATAAACATGCCATTTTTCAACAGGGAGTTTATTATGTAAAGAATAAATTCACAATGCATTACTTCATCAGTGGGAATCCAGGTTCCCTGATGACATCACTGCTAGGTGGTAACTATAGCAGCCTGTGGGCAGTACCTATTAATATTTTGTGGTGAACAGTTTCACTTTTGGGTTTGTGTCTGGAGAAAGTATAACACAATAGAAGATGATTGCACAAGTTATAATTCAACATTACTTATCAGTGTACCGCAGATCACGTATTTAAATGACACTTTCAACCATAAACCTGTAGCTTGATTGCCGGCTGACGGCACACATTTCGGAGGATGCGTGTGTCCGTCTTCGTCTCTCGAGTCAGCGCAGGGATGGCAGCAGTGAGCCAGGTTGAAATAAAAAAAAGAAATTGGGGAGAAAACAAGCAAAAAGAATTGGCGATTCCAAATTTAAAAAAATAAAAATAAGTAACAGGATTAAATGTTAGGTATATTTATTTAACAAACATTAGAAACACACAAAAATGTTAACAGCTGTCTTAGCCTCCATTTACTAAGGCCAAAGAACAAATCATTTTACAAAATCGTTCACAGTAAGACCACTTGATCATATCTTTATCCACTTATACATCCTATGTGAATTAAAACACAGAACTGTAAGGCCATGACGCTATTGGTTGGGAAATGGAAAGACTGAAGTGTTGAGTGAATTGTCTCCCATGAATACACACAAGTGGCTTCTCATCCTACTGAGGCTCTACTCATGACTAATGAACTTGCACGAGTAGCATGTAAATAAAGCCTAATTACAGTCTTGTTCAAATCCAATAATCCAACAATCGAATGCATGTGTACATACTATGGATATCCATGGCCTTACAACCAATAAGAATTGCATCTGCTATGGTAATACTGCTTATAAACAGAGGTACTGTATCATACACAGGGCTGGACTAAAGAGTGGAGTGGGGATTATTCTCCAGGACTCTGGATCTTTAGTCTCCCACACACAACTCTGTATTATCAAGGTTTGCTCCTAATAGTACCATTATTATCCTAAAATGTGTTGTACATAGTGATAAATACCAGAAGTTTGTAAAGTTTTGTTTGTATAGGTTATCTACAGAGGTGCCAAACCTTGTAAAAATGGGAAACACAAGAATGTAATGTCCCGTTTCAGAGACAAAGTGAGTCTGTTTTATTGACACTTCCATCCTTGCATTTGTACCTGTACCCGCTACAGTACACATGTCAGTGAGAAGATAGATTTATATTTTACTGTGTTTTTCATTTCTAATGTATTTGTTTTTCTGAACCATAGATTTGTACTATATCTGTATCTTGTAAGAATTTGCAGTACAATACTAGCAACTCTATCCCACATTCAGAATGAATAGTTTAGGGCCATTTCCTAAAAAAATCCTAAAAGTTGTTTTCAATGACCAGTTCATATGAACATTGGTTTAGCAATCAGTGCGAATTTGAAGAAAGCATTCCATTTTACTATTATTCCTTTTTTAATTTAGAGTGTACGGGATGAAGTGAAACAGTCCCTGTCGATCTTCCCTTCCTTAGTCGTGGCAGTGCAAGGCCAATGCTACGCTCCCTGCGGGACATCCAGCCAAGAGCAGAAACTTGGCACAGCCAGGATGTGAATCTGCACTCCACAGACTGTATGACTCCCCCGGCACACCCCACATTTACCAGGTGTGCTACTTGGGAATCCTGCTGTTCCACTGAGTTTGATAGGTTGATTTTGATTAGTGCATTTGGTACCTGGTATTCATAAAGAATTAGGGCTGCAATGCACTTATCAACATCCCAATGTATTTGAATACAAACTAATATGAGCTACCAGCGGTGCATGTAAGGAACCTCATTCACAGAACAATAGAAAAACAAGAACCTTTAGGAACTAAGAAAAATTCAAGGAGGATGAAGAAATCAGCTTCACAGTAAATAACTACGGTGGTGGGTGAGCTCTCAGACTATACACTGTTTCAAACTAACTTGACAAATAAGTACACAATTCTCTTCACAGACAGTTAAAAAACAGTAAGTACCTGCCAGGGAGTGCGAATCAATTCAGTTTCCTGCACTGAATAAAATGACAACTTTAGAAATCACAATAAAGCATGAAACCAGGTAACACATTAAACAAGCTATGTAATTTGGCTGAATGTACTTCTAGAGCACTGTTACATACATATCTCTGTAATTAACTGCTGGTTGGACTCGATGGTTATATTATCTTAGCCACTATCCTAGCCCAGAGTTTGAAGGTCACAATTTCATATCATATCATTTTTCATATCATGTCCAAGATGCAAACAAAGACAAAAATAACAGAAAAACAACAGCCAGTTAGATTGAACTAGAAAAAAATTATACGAATCTCAATGTTAGAGTAACACAACTGGGATCCATTCTGAATAATTGCAAACATGTACAGAATGACATTTACAGCTATACTGTATGTCATTTCAATTGGATTTGTATTGAACAGTGCCACCCAGAGGTAAAATACAGTATTTACTGTATGTCAAGAATCTTAAAGGATCAGTCAAACTTGAATATAGTGCACATCCCCAGGATAGGAACTACCCACTCAATCTCGCTATGTGTAATACTGTATGAGGAATCACCTCTAACTTTAAACACTCAACATTCTGTGGGAGAAGTGACATAACACTGGTAACACTATGGAAGGCACTAGCTAGAGAAGGCACTATGGTGTTTTTCTATACTAGTGTTTTTTTTTTTTACACACACACATACACACATATACACAGTCACCTCCAAAATTATTGGCACCCTTGATAAAGATGAGCAAAAAAGTCTGTATAAAATAAACAACACAGGTAATGAACTATATTTTATGCTCAAATATATGGGAAAACCATATTCTTTTATTCTAATACAATTGCTCAGAGAAAAAGTTTTTATTAACAAGTAATAAAAAATTCTCAAAAAGATAGGTGTCAGAATTATTGGCACCCCTAAAGATTCTTATAAATAAAATCAAACAAAATTAAATCTGCATTAACATTCTACTTCTTTAAGTTCATCTCAGTCTTAAGGAACTGTATTGTGGCCTTCTATGGTTTCCTGTTTCACTGGGGTATAAAAATGAGGTAACACGCATATGAAATCCATTTGTCATCCATCACCATGGGGAAAGGCAAAGAACTCACAAATGAAAAAAGACAATGGTTGTTGACCTTCATAAAATCAGGCAATGGGTACAAAACAACAGCTAATAGATAATTAAGAAGTTCAAAACCACTGGAACAGTGGTAAACTTGCCTAGTAGAGGACCTAAGTATATCTTGCCCCCATGCACAGTGAGGCAGACGGTTTGGGAGGCAAAGGGAAATCCAAGGGCCACAGTTGGAGAATTACAGAACGTGGTTGCATCTTGGGGTCACCAAGTCTCCAAATCTACAATTAGAAGCCACCTCCGTGCCAATAGGCTATTTGGAAGGGTTGCCAGAAAAAGGCCTTTATTGGGAGCAACCAACAAACTTAAGCGCCTGGAGTTTGCTAAACGGCATTGGCACTTTGATTGGAACCGGGTGCTATGGTCAGATGAGGCGAAAATACAGCTCTTTAGCCACGCACACCAGCGGTGGGTTTGGCGTCGAAAGAAGGATGCGTGTGCAGAAAAGAACCTCATACCAACTGTAAAATATGGTGGTGGATCTTTGATGTTATGGGGCTGTTTTGCTTCTACTGGTCCTGGGGTCCTTGTTAAGGTCAACCGCATCATGAACTCTACCCAGTACAAGGACATTTTAGCCAAAAACCTGGTTGCCTCTGCCAGGAGGCTGAAACTTGGCCGCAAGTGAATCTTCCAGCAAGACAATGACCCCAAGCACACATCAAAATCCACAAAGAAATGGTTAATTGACCACAAAATCAACATTTTGCAATGGCCATCTCAGTCTCCGGACATGAACCCCACTGAAAACCTGTGGTTTCAATTGAAGAGGGCAGTCCATAAGCGCAGACCGAAGGTTATCAAGGATCTGGAAAGATTCTGTATGGAGGAATGGTCTAAGATCCCTCCCAATGTGTTCTCCAATCTCATTAAACATTATAGAAAAAGACTCAATTAATTAACTAAATGCAAAGTGAATGAACAGAACAAAAATCTAAATCAAATCCATATTTGGTGTGACAACCCTTTGCCTTCAAAACAGCATCAATTCTTCTAGGTACACTTGCACAAAGTCAGGGATTTTGTAGGCATATAGTCAGGTGTATGATTAAACAATTATACCAAACAGGTGCTAATGATTATCAATTCAATATGTAGGTTCAAACACAATCATTAACTGAAACAGAAACAGCTGTGTTGGAGGAATAAAACTGGGTGAGGAACAGCCAAACTCAGCTAACAAGGTGAGGTTGCTGAAGACAGTTTACTGTCAAAAGTCATACACCATGGCAAGACTGAGCACAGCAACAAGACTCAAGGTAGTTATACTGCATCAGCAAGGTCTCTCCCAGGCAGAAATTTCAAGGCAGACAGGGGTTTCCAGATGTGCTGTCCAAGCTCTTTTGAAGAAGCACAAAGAAACGGGCAACGTTGAGGACCGTAGACGGAGTGGTCGGCCAAGGAAACTTACTGCAGCAGATGAAAGACATATCATGCTTACTTCCCTTCGCAATCGGAAGATTTCCAGCAGTGCCATCAGCTCAGAACTGGCAGAAAACAGTGGGACCCTGGTAGACCCATCTACTGTCCGGAGAAGTCTGGTCAGAAGTGGCCTTCATGGAAGACTTGCGGCCAAAAAGCCATATTTCCGACGTGGAAACAAGGCCAAGCGGCTCAACTCTGCACGAAAACACAGGAACTGGGGTGCAGAAAAATGGCAGCAGGTGCTCTGGACTGATGAGTCAAAATTTGAAATATTTGGCTGTAGCAGAAGGCAGTTTGTTCGCCGAAGGGCTGGAGAGCATACACGAATGAGTGTCTGCAGGCAACAGTGAAGCATGGTGGAGGTTCCTTGCAAGTTTGGGGCTGCATTTCTGCAAATGGAGTTGGGGATTTGGTCAGAATTAATGGTCTCCTCAATGCTGAGAAGTACAGGCAGATACTTATCCATCATGCAACACCATCAGGGAGGCATCTGATTGGCCCCAAATTTATTCTGCAGCATGACAACGACCCCAAACATACAGCGAAAGTCATTAAGAACTATCTTCAGCGTAAAGAAGAACAAGGAGTCCTGGAAGTGATGGTATGGCCCCACAGAGCCCTGATCTCAACATCATCGAGTCTGTCTGGGATTACATGAAGAGAGAGAAGCAACTGAGGCTGCCTAAATCCACAGAAGAACTGTGGTTAGTTCTGCAAGATGTTTGGGCCAACCTACCTGCCGAGTTCCTTCAAAACTGTGTGCAAGTGTACCTAGAAGAATTGATGCTTGATGCTGTTTTGAAGGCAAAGGGTGGTCACACCAAATATGGATTTGATTTAGATTTTTCTTCTGTTCATTCACTTTGCATTTAGTTAATTGATAAATATAATCTATTAACATGTCTATTTTTGAAAGCATTCTTACTTTACAGCATTTTTTCACACCTGCCTAAAACTTTTGCACAGTACTGTATATATATATATATATATATATATATATATATATATATATATATATATATATATATAAAGGCTATATATTTTACTGATGCGTGTAATGTGGAGTATTGGATCCTTTGCCTGGGATATGCATGTTACCCACATATCTTGTTTTCTTGTTTAAACCTGTAATTGCACCATTTAATAACTGGGTGACTCAGTAGTTTAATGATTTATTTTTGCTTTCAGTCAACCTACTGGAAGGGGGGGGAATTAAGGTATACAAAATGCACTGGTTCATCTGTGTTTTCATTTCTGGGATCCTGTGTGGAATAAAGGTCCTAAATAAAAGTTCCATTCCAATTTTACCGCCTGTCTCTCTCCATTCAGGGCCTCCCCGAGGTTGCTGTGCACTGCGGCTCAAAAGAAGAGCAATGGCCAGAACTCGGAAGAGGACCAAAGTGTAGCACAGAAAACAGAGCATAGTCCTGCTGAGACAGCCTGGACTGAGGAGAAGACCAAGCTGGAAGAGCAGCTGAAGGAAATGACAGTAAGAGCTCCCTTCCGTGATGAAGGACTGATCAGCCATACGTTTCTGGGTTCCACCTGTGTACGCTAGACATTGAACAGCACACTTTATCAGATGTGTTAGTGCTTTAGTCCACCTCAAAGCCAGAAATGTTGTATCTCCGTGGATAGAAGGTACTATAGTGTTTTTCTATTGACGCTTATCTTTTTCTGTTTATCTAGTTTTAATTTAGAGGGGATCACCTGTATTATATATGCTTTGTGGCTTACTGTTTCAAAGTGAATATATATAATCTTCTGTTCTTACATTCTGGTGTTGTTGTGGTGTTCATTTTGCAAAACTACACTTGAATACTGAATACTGGCAAATAACAAATGACTTGTCTTTTACATAATTTAAAAGTAGTGGTCCACCATACACAGTGAGGTATTCTATCTATGGATGCATCTATAACTTAAAACACACTGAATAGATTCTGAGGTAAAACTTTCAAGAGAGTCAAGTAGGCAAATATTTAAGCTAGTGCCATGTGTGTGCTCTACAGATGAGGATCAGTTTATTTCATAACTCAGTTCAGCCCTACTGTGACGCTGTTGTCTCATACCCTGTTGTATTTGTTAAGCTAAAATGTCCATTTAGTCTACTCTTTAAACTCTTCTAGTACAGTGTAGGGTGAATAGTGTGATTCATTACTCAGTTGTCTGTCTACATGGCAATATATTGACTGGTCATGTTAATTTTTATTTATGCCAACATGTCCGAAAGCCCCTTTTGCAGTGAAGAAAAGTACTGTATTTTAATGTTTCCACTGCTGTCGGTTTGGTATGTCTCATGGGGGAAAAGTATTAAAAGGTCAGTGAAATCAATACTTTCTATAAATGTGCCACTAAAAGTCTTCAGACTTCTGTGAAACACTTACATAATTAGAACCGCCATGGTCTGTTTACTTTTATAAGAGCCACAAACAATAAATGTGTTTTGGATGTGATCCAAAAGAGTTTCTAATGCCTTTTAAACACAAATTCACAAGGGTCAATATTGATTTGCATAAAAAGGAGACAGAATCTTCACTGTTGCATAATCAGGGAAAGAGTGGAAAGCCAATTAAATGTAGGTGATTTTTAAGTGGGTTGTGAATGAGTAAGTGCACTTTCAAATGACTTGAGTTTTTAAATTAATGAAAGAAGAATAAACTTGTAAGAGAAAAAAGAGCAATGCTGCATCCCTACCAAGTGTGAAGGTCAATGGCTTATCTGGTGAGTAGAGGCAGAGGAACTCTCTCTTCAGTGAGGTTCTTGTTTCTGGTGATCTGCTGAGTAGAGGTAGAGGAAGAGGAACTCTCTCTTCAGTGAGGTTCTTGTTTCTGCTGATCTGCTGAGTAGAGGTAGAGGAAGAGGAACTCTCTCTTCAGTGAGGCCCTTGTTTAGTTCTCCTACTCATCCAAGAGGATGGGCTCCCTGTCTGTTTGACTTGTATTTATTATCAAATGGTGGGCAGATAATGATGTACCATATTATTGTGAATAATTTAACGTACATATATTCAAGGGTGCATTTTGATCTAAGTCAATTGGTGTTTTAAAGGTGCATGATAGCGGGGCCCAGCCTATCCCAGTATCCATAACTACAGTAGAGAAAACAAAGGTTACTGTATTATTATTATTATTATTATTATTTATTTCTTAGCAGACGCCCTTATCCAGGGCGACTTACAATTGTAAGCAAATACAGCATAAATCAATACTCACAATACTTGAAATGGCAGCTGATAAACTTAGGGACTGAATTTTGAAAGACTGTATTGGATACTGTCAACTTCCTCAAAATATCCATAGACTATCATTGAGCTCCAAAGACACCAGTTTGCGAAAGGTATTGCACGTATGAGGTTATGACTCAAGCCCCTTTGCAGGTCGAACACTAAAAAGTCCTGGCAGCTGTCGTTACAGATTCTGTCCAGTCCCGTCGGCGAGATGAGGTTAAAAGCTCTAAAACCACGGATGCAAACGAGCCTTGCTCTTTCGCACTGTGGTTTAGATGCTCGCTGATGCGCGAGGTTCAGCCAGTTCACACCCAGCCTCTGCACTGATACACAGCTCTTTAACGAGCACAAGCTGAAAATGATCTACGCTTTCTTGTGTTAAAATATTTACACTTCCAAACATTGCTAGCTTTACTGAGTGATCTAAGTGGCATTTACACTATTTATGCTGCTTGTTTGTTTTTTTTCAGACAGATGTTTTAAGTCATTCGCTCCTCTTTTGCCCAAGCCACTTCACTGACACACAGCAGGCAGGGGAAACAGAACAACAACTTTTTAAGCTGCCACATGACAACGCCACTTCTTTTTGCGTGCCATACATACCCATACCATTGTAAGCTTTGAATATACTCCTTACCTCTGTCTGCTCGAGTGTTAAATCAGGCTGACGAGGTATTAGTATTTTCACCTGTAGCTTCCCAAGAATGGTGAGTAACTGTTCAACCTTATTCATTTTGTCTACTGGAGGAAATAAACTCAAGAAAAGTGTGCGCAAGGCTGCAGTTGTCAGTCAGTTATTATGGAATTATTATGGAATGTCATTTGTGCCAAAACAATGAATCAATTAATTCATAAATTTGTGCAGAAATTCATACATTAAGTTGTCAATTCATTTATCAATTTGTCCATAATGAATTTTGCAGTTCATCAATTAATTCATCAATTCGTGCAGCAATTCATAAATTAATTTGTCAATTCATCCATACAAAAGGCTAGACGGGCTTCTGGGTGAATCGATTGCTCCACTGTTTACGAATTAAAAGATGAATTGCCAACTGTCAATCTCACACTGTGCCAAACATGTCTAGAGAATTGGAGCAGGTACTAAAATGTAAACCAAAACGTCTCAAGCAAAACTACTTCAGCCAATAAACTTGCAGCTTACTAGAAAAGGTGTTTCAATCACCTCAGTAACTGCCTTGTTTTGAGGGAGACATGGCTCATAAGCGGAAAACTGAATAATAATAATAATAATAATAATAATAATAATAATAATAATAATAATCTGAATGAAAAATTATGAATGAAAGGTCAACAAAAATGAAAAATGTTTAATTTCTTTTTTAAAAAGGCCAGTCCCAATTCTCTAAAATACTGCAAAATAAACAAGACTTAATACTTTTGACTTTAAGACTTTAATAGGCACTTTTGCAACTTTGCTCTCTGGCAAATAAATGATCTGAGATTGCATTGATTACATCTCTGCTGTTTAAGAAGATATTAGGCCAAAAATGAATGACTACTGACAGTCTTATCATGTGGACAAAAAGGTACTGTGATGTGTGTGTACCATGCTAAATTTACACCACTGCCATGTGAGAGTTTCTAAACCAGATAGATAAGCAAGATGTATGTTTTATTATTCCTTACAAACTGTCAGCAAGAAATTAGGTATTTATGTTGTTCAAGTGGAATAAGCATGTTTTGTGGTGTTGAATGTTTTTTGTGATTTGGGCCACTGCAGCACATCCGTGCCTTGTCTCAATACGTTGCACACGTCTGATTGCCCAGAGTTTTGCTTGTGGTTCATGGTTTTCTACAAACGTTTGTCATTCCAGGAGTACCTGGTAGAACATGTCATACACATGGGAGGAGTCATACGCAAAAAACACTAATTATCACATAATAGACGTATCCCACCCCCCAACTCAACACGACAGGACCATCATGACAGTAAACACTGACATCATAATGAAGCGTTCTTACCTTCGTATAAGTTAGTGATCAGCAGATGTGTCAGCCGCACAAGGAGCACAACGTGTGGTTTTCCCTAACTCTACTGTGCAGAATACTTTCTTTTTCTGTGTCCTATGCATCGGGGCTGTCCTGACCATATAGGGACTGTTGGCATGTATGTATTAAGGAAAAAATAAATAAATAAATTACCAAATGCACCACTGATAAACAGTACCTGTTTCACACGTGAATGAAACAACGTGTGACTAGAAACACACCCACCGTGAATGGACTTAGTTTGACAAAATAACATGTTTGGATCAAATGCTCACAGTAGATATTACAACTCGTGCAAATCAATTCCCCATCGAGATTTGTTGCTAAACTCAATAATGTGTGTGCTTGCCATCAGACGTGTTGTATTACGTACCACTGAACACAACTCCATGGAATCTAAAAACCTTGAAGCAAGCTTCTCTGCGGTCATACGAAATGCCTTTTGACCTTTAACTCTACCTCAAACTAACATGGTGACGAATACCCGCCTTCAGCTTGTTTCTATTGGTCAACTTGCCAAGGAGGATTTTATTGTATATCTTTGATTGGTTAACGTCCCTACGTGTCTTTCTTATGTGTTTGATTGCCTCCCGCGGTGCAGCACAAGTGAACATGGCGAGCTGGTGTGTGAGAGTGGTGAGACAGAGCTATTCTGTCGTAGCATCTCCTGTGGTTTTAAGGTAATAAATATAAGCAGTACATAGAAGGTATTTTCACAGTGTGGATTTCGTATTGTCAATTCTAAGCACATTGCTTGTGGTAATAGGAAAGAATGTCTTGGTTTTCCAAACGCAGGCAATGTGAAAGGTTACACAAGACAAGAGGTAAATGCAACTTGCTCAGTCGTTGTTAAAGAAAATCGATATGCTATAATTAAACCTCTTCTGAAAATTACCAGACAAATGATAATGCTCCTCGACAATATTTCTGCTTACAATTAAGTAAACATTAGGAGTTGTGATGCAAATATGTATTTCCAGTACTGGATTCGTTGTATAAATGAAGTCATCATAACAACAATATTACAAGTGTAGAACATCAAGGTTCGAATACAAAATTTAGTTTACAAAATATATAATGTTATAGCTTGTAATAATATTTTATTTTAAACTATTAACCCCAAACAACGCAAAACACGGCAATATTTTCAGCTGTAGTGTTTCATAAAGTGATAGTCCCTAGAAGCGTCCAACAACACTGAATGACAGGACGAAATTATCATACCACTTGATGTCATTAGACAGCCGATTAAATTCTCTTCAACAATGTTCATGATGTGATGCAACTTGCTGGCAACATGGAAGGCTATTGCACGCTGAATCCGTTCCGTCATTTAGCACCAGTCATCCGAAAAAGTCGTGAGTCAGTCCATTGCACACTAGATGCGTTAATATCGTACTTCAGAGCGCTGGTGTGCTGTGGATGCTTTGTAGTAAATATACCCAGTTTTAGTATTTTAATAAAAAGTAAATACAGTTGTGTTATTAATTCTTAAATAACTTTGAACACAACATTTTTTTAAATGTAGTATAAACTTCATGATCAGCAAACTCTGATGGAAGTTAAAACACTTGCTAATTATTACGTTTCTACTAGCTCTACAATATACGCAATAAATAATTAAAACATTTTAAAAAAAACAACAAAAAAATCAGATATTACAGAACACAGTTGTCATAGCATCAGAAACCATATGACCAATATTTCATTTTTCAAACACTCGCTCCTATAATAAATATATCTAAAAGTTGGGAAGCTAGCAATGAGCTACGAAAATACTTTACCATAATGACCTTCTAGTCTCTGTGTATGGAGCCAGAAATTACATAACTTTCATGTATTGCCCCTCTTTTCTGACTGTTTAGCCCAGACCTCCCTTGCCCTGTCACTCTTCTTACTCTGATATGTGTCTCCAGGTTAGGACATTGTTTCTTTACTTCCTTGACTACAATGGATATAAAAAGTGTACGCTTGTAATAACCTATACTGCACAAAATCCATGTGTTTGTGTATGCTATCAGTTCATAATGTCATGTTTTATAATGCATATCATTCATGCCCAAGTCCGCAGCAATGTTTTTCCATATGCTTTCATTTTTTTTTTTCAAAGTCTTTGTAATCTTTGTTGGATTTATCATAAAGTAATTTTTGTTTGGTGACACCAGTTTTTCCTTTTTTTTTCAGGGGACTGCAAGAATCCACATGTTCCCAGTCGTTTTTCATTGGTCAGTGTATTTTTTAACGCACGTCAAATCGGATCAAATCAAACTTGTTTCGATTCCAAAATTGACGCATCACCGTCGTACGACAATTACGGACTCAGTATGCAAGGTGCAATGGGGAATGCACGTGATCGTTTGTTTCTGTTTAGACGCACGTTAAATTTGGATTCGTTATCGCATTCAATTCAGTGTGCAACGGCCTTAACGCTTTGACGTTACATGTATGCCCCCGCCATTCTTCATCAAGTCTAATTAACTTAGTTTATTTCTGTAGTTCTGAAGAAAATACATTAGGGATAGTTGATCGGAATAAACACTTTTTTTTCTTCACCGTTTTGACACTTTTTAAATTATTGTTATTTTTCATATTGTACACAATCTTGGTAACGTTTCCCCTAATGGGTTCAGACTTTGTGACCATTTTGTTTTACACATTTTTTTCCACGTACCGTTATTGTCGGTGTACAGCTATGGCCAAATGTTTTGCTTCTCCCTATAAAATTAACTATTTTTGCGTCGTAAAGTCGAATGAAACTTGCTGAATAATGTTGCATTAACATATTTAATTACATATCGCTTTGTAGTTTTTCATATACTTAACGAAAAACTGACAAAAAATGTACATTTTGCAATCTAACATGAAATACTGTACTACTATTATGGCTTCAGGTAGACACTTGCCATATAATTTTGCAGTTTCTTTGATTACATTAATAAAATATCTAAATTATGTTCCTATAGGCTTTTATTTTTAAATTGTTTCAATCCTAAAATTCTAGGTGATGCAAAACTTTTGACCATAGCTGTAGGTCAAGGTGATCTTTTCTCACAGTATTGAACACCTGATTGTCAAAGCTATTGAAGGTTATATATTTTGTTATACTTGACCTAGTTTTAATGATACTAACCCTGACATTTTACCGATGCCTGTAATGTGGAGTATTAGATCCTTTTGCCTGGGATATGTTACCCACATATCTTGTTTAAACCTGTAATTGCAGCATTTAATAACTGGGTAACTTAGTAGTTTAATGATTTCCTTTTGCTCTTGGACCAGAGTTCTGGTAGTTTCAGCCAACCTACGGGGGGTGAGGGAAGGATGAAGAAATATAAATTATTTACATTACATGAGTAGATGTTAAAACTTCATGCTGATTTGAACTCGGCTCTCGCCAAGATAAGCACCAACTAAGACGTAGCTTTACAATAAATGTGATCCATCTGCTTCTCCATCCATTTGCGTTTCCTTCCATCTGATGATGTAGATATCCTTCTGCCTGGTGTTGATGGCTGAAGTGTAATGCTGGCTCCAGGGATCGTCTTATTTTGCCTCCCCAGCGCATCAGCACACACAACGGCTGCAATGCTGGCTCCAGGGATAAACCACAGTGCGGTCTCCCCAGTGCATCAGCATGACAACAGTCTGGATTGAGCTAAGTAGGGTACATCTCTGGGGTCTTCAAGTGGGCACCTTCCATCCTTGATGTTTCGTCGACTAGCCCACGACACCTCAAGAGGGCTCAGCGGTGATTCTGGTGTCCCAGCATCACCCCCCTCTGTCCCGCACTCAACTCAGCCCAGCTTACTTACCTGTACATCAGGGTTGCTTTCTTTCTATTGTGCTTGAGATCATATGTTGACCTGATGAGGAAACTAATCCTGCTCTGTTCCACTGTCCATCGGTCTTGCCAGCTGATCTTGCGTTGTTCCACACTCTCCCATCTCATCCATTCTCCCTGCTTGGCCTGGAAATGGCCTCTACGCACCACATCCTCTCCTCCTGCTTTTGCAGCTCATTGACTACCAGCTTCCTCCGTTG
Organism: Acipenser oxyrinchus oxyrinchus; assembly: GCA_030684275.1. Taxonomy (NCBI): domain Eukaryota; kingdom Metazoa; phylum Chordata; class Actinopteri; order Acipenseriformes; family Acipenseridae; genus Acipenser; species Acipenser oxyrinchus. Next base: position 14,399,365 of record CM060247.1, read on the forward strand.
AACTGGGGCTGCCTTGTGCCTTGTAGGAGGAGCTGAACTGAGAACAAGACCCCCTTTTCCATGCTGAACTTGCCCTGTGATATAACCGATTCAAAAGGCAGCCTTTGCATCTTCCACGGCTTTCTTTGCCGCCCACTTTCTTCCAGTTTTCAACACAGGTGCTGCCTCCCTTACGCATTTGTCGCATGACTCTACTAATGTCATTTCAAGCCAGACCTTGGTGCACTTAAACTCCTCAGTTAGAGCGGAGACTGGTAGCTGCAGTATTCCTTTACCATAAAGTCCCACTCTGCTGAGGCAGTGTGGAACTCCCAACCATTTCCTGACGTATGAACTGATTAAAGCTTCCAGCTTCTCTACTGTTGTCAAAGAAACCTCGTACGCAGTCAGTGGCCACAGCAGCCTCGGCAGTAGACAAAATTGAAAGTACCAGAGTTTTGTCCGGTAAAGCACTGCTGTCTATGCTCTTCAACCCTTCCACTGCTTGTTGTGTAAGTAGAACCTTGCATTTGAAGGTATACAAAATGCAAATGCATTACAGTGGTTCATCTGTGTGTTTGTTTCTGGGGTCCTGTGTGGAATAAAGGTCCTAAATAAAAGTTCCATTCCGATCTTACCGCCTGTCTCTCTCCATTCAGGGCCTCCCCGAGGTTGCTGTGCACTGCGGCTCAAAAGAAGAGCAATGGCCAGAACTCGGAAGAGGACCAAAGTGTAGCACAGAAAACAGAGCATAGTCCTGCTGAGACAGCCTGGACTGAGGAGAAGACCAAGCTGGAAGAGCAGCTGAAGGAAATGACAGTAAGAGCTCCCTTCCGTGATGAAGGACTGATCAGCCATACGTTTCTGGGTTCCACCTGTGTACGCTAGACATTGAACAGCACACTTCATCAGATGTTTTAGTGCTTTAGTCCACCTCAAAGCCAGAAATGTTCGATTCACGGATACAATTGTTAGTAAGTAGGCCACCATCAGATATTAATGGTAAAACGTGTAAACTAGGGTTCATCACAATGTCTCTGTTTTTCAGGACAAGTATAAGCGAGCCCTTGCAGATACAGAGAACTTGCGGCAGAGGAGTCAGAAGTTGGTAGAAGAAGCGAAGTTATATGGTGAGTACAGTTCAATTATTTTTTTTTATTCACTTTTTTGTCACTTATTGGCTGATTTCACAGACCCTGATTAGCATGATTGTAGACTAACTAATGTTAACTGAGCTGAGGTACGCCAGCATGATTGTAGACTAACTAATGTTAACTGAGCTGAGGTACGCCCTAAGGTTAGTATTAATTGGGTCTGTGAAACCTGTCATTTATGTTTCTAAGGCAAATTTAGGCTTGTCTTGCATGCTTGCTTAATGCACAGTGGACAAGACCGTATATCTGACAGTAAGCACTTGGTTGGCAGCTGCTTGACCTACTGCATCAATACTAACCTCTTCAGTAATGTTTTTAAAATAAAATCTGATGTTTCTCTAGTAAAAAATGTTCGGTGGTACTGCCTGTAAAGTTCTGAAATATCAAGGCATTTATCTACTAGTAAATTATTTAATCAAAATAGGAAACAACTTAATTTTAATTTCATGTTGCTGGATTCAGAGTGTGAAGTAAGGATATGTTGCAGTAAGGGACGGCTTCAAGTCTACTTCTATGTTGTTCATTAGGTATTCAGGGCTTCTGCAAAGACCTGCTGGAAGTTGCTGATATCTTGGAGAAAGCAACAGAGTGTGTCCCCAAAGAGGAGATCTCCCCACAGAACCCCCATCTGAAGAACTTGTATGAAGGACTGGTCATGACTGAGGTTCAAATCCAGAAGGTGTTCACCAAGCACGGCTTAATCAAGCTAAACCCAACTGAGGCCAAATTTGACCCCTATGAACACGAAGCTCTATTCCACAGTCCGGTTGAAGGAAAGGAACCGGGCACAGTAGCGCTGGTCACCAAGGTGGGGTATAAACTGCATGGGCGCACTCTCAGACCTGCCCTGGTAGGTGTGGTTAAAGCACCATAGAGTTTCTGATTGTATGAACATGGGTTCTACTGTTATTTGTTGGCTAACAGATTTCATAAGTGATGATCAGTTGATTTTCCCCATTCATTGTTAGCAAGTTATTGGAAATCAAAGCAGTGGATTGTCCATTTGCATGTTTATGATCTGGAATCTGTACACTGTAGCTACTACTCAATTGCTCTGTACGTTCAAAGTGGTGCACCGCTTATTGTGGGTGAGGAAAAAAATAAGTAACAAAGTTGTAGAACAATTCTGAGCACTAATTTGATAAACCATTTGTGGGGAAATACATTAACCAACAGTAACAAGTATAGTTCAGTGTACCGATGTAGGTCCAACTTGTGGACTGTTTATAATTTGTATTCTCTACAAATATGTACAGTTTACTGTGTATTTAAGTACATCAATAATTAAATTTTATAGTTTGATATTTACATATTAAAATATAGCTATACAACAAAACTTTCGCTCGGACTGCTTCTTTTTGGGGGAGGGGGGAAGGGGTGGTCCTTAACGTCAAGCATACAATATGGGCTCCCAAGTGGCACATTAAGTAAAGGCGCTCCACGTGGAGTGCAGGATGCGCTCTATAGTCTGGACGTCGCAAGTTCGAGTCCAGGCTATTCCTTTGCCGACCGAGGACGGGAGCTTCCAGGGGCGCGCCACTGGCCGCCGCCGGGGAGGGAGGGTTAGGTCAGCCAGGGTGTCCTCTGCTCACTGTGCCCCAGCGACGCCTGTAGTCTGGCCGGACGCCTGCGGGCTTGCCTGTAAGCTGCCCGAGAGCTGCGCTGTCCTCCGACGCTGTAGCTCTTGGGTGGCTGCATGGTGAGTCCGCAGTGTGAAAAAAAAGCGGTCGGCTGACGACACACGCTTTGGAGGACAGTGTGTGTTCGTCTTCGCCCTCCCGAGTCACCGCAGGGGTGGTAGCGGTGAGCTGAGCATAATAAAATAATTGGCGATTCCAAATTGGGAGAAAATAATAAAAATAATTGGCAACGACTAAATTTATTTTTTTTTTAAAACATATAATACAATTTGAAATTAAATCCATTATTTTACAATCTCCATAGTACCTGCTCCCCAACCCCATAAAATATTTAGAAATACACTGCAAAACATACCTGGCTAAAAATATCTGGTTTTGTTTTGACATTCCAATCTGTAACTTAAAGCACTTACCTGTAATTGTATTAGCAATTTAACTCAATGAAAAAATTCAATGTTGAATTAACAGCTGTACTAAATAAACAAGTCCTCAGGTGTCATTCTGATTATTAAATATGTATCAAGTTTTTTTTTTAACTGTGCTTTTTTTATGCTAACTAAATTTTTTAGGTTAAAATGTGGATTCTGCAAATGGATTCTGTTGGTGACCTGACAACAAATATTTTCCAGTGAACATACTTAAACCCACGTACAGGGGCCCATGCCTTTTCCTAGTCAGGTTTGAGGACTGAAATGTGTGTATAAAAACTGAGGAGATGGATGTTCTGTAGTGTTGCAACATTACAAAGCACAAATGTTTAGATGTGAAGTGTATACTAAAGTTAAAGGGCTATTCACACTAGCGTTTATTTGCTGCGTTTTCTATGGTAAAAAATCGAAGGTATGGAATTGAATACTACCTTTCACACTTGAGCGTAATCGCTGTGAAAAAAAAAAAAATCTGAACAGGTTTGATTTTTGGACTACCCGTCCTACTAAATTTGGATATGATCTGAAGGCAATATGGATCAGGTGCAAGCTACTGCATGGTTATTACTCCGAAGAAGAGAAAGAGAAGAATGTGGATTCAACCTATAATAACGAGCAACAGGAAACCCTAGGGGAGTACCAGCGTCTTGTGCATAAGCTGAAATATACTGTATATATTTATATGATCTCAAATTGAAGTACAGACAGGACTACCAAACGCAATCATTTTGATATGCATCCTGATTTTTTTTTTTTTTATAAATAAGAGTAAACGCAGGTAGATGGTACTTTCAGATGTAACACTAGACAGCACAGTCTTTTACATTATTGGGGAAAAAATGCATGTATCCTAACATATATAATTGACATACCTGTCTAGACAGTTTACTTTGCTGTAAATACAATACCACTTATCTGCGTATGCTACTGGATATAATTAGATATGTGATTTTGTTCATTTTTTGTTAATAATGGGCCGTGGTATCTCATGCACTTTCTAGAAGCTACACCCTGACATTTAATGAAAACCTGTAGTCAAAACCGTGCGTTTATTTTAACATACCAATAGTGCTTACTTTCCGATTTCCTCATATTTTCCCATCATTTCTGTTTGTATTCTTTATCGAGATATTTCTTGTGCTGCTTATCATAAAGAACAAGATATTCTGCACTGCTATAATAGCACTTTAATTTAGAGTATGGGTCTGAAAATCTGAGACTCTGCCAGCCCCAGAAAAGGAAATGTGTGTGAGTGGCAGGGATTGGAATTGAAACGAACAAGAGCTTGATAAAGTATGTGCACTTTAATAACAAAACAGATGTAATCACACACACACACACACACACACACCACAATAACTGAATGTGAATTCACAAACTGCAAGACATTGAATAAAGCCCTCCACTTAAACATTAACAGTATCTATCTACAAACATTTCCTACTCTAGCTACAAAAGGAACAGTTTCACAGCATGCTCAGACTGAAACTACAGTACATGGAGGGCTTTTAGTTTCAAATAGGTATTTTTTTTGTTTGTTTTTTTACAAAAAGTTAAAAAATAATTTGTGGAATAAAATACTTTACATTTCACAGAAGGTTAGCATTTATACCTTTTTTTTCTTATTTTACAAAAATATTTACAATTGCTAAAATATTTAACAACAAATCCCCATAAAATAACATACAAGTGTGAAATGAACATTAATGTTGTAACGTCAAAGTTTAAAATAAACCAGATCGTAAAATACTTTTTTTGACTGAATCTCCAACCAACAATGACATTTATCCTTTGAACTAAAAAAATGAAAACTGCGGTACACAGATACCCCTCCCCCCCCTTTACTGTAAAGCGTTTGTGTTTGAAAAGCAGTCTGTTGCTTGCATTCAGTCACTGGCTGTTGGTTTTGATATGCTCTTAAGTATAAATCAAAATCATGCAGCTTGTGAAAGTATTGCCTTGAAAGCATGCATATTTACAAATAGTTAAAACTCAGGAGGTGGGGAGCAAAGTTTACACGTCCTCGTTCACCTCTGTGGTTTCAGTTTTATATCTGGTTTAGAAGAGACCAAATATCCCATTGAATTGATGCCTCAAGCTGCTTGCACTGCATATATACCCCCCTAGGTCTAACATTCACCCAATTAAACTGCCAGCATTCACTCACAAATCAAGTAGTCACCTGCGTGTAGATTTATACTGTTGCTCGACTTTTTCAACTTTTAATGGTGCAAGACTCAAACAAATTCAGAAGATGATGAATTCAGGCCTCAATAAAAGTAAATTAAATATGACATACAGAGCACCAAGAATGTAGATTGAAAGCTTTACATACACTTCTATTTTTAAATTGTGCCACCATCATGCAAACAGATCATCTATGCCTAATGATTAGTGCATTCTAAAATATATATATATATATATATATATATATATATATATATATATATATATATATATATATATATATATATATATATATATATAGTACTTTATTTCATCCACAAATATGCAAAGCAGATGGCATAAATGCTGATATTTTAATTATTATACCATGCAAATTGTCTCATTTGCATATAAATGGGGTTTTTTCTTTTGCTGATTGAATGCTGATAAATGCTGCCTTCCAGTCGAAAGTGACCATTACTGTTTCATCCCTTACCAAAAATGTTACACTGTAAAGATCCAAAAAGAGCCAGATAAGCAGCAATACCCCGACTAAACCCAGAGCCAATGTTATAGTCTGTGTCCCACAGATGCAAAACATTTAACACTCAGTTCATATCTTTTGAGGCTATACTTGGATAGAAATAAACCAAACTTTCCCAAATCCTTCCTAAACATGGATGCAAGAACAGCAGGCACTACTTGTGCATTCTCAAAGAAGGCCATTCAGAGTTGATTTAATTATTTGTCTTACTGTCATTTTGTCCTTGGCCTAAAGGAATATTGCACATGGGACTCAAAGGTACTACTACTACTGATTTTCACATTTTATTCAGTTGTATTCATTGTTTCTGCTGATATTGATAGGAAGTGTGGTCTATTGGTTCAAGGACCAACAGCCAGATAATCCCAGCCCAACCAGTAACTCACTGAAAGTCAAGTCACCCAAGTTGTCTATGCTTAAATCCTACCCTGCACTATAACTGGAAGACAATGGATGATGTTACACATTAGTCAATTTAATAATTACAATATAAATAGGATATCACTAAAAGAGTGTTTTTTTTTGTTTTTTTTTTAGGGTTTTCACACTTTTCATTCATGCTACTGTAATGCAGATACACATTAGAGCAGAAATTTCAGAAATCTGCTGTTATGGTAAACCCTTGTAAGAATATGTTTTTAAAAAGGTTATTATAAATACATGAACCTTTAGAAAAACAATTCAACTCCAATTATCTGTGTGGATTCCTATTTAAGCTTTACATTCCGTTTCTATAGCTACTGTACTGTAAAATTCCTGTTCCAGAACTGCACGAACACTGATTCTTCCCACATGCACACAGTGCATTATACAAGCTTGGCCCTGCTAAATACCCAAGACAAATACTGTGCCGCAACAATTCTGACTACAATTGTAACTACTTGAATACTGTGTTCCAGATTTTAATGTATACTGCCTTCTGATATGAAATTCGCGTCAGAGTAATAATGATGGTTTACTGTAGGTGTAATCTGTAGTATTTTTCACAGCAAGAACAAAAAAACAACTACAGAACTGTTAAATCTACATTATAATGCACTTGTCTTTCCATGCAAACTACTTAAGTTAATCAGAACACAAACATCTAACAAAATATACAGCAATCTGTAGCCTGTAATAAATCACATACACAAGCTAGAAACATATTCAGATGGAAATACCAAGATTAGCCTTGGAATATGCCAGTCAAATGTGGTTTCCTACTAGACTAGTCAGTAGCCAGTACATTTAATTATGGCATATGACTGGGTGTAACCCAAACACATGCAGCTGGATGTCATGCATGACGTTTGTAATTTGTGGTATGTTTTTGCACAGTGTAACTGATAAGGTAAGCAGATGCCTTCCTTCACCAGTTACTAGTTTACAGCCTCAATGTCTCCTCGGTTTTAAAAGCAAGGTCCCTTTGTACTTATGTTTGCTGTCATGTAGAAATTCACAATTGTCACTTTCAGCAACAATCCACAATGGTCTACTTTCTCTCAGAAAAACTGTTTTTCTTTTTGTTTATATAAAAGCTCTGTTTTTCTAAAGATGGGGGGATACTTGCATAAATGCCCATTTTTGTCATTAAAGTGTATAAAAATAGCAAACCCAAGTAATTCACATGATAAAAATAAAAAAAAAGTTACTTGGCACATTTGAAACATATGGAAGTCACCGATTGAAAAAAAAAAAAAAAAAGTAAAATATTTTGTAAATAAAACATAATAATAAAACAAAAACAAAAAAATAACACACCGAAATTCTACAAGTTAGACAATCACGAGGCATCCCTGGAAATCCAGCCACTCTCGGTGAGAAAGTTCAAAATCCTCTTTTTGAGGACCTTGTCCAGGTAGCTGGGGAGGCGGCTCTTGGAGGGGATGCCCTGGCGCTTCTGCAGGTGGTCCTTGATGATTATGGTTTTGACAGTCTGGTAGCGCATGGGGCTGAGGTTCAGGGAGTTGCAGAGGACCTTCTCCCGGTCAGAGAGCAGTTCGAAGCCAGAGAGGTTCTCAATGGCCCCAAACTCGCCGTCCTTGCCCTCTTCCTTGCCTCCTCCTCCTCCTCCTCCACCACCACCAGCACCAGCACCGCCCCCGCCACCTCCTCCCCCTGAGGCACCTCCTCGCTTGGAAAGGGCCATCGTCTTGTTCTCCTTGCGCTTCTCCCGCTTGTGTCTGGCCGCTTCATATTCAGCCGTCTCCTCCAGCTTGTTGATGCCACAGCGCCGGTAACGCTGCAGCTCCCGGATCTTGGCCCGCAGCACGCGCTCCTTGTGCAAGTTCTCAAAGAATTCCTCCAACTGGCGGCAGGCCATGAACTGATAGAGCGGCCGCAGCTTAAGCCTCTGCTCCTTCTCCTCCTTGGTGATCTTGCGCTTGGTTCCCACCGCCGCTGCGATGGGAGTCACGGGAGTCGCTCCGGTTCCCGTCACCGGTTTTTCTTTTTCCTTCTCCTTCTTGTCCCGGCCCAGGAAGGCCGGCACCAGGTTGTAGTCTCGTGCGATGTTCTTGCGCCGCTGCCGCTCCTTCAGCTTGCGCACGTACATGTCGACGTGGGCGCGCTTCATCTCGATCTCCACGTCGTCGTCATCGTAGTTGACCGAGAGGCCGCTGATCAGCGTCTCCGCGTCCTGGCCGTATTCAATCTCGTAGTCATCCCGGAGGGGCATGTAGCCCAGCTGCTGCTGCTCTGCGATGGAGATGTCGAGGGGCGGTAGCGGGGTGGTCAAGCTCGGAGAGAGGGGTCCACCACTCGGGCAGGTGTGGTCCGTCACCCGGTTGGGGATACTGTCTGGGATGCAGGCTTTGCCCAGGTTGCCGTGGATGTACATGCTGACATAGTGGTCCATCCCCTCCTGAGGAGTGCGGGAGGCCCCCACGTGTGCCGCCATGTCCTCCTGGAAAAATAAAACAATGTTAACCATATCGGGGTGAAGGCAGTGCTACTTTTATCGATTAGGATGTGGATCTTAAAAATGAGCTACGTGTACATTTGTAGGGAATGCACCTTGGAAGTTGTATTTTGAATAGTTTAGGGTGTTATAAAAAATTGCATTTGTTTGTGGTTAAGGATTTAAAATGTTTATTTATTTATTTCTTAGCAGACGCCCTTATCCAGCCCTTATCCTTGGGAGCACTGATTTCTGAAATCTTCATAAAAGCAAAGGGGATAAATGATTGACGATTATTTTGTGATTTTAAAAACAAGACATCTGAATTCCTGACCTTATCGCAGCATTAGGCAGGTTACCAGGCAGTCTTTATTAAATTCAACAAGTGCCAACATACACAGTTTCACCCAGGATCAACAACTGTGACCCCCACTTGTCCATGTCTGCCTACATGGTTTGTGTATGGAGGCATGCTGAATGATGTAAAACACGTGCTTTAATGAACTATCACTATCTGCCGATTTGAGCATCTCTGATGGCATTGTGATCTCTCACCTGGTGCGCGCATGTGTACAAATGGGGTATATATTACTAACTACTAACAAGGATCTTGTTGACAGTGCAGTTTGTTCCCTAACACAGCTCTAGAAACAATTGTTTCCTTTGTTACTGCATTACTCTGAACCAAACAGTAATTATCCTGCAATTTGCAGCAGTAAGCGGTTTTCAATTAAATATGTTGCTGTTAAGGTTCAGGAATCAGGTTTTTATCGGCATTTTAGGAGAAAGCCCATTGCGCGTAAAACTATGAAATGTTTACAAAAAAAAAGTAAAAATTACTTAAGTAACGTATGTCTGAAGTGTCCTCATTCCAAGAAAGTATTCTGCTAATACAGCTGTCACTTGCAATTAACAACACCAAACGCTGGGACTTCAAACCGCTGCAAACTTGGGTTCTGTGTCTAGAACGGATAACACTTCAGCTGGATGGCAAATCAAATTGTTCTCTACTTTATAGTCGCAAAGAAAATGAACAGAGAACATCGTTTTTGTTTTTTGTTTTTTGTTTGTTTTTTGACATAACCTCAGTCCTCTGTGCTCCATAACTTTTTCTAGTATTGTGGTCACTCCCCCTTGGTGTAGCCAGATTTGAACAAGCCCGTTCAACAGTCTTTCATATATTGCCAGGTTTTTAAAAAGTTACTACTGTTTGCATTTGTTGACTGATATATACAGTGTACATTTATTATTATTATTATTATTTTTTAACCGGGAAAGGTTAGACTTACCCAGTTCCCAAAGCCATACTGCTCGATTGCATCGAGCAGCAACTGCTCTTCCCTGCTGGTCCAGCCTCCCTCCGCTTCTGGACCCCAAAGAGTAAAGCGCCCGCCATCCACCAACTTATACCCGTGCCATCGCCGGTGGTTGCCTATTTCGGCTCCTGCAGAGAAGCATTCCGGGCAAAGCTCTATGTCCTGGCACTCGGTGCAGCGGAGGCGCAAGTTTGTCACGTCGGCCAGACAATAAACGCAGTACTTCTTACCTAGGTCGGCCATATTGCTGGTGCTTGTTGTTGAGCAGCACACTCCCACTGGGGGGAGGGCATGCGTACTTGTGTGTCTCCGCTCGGAGAGCGGCGTCTCATTAATATTAATGAGCACGACCGCATTCGAGGACGTACGCTGCCTGGATAGATGACTGCCCCCGTTTCCTAGGAAACCAAAAGAAAAACATTAACTGAGTGCTTGTGAGAAAAAAGTCGACCACACGGATCGAATAACAGCGTAGGTCACAGCGAGCTCTGTTTATTGTTATTATTAGGTTTTAATAATTATGTTATTGATACGAGCCCCCATCAGAGCAGGCTGGGAGTGAGGGTGATTCAGAAAGGACTGGGGAAGCTCAGGAGACAGATGAAAGTGGGGAGAAGCAAACAGGGGAGAGCGACGAACCCCAACCAGTCATAAGGGAGCCTCTGTCCCTTGAAGACAGCCCTGTTAGAGACCTGGAACAAGGCCCTCCAAAGCTAGAACCAGGGACAACCGAGAGACAAGAGAGCCTCATAATAACAGAGGAAAGCAAAGATGAAGATGAGCAGGAAGAAGGCCAAACTATAAACCGGGAAGAAATTCTGGCAAAATACAAAACGCTGATGGAAGAGAAGGAACAACTCAATCAACTGAACGGCCGGATTCAGAACAAGTTGGCAGAGTACTTCTGCAGAAAGGCAGGGGACGATGCCCGGCACCAGAAGGAGAAGCCAGTGTCTGACCAAGAGCGGTGCTACCTCAAATACATGGAGGAGCTGAAGTGGCAGTATGCCCAGGACCCAGAGGCCTACCAGCTGCAGATAGATGATCTGAAGGAGCCTGGTTGACGGTGAGTGGAAAGCCTTAATGGCAAAGAAGAAGGACATAGCGGTGGCAGCCATGAGCCGCAGGTTGGGGAAGCAGGGCACCCTGAACGAGGTGGAGCAGACCCAAGCTAGCGAGGAGAGCAAAAAGAGCTATCTGATTCAGGTGCGGCTTGCGAACATCAAGCTGAAAAACAAGATTGGCAAGTTCGAGGCTACACTAAGGGAGAAGGAGGAACTGGCGGAGGGGCTGCACCTCATCGACTTCGAGCAGCTGAAGATTGAGAACCAGACCTACAATGAGAAGATCGAGGAGTGCAACGAGGAGCTGCTGAAGCTCCACAAGAAGATCACCAGCACAGTGCAGGTCCTCACCCACATGAAGGAGAAGCTCCAGTTCGTGCAGGTGGAGAACCAGGAGAAGAAGGCACAGCTCATGGACGTGGAGGCCCTGGTTGCCCACAGGAGAGATATCCTCACTAAGACCAAGCAGGCCCAAGATGGCCTACGCATGGACAACCTCAAACTGCGACAGAGGTGCGGGTTGCTGGGTAATGATGACCTGCTCCGGGACTTTGAGGACAAAGTGGACACCTCAGAGGCTCGAAATGTTGAAGCGCCGCCATGCGGAGCGGATGCTGAAATGCAGTGGTGCAAAGAAAAAAATCGAGCAAGCCAAACCTTCACAGCAGTATATCTAAGATATAGACACAGACTTACTTTCACATTTCCACCAAAGTTCATAAAAGTTGGCATCTTGGTACTTGGCATTGCAGTTGTTTTTTTTTACCAACCCTTTAAACAGTATATTGTTTTTGTTTTCGTTTGTGTGAATCATCTATTGTGTCCATTCTTATTAAACTTGTAAGTTTAAGTTGAGAATAAAATTGAAGAACAAAATCTTTTAAGCACAATTACACAAATCATCCACAAGGTGGCACCATATGCAAAGTAAAAATCCTAAACAGAAAATATCACATTAAAACAGGCATATTATCCACAACATACACATATAAAACGGGTGCAATAAACAGACAATGGTAATTACTGAAGTTTTCAGCAGGGATTTTGATTGTGGTTGGCAAGAGTAATATGCACAAATGTTCCATTCCCGATAGTAATCAGCCTAATTTCAACTATATGTTTATGAGCATGGGTATGAAGTGGAAAATCCCTATACAAAAATCTCTTTTGGGGCACTTTCAGTGGAATGATAGATAGTATTGTTAGGATAAGTTAACCGTATTTATAGAACAAATCCCATAATAAAATACTATATTATTCCCCAGAAAAGCTGCAATCTTCCCCACAACTGTACAGTCGTGCAAATAATTAAGACATTGCGTTCAACTCTCTCTCTCATTTATTTTTATACAACTAAGGGGTGATTTGGTCATCCTGTACCCCGCCAGGATATGACGCAATAGTGTTTTTTCAGTTTTTTTTTTTAAAGATAATTTCACAGCACTGAGGAATCACCCTGAATTGCACCAAACATCAATATGTGCTTATTCCAAGATTATGCTTAAATATAAGTGGTTGAAGCAAGCCCGGTGGAATCCATGGCAAGGTAAAATGCCCTCTAAAAGTCAGCAGGGTTTACAGTAATTTAATTGAAGTTCTCTTAAAACACTCCATTTCTCATTTTGCAGTATACAATAAACCCACTTGTTATTAACACCACAGAGAAATGCTCTGGAGAGAACATAACGAGAGTCAATGGGAATAATATCACTTTGGCTGATATCACAGTCTAGTTAATATTGAACAGGATACGATTTAATAATAAAGTAGCACGGTACGGTATACAGAACACTGTAATGTGCATGTTTACAGCTTTCTAATGTGTTCATTGTATTATTACAGTATGTTACATTGAAGCAGGCCGTACTGATTAAAAATGATTTGATGCACACCATTGTAATCAATTAAACTGTACTACAGTTCCACAACCAAACAGGTATATTTATTGTATCAACACTTCAATACTGTGTTGCATTGCTTTTTTTGCCAAATTTTTGGTTAAGTTCTGATAAAGTCAACTATGCTTACTGTCTGTTTTTTGCTAGACAATGTATCTGGAAAAAGACACATGGGTTGCCAGCTCCTGTCATGTATCTGGGAGTGATACAAGTACATTTCAAGTGAGTTTCACTTTCTGCCTAGTACCTCCTTACATGTTTTGGTTTGACTAACATTTTGTTTTATAGCCCAGCAACCAACATATATATATATATATATATATATATATATATATATATATATATATATATATATATATATATATATATATACTTAATTACTGAATGCAGGTACCCACATGTGATTTTGTAAATTATATATCAGAAGAGAAGTACTGTTCTGAGTAATAAAGTTTTTTTTTTTGTTTTTTTAATGGAAAATTATAATTTCTTTAATACAGTATGAATTATCACAAAAGAACATACATTTTAATAATCCATTCTCCAGATGTTTACAATAAAAAATGCTTGACATACTATATTGGATGTGGAAAATCAGTATAGGAGATTAAGCAAGTATACATACAAAGAATCTGTCCACGATTTTGGCTTTTCAAATCTATTTAGCTGCAAATCTTTCATTGAAGGATAGTTTGAACAATTTAAAAGAGTGGAGTAAAAGGTTCGAAACTATGCCCCTTCATTTCTTCTCTTGTGTCTTCATCTTATTATTCATAAATTGTTCATCAAGGAATTGAATACGATCCTTAACCCATCTATGGTTGGGGTTGGCACAAATCTTTATGCCTCCTTTCAAGACAAATCTGAAAGAAAAATAAACAACAGACTAACAGATCGTTTTTGAAAGTGTGCCAAAAATGTGTTTTTTTTTTGGTTTGTTTTTTTAATGGATCCCTGCCTGGTTTTGTGCTTGTCTGATGTTCATATATTTATTCTTATGTACACTCCCTTTTAAATTCTCTTGTTAATGGGGTCAAAATATAATGTTGTAATGTAAAAGTATGAATTTAGATTTGCCATTGATCATCTTTTTTTGAATAATAAGAGGATTTCTCAATGGAAGGTACAATGCCAACTTAAAGCATGGTTAAGTTAATATTGTGCAGTTTGGGCGAGAGGACTGCGAAACAAAGCTACCCTTCTGTGATTTAAAAATGGTTAATTCATTGATATTAAAAGCTGATTCATGGATATTTTCTTTCAATATTTCTAGCAAAATGTGCAAATATACAAACAGAACTTCCTATAGAAAAATAACTGTTAATGGCTATGGACCATGAGAGTTGTATACAACGATTCCCTTTCTTTACATTTTTTTTTTCATTTATAGACAGAAGGCTCATGCTATACTCACATCAATCCAGGCATGGAACAGTCTGATCGAGTCTCCGTATAGTGATTTAAATATTTTTCTGGAATTTGTCTTCGAACATGGGAAAAACAGCACTCAGTTGGCCGGTTGGCACCCACTGTAAGTAAGAGACAGAAATACTGCTATAGAATTACAACAATAAGTAGTTTGCCGGAGCCGAAAGGGTTATACATAAAAAAATATAAAAAGTCTTATATTATCAGAGAAAAAAAAACCTGTTGGAGAAAGCAAGTGTTCTGGATTAAGATTCTGGTGGCTCCAAACATCTACATGACTAATTTCCAAATGGGACCATCTGTCTATCTCACTGATTTTGAGTCACCCAACATGAATTTGATATCTTAATCCGGAAAGGAAGAATGAACCCAGTGTAAAGCCTGTTTCTGCCCCAGCTGATGACAGGAACCTGCACGCAATAAGTACAATACAACATAAAAATAATAATATTAAAAAACCTCTTACACTGGCCATGTGTCTGTGACAGAAGGGCTGCGAATAGAAGAGCAGCGATGACCACAAATGTCGACTTCATCTTCATCGGTGGTTAATTCAGTCTGGATTTCTTCTCAAGAGGTTCTTCTGAAGTTCTGAGTTCTGAGTTCTGAGTTCTCCTAAGCCTGGTCAACCACTTATAGGATCAGCCAGGGGTGGGTGGGTGAGGGTGGGGGGGTTCATAAAGTTATTTCCTTTACATTTCACCAGAAGCTGAGGTCATGGTGAAAAACATCAAACAACTACAACTCGCACAGTGGAATGTAACACATTCAAAATGTAACAATGTGGGTCTTTGGCAGGAAATGATATGCTAAGTAATTTTGTGCATCTAGGTCTCTTCGGACCTTAAAATAGATAGATGGGTAGATATCATATAGGTCACGCCAGCTTAGCTTGATACTGTGGTTAACAGTCTTTTCAAATGTATTTATTTATTTTTAACCATGGCTAATACATTTCCGTTTGTATCAATGTGGTCTATGCTCACACTTTGTTATAGGTATTTATTTGTATAAGTCTAGTGTTCATTAAACTTTTCTATACTGATGTAAAAAAATCCAACAACAGTCCAGGACAGTGATGTCAATATCAACATTTATTTAATGTATGACTTTAAACTGACTGTATAAAGATATCCAAAAAAAAATCCTTTCTCCTAATTTGTTTTCAAATAAAATGTTCATTATAGTAAAAATAAGAGAGTCTACAGAATTTGAACTAACTGTGTTATGCAAAGCAGACAAGTCATGAAGTCGTGCATTTTGTATCTCGTCTCTTTAGACCAGGGGTCTCCAATCCTGGTCCTGGAGGGCAGGTGTCGCTCCTGGTTTTTGTTCTAACTGTACACTAAATTAATTGGACCAATTAAGCTCCTAATAAGCACTTAATTGGTCCAATTAAGTCATTTAAAACCAGGAGGGACACTGGCCCTCCAGGACCAGCAATGGAGATCCCTGCTTTAGATCAAGAGTGGGCAATTCCGGTTCTGGAGGGCTGGTGTCCCTCCTGGTTTTTGTTCCAACTGTACCCTAAATTACTTAATTGGACCAATTAAGTGCTTATTATAATTGGTCAGTTGGAGCAAGCACCAACAGGGACACCGGCCCTCCAGGACCAGAATTGCCCACCCCTGCTTTAGACCTTAAAATATCTTGTGGTTTTCTCTAACCCAAGGCTTCCCAACCCTGGTCCTGGGGACCCCATATGTCTGCTGGTTTTCATTCCAACTGAGCTCTCAGTTACTTAACTAGACCCTTAATTGATTGTTCTCAGCTCCTAAAAAGTTGCAGAGTTCAAGTTACTTATAAAATGTTAAAGCTAACTTGAAATCTGCAACTGTTTAAGAGCTGAAAACAAATAAAAAGGTCAAATTAAGCAACGTATTAGTTAAATTAAGGGTTTAGCTCAGTTGGAATAAAAACCAGAAGACACAGGGGGTCCCCAGGACCAGGGTTGGGAAGTCCTGCTCTAAACCTTCTTATATACCTTCTAAATATATCATATATCACTGTCATTGATGATTTGGAAATTATGAGAACTGATTGGATTATTTCAGTAGGTACAGTCACAGACAAAAGTATTGGCACCTTACACTTATTAGACCATAATTAAATGTAGTAGATTAAGGACAAGCATTTAGTAAAATTGAACCACTTTTTAATAAATCAAAAAAGCAAGATACACAATTCTGAGTAATTAAACAAATAATCTTTATCAAAATACAAACTTTCATTTAAAGTATTTGTTCATGACAAAAGTATTTGTGTCTTCCTTTTGCTTTTATTACAGCTTTCAGACATTTATGACATTTATTAACCAGTATGTTACATCTTGCTGGTGAAATCTGGGACCATTCTGTCTTGCATATTTCTTTCAGCTCAGACAGACTGGATACACAATGCTTGGCTACAGATTTTTTCAGATCAGTCCTAAGCATTTCTATTGGATTGATACAAAGGCCATTCTAGAACTTGTATCACTGTTTCTTCAAGAATTCCAGAGTTGACTTTGTCATATGCTTTGGGCCAGTCATGTTGGAAGATAAATTGTCTGCCAAGCAGCCTACTAGCAGATGGTATCATTGTACTTTGTAGAATGTGTTGATAAATGGCTGCATTCACTCGATCTTCATTCACATTAATGTCTCCAGTCTGTGAACTGTTAAAACACCTCCATGTTTTATTGTAGGCACAAGATTTTCTTCATTGAAGTCTTATTTTCTCCAAACTTACTGTGGTCCATTTTTAGAGAAAGCTGTTCTGACAATTCTCCTACCTCCTGTACCTGGAACTTTCTTTGGACGCCCACTTCTTTCAAGTATTTAAATTGATTTTGTTCTGTGGTAATTCATGATTATTTCTGATTGTGGATTTTGGTATTCCATATTTCTTTGAAATTGTAGCCATTTTACTTTGTTGTAGTCTACTTCGAGTGCTTTTCTCAAACGTGAATCCAACTCCTTTGACTTGACCAAGGGTGGTCTACTCCACTCCTGGTCTTTGTTCCAACCCTGTTCTAAATTGTTTAATTGAACAAATTAAATCTCCCACCAAACCCTGAAGTACCAATAGTTAATTATATCATTCTAGATGTTAAATCTGGAGTGGAATGAACCTCCAGGACCGTGTTTGGACACCCATGGTAATGACCATCATCTGCTGCACTGCCAAAGCGTTTTTCTACAACAGATGTTGGAAATAATTACATAGTTTTCTATTCTGCTATTCTGGCTATTGACTTTATACTGCAGCTTAATTACCAAGTAATGGTTTTCAATCAATTAATATATTTAATTAGTTCCATTACATTTTTACAGACTTTTAATATAAAGGTGCTAATACGTTTGTACAAATATGTGAAATTATATATTTTTTACAAAGATCATTTTTAATCATCATATTAATTAGTGGCTAATGTTCACTAAAGGCATTTATGTAATTTTTAAAATTTTTTTAATAATGTTATATTAAGTACATGGTGCCAATACTTTTGTCTTCGGCTGTATTTCTACAAAATACTTGCAATAACACATTGTATGTAGCACCGACCATTTCAAAGTTGTTGAGGTTTGCAAGAGGAAGCTTGTAAGAGCTGGTGTATCTGTTGTAGGTTGTGGGGACATAAACAGCTTATTTATAAGATGGCCCAGACTGAAGTCAAATAAGCAGCAAAACACAAGTCACACAATATATATATATATATATATATATATATATATATATATATATATATATATATATATATATATATATATATATATATACACACAAAAACACAATTAACAATAAAATAGTAAAGGAAAAGTAAGCTTTTCCAGTGGTTGGCAAAGGAACCCCATTTCCATTCCTCTTTATTGCAGAGGTTCTTCTTGGATTTCAAAGGCTCCTGTCACATAAGAATCTATGCCATGGCTGTCAGCTTTACCAATGCACATTTGCAGCTAGCTGGTGCAGTGGTATCCATTGAACTACTTGTTTGGTACAAGATTAAATACAGTGCCTGGCATAAGTATTCACCCCCCCTTGGACTTTTCCACATTTTGTAGTGTTACAACCTGGAATTAAAATGGATTTAATTGGGATTTTTTGTCACTGATCTACACAAAATAGTCCATAATGTCAAAGTGGGGAAATCTACATATTTTTCAAAATTAATATTTTGAATATTTTTCAAAATCGCCAGAAGTCTTAATACCTACTTTATTATCATCACTAAAACAACTGAGTAAGGGGGAAAGAGGGATGCATTGGAGGTGTTATCTGTGTGTTAATGTTTTCTGAGTGAAGAGCAGACATCTTAACAGACATCAGTGGATTAGCATAAAACAGAATGTGGCTGTTAAAACAAGACACCATACAAATGATTAATTACAGCTTTATTTAATAAAACAGTATTTACATTTCAAGTGAAAGATACATTTCCAGTCCCTACATTTTCTATCACTTCCTCATGAGCCAAAATAGATCCCTTTGGTGTATATATATATATATATATATATATATATATATATATATATATATATATATATATATATATATTCCACAGATCAAACAAACTACTCACATGTATTGTACAGCATCGTTCAACCCTGTCATTTCAAACATTATTTAACATCCATTAACTGAAGGCTAGGCTAGCAGAAATAATAAGACCAGCACAGTTGCATCATTAAATGAAGATTAATTTGTCCAACTTTGAATATAAGCCTCTGAAAGATTGTTGTTTTAGGCTGAGATCTGTATTGACATAACATGCAAAATAAATCTCATTGTTTTTTTTAAACTAATTGCACATAACATATGATAAAAATATTGACCAACATGATCTATATTTTTCTCCAGTGCTTGATATCTGCAAGAAAGTAAAACATGTGGAATGAATGCTTCATTCAAACATCATAAAACACAATAAAAACAGTTAAGATCACACCTATGGAGACATGATGTTTTGTTTATACTACAAATACCAAAAATCAGGTTTCTTGAAAGGCATTAAAAGAGCATATTTCAGTATGGTCATGAAACATAGGCACTTACTGTCCTCAAACCAAACCCAGGCTGTGTATAGGGTATTTATTGTCTTCAACCATTTATTCTTGAATCTGCACTGGTTAATATTTAAAATAATGACCCCATGCATTAAAAAAAAAAAAAAAAAACACGAGATGACAATATAAAACTAGCATTTATTACGTAAATAATAAATACACAGTGGTATCAGATTCAAGCCAATATGTGCACAAGAATCATTTTCCATCAACATTAAAACCATATACTGTTAGCACCCACTGAATATCAAAAACTCGCACAGTTACACATCAAGTAGGGACAAAACATAAGTCTAAAGAGTGTCACGTGTTTAAAAAATAACATGGGCAGGGGGGGAAGGGTGACACACACACCAAAAAAAACATCTGTGGAACAATTACGGAGCACACATTGTGCAGAAAGCATGATTCATTGGGTCTGCTTTAACCAGCATTGCTTGTAGAAAATATATTTCAAACTAGTCGTACCCTATCTCAGTGTTGAACATTAAAAGCTGCAATTGAATCTGTAGAGCAGTATACATGGGCACGAATGAGTAACAGAACATTGTTTTACATGATATACAGGCTGCCTTTTCATCCGGTTTGTAATGAGCCAGAAAGCCACAAATTAACAAACGCATACCTTTATGAGGTTGCTGTAGTGCAGATAGTCAATAGATACTACTAACATGACACAAATGTTCTTTACCGTGGCCCCTGTTTAAACAAGTAAAAGCCATCAGATTCCAAATAAACTGACTGACAAACTTAATTTTATAGTATTTTATTTGATGCTCTGACCAAAGACTTTGTTTGAAGGCCAATCAGCCTATGGAATGTAAAAATTCTCAATTGCATTTAAGAATGCCACGGGACCATGATAGTTGTCTTTCCCAACTTGTGAAACGTGTACAGTAAATTCTTCAAATGGGTGTACTGGGTCATAACCATTTTAAATTGAGCACATAATGAACTCTTACCTTTATTTTATTTATATATATATATATATATATATATATATATATATATATATATATATATATATATATATACACACACATACACACAAACATAGATGAACCCGTTTTATATCACCTCGCTTAATATCATACCCTGTTTATTATCACGATTTTTCACAAACCACTCGCCACGCACCAGGGGTTCTTTGAGAAATTACCTCTCTTAATATCACCTCACAAACCCGCTTATTGTCACGTTTTGTGTAGCCTATCAAATGCTAAGTAATCACAGGAGGATATAATTAATTTCCAACGCAACTAACATAAACTGACATTTTGTGCAGCCTGTCAAATGCTGTGTGGGCGGTCTTAACGGGATACAGTTCGGTTACAAAACACCAACGTCACCAAATTTTTCTTCTTTAACATAGTCTTATACAAATGCACACACAAAAAAAACACCAAGTGCAAAGCCTAATTGATAGCTCTCATCAGTCAAAAATTCATGCCTTTTTTAGATAATGACACAAACTGTTGTTCCAGTTAATGATACAAAATGTATTTGGCCTGTAGTAAACTATATGCATTTGCTTAAATGTAAAGAACGACTAAATGTACAGTATTAAAACACTGCTCTTTAATTCACCGTTAGTTTTCGTTCTCTCTTTTTCCCCCCCCCAACACTCGTAATGTGCTGTCATAGGCAAATATGAAACTCGGTTTATATCATGACCCGCTTTCTATCACAAATGGGTGGGTTCATCTGTATGTATGTATGTGTGTGTAATATATATATATATATATATATATATATATATATATATATATATATATATATATATATATATATATATATATCTAGTAGCGTTCTCAGTTAATGCAGGCAGGCGCATCACACAGGGCGGGTATGAACCCGGGACCTCCCGTACAAAGAGCGGCTCCTTTGCAAGGAGCGTGATATCGGCTTATGTCTTTGTGTGTGACTACGTCACCTACCAGCCCTGCTGCTGCCTTCCCCCGTGCACGCTGCAATATATACACACACACACACACACACACACACACACACACACACACACACACACACACACACATCTACTGAACCTCTCTGCCAGTATATTGCACTTTATCAGTAGCAAAACACCAGTCATTCACTAGTAGGTGCAGCTACACAGGGAGATTTCATGACTACACTATTAAATACCATAATCTCTTTTAAGTTAGCAGAAATGCTACACAAATCATATACAACATTATATGTTATAAAACAAATCTACAATATGCCAAATGACCAGAACAATAAATTATAAAGAAAACAACATTTAGCATTGATCCAATAGAAGTAGTATGAAATTGTCTTTAGCTATCAATCACAACAAAAGCATAATTACCAGTAGCAGAACAAAAAGTGCAAAAGAGAAATGCAGCAAATACAGTTTTAAAGCATTTTACGTTTCTGAAATAACCTTGCTTATCCTTTGTAGTTATTATTCAGTTTACCACTTTGGGGTTAAGACTTCAAATGCACATTTCCAGGATCAAATTGGAATGGTATAAAATAAATTCAAGTTAATTTAATACACAAGTCAGGCCACTGTGCAGCCATATTTCAGTTGATTACTGTATAGTAAACAAACTAGTACTTGAGCAATACAGAAACAAAATTCCTAACAAATTATATTATAACAAAATGCCCAAAGAACAAGGCAGTTCATTGGGGAACTAGTACCTGTGGCTAATATGTGGGGATATGTTTAAGAAAAAATATATATTTTCCCATTGTACCCAAGGTGTTTGTACTGGATAAGATACTGGAAAATATTTTTAAGGCTTTAGTCCTTGGTAGAATTTCCTCTAAAGGTCTGGTTAAGGCCAACTCCAGTGTGAAGACTAGGGAACAAGCTCTCTGGGCGGAGGTTTTTCACAGTTCACAATGCATACATCTACTGGGGGTGCAGGGCCTGCCCTTTCTCCTTATTTCTCTAGAGTGTATATCACAGAAAATGTCTGCGTGTGTCTCAGCGTTTCAGTACAGGACTCGCATGCTCCTGTTCTCGGTTGTCTTTCTGCAATGCCAAAAGTACCTGAGAAAAAAAAAAAAAGATTTACGACCATATAAAAGCATTGCCTTATGTGGGCGGGTGCTTAAACACTAGGGAACATTTTAGAGACCAAGAGTGGTTTAAGTGTTGTGAAGGAAAACAAATATTTGATCTCAAAGCAGCTGTACAAGCAGGATTTCGTTTTCACATAGAAAGGGTACATTTCCCGATTGGCTGATTAAATTATTATGTACTGGCACTGGTCCGGCAAGGTAAACATTAAAACCACAGAATTGTAAAAGGGAAAAAAAAAAAAAAAAAAGTTACTGGGTAGCATCAACTGTATTATTGCTCGGTGTACTAATAAATAATCTCAAGGTACCTGAGCCCATTTCTTGTTTCTGCTTTGCATCTGGATAGCAGCAATGGTCGTGAACAGTTCCTCAGCAGGGATGTCCTCCGGTAGTTTCGTCAGAAACTGGGCATTGTGGATAAAGTCCATTTTGGTCAAAATGTCCTCATAAAGCTTCAAGATGCCCAGGGCTGTGCGAAATAGAAACTCATCCCCATCTCTGCAAAAAACATCCCAGACACGGCAGGCCAGGTCCAGGGGTAATGACTTGCTGTACAGTGTGAAAATCCTGCATAAAACAAAAAATTGTTAAGAAATTAGCATCTGCTGCCACGGAATCTGAAATTCCAGCAAGTTAAACATTATTGTACGACAAGTGGAATCTCTCTGCCATTCGTTTTCATTTTTAGAATTCCAAATCTTCTTAGCCTGCAATATAACAGAGGGGAGGCAGGACTGACCTTGTTAAAACCAGGACCTTCATCAGGGAAACACCAAGTGCAATCACAAGTATAAAATCCTCTTGGATCTTATCCACTCAGAAGACTTTGCTGATGTACCCTGCTGCTATCGCTTAATAATTATTGAGTATGTACAGTAAAGGTTATAAACCACACCTCTGTAATTTTACTGACGACATGATCATGGGTCATTCCATGCCAACTCAACCAGTGCCGTTGCCTGTCTGTCTCAGATTTTCCTAGAAAAATTCACCTGGGGGTTTTCAGACACGCCGAGTTCAGAAATGATAGCTATTATTTTTTTTTTTTTAAATGTCCCCTTCGACCTGTGACCTTGCAAAGGTCAATATAAAGTGAGAAAGGGACCTTGACCAGAAAAATCACCCTGGTGCAATTTAGATGCTACCATCATGTGTAGCACCTTGTTCTACTTGTATTGAATAGGGCTTTTCAGAAAAAAAATACTAGCAGCACCCTACTCACTTCTGACAAACTGCAAGACGAGGGGTAACTGATGAGTTTTATTCAAACTTCAGCCTAACCCTTTACTCTGTAGGGGATGCAGGTCCTAAAATGTAAGTATTGCTGTAAGAACCTTAGGAACCAGTCTTCCAAATTCTGTGAAAAACTTTTGGTTTCAAGTCCCACCACTGGTCATTAAACCCCCTTGCAATTAGAATTTTTGTACCAAGTTTAGGCCATAATAACTTGCGTGGAGGGACTCCAAACAATCACCCAAAGATATGGTTGGATAGATGTTAATGAGATCTACAAGATTCAAGCAAAATATGTTGGCATCCGGGGATTTTGAATTTTTGAAGTTGCATTTGTCATGCATTCGAGCACTGCTTATGGCCACTTTGGTGACGTTAAAGTACCACATAGTTCTATCCAAACTGGCTATTTCTTCAATTGTGCATTCTCTGAGGATTGATCTAGAGGAAAAAGTAACAATGTGGGCTTCCACTGGCACTAGTTTGGAGCTGAGGGGTTATGAACTTGCATGAGACTTGGGACTTCGTTGTTATGTTGACAGATTTGAAACTACCAAAACCTTACTTAGCTGGATTTTAAAAACCAAAAAGTGATAGTAAAGTTTTTTTTTTTTTTATTTAGTTTTTTTTTTTAATAAGTTTTGATGCCTACCTAGGGGGATAATTGATTGACTGAACAACCATTTGTGAAAAAAACATTTGCTGCATTCTTATGCGAGCCAATTTTTTTTTTAAGAAAAACCATGAACTTTGTTTTTAAAACCCAACTAAAGTAAGGTTTTGTATTTTCAAATGTGTCACTGTAACAAATAAGTCCCAAGTCCCATGCAAGTTCATAACCCCTCAGCTCCAAGCTTGTGCCAATGAAAGCACATACTGTTACTTTTTCCTCTAGATCAATCCTCAGAGAATGCAAAGTTGAAGAAATAGCCAGTTTGGATATAACTATGTGGCTCTTTAGCCTCACCAAAGTGGCCATAAGCAATACATGAATGCATGACAAATGCAACTTCGAAAATCCAATATCCCCGGATACCATAATATTTTGCTTGATGCTTGTAGATCTCATCAACATCTATCGAAACATATCAGGGTGATTTTTCTGGTCAAGGTCCCTTTCTCACTTTAGGTCAACCTTTGGAAGGTCACAGGTCAATGGGGACATTTAAAAAAAAATGGCTATCATTTCTGAACTCAGCATGTCAGAAAACCCCCAGGTGAATTTTTCTAGGAAAATCTGAGATGGACAGGCAGCGAAATGCCCCTTTTCTGGTGGAGTTGGCATGGAATGACCCTCTTCTAAAACTGTACAACCAAAGCTTCTGACAGTAAGCATGTCAAACAACCACAAGGTGTCAGTAACAACATGTGCAAAAGATGTTTATTTTAATCTACAAAACAGTGGTTCCCAACCCCGGTCCTGGGGCCCCACCCTGCCTGCTGGTTTTCATTCCATGAGCTCTCAATTACTTAACTTGATCCTTAACTGAACTGATAATTTGCTTAATTCAACCTTTTTAAAAAAAAAAATGTTCAGCTCAAACAGTTGCAGAGTTCAAATTACTTATGAAATGTTATAGCTAACTTGAAATATGCAACTGTTAAGAGCTGAAAACAAATTAAAAAGGTCTAAGTCTCTAACTGTCAAAGCAATTGTTTGAAGCAACAAATAATTCTAATTTTCATTGCCAGTTTCTCCTGTTACGTCACTCTGCAGCACAGTTTGGTCACATAGCTTCAGTAGTCACACCATACCTGCAGACACTGTAAAGCTTTGACTGAGGGTAGCCTAATCTTCTTTTAATGTCTATGATTTCCCTCTAGTTAACAATGGTTGTTTTTCCCTTTAGTAAACTACTTGAAGCCCCTCGTTAAATGGGATACTCTGAATACAACATTACTTTATTTTGTTCCATATGACAAAATAATCAAACACCTGGAAATACAAACAAAACTTTAAGAAATAAGAAACATCTTAACTTACCAGTCGATTAAGTAAATATCTGGAGTTAAGTTATTTTTCTTAAAATGTTCAAACAACTTTGGTAGATTTTCTTCAAAAAACACGTCAAAAGCTGCAAAATATGTCATCATCTGGAAAAAAAAAAAAAAAAAAAGGTTTTTAGATATCTGGATGAGCGGTGAATTAATTCACTCAGCCTGTCCTTGCACAATTCAACACATCTGAAAACTTCTAATTAAGTATCATTTTTCTTGACCACAGAAAGAGGAATATATTGAAAAACACCCAAACTGAATACTCACAAGGCTATGGTCCACTCGAAAGAACGCCATCTGGCAAGGTTTATTCAAAAGGTTGGCAAAAGCGATGAAGGCATCAGCAGTATCCAGGTTAAGGATCAACACAGCCGCAATGAAGGACATTCCCTGCACCTAGATAGGTAACAGTTATAAAAAAAAAAGCTGAATCATTATTAGTTCAGTATGTGTCTCACCTTGTTGTTACATACACACAGAATTTGACACACTCACAATTTTCTATCAGTGGTCATCTTATATAAAACACAAATGTGAATGTTGCAGACAGTTGTATTTGTATTTTATCATAAATATTTTTCATAAAGAAAATACTTACATAGCCCACGTCAGGTCTGTAACAGGTGTAAGCCCCCAATATGCTGTGCAGCATGTCATGGTAAGGACCTCCCTTTAACAGAAAAAGGCAAAAATATATATTTTTTGGAAAAGATATGCATATCATGGTCCAGCAGTCATTTTTTTTTTTATTCTTCAGAATTATATATTTTTTTATGGTTGCATTGGTTATACTAAGAGAATACTTCAGTTGGACCATCAATGATGAACTAAACAAAGTAGGACATAAAGAACATAAAGAACAGATTACCACAATTGTATATTAAATCACTTTAAATTCACACACATGTAACGGAAGTATCACTAAAAACCTAAGTAAGCAAAAAGACAAGTGCAGTTATTTCATAAATACAAAATAGTTTAGCAGCCTACCTTTTGGAAAATACAGAGATTTGGAAATGTTCGTGAAATGTCTAATTTTATATGTTCCAGACTTGCTTCTTTGTCTGCTAAGGATATTCCAGTGTCTAAAAAGAAACAAATATATTTTATTTAAAAACTTTTCATCTTTTAACTCAGGAAGGGCTTAAAGTGGTACCAGGTCAAATAAACTCAGAAAGGTTCACTACTATAAAGCATACTTCACTTGCTATACTGTAATAAGGGATAATATGAACCCATAATAAATCGTCAATTATTTTATTATTCTGTCCTCTGAAGCGTGTGCCGTCAGCCGACCGCTTTTTTTTTTTTCACACTGTAGACTCACTGTGCAGCCACCTCAGAGCTACAACGTAGGAGGACAACGCAGCTCTGGGTAGCTTACAGGCCAATTGTGCGATGCCCCCTGGGAGCTCAATAGAATCTACGGTCGGCAATAGAATATCCTGGACTCGAACTGGCGATCTCCAGGCTATAGGACACATCCTGCACTCCACTCTGAGTGCCTTTACCAGATGCGCCACTCGGTAGCCCTTATGAACCCATTTTTGTAAAATTAAAACATCAAAATGATTTTTTTTTTTCTTGATGCACAAAATAAAATCCAACTAGGAGATGAACACACAACTATTAGCCATTATCTTGAAACAAATGTCCATCTGCCACAAATTAAAACTGGTAATAACAAGTTTCAATCACATGGATTTCACAGCTTATGTGAAATAGGATTCAAGCAGGGAGGGGAAGTGACAAAGTGAAAAACCAACAAAGCTTTGGTGTTTCTGGTGAAGTAGACTACACACAAAAGGGTACAATAAAACAATTTAATAAACAGTTTAATCAAATTTTTAGTACAGGGCTAAAGATATGACTCCCACTGCATAGCAGTTTGCTCCATTGCTGGTTTTTCTATAATAAGATACACCTTTACAGTTTACAAACTTGTATTAAAACCTGTAACAGGCAAATCTGCTAAGTAATAAAAGTCCTATTTGTATCCCTGTCAGTATAACAACATGAATACAATTACACGGATTGATAGAGTACCTTCATTTTCTGTTTCTGGACCAGCAGTTGGCTTGGATTTCCACTTTTCTTTGGCTCGTGCCAGGCAGATATCATAGAGTTCTGAAAACATGATCAGAAAAATACCAAGAGTGAGAGCTGGGATACAAGAGCATGCACAGCAACACTGCAGCGTCAGGGAACATACCCTCGATAAATAGCCTTTACCACAGGAACACTGAGCACATAATGATCCCCAGAGTCAATCAGACTGTTTGGATTTCAATTCTGAGACATGTAAGAAGTATTCTTTGTAACGAGAAACCAAAATCAACTCAAGATCATGTAGGTAGAAAACCAGCCAGGACCAGTTGTGTTCATTAAATTAAACACTTATCTGTCTGGTACGCCCTTTCACACGTTGTGACTTCCTGGACGATTTTACGCTTGCTTTTGGAGAGATTTTGGCAGGACGGCCACTCCTGGGAAGATTCACTACTGTCCCAAACTTTCTCCATTTGGACAATATGGCTCTGACTGTGGTTCGGTGGAGCCCCAGAGCCTTAGAAATAGCTTTATAACCCTTTCCAGACTGATAGGCATCAACAACTTTTTCCGGAGGTCTTCAGGAATTTCTTTTGTTCGTGGCATGATGTGCCTCTAGAACCTGTGTGCTGACAACTTCATTCTGATGGTAAGGGCCAAAGTTTGTCTGATTTATATTGGGCAGGGCTGGCCCAAATCAGGCCTAGTTGTTAACCGAAGTACACAAACAGCTGACCCTAATTATCCCTTTAATTCGGTTGAGTTAACTAGGGGGGCAATAACTTTTTCACACCTGAAGATTGCATGTTTGATTACCTTGCACACTAAACAAATGAAAGAAGCACCAAACTTTGGTGTTTTTTTTTTCTCTCAGACTCCCTCTATATACTACTACAACCCACAAAAAAATCTGACCAAATACAATGTGAAAAATGTGCAAAAATGCAGAAAATCAGACAGGGGCAAATACTGGTCCTTGTTTCTTTTTTCAGGTCAAAAAAGTCCCCTGGGTCGACATTGTCTGTACCTTTTAGGATTTTGAATGCTTGAATGAGATCACTCCGTAGTTTTCTTTGTTCAAGACTGAATAGATTCAATTCTTTTAGCCTGTTTGCATACGACATGCCTTTTAAACCTGGGATAATTCTGGTTGCTCTTCTTTGCACTCTTTCTAGAGCAGCAATATCCTTTTTGTAACGAGGTGACCAGAACTGAACACAATATTCTAGGTGAGGTCTTACTAATGCATTGCAAAGTTTAACATTACTGCCCTTGATTTAAATTCAACACTTCTCACAATATATCCAAGCATCTTGTTGGCCTTTTTTATAGCTTCCCCACATTGTCTAGATGAAGACATTTCTGAGTCAACATAAGTCAACACAAATAAATATTAATCTATTGATTGATTAATATGATGTGCTTCTGATATTATTTAAAAGTTGGACTTCAATGCTACTTGCATGAATTGTCTCTTAATAAATTCAATATATATTGAACATTTCACCAGCCTAATGGTTTGTGTTTACAATTAGAAAAACATGAATCCTCATACTAATTTTTTTTTTCTTTTCCTAGAGGTATTAGGCAATTCTAAAGGTTTTCTTGCATTCATCTAGAGGGTTTTTTTTTTTGGGGGGGTGTCTGGCAACACTGTTTGCTACTTGGTGCTCCCGTTGGTGAAGGATGATTGTAAATCTTCAGAGAGACAGATTTGTTAAAAGAATTGTGGGTGTTGTCGAGTGAGTGAATCAAAACAAACTTTTGATTTATTTATTATTATTATTTATTTATTTATTTTTTTAAAGTAGCTTACCCACGTTATTCTGCTTATTTATTTATTTGTTTGTTTTTGTTGCCGTGAAAACGATCTGTTGACTGGCAGGCTTGAAAGTTGTACTTGCATGGTCACTTTGGCTGTGTGACAGGGTTATGACGGTATTATACCGGCATAGATTGCGCAATTTCGTGCTGTGTGAATGGGTATTTAAAAAATAAAAATAAATAAAATGAATTAATGAATTAATTAAAATGTCTGAGACGGCTCGATAGCGGCATTTGTGTGTGAAAGTGGTATAGTTTTACTAACAGACATTTTAGTGTGTTGTTTTACAGATACACAGGGGTTTACAGTGTGCACTGTACATACTCTTATGTGATTATTTCATGTCATTTAAACTGTCATTTAAAAGGGTCCAAAAACAACTCAAGATATGACTAAGTAAAACACAAATCTTGCTCAATGCACTGATTCCACTAGTTGTTGTCATTGTCTTATCACCACCCTAAACTTTTAAAAATATTAATTCCAGGTAAATAACATGCCAAATTACCTGTATTTTTTATTTTACCAGATTGCCAATGACATACCCACTCTAGAAAGATGTATTAGGACCTAGTCTGTCCCATAAACATAGTGCAAATTATCTCTACTGGGGGTTGAGGTTCATCACCAGATTTGGTGCTCAGATGATAGTCTAAACATGAAATCAGGCTTGTCAACTGTGTGCAAACATATGTCACCTATCCTACAAATCTTGTTTAAATCACGTCAGCGGGAACTCTTCTTTTAACTGTCGTTAAACAGGGAATTTGCTTTTTCTTTTATTAAAATGAATCCAGTTTCATTAATCCTCATTCCAAAGTAATGAAGTCCTTTCACTGCAGCCTCCTCTCTGTGACCTGAATTAAAATACTATAAATTTTTGTGGAACCAAATGTAATTTGTGTCTTTTTGTTATGGGACCTGGCTGTCTTTGTTGTGTTTATAGTGGGCAGGACCTAAACAGCCAATGAAGCAGTTCCCCAGCTCTTCTGATATTGGCACTAAGAAAGGGTCCTGTTTTTCTTTATATAGATGGGCATCAAGTTGTAAGGATGTGACTTATCTGGGATCATGTGCGTCTGGCAGTAACTCCATGCCTAAATGTGTAATTGACAGCGATCCTTCCTCAGTACTTTGCCACAATGCAACTTGATACCTAATTTGCATTAAGTGTAAATACCATCCCTGACTTAAACACTCAGACAGTCCCTTAGCACCGTATCATGCAATTAACTCCAACACAAGAAAAAGTAAGCACAGTAATAGGGGTGGGAATTTAATATAAAAACATATTTAACTACTGGAGGACTACAAATTATGAATATTTATCAAACTACTCAAATAATGATTTTATTTGAACTGGAGTATTTAAAGTACTCACTTCCAACAGTAATACACTATAAAGGTACTTTGTCACTGAAATGGGATACGACTTTGCGAAGAAGGATGCAAAGCAAAAGCAAATGCAAAAAAAATAAAACTTGTCATCATTGTCCATTTCACTCAGCCTGAAACAGTTAATTGAACTGGAAGCCTTTATTTAAACAAGTTTTGCCAAACTGACAGCAGACGTACCGTGGGTGATGTTTAACTCATTGCCAACTGCCAGGCTCCACACCTTCCCTCTCACACTGGGGGGCACTCCCTGCCACCACAGCTCCCGCACCTTACGAGAATTGCACCTGAAACAAATGTGTTAACTTCTTAAATCTGTAACTTCCACACAAACTTCCCTTCTGTTTTCATATGCTTTTCTGTAAAGCTGAGGCTTTGACTTCATACTAATTATTAAAGTATTGCCAAAGCAGCTCAAGGACCTACAACCAAACGCATGGTTTAGTCTCTGGGGCTCCCGAGTGGCGCATCCGGTAAAGGCGCTCCTGCGTGGAGCGCAGGATGCGCCCTATAGTTTGGAGGTCACCGGTTCGAGTCCAGGCTATTCCACTACCGACCGTGGACGAGAGCTCCCAAGGGGCGGCGCACAATGTAGCGTTGCCGGGTGGGGTCATAGGTCAGCCAGGGTGTCCTCGGCTCACCGCGAACCAGCGACCCCTGTAGACTGCCTGGGCGCCTGCGGTCTTGCCTGCAAGCTGCCCAGAGCTGCGTTGTCCTCCGACGCTGTAGCTCTGAGGTGGCTGCATGGTGGGCCTGCAGAGTGAAGAAAAAAAGCGGCCGGCTGACGGCTGCGTTCGGACGACAGTGTGTGTTCGTCTTCGCCGCTCAAAAGTCAGCATGGGGGTGGTAGAGGTGAGCTGAGCCTAAAATAATTGGCTATTTTCAAATTGGGAGAAAAACAGGGTAAAAATCAATTGGCGACAACTAAATTAAAAAAAAAAAAATCAGTCTATCTCATTTGAGAGAGTCATTTCAGTTTTATAAAATGTATATATACAGTACTGTGCAAAAGTTTTAGGCAGGTGTGAAAAAATGCTGTAAAGTAAGAATGCTTTCAAAAATAGACATGTTAATAGATTATATTTATCAATTAACTAAATGCAAAGTGAGTGAACAGAAGAAAAATTTAAATCAAATCCATATTTGGTGTGACCACCCTTTGCCTTCAAAACAGCATCAAGCATCAATTCTTCTAGGTACACTTGCACACAGATTTTGAAGGAACTTCGGCAGGTAGGTTGGCCCAAACATCTTGGAGAACTAACCACAGTTCTTCTGTGGATTTAGGCAGCCTCAGTTGCTTCTCTCTCTTCATGTAATTCCAGACAGACTTCGATGATGTTGAGATCAGGGCTCTGTGGGGCCATACCATCACTTCCAGGACTCCTTGTTCTTCTTTACGCTGAAGATAGTTCTTAATGACTTTCGCTGTATGTTTGGGGTCGTTGTCATGCTGCAGAATAAATTTGGGGCCAATCAGATGCCTCCCTGATGGTATTGCATGATGGATAAGTATCTGCCTGTACTTCTCAGCATTGAGGAGACCATTAATTCTGACCAAATCCCCAACTCCATTTGCAGAAATGCAGCCCCAAACTTGCAAGGAACCTCCACCATGCTTCACTGTTGCCTGCAGACACTCATTCGTGTATGCGCTGTCCAGCCCTTCGGCGAACAAACTGCCTTCTGCTACAGCCAAATATTTCAAATTTTGACTCATCAGTCCAGAGCACCTGCTGCCATTTTTCTGCACCCCAGTTCCTGTGTTTTCGTGCATAGTTCAGTCGCTTGGCCTTGTTTCCACGTCGGAGGTATGGCTTTTGGCCGCAAGTCTTCCATGAAGGCCACTTCTGACCAGACTTCTCCGGACAGTAGATGGGTGTACCAGGGTCCCACTGTTTTCTGCCAGTTCTGAGCTGATGGCACTGCTGGACATCTTCCGATTGCGAAGGGAAGTAAGCATGATGTGTCTTTCATCTGCTGCAGTAAGTTTCCTTGGCCGACCACTGCGCTCACGGTCCTCAACGTTGCCCGTTTCTTTGTGCTTCTTCAAAAGAGCTTGGACAGCACATCTGGAAACCCCTGTCTGCCTTGAAATTTCTGCCTGGGAGAGACCTTGCTGATGCAGTATAACTACCTTGTGTCTTGTTGCTGTGCTCAGTCTTGCCATGGTGTATGACTTTTGACAGTAAACTGTCTTCAGCAACCTCACCTTGTTAGCTGAGTTTGGCTGTTCCTCACCCAGTTTTATTCCTCCTACACAGCTGTTTCTGTTTCAGTTAATGATTGTGTTTCAACCTACATATTGAATTGATGATCATTAGCACCTGTTTGGTATAATTGTTTAATCATACACCTGACTATATGCCTACAAAATCCCTGACTTTGTGCAAGTGTGTACCTAGAAGAATTGATGCTGTTTTGAAGGCAAAGGGTTGTCACACCAAATATGGATTTGATTTAGATTTTTCTTCTGTTCACTCACTTTGCATTTAGTTAATTGATAAATATAATCTATTAACATGTCTATTTTTGAAAGCATTCTTACTTTACAGCATTTTTTCACACCTGCCTAAAACTTTTGCACAGTACTGTATATATATAATTTATTTTACCTGATCTCATTTTGGAATACATCTTGCATTCATTCAAATCCAATGACAAGCCGAATTGCACAGTTACAAATATCAGTGTTGCAAAGCAAATGCAGATCTGAACATAAGGAAAGTAATTCACTAATTTCAGCTAGTTTAAACATACTTTCTTTTCCATACATTTTCCCTCTTCAAATGCAACTTAACTTACATTGTTTCCCAGTTTGGAAGAATTTCCTGGCTCCAGGTCATAGCAGCATTTCCGATGCTTTCTTCCAGTTTGCATCTTTCTTCCAGTTGTTTCTTCCTTTTCTGTGCTTCCTTTATCTCTGCAATTGAGAAGCAATGCTTTTTTAAAATGGTAAAAGTCTGTATATTGACAAATCTTATGATTTACTGGTAAATGTCGACATTTACCAAGAAAAACGGTAAATGTCCAAAATAAACACGATAACGCTTTATTTTAGACATTTACCGGTAAATCTCAAGAATAACCAAGTGCCTTTGGCCAATGACGAATGTCTCGCTTTCGTGCATTGTAAGGCTTCAGGAGTCCTGTGTAACTGCAAGTGCCACAAGAGTCTACCATGCTGCAATAAGTAAGTAAAAATATCTAATCAGTACCTGTGTATTTGTCATGTTTTGTGTCATAACCAAAGTGTGATTTTCTGTTGAAAAATCAAAGGTCCTTATATGCAAATTTTTCCAGAATGTTTATTCTACATAAGTGGAACATAATATTTTTCAGTACCATGCTGAATTGCTCAATTGTGCATTACTGTAAGCTCAGTAATGATTATTTTGTTAATGGAGAATGTGTATGCAGAAATAAACATATTCTTCGACATTAATAATTATTTTGTTAATTTACAATTTTTATGCAGGAATAAATATATTCTTCATAATTTCACACATTTACTAATAAGCTTTGGTAAATCATAAGATTAACCGGTAAAATGTCCAAAAAGCAATTTATTTCTTCATAATTTCAGACATTTACCAACTTACTTTGTAATTGTTGACATTTACCGGTAAAATTTAAGATCCATTAACACATCACTTTAAAACTGGGTCATACCTAGTCTGTCTAATTTATTATTTTTGTTTTCATTAGTCTACATTTGAAGAAATGCTGCATTGTAAAACTAATATATAAATAAAACAATACACAGGCAGGACTGAGACATTTGGCGTCTCAATCTTGCCTATATTGTTTTATTTATACATCTACTTTCTAGGGATTTTCTGTGTAATACACAGAAAATCCATCACACTGGCATCCATCACAAATTTTTTTTTTCTCCGCTACAATCGACGCTCAGGTTTTCGGACGATCATGTGGAGAAATACAGAGCCACTTCAGGAATGCAAATCATTTGTTTCATTTCTGTGAGGCAGCAGCCGAGTCCACTCACTGCACATGCAGTGACTCATGTATGTGACAGAAGTTAATTGTGTTTCTCTACACTGCCTGTCGAATTGACGTTTGAACCCACATAGCCACACTGTAGAGTATCTGGATTTGCAATGGTTATGAGAGGGCAGCTGCCCTGGATCCCTTCCAGCGGTGCTGCATGACTGGTAAGCAAGCAGCTCATCAAAAAGTCATTTTCTATCAAAATTCTTATTTTGTTTGTTTACGAAAGGCACCGGCTGTAAGGAGATGTACAGAACTTTGGGCCAGTTCTTTCAAAGTTGTATCAACTTTCAACAGTTTAATGTCTGTCTTTTTTCAACTTTTGAAAATGGCATATAATACAGATATATATTATTTTATCTGTTCATTTGTTTATTTTTTTAGTATAAATGACGTTCTTACTGTTTGTGAACCTTCACATTCGGGTCAAGTTACGTTTAACAGCCTATAATACGATAGGCATACATTTAAAAACCTCTGAAGTAGAAACTCCGCCACATGTTTTGTTTTTTAATATCATTTTTACCAATCAAAAGAAATGTATGAACCTCGTTTCTTGGCCTGGGCCACCATCTCTTCATATTGCTGTTTGTGCTTCACAGCTTCTTCTGCAGGCTTGGCAGGGAGGTTCCTAGAAGACAAACGGCTCATTATTAAACTTTAATATTAAACTATCAAGTGGCACAGTGAGTTCACTCACTTCATGTTTCCTGTGGATCTTTCCTGGGGAACATCTTTATCTTGTGCTTGGATTCAGGTTCATTTGAGATAGATTTAGAATACAGTACCTGATTGCCAGACTGGTATAAATTATATTATTAATCCTCAAGAGAAGATAAGCACTTGTTTCAAAAGCACTGAAAATCAGGCTTGTCAACTGTGTGTAAACATACGTAACCTATTCTACCAATCTTTTTAAGTCACTTGTTCTTTTTAACGTCAGCGAGAACTCTTCTTTTAACTGTCGTTAAAAAGGGAATTTGCTTTTTCTTTTATAAAAATGAACCCAGTTTCATGCACAGGAACCCTCTGTTAACAGCTAGTTATATTTAGCAAAGGGATATACCAACGGCTTACAAGTTATCTGTAACACACTGCAGATCTAACCTTGAATAAACTCAGCTTTGCAAACACAGCTCCGTTCAATTGTTTAAAAAGCAAAGTACAATTTTTTTATAAAAACACTTTGGAACCATACTGGACCAAGAATTGAAGCACAACATCTGACACCTAATGTACAGACACTGGTTCCCACTAAATTCATAATTTCATACAATAATGCTGTGGAAGCAAGTACAGGACTTATAATTCCAATTTCATACAGTTTTTGTTTTAGACTCTCAATTGTTTTCTTTTTGTTTTGTTTTTTTAAGCGCTTTGGGATCCTTGTGATGAAAAGTGCTATAGAAATGTGAATTGTTTAAATGGTAAATAAACCAATTTAGACAATTCACATTTCTAAATGGTAAATAAACTGAGTTAAGCATGTGCTGAGTAACAATTATTTACCGTTACGGTTATTATCATAATCCTGGTTAGCTGAAATAGAAATGTAACCATTATCACATGGGTATTTACCGCCTAAAGACCCGAAACCTGAATACTGATATACCAAAGCTGCTCTTTGAGCCTGTGACGCAGTCGTGACCCTGCCCCCGAGGGATGAAAAGGACTGTTCTCACAGATCTCAGCGTCACTTTTCCTTCAATCCTGCTGCAATCATGGACGCAGCGACCTTGAATAACAAGCTGAAACTCGGAGCAGCTGATTCAAATCCCGCGGCGTTCTGAGACACGGGGAGGGCGAGCCCGCAGCACAAACAAACAAAGGCAGACAGGCTTCCCAGCGACAGCGTGTGGAAGCGACATCGTGGGAGAAGTACAGTCGTGGACAAGTACAGTGCAGTTAGAAGCAGTTTGAAAGCAGGTTGACAGCTGCAGAAGCTAAACTAAACTTAAAAAAAATGGCCTTCAAGCCAGTAATCTGTGACAACTGCATGATGTGGGAAATCTGAGAAAACCCAACAGAGCTCAACCAAGTGTGTGTAAAGTGCTGCACGATCCAGG
This sequence comes from Acipenser oxyrinchus oxyrinchus, assembly GCA_030684275.1. NCBI lineage: Eukaryota > Metazoa > Chordata > Actinopteri > Acipenseriformes > Acipenseridae > Acipenser > Acipenser oxyrinchus. Next base: position 14,436,539 of record CM060247.1, read on the forward strand.
ACTTGCTCCAGCGATTAAGCCTGCTAGAAAAGGAGCTGGAGGAAATGAGACAGCAACAGGAGCTTGAGGAGCTGGCACACCCACAATTCATGGAAGTCTGCACCCCTAGCAGACTGAAAGCCACCACGTAGATGGAAGAAAGTCGAAACAGCTGGGTTCAGATAGGCAGAAGCAGGGAAAAAAAGAAACTTCGTCTAACACAACCACCAGAAATCCAAACATCCAACAAATTTGAGCCACTTCAACATTTAGATGACCAAAACCAACATCAAGAGAATGAAAGAAACAACATCCAGGACCCTATAAACAGTGCTGGCCAGGCAGCAAAAAGAAGGGAGGTCATGATCGTTGGGGACTCCATATTGAGAAACACAGCAAGTTCAGTTCACAGTTTGGACCCCCTTACTACAACAGTGTGCTGCCTTCCAGGAGCCTCAGTCAAGCACATCACTGAGAATGTGGACAGGCTCCTAGAACGAACAGGAGATGACCCGGTAGTAGTCGTCCACATCGGTACAAACAACATTGGAAGAGACAGGCCAAGATCCCTGCAAAACAAATTCAGAGAGCTAGGAAGGAAATTTCTGGGATACTGCCGGCACCCTGCAAAGGACCATATGGACAGCTGGAAATACAAAATCAAAATGCATGGCTGAAATCGTGGTGCACCCAGGAAGGCTTCACCTTTCTTGAACATTGGAGCACATTCTACAACAAGGACTATCTATACAGGTGGGACAGACTGCACTTAAACAGAAAGGGAACCAATCTACTCGGAGAAAGGATCCTTCAGGAGGTCCAGAAGCATTTAAACTAGAAAGGAAGGGGGGAGAAAACAAAAAAACAGAAGGGAGACCACATCAAAACAAGGACAACAACTCAGGTAAGACAACTATTAAATGTATCTATCTTAATGCTAGAAGTCTCAGAAACAAAATGTTAGAACTTGAAGCTACTGCACTAACAAGTAACTACGATGTGATAGGTGTTACAGAAACTTGGTTGTCTGAGTGATGGAGATGAATATAATATTAGTGGGTACACACTATATAGGAAAGACAGGCAGGACAGAAGAGGCGGAGGGGTAGTGCTATACATAAAAAATAGTCTTGAAGCCCAGGTGTTAAATCAGGACAAAGAAAACAATGCAGAATCAATATGGGTCAGAATAATGGACACAAATTCAAAGGGCATAATAATAGGAGCATGCTATAGACCGCCAAACTCAAACGCTGAGCAAAATAATCTGTTGTACAATGACATTCGAAATGCGTGTAGAAAAGGAGAAGCCATACTAATGGGGGATTTCAACTTCCCCAGTATAAAATGGGAGAACCGGTGGGGGCACGACGGACGAAATTGAAATGGTAGAAATGACAAATGACTGCTTCCTAACGCAATTTGTCAAGGCACCGACTAGAGGGAGGCATAACTTGATTTAATCTTTTCAAATAATGAAGACAGAATAACTAAAACAGAGGTCAGAGAGCCATTGGCAAACTCAGACCACAACATGGTCTCATTTGAAATATTTTTATAACCCCAAAAGTAATGACTAAAGCTAAGGTTTACAATTTTAGAAATGCAAACTATGAAGGTATGAAACAGAGACTAACAGAAGTAGATTGGAGTAAAATAGAGAAAACATCCACAGAAAAGGATGGCTGTTTTTAAAAATGTAGTACTAGAGGCACAAAACGATTACATCCCAAAAGTAGACAAATCTAAATCTAAAACAAAATGGCCAAAATGGTTTAATAGATCAATTAAAAAAATATTCAGCGAAAAAAGGCACTTTACAGAGCGTTTAAAAGGGACCAAAACAAAGTACACAGAAAGAGTACTTGGAACTGCAAACACAAGTCAAAAAGGAAGTTAGAAAGGCCAAGAGAGAGATAGAAATCAATATTGCTAAGGGGCTAAAACCAATTCCAAAATATTTTTCCAATATTATAACAGCAAGAGAACATTCAAAGAGGAGGTCAAATGTCTAAGAGACACAAATGGCAAAATCATAGATGAAGAAAAAAAAATAGCAAATATATTAAATGATTACTTTTCACAGGTTTTTACAAAGGAGGACATGGACAACATGCCCCACATGTCGACCTGTTCCTATCCAATTTTAAATAACATTAGCATAACAGAGGCAGAAGTGTTAAAGGGACTAGGAAGCTCTTAAAATAAACAAATCCCCTGGGCCGGATGAGATCCTCCCAATAGTACTCAAAGAAATGAAAGAAGTTATTTACAAACCGCTAACCAAGATCATGCAACAGTCTCTTGACACAGGGGTTGTACTGACAGACTGGAAAATTGCAAACGTAATACCGATCCACAAAAGGGAGACAAAACCGAACCAGGTAACTACAGACCAATAAGCCTGACTTCTATTATATGTAAACTTATGGAAACTATAATAAGATCCAAAATGGAAAATTACCTATATGGTAACAATATCCTGGGAGACAGCCAGCATGGTTTTAGGAAAGGGAGATCATGTCTAACTAACCTGCTTGACTTTTTTGAGGATGCAACATTGAAAATGGATAATTGCAAAGCATATGACATGGTTTATTTAGATTTCCAGAAAGCTTTTGACAAAGTCCTGCATAAAAGATTAATTCTCAAACTGAACGCAGTAGGGATTCAAGGAAATGCATGCACATGGATTAGGGAGTGGTTAACAGGTAGAAAACAGAAAGTACTGATTAGAGGAGAAACCTCAAAATGGAGTGAGGTAACCAGTGGTGTACCACAGGGATCAGTATTAGGTCCTCTGCTATTCCTAATCTACATTAATGATTTAGATTCTGGTATAGTAAGCAAACTTGTTAAATTTGCAGACGACACAAAAATAGGAGGAGTGGCAAACACTGTTGCAGCAGCAAAGGTCATTCAAAATGATCTAGACAGCATTCAGAATTGGGCAGACACATGGCAAATGAAATTTAATAGAGAAAAGTGTAAAGTATTGCATGCGGGCAATAAAAATGTGCATTATAAATATCACATGGGAGATAGTGAAATTGAAGAAGGGAACTATGAAAAGACCTAGGAGTTTATGTTGACTCAGAAATGTCTTCATCTAGACAATGTGAGGAAGCTATAAAAAGGCTAACAAGATGCTTGGATATATTGTGAGGTGTTGAATTTAAATCAAGGGAAGTAATGTTAAAACTCTACAATGCATTAGTAAGACCTCACCTAGAATATTGTGTTCAGTTCTGGTCACCTCGTTACAAAAGGATATTGCTGCTCTAGAAAGAGTGCAAAGAAGAGCAACCAGAATTATCCGGGTTTAAAAGGCATGTCGTATGCAGACAGGCTAAAAGAATTGAATCTATTCAGTCTTGAACAAAGAAGACTACTGGTGATCTGATTCAAACATTCAAAATCCTAAAAGGTATAGACAATGTCAACCCAGGGGACTTCTTTGACCTGAAAAAAGAAACAAGGACCAGGGGTCACAAATGGAGATTAGATAAAGGGGCATTCAGAACAGAAAATAGGAGGCACTTTTTTACACAAAGAATTGTGAGGGTCTGGAACCAACTCACCAGTAATGTTGTTGAAGCTGACACCCTGGGATCCTTCAAGAAGCTGCTTGATGAGATTCTGGGATCAATAAGCTACTAACAACCAACGAGCAAGATGGGCCGAATGGCCTCCTCTCGTTTGTAAACTTTCTTATGTTCTTATGTTCTTTTGAAGCTTAATGGCTACATTTCTACTTCAGGGAACCAGGGTTATGATAATACGAAATGTAACCATTACCGTATGGGTAAGTGTAACAAAGCTGTTGCAAGGGCAATATTATAGAATGACTGGAATGCTACAAGGCTAAGCCGAGAGGCAGCCTTGTGTGTTACCATATGGAACCCCAGTAACAAGTAGCTAGGGTGAAAAAAATTGAGGAACTCGTCTCTATACCTGTGTTGTAACGGTCGACTCGGAAGCCACCTCTAACAATCCAGGGTTTTGAGGATCCACGACATTCAGCCTGTAGAACCTAGTGACCCTGGGTTCTGTTGTATTGAACATTTCAATAAATGGCACAGAGCAAGTCGATACTGGTACAAGTTTTGATGTTGTTTGATTTTTATTTGATAATTACTGTTTACTGATTATTATTGTTATCGTTATTAGCAGCGTTTTTGTTTTCATTGTTAAAAAAAAAATTTTTTGAAAATGGGTATGTAGTACACAGCAGCATAAAGGGTTAATGAAAAACACAGTTTAAGTCATTTATTTGTGTTTTATTCATCATATGTTAACATTTTATATCAATTACAGGTTTGAAAACATTATTATAATTATTTTCAAAATCTGGTACCTGGGAAGGGGTTTCATTTTTAAATCTGGAGTTGAAGTGGTTAACGTGGAGGGAGATTTCCCCTCGTCAAAAAGGTCCTACAAAAATTGCAATATAAAACGGTCATGGGACAGGTCTTGGGGACACCATGTCTGAAAAACACCCCTCTTGTACCCGTACTGGGAACGCATGGATGGTACTCTGACATTCTGCAGGGTGTCAATGACCCTATTAGAAAGCCACAGACGGCTCAAATGCAGCCGTTCAGGGACCAGACCCAGAGCTGCAGGCTCGATGGGTCAGGATGCCACAAGGTCCCCTGTGCCTGACTGAGCAGGTCACAACGCTTCGGCAGTCACCACAGCTGGCCACTCAGAAGCTGCATCAGAGTTGAGAACCAGTCTCCTGGGCCAATAAGGGGCTACTAGGAGCACCTTGGTCCGGTCCTGCCTGATTTTCTCCAGACACAGGGGGAGCAGGGGGAGAGGTGGGAAGGCATACAACAGTGGTCTTGGCTACTGGTGTGCCAAGGCATCTACTGCCAGTGGGTCCCCGTCTCCTCTTCTGGAGAACTAGAGGAACAGTGGGTTGATTCCTGAGAGACAAAGAGATCTACCTCTGCTCTCCCGAACCTCTCCCAAATGAGGCTCACCACCTCAGGATGAAGTCTCCACTCTGAGCCGCTGAGGTCCACCATCCAGTTTGTCACCCCTGGCAGATGTACTGCCCGCAGTGAGAGGAGGTTCTCGTGTGCCCAGAGCAAAAGCTTGCAGGCCACAAAATGGAGATTGGGTGACCTGAGGCCACCCTGGTGGTTGATGTAAGCCTCCACTGTTGTGTTGTCTGTACGGATAAGCACACGTTTCCCTCGAACCTCTTCCAAAAAATTGTGCAAAGCCAGGTAACTGCCAGCAGCTCTAAAACACTGACGTGGAAACCCTGCCAAAGGGGGTTCCTCACACCTTGCACACCCCGGTCATTCCACACAGTGCCCCAGCTGAGGCTGGACGAGTCCGTGGCGACGACCTCTCTTCTGGTGACACTGCCCAGCGCTACGCCTAGGCTGTTTCCACCAAGAGAGTGCCTTTAGACAGTGATGAGACACTGTCAATAGGCAGCCGCGGTTCAACATGGGCTGAAAAACTCGGCTGTTGAACCAGGCCTGAAAAGGGCGCATGTGCAGGAGACCCAATGGAAGGGTCTGGGAAGCTGTTACTGCTGCCAGTCGTCCAAATGAGCACTCTGATGCCTTTGAGTCTCAATGGGGCCGGAATAGCTTCCATGCACTTTGAGAAGGCACGGGGAGCTAGAGTGAGGCCAAATGGCAAGATACAGAACTCGAGTGCTGTTCCCTGAAAGGCGAACCACAGGTACCTCCTATGTACACTGGTCTTATGTGAATCTGGAAATAGATCTTTGAGGTCTGCCGTGGTGAACTAGACATCTGGCCTGATTGATTGCAACAGCTGTTGCATTGTCAACATTTTGAACCTCCTTCAGAAAGGGACCTCAGCAAATGGCACTGGAAGGGTACCAGGATGCTGTTATAGTTGCCTAGCCTTGCTGCTGAGCACTTGCTAAATAGGCTCGCTGAGGATCACCTCAGAGACCCGGCACTACTTGTTAGGCGCCTCCGGCACCATGCACCCTAAATAAGGCGTCCATCAACCAGGAAACAGCAGGAGCTATTGCCAGATGATCCTAGAAAGACTGGATTTCAAAAAGAAAATCCAGATGAACTGGGGGGGATATGGGAGTGGCGGTAGGCTCATCATCGAAAATGGATTGGGCTTCTGTAGGTCAGGGCACTTGCAATATTGCAGTGGCCTTCTTGATCAGCGGTAGAAGCTCTGCCGACAGGAAGAACTTAACTGCAGGATATGCACTGTCAGGAGCAGGATGAGAAAGCGTGAGGACAGTTTTCAGATTGACCAGGGGGTAAAGACCGAGGGGACCAGTGACCTGAGCACCGGTTGGTAACCGGGATGGTACCAGGTCAGTTTGGTACCGATGGAGTGACTTGAGGACTAGGTCAGTACAAGGACGGCACCGGGACGATACTGGTGCGGTAACCTCGGTCCCAGTTCTGTACCGGGTCAGGAACAGAGTGGGTCGGTGACCTCGGTACCGGTACGGGTCCACCAGTTCGCAGTCACCGCGGGTGGCAACGTACAGGGATGCCCATCTGTAAAAGCCACTGGCAAAACCACTCAGTCAGCACCACACACTAGACTGAAGGAAGCCTGCTTTATAGAATTGTACTAATAGCCTTCTAAAGCGGTCACCAAAATGGCATCAAGACACTGTGGAAGAGATTGAAAGCAACCACAACCGAAGCAAGTATCTTGGTCCTGCTGAGCCCAGCAGCTGCTGTTGCTGCACGTGTGCTGTAGCACCACTTTGCAGACAGGCCTGCGTGTAGTATCTGTAAAAAAAATCTTTCAACAAAACACAGTAATAAAACAATTACATAAATAATATAAAAACATCAGGTATTTTAGCTAAAAGCCAAAATGAGAAATAAAATAACTCCAGCCAGATCTATGCAACCTGGGGGAGAGCACAAAGTCAGCAGACTTACGTTGCTGGATCCCTGGGAAGAAGCGACTCAAGCCGCTGGCTTCACACGGGGCACAAGGCCACAGCAGGACATAACAAGCACAATATACGTGTAATTTGAAAATCTATTACAGCATTAATGTAATATTGCATAAATTAAGTGTGAAAAATTACAGTCAGAAGCAACAAGTACTTATCTGAACCAGGCTCTCTGATCAGGTCAGTCTTGAAAGGAAAAATGGCACCAAGATCTGTGAGCGCAGTCCTTTTGTGCCCTCTGGGGCAGGGCATGACTGCATCAGGCTTGTTGAGCAGCTTTGGTATATCAATATTAAAGTTTTGTGTCTATAGGAGGTAAATACCCATACGGTAATGGTTACATTTCGTACTTGAAAGGGAACCCACAAAAGACCACCACTTTGCAGATATCACAGCAAAAATACTTTCCAATGTCACCATTAAACTATCTGCCACAATCTGCAAATAGAATACCTCAGCCACAGTTTATTTGAACTCTGCGTTAACAGATTCCTGACCTAAAAACAGATTGCGCTGCTTTATTAAATACGATATAATACCTCAGAATGTAATTGGTCCAGATCATCTCCTTGTCCTTTAAACACTGCAAACAACTGCAGTAAATGTAAAACTTGTGTTGAAGAGCATTATTTTATTCTTGTCATGAATATGAAAGGATGTATGTACTGTACACCTAAGAATGAAGGCAATATTCTCCTGATAAAATGCAACTGTAGATCTCATACGGTACATTGTTCAATTTTATTTACATGTGGAGTTTGGGGTTGTGGTGAAACAGTAAGCACAAGCACATGTCCTGCTTTCTGTGCTTTTTACCATTGTGGGGTTCACTGAACACACAGGAGTCAGAAAGTTTCTTTGATACCGCCTCACCAGCATTCAGTTTTTACTCTTGTGCCGTAGAGGAAAAATACTAACAATGGTAAGTTTCTTTTCCAAGGCAGATTATCACGTGCACGCAGATGCTGAAAATAATGTTAAAAAACAAAAGGCAAAAGGAAAAAAGGAAAATAAAACACAACAAAGCTACAAATAAAAGGTGCTGCTTCTTGCAGCGTCCCGCAGCCTCCGCTATCCGATGCAGCTCGAGTTTCCGTGATGCTTTGTTATTCCCTCACTAATCACTCGTGGGGTTGCCCATACTTCTTCAACTAAACTGCCAACGTCCCACTTTCGGTCGTAATAAATTCTTAAATTCTTTATAGCGGCTGCCTTCCTCAGCCGGGCTTGCTTGCCCCTTTTTTCTGTTTCAGACACTGCGTGGTCTTGTTTTGTTTTTACTCCAGGTTTACAAACCCAGCTCCCGCTGTTGTTTCTCCTAGAAGGGCAAGAGCGAAGGAATAGCAAAGCGTCAGTTTTACTGGTCAATCAACCCCCCAAGACCCGCCTGCCGACCACTCGGAGAGAGATGCGACACCCTCTCCCAACCTCTCTGTGTCACTGCCAAGATTGGCAGGCAGATCCCACGGGGCTTCCGACCACCCAGATCATGCATGTGCCCGACAGTCACCACAGGTCTATCCTATCACAGCCATATTAAGTTGTACAACTCATTGTGTCTGATGTAGCAAATGTATTGAGCAGTGTACATGAAACTGCATTTCGTATTTCCTTGTCAAAACAGAAACAAAACTATTTTAGTCTCATAATTATTTAATGAATGTCTATACAAAGCAGCAACTGCTTCTCTAGATAGATGTATGTAAAAACTTATGGCGAGAGAGAGAGAGATCTATAAACAGGGTGTCTCCAATACACCAACATATTAGATGTATTCATATTTTTCATCACAATTCAGTTCTGTACAGCCTATGTAAAAATATAAATGTGGTGTAAAAGGAGGAGGGACTGACATACAGCTGCCATATACCCCCCAAATTCTGATATACTCTAATTCCTTTGCAAGTTTCATCCTAGTTGGTTCTCTATATTTATGTAAAGAAAATTCAGTATAAGCAGATTCCTTGTACCCAGGGATTACAATGGACAAGCATATCTCTAGATATACAAAACTGTGAAGTGTGACATACATACATTGCTGGTAACTAAACTTAATTGATTTCTTACTCTTTCAATTTAAATCCACCAATAATATTCTCCTTTGACATGATCATCATCTGTAAGCATGTAATTAGACAAACAGCAACAACCGTGTTATAAATACACAAGAGATTGATTTGTTTCGTAATATAGAAGAGAAACTGCTCCTCATCTGACAGCTGAGCCACAGAGACGATTAAAACACACTCAGAAGCATGTGCTCCTTTATTTATGGTGATTTGTGTGATGGGGACAGAGTGACTTTGGATTGTCCATGCAGACTCTTTAATGAGAACTAAAAAGAATACTCTGCATAGGTACTCGAACATATCACAGCAAGCCACAAAGTACTTAATACAGTACTGTATTCCAAATTCTACCAAGTAAAATATAGTTCAATGGTTTACCAAAAAAAATGCAATCCGGAAGGCACATCAAAGATTTTAAGCCAGCTCGTTACAATATTTATTTGGTGCCTCTGGAAGTTTTACCACAATGAATGTTTTTTTGAAAGGCCTACCTGTTATTTTCACAGTCACTGAAAATCACCTTTCAGAGGTAGTTTAGATTACTACTCTGTGCACAATGGCATATAGTCTCAGAAATACACCTACGCTGGCCTGTCTTCAAGGATAAGTGCGGTTGTTGACAGTGGCTCGAAGTCCAGATTCTTCCTCACACTTTGCTTCGAAGGGGGACTGTGAGGTCGTCCAGTTCTTTCTTCACATTCCTAGAAAGTTTTATACACATAACATTAATTAAATAAATAAATAAATAAATACATAAATAAATAAATACACAGGGTTATTTAACACCGATACAATATTACTACCATTAATTCCAGTATGGGCAGGTCATTCTCTTATGCAGTCCTCCTCATGATGTGAAGTGTAGTGTGCCTAACTTCTGTTCAACAGATTTCCTTGAAAAGTTATAACTGATCATTTTTTATTTGGGGGGGAATGTATCCAAAAATCTTTGAGAACAGAGGATGGGCTGTCACGACCATCTGTTTCAAGGACACTTCGTTGATAGAAGGAGGTGCGATACATTTTATTGGACTAACTAAACAATAATTAATCACACGCTTTCAAGACCTCAAAGGTCTCTTCTTCTGGTGAAAGCATAAAATAAAAAACAGAAAGAGACAAGTTTGTATCTTACTGTTAAACTGTACAGGTGATCCATATTGGATCTTAAGTAGAGACACAGAGGATTGGTCTGTTTCCCCATTATCTACCTGGGTGTCAATGGCTAACAGTTTGTGAGATACAGAGCGTGACGAGAGGAAGGGTAGACTCACAATTTTGGAATGATTTATTTCCTGCTAAATAAACTACTCACCTACTGTCAGAATGTGCCCATTCAATTAACACAAGAAGATATTAAAGCCACTATGCCAGCCCTCCCATATTCTGTGTGCTCACTTCAGCAGAAAATCAAAACAATTAAAAGAAAGGTTTTTGAAGCATGCCAGTGGAGGGTGGAGTGCTCACTTAATCTTCCAGGGCTACTCAGACTAGCATAGTGAAGGGTTAAACATGCTGCTACTAACATGCCTTCAGTTAAGGCTCCAAGTTAATGTTGGAAGCAGTACTACAGTATACAGCAGCCTGATGCAAAGTCAAAATAGCTCTGCAGTATTGTAAAAAGTCCTTGGATCATGGTGGCACAACATGCTCGTCACAATAGCTCAAATACAGTCTTAAAAGCCTCCTACAGGAACTGGCAAATGCTAAGAAATTTTAACAGCAGCTGCACATCAGCAGGTTTATACAAGAGCCCACTCTTTTAACCTGCAGTAGTTTACACAGCTTCTAATGTATTGGACTGCGTGGTCTAAGTGGACTGCTGAATGAGTAACTATTCGGTGGTGAATGCAACCATTTATTATACAGCAGCACTACCTCTTAAGAGATACCAGCTGTCAGAGATTAATGAGATTCTAAAAGAAAGAAAACAAATTGCAGCATACTTTGTAAGGGATCAGGCATTGTGTGTTTAGGCAATAATACATAAACAAATAGAGTGCAACTACTTCCTAAATCTATTTCAACACCAGCTCACGGTTTTAAACACTTGACAGAATAAAACATGATTTTTTAAATCAATACAACACATTTAATTAATTAAACATCCCAAAAAAATCAATACCACCACAAATGGGATAGCTATTAGCTGGTTAACTGCAAAAACAAACCAAGGATTCCCACTGCTGCAAAAAGATACAAATTTAATATCACAAGTGGCCAGCCATCTTAAGTATATGATTAAAAAAGCTTTCTATTGCAAAGTGTGCATTAGCTGAAATTCGACTTGAAAGCTTCCACCTCAAAACTATTCCTCCACTGTGTCACGGAAGTAAATTTAATAGCAGCATACATTTCTTAAATACTGACATAAACCAAGCAGTCCATAGCATTCAATAATGTCAGGGCTGGCTACTCAGTCAAATGAAATTAACTCAAATCAATTCTACTAAGGACAAAACTTACTTAGTTATTTATTTTGCATTGTCTAGCTATAGTTTGATATTTTGAACATCCTCATTGTCTTGATGCAGTAAACTGGAAATGCATTTGACAGTTGGCTTAGCAATAGGCCCTACACATGAATCCTTTTTTTTAATAACACTTATTTTCAGTAACAGGTTGGTGGCAGGTATGCAAGCCTTTGTGACAAATCTTACAATATTATATACATGCCTCTAATAACAAGCAATATATTTCAAAAGCTTTGGAACAGATAACAAAAATTGGACCTACTGTAACAAGCACAAAAAAAAAAAAAATCTTTCTGTTAATACCTACACTAGATGGACAATCCACTACAAAATAACCATTGTTTGATCTGAACACACAGTGTCAACACTATACAACATCTATTGTGAATAATGTGTTAAAAGCATAAATAACGTAAATGTTTTTTGGACACATTTATAAATATGAAGCAAGTAACTGCTGCTGTAAACTACCATACAAAAAAAAAGCACTGCAGTGAAAGCATATAATATTTCTGAATCCATCCAGCAGATAATATTACAAGCAGTGAAGAAAGATAGATGGATGTCTCCTTTTGAAATCCTTCCCAGAAGTCACAACAGTCTTGAGACGTGCACTTACCATGAAAGCAGCCGTTCCTTAAACACTAAAATATTTAAACTCCGTTCCACCTGGCGTCATTGTCTTTGCCTCGCCGTGGATTAGCAGAGGGGAGGGACGCAAGGCCTGCACTGCCTTCTGGAACACAACATGAGCAGCACACCTCACCTTCTTGAGTAGAGGACACCCGACAGTATCAGCAAGGCACAGCTCAGCATCAGTTCTGAGCCTGCTTCTTCTATTGTGTACGATGTGTTTATTGTGTACGCCCTCCCCACCCCACTCCTCCTCAGTAATCACTGCTACCTCTTGGTACGAGTCACTGCTTTACAGAAGAGACAGGCTCCAGCAGTCATAATAATCATCTGCAGATGAGAGGTATCCAATCAGTTTTACTCTGATTTGTTTGGTAATGCCTTCTGGCTTCACAGAATGAAGAGCTCAGCTTGCAGAATAAGCCTGCCTGCATGCCTCCTGGGTGTCATTCAGCCTGTGACGTAGCTCTGCAGCACACAGATGGATTAAACCACTCTACTGATTAACTCCTCTTGGTATACCTTTTAAGGATTGCCCGGAAGGGAATGGTGCTCTTAGAAAGGGTCATTTAACTTAATTTATGAAATATACACGAGTAGCTTTCACCAAACCCATTTTTTCTAAGACCATTTGAGTATAAAAGTAAAACATAAAACACATTAGAATACCTATTGGACTAGAAGCATGTATTGCTAGATATTGCCTTTTAGAAAGATTGGGGTTTCAAACCTATTTCACAAAAACAGAAAATAATGGATACTGTGATATATACATTTGTTTAACTTCTGCCATACTTTGCTGCACATGCTCCTTAATCTGTATATTGCACATCAGACCACATTTTACAGTTGGATAGTAGTATGACACAATGGTCTATGTGAAGCAAATTGCTCCCATGGGGCTCACAGGTATAAAGCAAAGACTACAAGGCAAAAGAGAGCCTTCTATTTGCTGTACTATATGTGAAATATGTTAGTGCAGATTTACTTCCATGATGAAGTTAGATTAAAATGGTTTCCTGAAAGATTAAATATCCCTTTACAAAAAATTAACAACCATCCTTGTCCCACACTTAATTGGTTAAAATAAAAAAAAATAAGTCTGGTTGCTTGATTTTTGGGGATTTACAGTGATCTACTGTACAAGGAAAATGTGTAATTTAAATTAAATATAGTGGCAGTCCCTGGTGTAGAAAATCATTTTTGGGGGCGAATGAAAAAATATCCCTGCCTTTTGTATTGTATATGGATATGGTAGCACTGCACTTGTGGGTTTTCTTGCTTATTACATTTTTTTTTTTTTTTTCTAGTTTTGAAGATGGGACAATTATTTATTCAGGAATACCAAAATGTTTAGCGCAAGGGATTTGATTGGGGTTAAATGCCCACTCCCAATTATCCGTCATTTTTTTTTTTTTTTCAGGTATCATTGCAATTGGGACAGTTTGCTAATGAAATCATTTGCATATATCTGAAGAGTGGTTGATTATCTATTTAGAGATGCTCCGTCCAGATATACTACAAGCACTTCTATCCCTGATGTGTTAAGGAAAGATATTTAACCGTCACTAGGTCACTTACAATTTACAGAACATTACAGGATTTAAAAAAAAAAAAAAATTTCAGCTTCACTACCTGTATTGTCAAACATTCTAAACTCAAACAGAATGTATGAGAGTTTAATGAAGTATTGTTAATTGATATCTCCTGTTACTAGGCAATTATACCTCAAGCTATTTTCCTGTCAGCTGTGAGCTCTGCCAGCACTTATAAATCCAGTTAAACTCCCAAGCCCTGATGTCATTTAGCAACAGATCTAGTTACTATCGCGGACAGACAATGCACAGACTAAGACAGAGATGCAGGCTCCGTTTCTGCATCAACCAGACAAACACCTGCCAACAGAGGCTCAGATTACCACTGGACTCTCCGTGACCATAATATCAGCATGGATATATGTATTGGTTAATAGAACAATGAAATTGGTCTAGGAATTAAATGAGGTCACATGCCAAGCATAAACTAAACATGATTCATACTTTATTGTATGTCAAAAAATATTTACTATTCAGTAGTATCACTGGAGGACATTTGATAACACTTTTTCTGGCGCAGCTACATCATTTGTCCTTACTAACAGTCTAAATAATGAATTGAAGGTTGTTGAAATAGTCACCAATACTGGTGGAAACCCTGGCTTTTCCATGGCTTGTATTACAGCATGCAGCTCCCCAGAGATTTGGATATGTAAACCAATAAACAATGCTGAGCTACTGTATGATCCGTGTTATTTCCATGTTTAATGGTTACACTTCCAGTACTGTAGAAGACCCCTGCCCCCCCACCACCACACACAACATTGCCAAGTAAAAAACAAGCTGCCCTTGCTCATATAAATCTCTACAGAACAGCTTGGGCAGGAAAAGGTACAGTAATACTACTAATGAAGCACAAAGATCTTACAACTTTGCTTTAGAAAAATTGTGCTAAGAAAATAATTCAGGACTCCAATTATTTGCTGTTGCTTTGTAAAAACTGAAAAATGTTAACATTGCTGCACTTTCTTTGACAATTTATTGTAAATGTAGCTTGTAAAACGAGAGAAGTGTTAATTTGTGGGTAAAACTGTTTTTCTCCCACACTCATTCCATTTATAAAATTCAATTTGTGACCAATAAAATTAAAAAAAACTAAATCCAGAAACGACTTTTATTTGAAAATTTCAAAAGATATAACATTGTCCATTTTGTACAGAGTATTAAGTTATGTGGTATTTTTTTCCCTTTAGTGGTTCCTGCAGCTTCACTTTGCACTCAATAGTTAATGAGCCTCTTTAGAACTGAACATGATGCAGTAAATTCAGACTGGATCGTATAAGTGCAAGCCTGTTGAAGCGGTTCAACATCTTCAGAAGACTACAGCACACAAGAAAAACATTGTACAGCTTTTATGCACAGCCATTACTGTTCTCATAATAAACCCTTGCTAATCTGGGAAAGTTTAACCTCCTGCTTAGAAACAAGTGAAATAAATATATATATATATATATATATATATATATATATATATATATATATATATATATATATATATATATATATATTTTTTTTTTATTCCCCAGCCCCTTTATTATTATTATTATTATTATGTATTTGGACTGGACCAAATCAAACCCTGATCGCTGTTGTGAAAGAGTGTTTATGTGATAAAATCACTAGTTTCCATATCGCATTTTCTTTATCACAAAACCAAAACTAGCCATTTCCAATCCGCGAAATGGGCGGAGAGAAGTTTCGCAGGAGTAGGAGGGACCGCCGAAAGCAACATGAACACAGCTGTTAACCAATCCCCAGCTGGTATTTGTGACATTTTGAAGGGGCGGAAACAATGCGGTAGCATGCGAAACAGCAGGCGAAGACAGCCAGGGCAGAAAAAAAATAAAAATAAAAGTCTGTGTTGTACTACTGTTTTGTTTGAATATCAGTGAATAAATGCTATTACATACAATTACTACTAGTAGTAACAATAATAAATATATGTTTATTTTTATTAATAATAATAACAATTATCAGCTTTTTATTTATAGTGTAAAATATTGAAAAATACGGATGCGAGTTTGAAAGCACACACAAAATCCCAACAATCGTTTCCACGATTTCTACAGCATCGTGCTGCGTTGTTCTGTCACTGTTATGAAAGCGTGCCACATTGTTTTCATGATTTTTGTAAAAATCCATACCATGCCCTAGCTTGTGTCAGCACCATGCAAGTTGATTGCAGATTTTTTTTTCATTTTATTTTTTTTTTTAAACGGGCATGTATATAAATAAAATGGCATATAATAAAAAGTATAATTAACACTCCATACACGTAATAAGACACTAAAAAAGAATCCTTGTGTCTGGAGTAACAACGATTGGGTTTACAAAATCCCAGCAATAAACAAACAAAATTGTAAATAGTGTTAATTACGCCATAAACTAATAGTGCCGTAGACGACTAATACAAATTCAGCATTCTATGAATAATGCTAAGGGTTTTTTTTTTTTTTTTTTTTTTTTTTTAAGACGCTCGATGCAATGAAAACAAGTTTGATAATAGTGCTGGTAAAAGTCTAAGATTAGATTAATACTTGGTGTTAACATTTACACAATAACAGATTATAATATTTTGATTTTCTATTAAGTACTAAAATGACAGGAGTGTAACCAGCTGCTTTATTCAATAACAAGAGCGAAAAGTATAGTTTATTTTCATGTGCTAAATGAACACGTAATTCCTGTTACCATAAAAAAAACAAAAAACAACTTAATTTGCCAAAAACAGCATCGTGCTATATTATATCGACGGACTTGTTACATGAATAATATTATTACCAAGTGAGAAAGATGGTTGGGTGCCTCTTTTTCAGATGTTGCAGCAAAGCTGAGGTGCTGTAGTGATATTTCATCTTTCCTTTGCATATACTGCACTGAACCTGTGAATTGCTGGGTTGGCTAAAGAAATCCCACACAACGCTTGTGTGTCTGGCGTTCTCGCACTGGGCCTCCCACTTCCATCACTTTCCAAACACCTTTTCTTTCCCCGTTCTTCTGTACCAACAGTTTTGCTACGTGAATCCGCCATATTGCTGTGTTCCCGCTTGCCACTCAACATGTCGCCACAAAATCGGTTTTCCAGACTCTTTTGTTTCGTTGAATTTTTCGCCCAATGAAAGCACTTTGCTAACGTAACAACAATATTGTGTCGGCTATAGCGGGAGGATAGAAGTTCTAAACAATATTGCGACTGGGCTGCTGCTTGTAAAATAATAACAATTAGTAGTATTAACAAATTGGCAAAATCACGTTTCGAATAGGGTTGCGTGGGTATTATTTAAGAAATATGTCTGACTTGCAATTTGATGCAAACAGATCTTATTTATCTAAAAGAGAGAACAGGGATAGTCACAGGATAGCAGAAGATGTACATGCAAGGTTGCAACCCCTTCCGTATAATACGGAATCGTCCCGTACTGGTAAATAAAATGTTGCGTTCCATTTCAAATCGATAGGGAATGCAATTTGTTCCGTATTTTGCACTACTGAGCCAAATGTATTTTTCAAGCATGAGAAGTCAGAGATCTCCATCTCTGGTGAAGCACCAACTTCCTACCGGAACCGGATCCATCTCAGAGTTATCAGGTAATTATGGGAGGTGTAGTTCATTTGATTAACAATTATTCACTTTACACATACTGCGCGAAAAGGATCGACTAGCGCGAGGCAGTTCTAAATCCTATTGGGTGGTGTGTGCCGCTGTCAGCTATGTAGCTATGAAACATATAACCTAGCTGACCGATTTTGGACACGATGGCAAATTCGGTAACACCTCAAAAAAGTTCATGACAATATTTTCAAAGCCCGGTGCACTGTGTGCAGAAAAGAATTTTCGCTCTCTCACGGCAGAGTTTGTGACCTTAGACCAGTGTTTCCCAAACTTTTTGATTGACGACCCAAATGAACACAGGAATAATGAACCCACGACCCAAAATTATTCACTATTTGGTATTTTAACGGAAATACTTCTTAACCAATCAAAAAGTGACGTTATGATTTCCATTACATGAGAGTAGATGTTAAAACTTCATGCTGATTTGAACTTGGCTCTCGCCAAGATAAGCACCAACTAAGACGTAGCTTCACAGTAAACTAATGTGATCCATATGTGTCTCCATCCATTTGCGCTTCCTTCCATATGATGATGTAGATATCCTTCTGTCTGGTGTTGATGGCTGAAGTGTAATGCTGGCTCCAGGGATCAGCTTATTTTGCCTCCCTAGCGCATCAGCACACACAACGGCTGCGATGCTGGCTCCGGGATCAACCATAGTGCGGTCTCCCCAGCGCATCAGCATGACAACCGCCTGGATTGAGCTAAGTAGGGTACATCTCTGGGGTCTTCAAGTGGGCACCTTCCATCCTCGGTGTTTCGCCGACCAGCCCACGACACCTCAAGAGGGCTCGACGGTGATTCTGGCGCCCCAGCATCACCCCTCCGTCCCCCACTCAACTCAGCCCAGCTTACTTACCTGTATATCAGCCTTTCTTTCTTTCTATTGTGCTTGAGATCCCCAGCCAGAATCTTTCCGTCTCAACCACAGCCAGTTGCTGCTCCTCTCTGCTGCTTCAGATAAGTTCTTCACTGTGCGACGCAACTCTTGGCCATTGAATCCGACATCTCTGAGAAACCGGGTTGTAGAGTGTGCCACAAATCCTCGACATCCCACTTCCACTGGGTAAACCCAGACTCTCCATCCTCGCTGTTCCGCTTCAGTGGCTAGTTGAGCATACCGCAGTTTCTTCCTCTCATACGCCTCATCTACAGCATCCTCCCATGGCACTGTTAACTCCACCAGGTGAACAAGGCGTGCTGATCCAGACCACAAGACAATATCTGGTCGAAGGTTTGTGGTGGCAATCTCAGGTGGAAAAATAAGCCGCTGACCAACATCCGCCAGCATTTTCCAGTCTCTAGCAGCTTCCAGTTGTCCTGGGCGAGGATTGGTTTTAACACCTTTTCTTGGTGGTTGCTCTCCTGGGCGGAGGAATGTTGTCTTTTGTGTGTAATGTTTTGATGGAACAGGTGGCAACTTATTGGTCATGTTACGCTTGTCTTCCAATGCTAAGGCCAAACATCGCAGCACCTGGTCATGGCGCCAAGTAAACCGTCCCTGGCTAAGAGCCACCTTACATCCTGTCAAAATGTGCCTTAATGTTGCAGGTGATGAACACAAAGGACATGAGGGATCCTCTCCTACCCAGAGGTTTAGGTTCTGTGGTGATGGGAGAACATCATATGTTGACCTTATAAGGAAACTGATCCTGCTCTGTTCCATTGACCATAGGTCTTGCCAGCCAATCTTGCGTTGTTCCACACTCTCCCATCTCATCCATTCTCCCTGCTTGCCCTGGGAAATGGCCTTTATACACCTCATCCTCTCCTCCTGCTTTTGCACCTCGTTGACAACAAGCTTCCTCCGTTGCGCTGGGGCTGCCTTGTGCCATGTAGGAGGAGCTGAACTGAGACCAAGACCCCTCTTCCATGCTGAACTTGCCCCATGATATCACCAATTCGAAGGGCAGCCTTTGCATCCTCCACAGCTTTCTTTGCCACCCACTTTCTTCCAGTTTTCAACACAGGTGCTGCCTCCCTTACGCATTTATCGCGTGACTCTACTAATGTCATTTCCAGTCGGACCTTGCGCACTTAAACTCCTCGGTTAGAGCGGAGACAGGTAGCTGCAGTATTCCTTTACCATAAAGTCCCACTCTGCTGAGGCAGCGTGGAACTCCCAACCATTTCCTGATGTGTGAACTGATTAAAGCTTCCAGCTTCTCTACTGTTGTCAAAGAAACCTCGTACACAGTCAGTGGCCACAGCAACCTTGGCAGTAGGCCAAACTGAAAGCACCAGAGTTTTAGTTTGCCTGGTAAAGCTGCTGTCTATGCTCTTCAACCCTTCCACAGCTTGTTGTCTAACTTCTCCCACACCGAACTGTGTCCTTTAGATCCCCGTCGCACCATCTCCCAAGGCTCTTCACTGGCTTCTCAGACACTGTTGGTATTGCCTCACCATTAATGAAGAACGTTTTATCTACTACTTTACCTTTAATTATAGAGATGCTCCTTGATTTAGTGGGCTTGAATTGCATTCGTGCCCATTCAATGTTATTGGTTAATTTGCCCAATAACCGATTAGTGCAGGCTACTGTTGTAGTCATGGTTGTCATGTCATCCATGTATGCTCGAATTGGTGGTAGTCGTATTCCAGAAGCCAAGCTCTCCTCCCACTACCCATTTTGATGCCCTAATGATTACTTCCATTGCCATGGTAAAAGCCAGTGGAGAAATGGTGCATCCTGCCATTATTCCAACTTCTAGGCATTGCCATGTAGTGCTGAATTCTGAAGTTGAAAAACTAAATTGCAAATCTCCAAAGTAGGCTTTCACTAGATTTGTTATTGTCATTGGTACACTGAAAAATCAAATGCTGCCCAAAGAAGTTCATGTGGCACTGAACCATATGCATTAGCCAAATCCAGGAATGTCACATGGAGCTCCTTCCTCTCCTTTTTAGCTGATTGAATTTGTTGCCAGATCACACTGATGTGTTCTAAGCATCCTGGGAAACCTGGAATGCCCGCTTTTGTATTGAAGTGTCAATGAAGCAGTTCTTTAATAGGTAAGTTGACAATCTCTGAGCAATAATGCTGAAGAAAATCTTGCCTTCTACGTTTAATAGGGAAATAGGGCTTAAACTGACTGATGCTGCTAGAATCTTTTTCTTTAGGTATAAAGACTCCACCTGCTCGGCCATGCTCTTGGTACAACCTGTTTTTCCCACGCTACTTTCATCAGTTTCCACAGGATTCGTAGAACTCCTGAAGCACTCTTGTACACTCTGTACGGAACTCCATTAGGCCCTGGAGATGATGAAGCCCTTGCTTTTTCACAGCTTGCTCTACTTCTTTCCACTTAGGTGCACAGTCCTCCATTTGGTATTCTGGTGGATTGATAGGTGGGATGTCTGAAGGAATTGACATAGGCTCCTGCCTTTTTGAATCTGTATGCGTTTCCTCCAAATATCTCTCCAACTCAAACTTAGATGCTTTTAGTGTGCCATTCTTCTCACTGGTGAATAACTTCTTTACAAATTTGAATGGGTCTTTATAAAGTTAGTTCTCGCGATGCTCCTTCTTTTTGTAGTGTTTCCGTAGGCGCTCAGCTCTGCGCAATGTTGCAAGCTTATGTTTTATGACCCTTTGTAAGAGATTGAGTCCCTCCTTCTGACTTTCTTCTGCTCTTCTCCATTGCTTCCTCAGCTGTCTCCTTTCTCTAACTAAGCGTTCAATCTCCTGCTGCCGCCTAGACTTTCCAGGAATAGTTTGTACTTTTTCCTTCCTTTTTCAACTCCAAACCTCTCGCTTCCATATGCGTAGATGATGTCCCCAAATTTATCCAGTTTCTTTTCAACTGTTCCACTTAACCTTTCCAATGCAAAGCAGAGATCTGTGTTTACTGTGTCCCATGCAGTTTTCTCACAAGCTCTTGGCCATTTAACTCCAGGCTTGTGCCCGTTGAGGTTCTTTTCTCTCTTACGCTGGTTTGTCTGCCCAGGTTCACAAGGATCATTAGGCTCATCACTAACTGTGTCCATGCAAGTCCTCCTAACATCTATGACAGGGGTGTTGATATCCCTGCGAACTGTGGTTTGCTTCCTGTCGCTGGATTTCATTCGACTGACTTGACTGACTTCGTAAGAAGTACTGATCAATGCGAGGCCCTTGTCCCTTCTCCCTCAAGCATTTCATTCTCCCTTGATGAATCTTCAAACCCTGACTGTTGTCGCCTTGCTCCAGCCGCAGACACAAACCTGGAGTTCCATGTCTTTGCTAACTGCAGATCTTGAACTAGTCTTTTGTGAAGTACTCTCCATACTCATATCCGTTTCCGTTCCTAAGTCCTTAACCGTGTTGTCCAACGTTGAGTCATCTTCGCCCCGCCTCGCAGACTCTAGGGGTATTTTTCTGTTTAATTTCTTTGAAGCCTTGGGCGGGTGTCTCCAGCATCCTGTAAACACAGAGCTGGATACTGCCGACAAGGGTAGCTAACCCTTGCCAGCCCCAATGGGGTCTCTTTCCTCCAGTCAGCTGTCTCTCCAGGCTGTCACGAGGTCTTTCCCTTGTTGCCAGCTGCACTATTCACAGCAGTCACTGGACGTATCCAGATCTTCATGATTTCCATTACATGAGAGTAGATGTTAAAACTTCATGCTGATTTGAACTTGGCTCTCGCCAAGATAAGCACCAACTAAGACGTAGCTTCACAGTAAACTAATGTGATCCATATGTGTCTCCATCCATTTGCGCTTCCTTCCATATGATGATGTAGATATCCTTCTGTCTGGTGTTGATGGCTGAAGTGTAATGCTGGCTCCAGGGATCAGCTTATTTTGCCTCCCTAGCGCATCAGCACACACAACGGCTGCGATGCTGGCTCCGGGATCAACCATAGTGCGGTCTCCCCAGCGCATCAGCATGACAACCGCCTGGATTGAGCTAAGTAGGGTACATCTCTGGGGTCTTCAAGTGGGCACCTTCCATCCTCGGTGTTTCGTCGACCAGCCCACGACACCTCAAGAGGGCTCGACGGTGATTCTGGCGTCCCAGCATCACCCCTCCGTCCCCCACTCAACTCAGCCCAGCTTACTTACCTGTATATCAGCCTTTCTTTCTTTCTATTGTGCTTGAGATCCCCAGCCAGAATCTTTCCGCCTCAACCACAGCCAGTTGCTGCTCCTCTCTGCTGCTTCAGATAAGTTCTTCACTGTCGCGACGCAACTTTGGCCATTGAATCCGACATCTCTGAGAAACCGGGTTGTAGAGTGTGCCACAAATCCTCGACATCCCACTTCCACTGGGTAAACCCAGACTCTCCATCCTCGCTGTTCCGCTTCAGTGGCTAGTTGAGCATACCGCAGTTTCTTCCTCTCATACCTCATCTACAGCATCCTCCCATGGCACTGTTAACTCCACCAGGTGAACAAGGCGTGCTGATCCAGACCACAAGACAATATCTGGTCAAGGTTTGTGGTGGCAATCTCAGGTGGAAAAATAAGCCGTTGACCAACATCCGCCAGCATTTTCCAGTCTCTAGCAGCTTCCAGTTGTCCTGGGCGAGGATTGGTTTTAACACCTTTTCTTGGTGGTTGCTCTCCTGGGCGGAGGAATGTTGTCTTTTGTGTGTAATGTTTTGATGGAACAGGTGGCAACTTATTGGTCATGTTACGCTTGTCTTCCAATGCTAAGGCCAAACATCGCAGCACCTGGTCATGGCGCCAAGTAAACCGTCCTTGGCTCAAACTATACTACACTATATAAGCATTCAGGCTGATAGTTTTACAGCTTGGTAAAATGTTTGCTTTTATCAAATTACTTATTCTATAAAAAAAATAAAAATAAAAAGGGTATTAAACTAACATATTGTAACAACGAGGCAGACAAACCTGGGGTTAGGGGGGTGGGTGCCACTTCTAGAAACATTCTCTCACACGACAGCCAGCTCAGGATTTAGAGTTAAGGGTCCCCTTCGCGCAGACAACGGGACTGCAGCCGATCGCAAACATGAATTTGCAGGAGAGCCCCCATGGGGATTAATAGACTATAATAATGGGTGCATTGAGATAATGGGGTGGTGGGACAGGAATGCATGCCTGTGATTGGGGGAGCGCGCACGACGGAGCGAAATGGAAGAGGGAGGGGCTGTGTGAAGTGTGAGTTTTGGGGCTGTGGGAGAGAACCTGCTTTTTTTTTTTTTTTAATTACCCAGTCAGACACGCAGAGACTGTTTATTAAACCCTTTTATTTATCCTGTGTTCGTTATTGTTTACTGCATTAATCAGTGGCGGCTTGTGACTTTTTTGACAGGTGGGGCACAAATCACAAAATAGTCATTACCACCCCCACTCAATGGCTAACATACTAAAAGTACATTTACTTTGTTCAGCTGATTGCATATATGCCTCCGCTGAGAGCATTTTAATGCTTCAAATAATAGACTGCAGTCGCTATGTAAAATATACTCCCATCAATTAAAAACATTAGCACTGTAAACAACACACAATTTACAGAATTGCGGATACAATTTTTTATAATCAACTGGCAAATCACAGAACCTTAAAACCACGTAGTATTTAGTTCTACAAGTCATTGTATGACATCAGCATGGAACATTCGCTATAAAGACACATACAATATCACAAAATCATTAATTCAAAACGAGCAAGGCACCTTGTCATGTTGTGGCATGAAATTGACAGTTTTAGTCCATTAAAAGAGATGCAACCTTGTCTTATTTAGTTGAAAGAAGCAAACACGGCCAACAATAGTTTGTTCACAGCGCTGCCTTCCAAATACAGCCTCCTTGCCGTGTTCGTTTACCGTCTTTCTTCATACTCTCCAGTGCTACTGTTATTCTGCCGTCCTTAACAATTGAACGTCTCCCTTCTTGGGATCTTACTGTAAAACCTATTTTCCTCAGATCTCATATAATATCAGATTCAACTAAAGCCGGTCTCTTTTTGCTTTCTTGTGGACTTTAAGTGTAATTATTTTAATTAATTACGCATTGGACAGTGTTGTTCTTGTGTAGTTTTGACTTTTGATCGTTTACGAAATACATTTTCTGGGTCGCTCTCACAACTCAAAGCACACCACTGATTAGTAGCTAACGTTACTCTTAACGTTTTAAATGGACTTTATATTTTACGTGCTGCTGTTATTATTTGCATTAGACAATTTGTATTTAAATATTGAAAACTAGTATATATATATATATATATATATATATATATATATATATATATATATACACACACAGTATTATATATATATATATATATATATATATATATATATATATATATATATATATATATATATATATATATATATATATATTTTTGCTCAAAGAGCCAGCTGCCCAGCGTTTCGATATGTTGTACATATCTTTCTCAAGGGAGCCTGTGTTTGAAATTTTAATGAGGCAGGGTATAATGGTAATGGGTATGATCTGTATGTTAATGTTCCCATTCCCGTTCCCAGTGTGTACAAAGCACACACACTTATCACTGTTATTGCCTGCACAGCAGCACCGAAATCTTGAAAAGGTGAAGTCTTTGCACAATACCTTCTGTATTTTCTTTGGGTCCTTGTTTAGCCCATCTCTTTGAGGTATTTTCCCAAACAACTTCCACCCTGGTTCACTTTGCTCCAAGGGCCTTGTATCCTTACATTTCTTAGCAAACAAACTCCTGTAAAAGACAAATGTGAGAAAAAAACATGGAATTAATTCCTGTATGAAACACAGCCACTTTTTTCAGCTAGTTTCAAGAAACAAAAAATTTGCCGTCATGATTTTCACCAAAATGGACAAAATATTACAGCCATCTTAAGACTGAAAAAAACACATCACTCCATTTATGTCATTACAGTATCTCTTAAATATAACAAACATATTTTAAGAAAAAGAAAGTATGTTTAAAACCTAAATGCAACCAAGTGAATTCAGGGAATTCCTTATGTCAGGTGTAATTTGGAACAGTGTGATTTGCCCAGTTATTCTGTCATTGGAATTTTAAAATTCCAAAATAAAACCTGTTTACATTTTATTTTATTATTTATTTTTTAAAGCTGCATGTTATTACTGATCTTCTAAATCAGAGTACTCCAGTATGATACTAGTTCCTACTGAAACTTAAAACTAAAGGATATTATCATGCAGAGATTTAGGACAGGGGTATCATTTTTAAATGAAGAATATGCTTTTTAATGTGTATATTTCTATGTATTTCACATAGTAATCTGCAGACTGCATAGTGGTTGCTGCAGGTGAAACAGCTTTGGTCTACTGTGGTTTGCAGTGCGCAGGTGTACGGGTGATGCAGTTCTCAAGACAAGTACAAACAAAGTACTGGTGAAATTATGGTTT
The DNA here is from genome assembly GCA_030684275.1 of Acipenser oxyrinchus oxyrinchus. NCBI lineage: Eukaryota > Metazoa > Chordata > Actinopteri > Acipenseriformes > Acipenseridae > Acipenser > Acipenser oxyrinchus. The sequence continues at coordinate 14,462,157 of CM060247.1, forward strand.
ATTTTGTAATCCAAAGTCTGATGACAGCAGTAAACAATAACGTTAACAGGCGATACACAGCGTTGTGGATTGCTCCATTTAATCCACGGGTTCAGTCCCGAAATAATAATCCTGGTATTTAAACACCCACAAATAACACAAACACGATCATAAGTCCACAGTGAGTGCGATAGTGCTCGTGGTGCAAATACAGTTAATCGTGACACAAGTGCAGCGCTGTCCGGGTTTGGTGCTGGCCTTTAGCGACAGACCCTGGATCGTGTCAGCTGTCTAAACAACAAACAAGTATATTTTAGACACGACAAAACAAACAAAACGCTCACGATAACACGGTTCTCCTTCTGGTTTAGCGTTAACCATAACAAAGGAACAGATCACCTCGCTACGCCCCCTTGGTTAACGATTGCAACTGCTCCTCCAATCCACGGCTGCCACATTGTTTCCCTTCCGGGTCGATGATTTAGTGTACCGTAGCTCCGCCCCCTTTCTAAATGGCCGACTTCCGCCTAACCCTGGGAACTAATTGTCTGGCCATCCAGTCCAGGGCACTCTGTTCCCTTTACACAGCGCCCTCACAGGTCAGGAGGGAGATTTAATCACCAAGAATTATTCTGTCTGAAACATCTACAGAGCACTGTTAACTGTGGTGGCAGACTGCTTTAAACAAGCCACACAATTCAGATTACAATAGCCCTGCTTAATCAAAGGCAAACTGATTTAATAACTAAATCATTTCATTGCTTGTGCTTTGCAAGGCTTTTGATTTGTACAGTATGCAAAACCTTTCATCTATATTTTAATTGAATTGCGCAATTAAAAATGTATGATGCAATTTCACTCCAGCTACTGTTGGGCAGTTCAAAATGTGTCTATTTATAATTTTGCTTTAATGAAAAGATGCATTAAAGGCAGATGTGGATTATTTATATTTTAGGATATGGTGAAATGCCAATTATCTAGTTAAACTACTTCAGCACCATAACTAATTAACCAGTTTCAGTGTCTTATACTGAAAACTAAATAGAAATTAACACAGATATGCATATGAGTAGGTCAATTATTTTGAGTAGACGTGTACAGGTCAGCAGTGTTGAGAGTTACAGTAACAGCCAAGTCCAGTGACTTGCTAATTTTCACAGCCTAAAGTCTCGCCAGCAATATTAAAAAATTACCCAGCCTTCAAGTAGCTTTAAAACAACCTCCATCTGAACCACCAGGAACTTTTTTCATCCTCTCGTCACAGAAGTGGCACTTTCCAAGCAGCGCACAATAAACACTAAACAGTAGCATTTGTATTATACAAAAAGGAAGTGTGTATTTTACTAAATAAAACAAAAAAGATAAAACTGAAGATAACATCTCAGTGAATGGATCAGTGATCACAAGCTGAAGGTTCACATAAAGCAGCTACCTTCAAAATGGTAAGAACTCATTAAGATCAGGAACTAGGCAGTATGAGTTCTTTCTAAGAAAAGGCCAGGGTTAAAGTAGTACAGCAGCAGTATCAGTGTTTGGACTGTGATAAGTTGTTCTTTAAAATATTCCACACACTGCTTCAATTAATTGTATATTTAGAAGTTAACACAGTAAATAAAACTGACAGCAAATAAAAAACACAGAACTACGGGAAAAATAAATCTGTTATTCAGCACAAATGGCAAGGCCAATCTACCAAATATTTTAGCGCATACTGTTAGAATTAGCTGAAATGTGTCAAAACACTTATCACGAGTTGAAAGTACAGAATGTGCCTGAACTATTGTAACCTTACTTAACCATGATAAGGAGTAAATTTGGCAGGCTCTCTTTTAAAAATTATCTCTGTAAATTGTTTAGGGCTTCATGTAAATGTTTTGATCCTGACTAAGGATCCGTACATGTTTGGGTGAGTGTCCTTTGCTTATGACTCCTAAAATGTTTAATATTGTGTTGTTTTATGTTTGTTGACAGGACACCCTTGTAAATGAGATATAGGTCTCAATGTGTTAAATTCCTGAATAATTAAATAAAAAAATAAAATAAAAAGCTGGAAGAGTGGCTTAACAAAACATCTTAACTGTCCAGCACCTGGCTTTTCCAAAACAATTAACCATTTCTAATACTAAACAAGCATTGCTAGTCCTTCTTTGAAACAAAAGGGAAACAATACAAATACAATTTTTAAAACTTCAAGAAGCACAAAAACAAACGTGACAAGCAGAAGATTGAAAAAAAAAAGGTTTGTAATAGCTAAGAAAACAGTAAACCTAAAGCAATGAAAACCTACAGCATCCCTGGCACAGTAAACAGTTATGGTGTATACATACCTGTCTATAAACAGTAGCACAGAAGGTAATGTCATGGTTTCACAGGGCAGTCAAAAACAAATCTGTGAATCTTTCCCCACCACTAAAGGCTAAAGCCAAGGCTGAATCTTCACATAAACTTTGAAGAACATTTTCAGCTTTACAAGTTAACTGAACTGTAGATCATCACTCTCTCACATCGAAGCTCAAAGGTAAAAGCACCTGTCAGGAGCTAAAGAATCACCAGTTGAAGGAAAGGAACTGTAAATCAGTGTCTGAGAAGGGAGTGTCCAGAAGCAAAGGCAGGTAGGTTAACTCACCCACTTACAGAAACTTCACATGCAATCAAACAGGGTGTAGTGGTGTCATGTTACTCACATAGCTGTGTCAACTCTACCAGCTGTATCCAGTTGAAATGTCTTTAAAGTCAAACAGACCCCATGTGTCCTTTACCACTAAATCACCCCTCTCCCCTACTCGACCCCATGTATACCTCCTCTACAGCACTGTTCCTCTCAAACATTGACATACGCATACACAGAACTGGGAAGTTCTTTATCAAAAAAAAAAAAAAAACTAAACAAAAAACACTTTATGAGAAAAAGCACAGTTGAATTATGAAAGTATTCTTTGCCGCTGTATTACAATCCCTTAATTTAAACTGATAATGTCCCAAACCTTGTGAGTGTAAATTAATTAAGGGGCAATTGTATAAATTGATCCAGGCTTTTATGTAGACTCATTTGAAAAGTTAAAATCAGGTAGGTGATATCTTATCAGAAGGTGGAGTAGTGGATAATTGCACTGGTTAAAAACTTTAAAATGGCAATGTTATTTTCTCTCCAGTGTTATTCCAGCAGATTAACTGGTATCGATGGGGGCAAGTAATCCACAGTAGTTTGGTAACTCTCTGTATGTGGTTCCTCTCTTAAATACAGTACAGCGGAACGTCACATATCTGACCATCAACCGCCTCGCTAAATAAATAAATAAAAATAAAATAATTAAATATTAAAATTATGCTACGAGATTAATGGCATTGGCAGCTTCCGCAATGGAAACAGAAAAAAAGCGTTATAGCAATCAGCCTTTTGGTGCGTTCCCCTTTAAGAGAGGTGGGCTGTGTGCGTGTGTCAGTCAGCTGCGTGTAGCAGTGACGTTTCAGTACACCGGTCGAGAAAGCTTTTTTTTTGTGCAATGTGTTTATATGATGGAGTGCACGCTTGCAGATATTGGCAGTGTGTTGTTGTAGCTTTTAAATGCATTTGAATTAAACAAAGCAAGCCTCATAAACGCTTACTGGCCGTTTGTTTAAAATAGACGAAGCAATATTCAAATCGAGCTGCTTATCGGCTGTTGGCAATATCAAGAAATAGCGCAAAGTATCGTGACAGAGATATTAAGAAAGCAGAGGCAGGGACTTCTAGAGTGAAGAAAGAAGCCATCAGTTGCAATTTACTGTACATGTACCGCTTGTTTTGTATTTTTAATTTTTTTTTTTTAAAGCTTTGCATGGAGATGACTTATAGCTAACTGCACAGCAACACTGTGTGTTTGTAGCTTAATTAATCTTGTTTACGTTTGCTTACTTTTAAAGCAAAAAAATCTTGCTTGTTGCTTTTGTTCACTAACCTATTTATGGATATGTAAATGCTTTTTCTATAGATGTTCGCAAATCCTACTTTTTCACATATCCGCCTATACCCCAGTCCACAGGGGGTCGGATATGCGATGTTGTACTGTACATACAGCCACTGAACACTAGAACACTGAAACTTTCACAGCTCAGCTAACTCCAAGGTGGTTAGTGTAAACATTTAATTACAAAACATTACAGTAATCAGTCACATTGCAAACCACTCAAGATCATTCACTTCTCTAAGATGAGATCACAGTCACAGTATGACAGCTAAACTTCTGAATGAAAGCAGACAATGTAAAGAAATGAATAACCCCTCATAGAAGAGAATGTATACATTTGACCGTCTGACTGTATCAATAGCTTATGCTGCAGCACCAAATGCTTACAAGAACACACACAGATCTTTACTTACTGATATTCACATGTAATTGACATAGAAAAAATTATTTAATATTTTTAGCATCCAGCTTTTTTATATAAAATAACAGAATCCTGTTGTATTACAGGGTAAGAATACAAAACAAACAACAAAACAATTAGAAGGGTGTTTGAACACCATCTTTACAACAGTATAATCTTTACTTCTTATTAGGCCTACATCTCATAATGTTACACAACATACTGAAGTTGGCCTACATAGGATTCCATACACATGGAAAAAATAAGAATGTGGCAACAGACAAGGTCATTTCTGGAAATATAATGGTAGTTCCACTAAAGGTGACCAACTTCCATCCAACTTTCATTAATTCCCATCTTTTCCTGATCACCCTTTTAAATCAGTAATGCAATTTGTTACAGTAATTTTAAAAAGGAAACTATCAATGGTCAGTTGGCTTTCCAAAATCTTTCAGGACACAAAAATCCACCAAGTCTGGAACTTCCATGTATGCACAAACTTTCAAAACCTCTATGTTACATACTACAAGAAAACAGTGATTTATTGGCTGTTTCAACATCAATGAGAAAATTCCAATGAATGCTGCAAATAGATTTCTCCAGTAAGCATTTTATCCCAGTCTGGTAATACCTTCCAAAATACAGTAACACACACACACACTGAATTAAAAAAAAAAAAAATCTGTAAACTCTTCCGCCACCTACGTAAACCTGGCTCTTCAAAACTACTGTGACCCAAACTTTATGTAACATATAATATACAACAGGCTAAGGCTATGCTATCTGATTTCTTATTTCACTTCTGCTGTTAAAATAAATAAAACATTTGAAGACAATACGTACTTTGTCAACTTTAACAGCCCCAGCCAAAATGTGATATATGGACTTCATAATGTTTTTTAATACTGCAATGTTTTTGACTCATACAGACAATGAAAGCATACTCTTTGTGTATTGCAGCAACAAAGATCAATTCAAAACTATATAGGTATATCTATTAACACCTGAACACATTAGTAGGCCACCAAGACACCAATATCTCTTGTGTGTCTGTTCTAGTTTTATCCCCACCATTTTGTATTTGGATCTTACATTTTTGTAACTCGCAGTAACACTACATTATTGTACTATTATTCACTTTTTTACATTCAAATCAACAAAACTAAGGAATACAGACTTGAATGCATCACTGCCATACAAGTGTTTAGCACCCAGCTGAAAATAACCTTTTGACCTACAGGGTTCTCCCCAGGAATTCTGTACAGCCAGGCGGCAAAACATTATAGCCAGGAGCACTTTTAACAGAAAAATAAACTTGCCTTAGCATAAATATATAGTCTACTACGACAAAGTATTTGAATAATGTGTTGTCTTTTGTTGACTATATCTGGTTGCTCTTTATGTTCTGCATTTTCCTTTTCATGACTGTATTATGGTAAATTACCGTTCTAATTTAGGCACTCTACGATTTGACGGGAAAGATAATGTAGGTTTATATGGAAATCACAAAAAAAAGAAAAAGTAACTTTTTCACTTCCTTTTTAGCTTAATTATTGAGCTTATTGCTTCATTTAAATTGTTTTCTTTATGTTAGGTTTTCAGGGCATTTTGTTAATGCACGTCTATTTTAGTTTTTCGCTGTTCTACATTTTTTTAATGCAAATGTTCATTTTAACAAAACAGTACTCACACACGTTTGGTCACCATCATAACTGTTGCATGAAACCGGAGTGTAATAATCCAGCACCTCTGCACTTAAGCATTTGTATGTCAGCTGATAAGTGTTCAGCTGATATCCCATCATGCCTTTCTTCTTAAAGGCGTACAGCCTCTATACATGAACCCCCAATATCTTTCAGAAGCACCTGGGTACATATTTTTTACGCTACCACAACAAAAGAAATATTTTTTTTTGTTGTTTTTTTTTTGTGAATATATATAGCTATTATGTACTATATATCACCTTACAGTACAATAATGACAAAAAATGGACAATGACAATACCAGAAAATAATTTAATTTTTTTAATAAAGTAGCCAACGCAAATATAGTATTAGGCGGTGGATTGTGCCGATCGCCAGCTTATTTTGACCCCCTGCATTCAATGTCAATATTTTTGCTTTGAAAATAATTGGTTATTTTTTTAGAAGTCATTATTGACGGTTTAGCCTCTCGAAGTGCTTAACACAGAAAGCCCACCCCTTCAACTCTGATTGGTTAAACGTTGTGTCAAAATGTAACACAGCTGTCATGTGGTTCCAAGATTTTTTTATTTTTTTCACACAGCAATGGTCTGCTAGAAGCGCAATCAATCCTTATTGTTAAAGGCACAGTAGCATCTGCAAGACGGGCGGATCAGGTTTTTTTCAGCCGGGCGGCGACAGACACTTTGCCAGGCGGCCCACCTGGCTGAAAAGGCCTGGGGAGAACCCTGACCTAGATATGTGAAATAGGACATTTTGACAGATACAGTTACAATTCTGATTTCCTACCTGTTCTATTTTACAGTTCTGTCAATCTGAAATAATCTAGCCAGCCAAGCTGTCAAGCTTTTCAAATTTCTTGTGTTCTCCTGGATTGTTTTCCTCTTTCAGTTGGATCTCTGCTCAGTAACTTGCAAAAATTAGAAACTCTTACCAATAGTTATCCATCAATGCCTCAAATCACAGGTCACAGTATGTCACAGGGAGATACATTCAGCTACAATATATGGAAAAAATTTCTAACAAACTTACACACAAAGTTTAATAATGTGCGTACAAGCAGTTCCCAAGACGTGCCTTTTCAGGTATACACGACATTGACTATTCATTGTCTCTGTATATATTTATACTTCCCTGGGGATAGTAAACCGGCTTTTAAATGTCAGAACTGAATGTCACAAAGGAGGAAGTGTTTTTGTGTGGCTCATCATTGCAGACAGGACATATCTTAGGGCAAATACTTCTTACAAGGGTATAAAAGAGAGATTGCAAACCCTGCCAACTGAAAACAAAAACTGTGCCATGGGGGAAATATCTCGACCTGCCCTACTTTAACAGCGAGATAACTTTACCACTTAAATATCAGAGAAAACTACATGAAAACAACCCGAGAATCTACGGGTGCTCTATTTTAGTGTGGTGCAGTCAGGTGACCTTTTGCTTTTAAAATCTACTTGCATACAGCAGAACACAATAATGAGCAAAGGAATAAAATGATCATATTTTTGCATTAAGGAGGTAATTCTGCACAAGCGATAGCCTTGAAAATCAGAAACCACCGGCGCCTAAAACCTATGCATCGAGTGACAAACCAGATGTACAGAAAAGCTTTGCATAAAACTAAACTTTTAGTAAAACTAAAAAAAGGAACTTATCGTACCATCATCTTAAAACCTCAACTAAAACAAAACAAACAAACAATAAAAACTAATAAATTCAAATGGCAAACATTTCAACTAGAAATCTCTCTCTACGGTAAACTGTTATAACATTTAATCCTCCATTTCCGATATCCAAAATTCTATTTTGGATATCAGTAATTTTGTCACACATTTAATATCCAAAAATACAATTCTTGATATAAAAAATGCAATTATTGATATCAAACAATTCTTGATGAAGTTTTTTTTTATTTTTTTTTATTCATTTTCCTATTTTCTCACGATTTTTTTTGAATCTCCAATTATTATTCAACTTGGCTCACCGCTGCAACCCCCGAACTAACTCGAAGAGACGAGCACTCGCATCTGCTTTTTTTCACCGCTCTCTAAGCCTGCCGTCCAGCCATATCCAGAACTTACAGCGTCGGAGGACTGCGCAGTTCTGAATTGCGTACAAGCCGGCCTGCAGGCGCCCGGCCAGCCACAGAGGTCGCTGGTGTGTGGTGAGCCAAGGACTCCCCAGCCGACCTAACCCCTATCCCGCCCAGGCAGCGCTTGGCCAATTGTGCGCCACCCCCTGGGAACTCCCGTCTTCGGACAGCAGTGGCATAGCTTGGATTCGAACCGGCAATCAACAAGCTATAGGCCATCCTGCACTCCGGGCGATGTGCCTTTACTGGATGCGCCACTCAAAACTTCTTGCGTTTTATATAAAAACAAATGGAATTGCTAGTATCATGGTATCACAGATTTGAATTTGATATCAGCAATTCTATTTAATATAAAAAATGCATACTAAATTAGATGACAACATATGTTCTGTACTTCTTCTCTTGTACTATGTACCACATACATCTTTTGCAAATGCAAGTGACATCGACAATGTTTTACAAGCAATCTATAGGAAATGTCTTCTATCAGACGAGCATTAGAACTGCACTCTGAAGGACAATGGGCCTTCAGAAAATTGAAAATACTGTATGTCTTTGAAAACACCTGTGTGTAATGACAGTAATACTGAGGCTTCATTGTTTGACATATCTGTTCTGGCCCTTTCTATAGAGGAAAGAACAAGTCTTATTACCCCAGACTCTGTTGTCAGGAGGTACCTCGCTATCAGCCGTGACGTACACCGTGGAGTCACGGATGGAACTGCGGAATTAGGCATTGGGAACGGAAATAGGCATTTTGGGAATGGAATTTTGCAGGTGTTGTGATCTATTCGCAACTCTAGTTTTCTGCGTTTTTTCTGCGAGTTAATTCATCATGACGTGTATCTGCTGAAACTCAACATGGCAACTGCACCGAGGAAAAAAAAAATATAAAGTTTCAGCAAAAGACAGAGCTAAAATATTTTTTGATCAGGATGGTGGGATACTATTCTGCAAATGTTGTCCTGATTATTTTAAGGCCAGCAATGAGCCGAGTGATGTTTATAAACATGATGACATGTCAGTGTCTTCAGGTGCTTCACTTACTATTACAGCAACAAGAGTTTAAAAAAAAAAAAAATGTGGCAATATTTATTAATTTTATACTTATGTTCAAAAGCCATGTTAATCATCAACAAATTGATTAAAAAAAGGAGTGGGAAAACCGGAATTGGTCATTTTTGAAAACGGAATTTGCTATTCCCCAGAATGGAAAATCAGGAGCCCTACATTAAGGTCTGCCAAGCCAGTGAAGAAGCACACACAGAACGTCGTCATATAATTAGTATGCATTTTCTACATCAACAATTCTGTTTTTGATATCAACATATACAGTGCCTATAGAAGGTCTACACCCCCTTTTTCATTCATCTACACATCCTACCCCACAACTTCCATGTGAAAAAAATATTCTAGAAATTTGTAGAAACTTAATTAAAAATAAAAACTGAAATAGCTTGGTTGGATAAGTGTCCACCCCCCTTGTAATAGCAATCCTAAATTAACTCAGGTGTAACCAATCGTCTTCAAAATCACACACCAACTTAAGTGGCCCCCACCTGTGTTAAATTGTAGTAATTCACATGATTTCAGGATAAATTCAGCAGTTCCTGTAGGTTCCCTCTGCTGGGTAGTGCATTTCAAAGCAAAGACTCAACCATGAGCACCAAGGCGCTTTCAAAAGAACTCCGGGACAAAGTTGTTGAAAGGCACAGATCAGGGGATGGGTATAAAAAAATATCAAAGGCCTTGAATATCCCTTGGAGCACGGTCAAGACGATTATTAAGAAGTGGAAGATGTATGGCACCACCAAGACTCTGCCTAGATCAGGCCGTCCCTCCAAACTGAATGACGGAGCAAGGAGACTGATCAGAGAGGATACCAAGAGGCCAATGGCAACTTTGCAAGAGCTACAGGCTTTTATGGCCAAGACTGGTCAAACTGTGCATGTGACAACAATATCCCAAGCACTCCACAAATCTGGCCTGTATGGTAGGGTGGCAAGAAGGAAGCCATTACTCAAGAAAGCCCAACTTGAATCCCGTTTGAAGTATGCAAAAAAACACAGGAGATTCTGCAGCCATGTGGCAAAAAGTTTTGTGGTCTGACGAAACTAAAATGGAACTTTTTAGCCTAAATGCAAAGCGTTATGTTTGGTGCAAACCCAACACAGCGCATCACCCAAAGAAAACCATCCCTACTGTGAAGCATGGTGGTGGCAGCATCATGTTATGGGGATGTTTCTCATTGGCAGGGACTGGGACACTTGTCAGGATATAAGGGAAAATGAATGCAGCAAAGTACAGACAAGTCACTGAGGAAAACCTGCTGCCCTCTGCAAGAAAGCTGAAACTGGGTCGGAAGTTCACCTTTCAGCATGACAACGACCCAAAGCACACAGCCAAAGCTACACTGGAGTGGCTAAGGAACAATAAGGTAAATGTCCTTGAGTGGCCCAGTCAGAGCCCCAACTGAAATCCAATCGAAAATTTGTGGCATGACTTGAAGATTTCTGTCCATCAACGCTCCCCAAGAAACTTGACAGAGCTTGAACAGTTTTGTAAAGAAGAATGTCAAATATTGCCAAATCTAGGTGTGCAAATTTGGCAGAGACCTATCCCAACAGACTCACAGCTGTAATTGCTGCCAAAGGTGCTTCCACCAAGTATTAACTCAGGGGGGTAGAGACTTATCCAATTATGATCTTTCAGTTTTGTATTTTTAATATAACTTTATTTCCCCTTAACAGTGTAGTGTATGCTGTGTAGATACTCGAAAGTGGAAAAAAATCCTCATTTAAATGCATGAAACTCTGAGGCACTGACACAACAAAATGTGAAAAAAGTTCAAGGGGGTGTAGACTTTCTATAGGCACTGTAACTGATATCAACAAAAGTGAGGATTAAATGTTAAAAATGGCTTACCATATTTCTCCATGTCTAGTCAATACATTTATCATTAAATGTTAGCACCAAGTGTTAAATACAGTAGTACTGGATACAAAAAAAATAACTATAAGTTGCAAGCAACTTGACGGCTTCCAAGGCATTCTTGTTCCTATCTGTTTTCCATAATAATCATGACCTTATCTGCACTCTGTAAGGAGTTATAACCTAGTTTTGCACTTTACCTTAAGGAGAGGTCAAAGGTCAGGGTAAAGTCAATTTTTGAATAGCGCATACATGGGTTCCTATATGTGTTCCATAGTAACCATTACCCTATCTGCACTCTGTAAGTCGTTATAAGCTAGTTTTGCATTTGACCTTAAGGACAGGTCAAAGGTCACGGTCAAGATAATTTTTGACTAGAGCATATATGGGTTCATTTGTGTATTATATAGTAACTATGACACTGTCAACTCTCAAAAGGAGTTCTAAACAAGTTTTGCATTTGAGCTTTAGCAAGGTAATATGTGCATTTTCACCACAGCTGAATTTGATTGGCTCATGGCAGCCATGTTTTTTTTTTTTTTTTTTTTTTTTTTTTATGTAGCTAGTTGCTTTGCACAAACTTGATAGACAACCTTGCCAAGGCCATGTATGCAAAGTTTTGATTCAATTGGCATAATCGTTTCAGAGAAGTCGTTTGAATATTTGACAAATCCAATATGGCCGGCAAACGATGTGACCGATCAACTTCTCTTGAACAACCATAAATCTAGGCCATGAAGGGAGTAAGTGCACCAAGTTTCAGATCTCTGCTGTAAACCGGTTCGGAGAAGATTTTTTAAAATTGTCCAAACTTCTCGAAAAATCCAATATGTCCACCACACCATGTGACCTATGACCTTCATTTTCACTGTGAAAATTACTAATTATTATTACTAATATTATAATAGGAATCTATTCTGATAAAATATTTTAACAACAAATAATCAGGAGGGTTTTTTTGTGTACCTAGAACCACCACGTGGGTCACTTTGACCCATACATTTTTAAACTGCTTTGTTATAAAAATAAGACATACAACTGAAAAGGTTTATTCATAAACATCATATCTAACATTTGCATCGCAGAAACACCGTATTTAAATGGAAAATTAAACATAAAAAGCTTTATTTTTAAAAATTAGCCCATATACAGCACGACTACAAACATTGAAAAACTGTTTATAACGATCATTTTTGCGATTTTGGCTATCAAAAGCCGTCTTGATATTTAATTCATATATTAAAGGAAATATCAAAAACAGACATACACGTACGATTTTCAACAGAAGAGTAATTAACATTTTAAATCCAAAATGGGCCAAATTGACCCGCATGGTGGTTCTAGTGTTAAACTCCACGTGGCAGAGTGACCGCACCCAGTGGGACACAGGACGGGTCCGTGAACATCAATTAATTTGGTAGCTCTTGGCTAACTGCAATCTGCAATATCAGACTTGTAAAACAGCATTATTATTATTTATTTCTTAGCAGACGCCCTTGTCTAGGGCGACATACAGTTGTAAACAAAAATACATTTCAAGAATCACAGTACAAGTAATAATACAATTAAGAGCAAATACAATGACTCTAGCAAGTACAAGTATGACAAAATACGATTCAGTAACGGAGCAGATGAGTGTCAGTGATAGTTACATCAGGATATAATTAAATACAAAATACTACAGATTAAATAACACTTGACAGATTACAGTACTCTAAAGTACAGGATTAAATGGAGTAAAATAGGGGGCAGATAAGAGCAAGTAAAGCGCATTTAAGGAAGAGTGTCCATAAGGAAAAAAAGAGGAGTTCTACAGGTGCTGTCTGAAGAGGTTAGTCTTGAGGAGGCGCCGGAAGGTGGTCAGGGACTGGGCAGTACTGACATCTGTAGGAAGGTCATTCGACCACTGCGGGGGCGAGGGTGGAGAAGGAGCGGGCTCTGGAGGCAGGGGAGCGTAGAGGAGGTAGAGCCAGTCTTCTAGTGCAGGAGGAGCGAAGAGGTCGCGTGGGGGTGTCAGCAATGGTCTTTGCCTATTAACTCGCTGTACAGCAAGGGCTCTATTCTGTATTAAACTAAAGTAATGCTGCAAAACAACAAACTTGTTGAAGCTTGTTTCATTTCAATCATTATTGCCATTAAAATGGGCAGTAAATAGCACAAGCTTCCCAAAGATTCCTCCTCAGACCTTGTTGTGCCTTTGGAATGCATTTTCTTTTGTACATACAGTACGTGAGAGTCAGAAAAATAGTCCTTAGAAAAGTAGTTGTTATAGATTTACACATCTAACACTAGCCTATGCAAATAAAGAAAAAAAAGAAGGGAAGCAACAAGTTTTGTGTAGAATTTCCTGTATATGCAGACCTTACAATACACACTTTTTTTTTTTTTTTTTGCACCGTCACACTCAGGGTGGCACAGTCATTCTGCCTGAGAAATGTAGTGTAAATAATAATAATAATATATGATGTGTAGATTGACTTTCATCAGTGTTTCAAGCACTCAACAGGATTACAATACGTTTTTTCACAATGACGTTGATTTTATTACAAAGCCCAGACTAAATTGTCGGCTACATTGATTTCAATATGCCGCATAAAATGCGGGTCTGGCGGTTGAAGAAGCAAGTGCTTACAACTTATTCATTTTTACGATTCTGCAGCTGAAACAACGTGTGGGTATTTAATTCAAATATTTAGTAACACTTAAGAACGGACATGCACGAGATAGTCACATACGCAGAGATATTTAAATTTCAATTGCAAAACCGTTCAGAAAGCAGCTATGGCGGTGCTAGTGTTAAGAGATAAAGTAAATAAAGTTTTGATTACGGCAAAGAAAAAAAAAAAGTGTTGTAATTAATGATCTGTGTAATGATCTGTGAAATATTTCGGTTCAGAATCACTCCCCCACATTTAAATATATGGACTAGTTCCAGATTTCCATCCATAAATGCTATAATTGACAGGAATCAGTCAGTATGTGATTGTGAAGCAGTATAAAAAAAACAACTGGGGATAAATGACACGTCAGCTGCTCGATGTCAGTAAATATTTATGGATTCTCTTAAAAGATTATTAGTAACAATATATCCTTGTATTTCAGCTCTTGTACAAAAATAAACCATACCATGCACCCAATGACAGCCTGTACCTTTTACAGTGAGAATCAAATCAAAATACCATTGGCCAGTGTAGTTTCTTACATACATTACCTGGTGAAGAAGGTGGCAAGCGGTCCGAATTTCCGGAAGCGGTTATCCTCCTCATCTGGTGGGCCAGCCTGTCGCTGGGGACTGCGTTCGCAGGGGTCCTGCTGGGAGTTCAGGGTTACGTCTGAGAAATGTGCCTCGTCGCTTTCCATATTGACGATGGCACTGGAGTCGCTGGTTACCATGAAGTCCAGTATGTCTTCGTTGCTGACTGACAGCGTGGTGGACAGCTCTGTGCTGAGGCTGGAGACGCTGCACACAGAGATATCGTCACTCCTGTTGAGGGCCCTTGAGTTCGGGCTGAAGAGCTTCATCGTGTCGTAGCCGTTGTGAGGAAACGTGGATGACTTCTTTATGGAATTCTCAGACTCCAGGCTCAGTGTAGCCGGAGGCATGCTGCTGGATCCTGGCAAAACCTGGTCACATATAAATCTGCTGTTGGCGTGGTTCGATTTAGAGGTCAGGCTACTGCAGTTTATGGGCTCCGGATTACTGATCTCCAGTGTTGGAATGCCTGAATCCTGGGAAGCAAGACTGTGCCTATCTTCGTTATTGTGTCCGATAAAGTGCAAATTAGGTTTGTAATTCGGCAGGGAGTGGAGATGCAGTGTCCTGACCTTACCGTTAAGGTCAGAGTCAATTGAGACGGAATCCTTAACACCCACAACTGCAGAGGAGTTTCTGTCTATACCATTGCTCTTTTCCATCAGACTGGCTGCAGGAATACCTGTAATCAATACGTAGATACAAGTTATATAAAAAACATGTATCAGCACACAACCTCACATTTACCTCAATATGTATTGAAGAGAATATTGTTAGTGCAATATCAGTTACATAGAGATGGACAGGAAGCTCAATACCATTTATCCCCAGATTCTGATCTGTTAAAGGATGCCCTTTCCAAGTTTTATTAACGTGGCTAAGAATTTATATTGAATCACCCTTCTGAAAGTTTCAAGAAATGTAGTTCTGTGAATAGACAGAATAAGGTGTTTTATGCAACAACAAAAAAATCTACAATGAACTGTAACCTTCGAGCAGCCAAGTTTTGCAATTAATATGAATTAATAAGTGCAATTAAAAGTGCTCACTGTGTGTCCCTCAGGTTTTGACAGGCTGCTATTGGGCAGCCAGTGGGGCTGTGTGTCCCTCTCCAAGCATGACTGCCAGTTTCTCTGGGTCAGTCATTTGTGGGAAGTGTGGGAGGGAAATTATAATTTCTTTAAGGAATTTGTCTCTTGTTTCAGCATATTTGTTGCACTGTAGGAGAAAATGCATCTCTGTCTCGACCTCTCCTGTCTCACAGTGACCACAGAGCCTATTCTCCCTGGCTAACCAGGTCTGTCTGTGTCGACCTTTTTCAATGGCCAGGCTGTGGTCACTGAGTCTGTACTTGGTCAGGATCTGCCTTTACTTTGTATCTCTGACAGTAGAGATATTCTGCTAGAGAAAAGTCTTGTTTTAGGGCCCGATAACAATTAAGTTTATTTTGTGTTTCTGTTTCTTTGTCCCAGTGTTCTAAATATGAGTTTTTCATTTGTTTTACAATTTGGTTTAATCTAATTGGCATTATTTTAGCAGTGCTGTCCTGAAGGTGGTGGCTGTGTGTCGTTGCAGTGAGCTTCAGGACCAGCTGGCTGAGGGGATTCTTTTCTGGGCTGAGCTCTTGGGTTTGGAGGGCCTTGTACTGGAAGGAGTCTGATTCACTTTTATTTAAATGCATCCAGAATTTTTGTGCTCTTTTTTGAATGTTTTTTGAATACTATACAACTACAATATAAGAGCTATTAGTTACATGAAAAAGAAAATCTGCATGACCTACGTCCTCTGCAGCACATAATACTGTAAGCGTAACATACAGGACAATCACATGCGCCTAGATAACTCCTGATTCTGATACACTCAACAAACTATGCTAAGAATGTCTTCACAAAGATTTATCACAATTGGACAGGACATGTATCTAAAACAAGTGTGACTAACAGTCAGAAAAACGGACAGCCTCCATATACACCCCAATTATTACACTATCAATGTACACTATGTCATAGACGGTTCTGGCACGTCCCTTTTGTGCTATAACTCATTAGATACTTTTGCATGGAAGACCTTGGTTGCAAGGGTGTGCGGTTCTTTGACGGACCCAGATTCAGTTAAAATATTTTTGCCCACTGATGATGGGAATGAGAATGTAGAGATGGAAGCTCTGCTAACAAGATTTAAGTTTGTGCAGGTATCAAGCTTTTAAAAGACACACCTGTGGTGGCTTTGACAAACTCACTGAGAGCAGAAACTGACCCAAGACGGTGACAGCTACTGGAAGCAGGCTGATCTTTGGGATACAAATTTAACATTTGTGAACCTGTATGTGTGTTAAAATGTTGTAATAACTGTACTGTGTTTTAAAGAATATAAAGCCAGCTGAAATACACATTGTTCATGCAAAAAGTTACACTATGCCATTAACTTATATTAACCTATAGTTATGCTAGAGCATTCTACATTTCTGTTTAGTCTGTTATAACCTTGAGCAGAAAGGCTGACGTGAGCATCAAGTTTCTTATTCAGAGAAGTAAGCTAGATCTGAAACTAGTCTTGAAGCTAAACACAGGTATTCTAGAATAATTCAAACAGAATATAAGTCTAAATGTTTTATTTTAACAGAAGACCTGTAAGAGTTTGAAACTAAGAGAATATAGTGCAGAAATTAACTTAAAGTAATATTAGCAATATCACATGAATTTCACGTGATATTGCTAATATTATAGAGACTGTTATTGAGAATTATATTGAGAACTTCAAAGTAATGTTTAGAATTGCTTTTTACAAATTTAAATTTAAAAAAATGTCAGACATTGTAGTCAATTTGGTTATGAATCAATTTAAGAAGAAGTTTCTCAGAAAAATTGGAGATTGTTAAAAAAGGGAGGTATACACCACAAATACCCTAACTGACACAGGAAAGGAAGGGATAAACTCACCACTTCCAACATTCAAAATTATGAAAGGTATCCGTGGCTTACCGGTAGCTGTCAATTAAAAAAATGATACTGCTGGAACTGTCTTTTGTTCAGTACAGAAAAGGCGATATGGAACCCACAGACTACAAGCAATCTGGATGTTTATCGAAGTCAGCACAAAAACATGAGCATTCCCAAAGTCACTTGCGAGCCACTGTAACACTCAAAACTTTTTGACAAACCCGGAAGAGCAAGTAAGAAAAGACTGTGAGGTTCTTAAACACTTGATTGATTCTGTTTACCGTGGCAATCAAGAACTTGCATTCAGAGGGCACGATGAAGGCACCAATTTCTCAAATAGAGGTAATTATGTGGAATTACTTTCTTTGATTTCTGACTACGACAGCATGTTAAGCAATCACTTGTCAATATTATTATTATTTGTTTATTTAGCAGACGCCTTTATCCAAGGGGACTTACAGAGACTAGGGTGTGTGAACTATGCATCAGCTGCAGAGTCACTTACAATTACGTCTCACCCGAAAGACGGAGCACAAGGAGGTTAAGTGACTTGCTCAGGGTCACACAGTGAGTCAGTGGCTGAGGTGGGATTTGAACCGGGGACCTCCTGGTTACAAACCCTTTTCTTTAACCACTGGACCACACAGCCTCCTATAGCCACAGCATTCTCGGGTACCTCTTACAAGATTCAGAACGAATAAAAGCAGAAGTACAGGAAGCCAAGTACGTAGCTGTAATGGTAGATTAAACAACCGACGATGGAAACGCAGCTCAGCTGTCTTGTGTTTTCAGGTAAGACTGACAGTGGCCCGAAAGAACGATTGTTCTGTGAAAATGTGTTACATTTACTAAAATAAAATTAATAACACAAATGCTTTTAAAAAGACCAAATTCCCTTTGGCAGGGGTGTGCAATTCGTATCACTCGACGCCCAGGTCAACAAGTTTTACCGTTATGATTTGTGAGTTGGACATGTAGTTTTTATTTATTTATTTTTCCTATGTTCGTTCTATTGCTAGAAAGTCACTCTGGGTATATTTGTAGAGAGCCACGCGAGTTTCCGAAAACTGAATTGCGGAAGTCTAGCACCAAAGAACAAACATTTTAAAAAGTGTTTACATCCCACCCCTATCACTTCTGATTGGCTAGCTGTGGAAGAAGCTGATCTTCGATTGGTTACAAAGAAACCCAGAAATGGCTGCCAAGGGAGCCTCTAGCAGCGCACAGACTAATCTTTTAAACTTAAGGTATTATTTACGTTTTTTGTAAATTAGTAAATAAGTGATACTGCTTTCTTAATACATGAACCTGACATTTAAATGCACCAATCTGGTAAACTTACAAAAAAAAAAAAAAAAAAACAACCACACAACATACCAGTCGCCAAGATATGAGCGGATTAGAAAAAATGGTGTTATGTAATTTATAAAACTTCGTGGTCAATGTACTTGTTGGGATGTTTAAAAAAAATGAAAAAAAGTTTAGTGTTTAGAAGCATTTCAAGACAAACTTTCCCAGGCCAAAATGGAATGATTTTTTTTTTTCCCCCATTCGATTTTAGTGTTGCTAACCTAGTTTGCTATTTAACATATTTTCATAGATTTAAACGCTATATTTGAACAGAAGCAATATTAGTTATTTATTGGACATGCACAATCGATTTGTGAAACTATTAAAACAAAGATTGACAAATATGTTTATAATGATCGAATGAAATGCTTATATATGAGATTATCTGTACTAATATATATATATATATATATATATATATATATATATACAGTGCCTTGCAAAAGTATTCAGACCCCTGACCAATTCTCTCATATTACTGAATTACAAATGGTACATTGAAATTTCGTTCTGTTTGATATTTTATTTTAAAACACTGAAACTCAAAATCAATTATTGTAAGGTGACATTGGTTTTATGTTGGGAAATTTTTTTAAGAAAAATATAAAACTGAAATATCTTGCTTGCATAAGTATTCAACCCCTGTGCTGTGGAAGCTCCCAGTTTACACTGATGAAAGAAATTGCCCTAACGAGGACACAATTACCTTACCATTGGCCTCCACCTGTGAACCATTAAAGTTGCTGTCACATTTTCTGGATAAAAACCCCACTGTTGAAGGATCATTGGTCAAGCTGTGAATCTGAAGGAAAATGAAAACCAAAGAGCATTCTACAGAAGTTAGAGATAAAGTAATACAAATGCATAGATTAGGGAAAGGGTACAAAATAATATCCAAGTGTTTGGATATCCCAGTGAGCACAGTTGGATCAATAATCAGGAAGTGGAAGCTGCATCACACCACCCAGGCACTGCCAAGAAAAGGCTGTCCCTCAAAACTCAGCGCTCAAACAAGAAGGAGACTTGTGAGAGAAGCCACGGAGAGGCCAACAATCACTTTGAAGGAGCTACAGAGTTCAATGGCTGGGAGTGGAGTTATGGTGCACCAGTCAACCATATCAAGAGCTCTGCATAACACTGGCCTGTATGGGAGGGTGGCAAGAAAGAAGCTGTTACTCAAAAAGTACGAATCAACACAAACTACTCCACATTGATAAAGTTAAAAAAATGCATACAGAATATAAGTAAGTAAGATTTACAGGGAAAAACAGATTAATCTCAGTTGCAGAAGTATTCAACCCCTTTGCTACTGCAGCCCTAAATCAGCTCAGGGTCAAATGATTGGTTTGAAAGGTCACACAATTAGTGAAATTGTTTCAGCCTGTGTGTACTCGAAGTGGTTTAACTTGTAGATCATTTCCCTCAGGTATATAAAGACTTTCAAGTTGCAACTCACATAGTGATCCAACAAAGCAACCATGATGACAAAGGAGATTTCTAAACAAGTCAGGGATAAAGTTGTAGAGGCACAGAGCAGGAGAAGGGTACAAGAAAATTTCAAAAGGTGCTGTTTATCCCTCTCAACACAGTGAAGTCCATTATACCACCCAGACACTACCCAGATAAGGTCGTCCTCCCAAACCAGGCAAGCAGAAAACTGGTTTGGGATGTCACTCTGAAGCCAACAATGACCCTGAGAGAAAAGCAAAGTTCTGTGTCTGAGATGGGAGTCAGTGTTCACACATCAACAATAAGCCGGTCCCTATACAATGCTGGCCTGTATGGACGGGTGGCAAGAAAGAAGCCTCATCTTAAAGCACGTATGGAGTTTGCGAAAAAGTATGTAGATGACACTGCAGACATGTGGAAAAAAGTTTTTTTGGTCAGACAAAGACAAAAATTGAACTTTTCTAAATTCCAAGCATTACGTCTGGTGCAGGCCCAACACTGCACATCACCCAGTCAACACCATCCCAACTGTCAAGCATGGAGGTGGCAGCATCATGTTATGGGGATGCTTCTCTTCAGCAGGGACTGGGAAGCTTGTCAGGATAGAGGGGAGACTGGATGGTGCAAAGTACAGGAGAATCCTTGAGGAAAACTTGTTTGAGTCAGCCAAGACTCTGAAACTGGGGAGGAAATTCACATTTCAGCAGGACAATGACCTGAAGCACAAAGCCAAACCCACACTGGCATGGTTGAACAAGAAGAGAATTAATGTTCTTGAGTGGCCCAGTCAAAGTCCTGACTTGAACCCAATCGAAAATTGATGGCGAGACTTGAAGATTGCAGTCCATCAACGATCCAACAAACTTATCATAACTAGAGCAAGAGCAAGTACTGACTTAAGGGGCTGAATACTTATGCAACCAGTAAATTTCATTTTGTACATTTTCTTTGCAAGTTTTGCTGACATTTAACCTCCTCCTCATATAACAGTGTTTAGTTTAACCACTAAAGTTTTGAATAAAAAAGTTTGTTTGAAAAACTGTGCATAAATTATTTGTAATTCAACAAAATGTGACATTATTGGTAGGGGGTGAATACTTCTGCAAACCACTGTACATATAAATAAAATACAAACTAATTCTCATGGCAATGTGTTTATGTATTAATTCATGTATTTTTTTTTTCCCCCCCAGAGTGTAGTGCAGGAAAAAAAAAAGCCATTACGGTATGAAACTGCTGCAGCAGTGTTCCAGTTACCCATCATAAGACAGGATGTTAGACGAGGAAAAATAGCTGTAAAATGTTGTACTGTTTAAAAAAAAAAAGTATACAAAATGCACGTAATATTTACAGTTGGCTCCATCAAATTCTGCACAAGACTTTTTTTTTTCTTTTGTTTATTTGTATTTTACAGTATAAAAAAAATATTGTCTGCAGAATTTGACGGAGCCTACTGTAAATATTACGTGCATTTTGGTAGAAAAACAGTAAAAAAAATGCAGAGAAACCTGACAGGTTATAGACAAGTCCTTAAATCTGGGGTTCAGCAGTTACAAAACTAAAAACTTCAAGAAAAATCAGAATTCCACAAAGCAGCAGTAATAGTTGGCAATGGCTTTGTATCTGTGATACAACAAACTAAAACACCTGTATCCAAAGGGGAGCAGAAGTTATTTTTATATTTGAAGAACTCCCAAGTATTGCTTATTATAGTTGTAGTAGTATGTACTGTTATGAGCAAATGTGTTCCAAACTGCAATGAAAGGAACATTTCCTTAAAGTATGTTACACATTTGTTCAGGTGAGGTGGGGTCACAGGGAACCTTTTGTGTATCTTGAAGAATTTAGTGAACCAGTCAAGCTACAAGGCTAGATAAATCACTAATTAATTGATTGCGTTCACTGTTAAATAAAACCAAAATTCTACAAGTTATATTCTACTTTTGTGTGTGTGTTTTGTGTGACGTGTAGTGGGCGAGTAGATTTTTAAGAAGGACAAGTAGATTTTTCTTGTATTTTGTCAAAAATTGCACACCCCTGAAAAGTACCAAAAAAAAATGATCGTCAACCCCCAGATTAAAAAAAAAAACTTAATTTAATTTAATTTATGTATTCATTTATTTAGTTATTATCGCAAATCCGTTAACCCGTCACTCACTCAACACAAGGAAACGGCACGGTGGTTGACTTCTTAATAATATTACGTACTCAGAGTGATTTTTAGTTTTTTTACTCGTGTTGCTATAACATGGCTCTTCCTACTCTAGCTACTGTAGTAAGAACAGAACATGATGAAAATTGTAGATTCAGCAATGAGTGGACCAATAAATACTTATTTATTTTACCAACTGTACCGAACACAAAGCCAATGTGTTTATTGTGCAATTAATGTGTTGTTAAGGAATACAATATGAAAAGGCATTTTGAAACCAAACAAGGAGCTTTTAGAAATATACATCCAGAAGGCACAATAGTTAGAAGCTCAAAAGTAGAAGTACTGATCTCTTCTTAAGTTATACTATTAATGTATCACATACATTTTAAAATGTTTGTAATGGTACTCCGTTAAATTCTCACACTGTGCTATTATTGAAGTACATATGGTAAAATGTGCAAGTCTTGTTCAATATATGAACATTAAGTTATGTAATATTTATTATTGCTTAAAAATGTGCAGAGTAAAATACTCTGGCCTGCCTACTCCCAAAACGGAATTTGCCATTTTTGAAAAAACGGAATTTGCCATTTTTGAAAAAATTGAATTTGCCATTCCCAAGAATGGAAAACCAGGAGCCCTAAGTATGAAATAAAACTAACAGTAATGGAAAGTGCAATTGCCTATGTATATTGCATACGCAGTTGAGGGATACGCAGTTAGACTGTAAAAATGTGGAGCCAACTCCAGGACAGCGATATATCCACAGTATAGCGAGGGGAGATAGAACGAGGGGTGGGTGTATAAATTTATATTTATATTTATTTACTTATTAGGGGTGCAACAACAATTAATCAATGCATTGATTATTGATCATCTGTTCTTAAATTTCCTGGTGAATCAATGCATCAAATTAGAACCCAGTTATCAAATTAAAACATGTAAAAGCAGCCTTTCATTAAAAATTACCACAGAAAAAAAAGAAAAGAATCCTGTAAAGAGATAGCTAAGAGGCAATTTCTTGTCTACTCAGTAATTTGAAGCTATTATTACAACTGTAGGTGAATGCCAGTTTTCCCCCCCATTGTAGAACAGCATATTTAGTGTTTATCGAAAGAAGGAAGATCAATACGTTTGAGATGTGGTGTTGGAGTCGAATGCGAAGAGTGGCATGGACTGACAGAAGAACGAATGTTTCAATAATGGAACAAACTGGAGCAACACTACCATTGGAGGCCATGATTGGGAAGCAGAAATGATCTTACTGATTGTAATTAAGATCTTACTTCGGCCACGATTGGGAAGCAGAAATGATCTTACTTCGGCCACGTGACGAGAAACGAGGGGTTGGAGAAAACAATTATGCTAGGAATCAGTGAATGCAGGAGAAGTAGAGGGAGACCGCGGACAAGATGGTTGGACGAGATCAAAAACATAACAGGACTATCTCTCTGTGATCTCCGAGATACAGTTCTGGACAGAAATAGGTGGTGGGTGTTTGTCATGGGGGTCTCCAGAGGTCATGTCTGACCTGACGGTACAAGGTGACAAGGTGATACATCAGGGGTGGAAATAAGACTCCTATTGCATAGCATGTTTCACCCACTCCAGGTTCTTCTAGGATCTTGATTAGCCCCAATGTGCAGGTAACAAGCTCAGGTGTGTCTTAACTCATAGTAAAACCAGGAATGGATCAAACTGTTATGCAATACTATCCAGGACAAACCTGTTTTTGTATACTGTGAACTTGATTTAAAAAAATAAACGAGGATTAAAATAGGTAACTAGGAATCAAAGACAGTTTCACTGACGTGAAATAACAGCCTAGTGGTCACCCAATGTATGCATCTAAAAATGGACAGATGGATGCCTCTATATACAGTACCACCAGCAAGAAAATCCTGTTCTTGCACTGTTTTTGTTGTTTATTTTTAACTGCATTCCCTTCTTGCTGGTTTTAAACCAAATGCCACACCCACAAGAAGACACTTCCCTTTAACCCGATTTTGCATAATAAGATGGTTGTGGCTGGTGTTTGCAAATCCAAAAAACATACGTAAAACGAGTAAGATACTAAAGAACTCCCTTATAGGATTACTTATTTTATAAATAAAAAAGTTATTTGTGAATTCTCATTTCTGCATGCGATTAAAATTTGGAGGGTGGCTATCTTTAGAGCCACACATTGTTCCAGGCCAAGCAATGCACAATAGACTATTTTTAAACAAATCAACAAACACATTTCATTTACTTCCTTCCCTTGTTTTGACTCATAGGCCAGTATGTTGTAAGTGTGGCTTATGAAATACATTTCCCCCCATTTCAAATAACTATCAGTCTAGTATCGCTGTTATGAGTGACACAGACTTAATAAAATGCATCCCCTCAATTACACTGTGTATATTTTTCAAGGTTGTTCTGACATTCTTTGCACTGTCTTTGTGCGCTGCTTGATAACCCTTCAACTTGATTCTCTTTGTTACAGCACAGCGAAGTGTTTTTCTCAGCATACAAGACTTCAAACCTCCTGCAATTACACTGACACAATTTGGAACAGGCAGGACACAATTTGAAGCAGCAGCTTTGTCTCCAAACATCAACTACCAGAAATATAGCCAGGCTAGAATACAGTACAATAAATGCACTGGCAGTTTCATTTCACAAAGATGGTGATTCTAAACACTTCCTCTTTCTGTGTACCACTGCAATATTTAGAATTTGTCCTCATTTTGTTTATTTTTTTGGCCTTGGGGTTTAATCTTGATTAGATTAATGCAAATTAAATACTGTATAAGCAATTAAAAAAAAAAATACATAAGTTGAGGATGGATCTTGTAAACTAGTCCAAGTAATACATACAGTGTAATTAAGACCAAAGAATGGCTAAAACTGCTACAATGGGAGTCTTATTTCCATCCCTGCTACTGGAACAGTGGATCTGTCCTGCATTCAATATTTCCATTATGTTACGCTATTCGATCTGACATAGGACTGGCCCCAAACACAACACATGTCAGTGATACCAACATATTATATTTGCGCTTCATTAATAAAATATATATTATGGATCACACTTGAACGCAGCCATAGAAATGTGAAATCACATTTCTAGAGCATGGCTGCATTCAAGTGTGAATCCTTCTATTTAACAATAGATACAGTACATGTTCACACAGTGCATGGTATCTAGAAACACTGAAAGCTACTGCCTTGCTTGGCCTAGCTCAGATGTCAACTCAATATGCAAATCCATTCAAACTCCAAAAAGGCTCTTCTTAAAAGGGTAATATTTGTATGGTGACACCATGTTTACAGACACCATAACAATTGCTACTTTGGCCATTTTGGAATTGTGAGGCATGTTAAAAACAGCATGTGCAGCACATAAAAATAAAATGTATTTATAAGTTTGCTACTCCTGTTCAAACATTCACAATTAGCTGTAGGAACTGTAGGCTGTGTGGTCCGGTGAATAAAGAAAAGGGCTTGTATCCAGGAGGTCAGGGTTAGAAACTAACACAATTGTGGTACTAGTCCAAAACTAGTACCTTTTGAAACTTACTAGTCCTTATGTGAATTGCCTAAGTTGGAATCAACAACAACAATTGGAGTCCCTAAAAATATTAGGCTCAAATTGTTTTTACCTAAAAAATACATGGTTATAAATTTATATATATATTTTTAAGGGACCTTAGTAAACGCTCCTATAGATCGATCCGTTTGCTACTGTACTGTGTGCTGGGAAAATTATGAGCTGTGTCACCTTGCCGACCATGAAGCTCCGTCTGAAATTGACACCAATGACACAAATAAAATCTTTATTTTATTGTTCATTACATGTGTTGCTATTTACAAAAATGCTGGCTAGTTTATGGAGTTGGGGGTTATAGCATGTGAGTGACTAAACTATGAATTACTACCTACAATAATTAATGTACTCACATACACACATGGTCTTCACTAAATTCCCAATTTAAAGACAGTACGTTTCACTGTAACCCTCAAGATGAAATTGTTAGCTAAGTGGCTGCAGCAACTACAGTAAAATCTGCAAGAACTGACGGACGCTGAATTTACTAGGTTGGATACTAATGAGAGCATAAAAAATAGAAAAGAAATGAGAGAAACTGATATTTTCAAGAAAGCTGACAGACTTTGTATCAATAGATTTGAATATGTGAAGGATCACCTTTCAGTTTGTCAGAGCCGCCAGTGGATGTTTTACTTTTTAAACACTGCAATAATAATGGTTCCGATTGTGCTAGTTCTAATTGTGTGCCCTTTCGTAAATGAGGCCCTTTATCTATGAACGTTAGAGTGAGTGTGGTATAACGCAGACTTAATAGGACTAGGTACGAGAATAAAATATATTTCTGGAAACGTTGGTTTCCCCACAATTTAAATACTGGTACGCAAGATAAATACAGTTTTGCTATTAATATGGTACTATAGTACTGTATTGGTATAAGAAAAGGTTGTTAAAAAAAAGTAATTTGAGCTTTCAATCACTTGAAATATGCTGATGATAATGTAAAAATCAAGCTACTACAGACAGCGACTCCCAAACTTTAAATGTGTTACTGTTGTATATAGGTAGAAACTCAACTATCATGAATATATTGTGTTATTATGTATTAAGCAACATACGATAATGTTCACTGTGGTAATTGTTTATTTATTAGTTTTAAAATGTTTAGTAAAACATGGCCTACTTTTTGATCTCTTTAGTCCACAACCAGCCCCCTTTGCTAATCACATCTTACTTCAAAGATGCAACGTGTTTCAGTAAAATCAAACGCCCAATAAACTTTGCATCCCACGCAGAGGGAGAACACAAAAGTAACAAAAGTGGGGTTGGCATTGCAGGGGAGATGAAGAGGTTTCAGTTCTGAGTGACTGTTTTGTAAGCATTATGAATGCTTATTCACCACTGCTACACGCCGTTAGAAAATTTACTTTTCCTGCATTTTTTTTTTTTTTTTAATGCAAAACTGTGAACATGAGAATATAGATGTACATTTGTTTTAAGTACTCGCCCAGAGGACTATTGACACACAGACATCAACTAGTCCTCATCAGATTTAATTTGCCTTGGGCGAGCAAGAGTTTCTAACCCTGCAGGAGGTCCCCGGTTCAAATCCTGGCTTGCTCACTGACTCACTGTGTGGCTTTGAGCAAGTCACTTAACCTCCTTCTGCTCCGTCTTTCAGGTGAGGCATTGTTTTAAGTAACGCATAGTTCATGCACCCTAGTCTCTGTAAGTTGTACGGAGATAGTACACCTCATCACACTTCAGCAAGCCCTACTGGTAAATCAGTGACTAGACAGGATGGGCCTCCCCACCAGTGTTCAGCAGCTTACCAAAGAAAAAATCTTTACTCCTGTAGGTGGCAGCAGTGAAGAGACATTCAAAGTGGACAAAAAAATAAATAAATAAATATGTTACAGTAATTGATAAATAATAAAAATCTGCCACCTTTAAAAAAAAAAATTGTTAGAAGAGACCAGTCTTTTGGAAGCCCTATGACACATCTTTTTAAAATATATTTTGTATTAGAGACACCTGGAGTGTAAAACCAAGTAATAACTATCCTGTTAAAGTGGTTAAATATTTGCTACTATTACTATTTTAAAAAGCAGTCACTGCAATGGTTAGCATATTTCTACTGCTGCTTAAAAACAAAAATAAAAACCAGTCAAATCCTTTCAGACATGTAGCCTATATATATATATATATATATATATATATATATATATATATATATATATATATATATATTCAATACGAAAGTAAAACTAATACAGATCAAAAACACTATTGGGAAATGTTATCAAACTACAAGCATCGGCATTGCCCATTATCTTCTTTCTTTGGGAACCTTACATTAAATTATATTTTAAAATAGCAGGAGAATAATCTGTTCTAAGAAATGCATTTATAATTGAAGGTGTTGAACTGCCGACTATTTTATATTTAACTATCTATCTAGCAAATCTATCAAAGCTAACTTGTGTGATTAATCTCTTCATAGATTAAAACCACATGACAGCTGCCAAACTGGGCCACAAACATATCAATGCAAGTACAGAATGCAACATGAACGTTAATCCTTATTATAAATTATGGCATTCAATGAGGTAGACAAAAGTGACAAGAAATTCCACTAATATGATTCTCAGTGCACTTAAATCCTAAGAAGTTTGTATTCCTTGGGGGACCAGGCACCCCATCATTCTTAAATGTAAGTAACTGCAATTTTACATGGCTTTGCTTTTCACCTGAAAATGTGACAGTGTCAGTATCACTATCCTAGGACACTTCTAGAAACCTGAAGTACCAGTCTGCCATATTTAGAAAACAGGGTGGTACAATAGCAGTTTAAGGTCACTTCTGAAGTGCTTTGAAAGGTCATATTATGTACATTTCCTTTAATGATGGCTTAAGGTAAACAGGCTAGTTTATTTTTCAATTTTTCCCAATTTCCAAAACTAGAAAAAAATAACCATTTCCTTCACACTGGGAAACTATTTGT
This sequence comes from Acipenser oxyrinchus oxyrinchus, assembly GCA_030684275.1. Lineage (NCBI taxonomy): Eukaryota > Metazoa > Chordata > Actinopteri > Acipenseriformes > Acipenseridae > Acipenser > Acipenser oxyrinchus. Next base: position 14,490,888 of record CM060247.1, read on the forward strand.
AACAATGAACTTGGGTTTATTGTAATAATAATAATACAAAAAAATACATGGGTGTCTCAGAAACTGTGAAGCCTCTACTTAAGTGAACAATAGAATGAATTAATTCTTAAATAACTGAAATGAGATAGGGCTCTCTGTGTTATTCTGATGTTTATCTCAGGATTCACACCCCTACTCTAATCTGATCTAATCTCTTCTTCCACTCCTGGTGATGCTACAATTCAAAATTAGTTACTACCCGTACCGATAAGTGTAGATCTTTACTTACCTCGGCGCTCACTGGTATCGCTATGCTTGTTGCTGTCCAATTGTGCCATGGTCTTGCTGATGATGCTACAGGTATGCAATCGCAGCAGCAGGTTGCAACTGGCTTTTTTGGTCCATGTTGTTTTCCTTACCAGCGGATCAGGTACGTATGCTTCCTTCAAATTCGCTTTCACAAAAGAAAAAGTCACCGTTTAACACAGTCTTATAAGAAAAATTCACGACATACACAGTTCTTATATACATTCCCTTCGCTATTACGCCAGAGAGCTTAAGCGAACTATAATTCATTTACAATGCATTTTTTTAAGTTCTTGACAACAACCCTTCCCTTTGACTTTTCAGATACAAGAGGCAGTCTGTCACACTTATACATTAACATTACTGGCTACAACCGTGAACGAAATTGAAATTATAACATGTTGTCTTTTAGAGTGCAAGATAAGTATTCAGACAGATAAACTTTACAGTCTCTGTGAGCAAGTACCTGTTTCACAGTTCTGCCGCCATTTTGAAAAATAATTATTGGAGTACCAGCAATCGAGCCGAGAAAGATAAAACATCGATCGTTTCACCTGTCTCAGACGTGAAGGCATGAGCAATCGTACAAGGCATCAAACTGCTAGCTTAATCCATGTTTAATGTTTGTCCATGCAAAAATGGTATCAAAGGTTTACAAATCTGTAAAAAAAATAATAATAAACGTGCAACTCTAATGATAGTTAACCCGTTAGTTGAGGTTAAATAAAAAAGTACCGGGTGGGTGCTATAGAAGCCATACTATATAGACAACTATAAAGCTTTGTGTTTGAGTCTTGGGCGCATTCAGCTCGGATTGTATCATGGGTGATGTAATTAACCATGTGCCATTGGCTTCAACAGTGTGTTCCCAATCACTTATTCTGTGCCAGCACCAAAAGCCAGCACTCTACCTCAGTTAGATAAATGAAGACTTGTGTGTATTTACCCCCAATAGATTTTATGCCAGCTCTGTATTAAACACACATGTGTACAGACACAAAATATTTTAAGATGTGAAAATAATTTAGATATTCATCCCAGCTTTAACTTGGTTCAACATGCCACCTCTAACCCTTTAGTTAATGTTTTGTGTTTCTGCCCATATAAAGCAAATTAGTTCTGTGTTTAGAAAGGGCAGTGGCATCACCATTGTAAAAGGATAATGCCTATCCACAAACTGCACAATCGAATAAGAAGGAAACCCTATAGCAAAAACAGCTGTGATTATTGTGGCCACTTTTGTTTTAACTTCTATCTTCTTCCACATATATTTTACATAATTATTACAATTGATTCTATCATAGGTGCCATTCACCTTGCATATGGCCTCCATTTCACAAACGATCACAAATACACTTCTCTCTATTTAATAAATGTATCTCCATATAGAAATTATCATAGACACAGGCCCTACACTACTGCATTTATTACTTTTAACTTTTTTAGCTTCTGAAGTTTATATATATATATATATATATATATATATATATATATATATATATATATATATATATATATATATATATAGTGTGTGTGTTAGTTAGTATAGCAATGTGCAATATATAGATGCAGCATACTTTGTAGGATCACTAGGCAATTTTATAAACCCAATTAGGATAGTTGTACTTGGGACAGGTGAGTTCCTATTAACTATAGGACAATGATTTATTTTTGAGACAGGCTAAATAGCTAAATTATAAAGGTCTGTAAAACTTATGCTAATGAGAGGTACAATTTACAGTTTCAGTACTGTTCTTTGTAGGTGCTCCACATTAAGACAAAATAAAAACAACAGAAAAGACTTATCTATCAATCAATGGAGCCCACAACAATGGCTTTGATTTGAAGTGTGTTTGCAGCATACAGATTTGTAAATAGCTATAGTTAAGGGGATGTGGTCACAGAAAAAAATAAGTTCAAATTAGAAGTTGTGAAAACATTATGCAGTGATGTTCCAAATACATTAATCCAGTACTGTATTTAAATTGGTTGTATCTAATAAATCTTACCTGTATAGTAATGCCCTTCCATTCACTATATAGATATCAAATGTGCAGTTTTAACAGAAACACGTTATAGGAATCCTGTATTTTAATTTAAATATTATCTGGTACTATACTAGGTTAAATAATAACTCTGATCAATTTCACCTGGAGTGAAATTGTCCCAACCCCTTCAGGCCTTCATTCATGCCACTAACCAACCAGCTGCTGTTCCAGCAAAAATATCTTTCCACTTTACACAACTTATACTATCCCAAAGTGCTTTACAGTTATCATGTATAAGGTTAGTCAAATAAATAAGGGGATTAAATAACAATTTTAATTCCAATTCCTTTTTAAAATCAATTCACAATTCCAATTCCTTTTTACTCAATTCCAACACATCATTGATCAAAATTGCAATTCAGAGTGTTCTCTTAAATGAGCTCTCACAGTGGCAAAAATTTCTTAAATTGAAGTCACTGTTAGTCAATGAAATTGGCTTCAAATGAAAGCAGCTGAACAAAAACAATTATTATATCTAACATATCAATTAAATTCCCTTGAAGGAATTGGAAATGGAATTGGGATAGCACTTAGGGATATCCTCAGTCGTGTAAGGTAGAGAACAAACATTATAGGATATTCTGAATATGTAGATAGCAGAACGTTCCCTTTAAAAAGGTCCATGTAAAGGACTAAGGATGATTGAAGAGAATTAGCCTATACAGGGACAAAATGCAGAGACTATAAAATGTTTTTGGGTTTTTTTTGTCATTTGACATTGTCTGCAAAGGGTACCTTATTTTGTAACTAATCAACCATTTACTAAGAAAGTATCACATTCATCTAAGTGTAAAGTTTTGAGACATGGCCATGTTATAATCAAAATAAAAACAATCAAGTTTGTTAATGTGTCAAATTCTATCATATATTACCATCTATTTTTCCAAAATAATTTTATTTTTGACTGCCACTAGTTGCCACCTGGTGGCCATATATTGTAATTGTGTTTTTCATTGATGTTGTTACTTAAGGGCAGGTCGAAAGTCTCAGTAACATTTATTTATTAAACACATTTATTCGTTTTTTTATTTATCTATTCCACTACAGAAATCTATAAGTAATTAAATATGCAGACATTTGTTGTGTCATTTTAGTCAAAAAGATAAAATCAAAACCTCAATAAAATCTGATGGTTCAAAACATGGTCAAATTCATACTCCAGCTATCAAGGGGATTAGACTAGTGAAGCTGCTGAAGCTCAGTGAGGTTTATATTTTACATTGAATAGAACAGCAATAACACAGAAGGCCTACTACAAAACTGATGAAGTATGTCCAACTGAGTCTTCATTTTTGCTCAGATTTGGGAATTCACAAAGGTGTTTATTTTGACTTAAGCTGACTACCATAAATGACAACTTTTTTGTGTCATGTACTTCCTATTCACAAAAGCTTAATTTATGCCACATTCAGATGAACTTGAGAGCAAAATATTAAGGTAGTAAAACCATTAGCCCTCTAATTAAAACAGTTAAACATTACAATACATTTTAAACATATACTAACAAAAGAAAGACAAAGATGTTGGATTTTCTTTTTATTAGATGGTAAGTAACTCCACAATGAAACAAAATCATTTACTTTGGTGTACATGAAATTAGAACAATACAACCACCTGAATCTAGAAAATAAAAAAGAAACAGAAGTTACAGCTAAGGAATGGAGAACCAAGGTTTTAGTGCTATGGATATGCTCTTCATACCAGTGTAATTAATATATATGGTAACCTCTGTATATGATACATAATGCATATTTTTTGTTAAACATTTCTCCAATTTCTTTCACTTACATAAACCCTACCCATATAAAATCAATGCACACTCCTCCAACTATCCTTGTGACCGTCACATACATACATATTTAATGTTTTTATTGTCATTGCTCTACTCAGGTGTATTTCTCACTCAAAGTGTGTGATCAGCGTGTTAGATCAGCATGTAGCCTTTGTATGAAACAGCACCCCATAATTGTTCAGCCGTTTCTCACTTGAGAAGAAATCTTCATGCAAAATAAACTGAGGGGAACACTGCATTTGGAATACATCCTTTTGAATTTTCAGTGTTTTAGCCATGGTTACTTCGCAGAGGTTTGAAGCCTACTTTTAATAGCCAATTCATCAATGCCTCTACCATTTTGAAGGCTATGCCTATTCAAAAAAGTAACCCACATTACATTTTAAAGTGCTGGTTTATAAACCCTTCAGGAAGCTCAGTAATAAAACTAAAAAAGTGCTACTTCTAAAGGACTGTCAATAAAAACAAATATTAAAAACAAATGATAGTTGAACTAATGTTATATATATATATATATATATATATATATATATATATATATATATATATATATCACACACACACACACACACACATTAGTTTAATGGTTTCTCTTAGGTTTCCATGTTTTTCTTTATTTATTTATATATATATATATATATATATATATATATATATATATATATATATATATATATATATATATATATATTAAAAGCTATATGAATTTAAAAATAAATAAAAAAGAAAACCTAGGAGATCGTACTATCGCAACTTGCTATTTTAAATGTACAGCCAAGCCAGAGGATAAACAATCTACGGGCAAGGAAGCTGTCATTTTAAAATTTGTATAAACTTGTTTTTACTATTAAGGCGGCTGTGTGGTCCAGTGGTTAAAAGAAACGGGCTTGTAACCAGGAGGTCCCCGGTTCAAATCCCACCTCAGCCACTGACTCATTGTGTGACCCTGAGCAAGTCACTTAACCTCCTTGTGCTCTGTCTTTCGGGTGAGACGTAATTGTAAGTGACTCTGCAGCTGATGCATAGTTCACACACCCTGGTCTCTGTAAGTTGCCTTGGATAAAGGCTTCTGCTAAATAAACAAATAATAATACTATTATTTTTAAACATTGGTGTGGTAAATTTACACATCAAGAACATATTTCAAAATCAGGTCCTCTCAGTTTGGTGTTATCTAGAAACAATTGAATTTTACAACTGTTATTGCCTGTTGACCTTTTTAAGTCCACTTTGGACTTTCACACTGTACCTGCTACAGATGGGTTTCTAGTGTAAAAAAAAATGTGGATAGTGATGTGTAAAGTACTCTTTACTTTTTGAATCAGTTGAATTTTGTTGAAAAGCAAAGGAGACGACAGCATTTGTTACACCAAGTATGTGTAACAAATATAAGTAACTTAATTAAAAAAAAGATATAAAGTAAAAAGAAAGCCACATTAAGCGACAATCACTACAGCAGTCACACGTTAATGAAGAATATTTTTTTGTTTTGTTTTCGATAAACAACGTATCTTACACTCTTCCATAAAGACAAACAGAACTACAAGACCTACTAAATCACAGCCACAATATATAACTGTAACTGCAACAGAATTTGTATATATTGTTAGCACCAACATCTTCTGAACTAAATAGGTTATAAAAAACATTTTATAGCCTAAGTTAATTAGTTATTGTCCCATAATCCCTTAAGCCATTCATTCGTTAGAACATTTTTGGATTTAAGATTTTACATCAACTTAATGAGGAATTCTTCACAGTTAGTACATTTTTTTTAAATTTAATTTTTTTTTTTTTTTTTTTTTTTTTTACAAACCATACTATTTTCTACAAAAAAAAAATAGAAAAAAGGGAATTTATCTTCAATGAAAGTTATTTTAGGACTCTAAGCACAACCCTGTCATTCCTATTGTAAAGTTTCATGATAGAGTAATTTATTTATTTATTTATTTTTAAATAGATTGGACTAAGCATTCATGCTTTTCTCCTGCATTCAGAAAGGTACTGATCTAATTAAAGTATTAACTCCCAAGTTCTTGCACAACAAGCCTAAGACTATGTCATATGCTAATATTCTCTGAATAGCAGATGTAAGAGACACTGCAATGCTAGTAGATTTTTTTTTTTTTTAAGCAGTTACACTGTTAAAGAAGCAGTGATACTGATAAGACAGGCACATGCACAACCATATGGACACCACAACTACTCTAGTTCAAAACACAAAGGATTCAGAAAACAAACTAACTAACTAATATATATATATATATATATATATATATATATATACACACACACACACACACACACACACACACCCTCACTATAATGCACATATAGTGAAGCAAAAATGTAACTTTCCATGAATTATCCATGCATAAATCACCATGTAATCAACGCTATATTTTTTACAAAAAATAAATAAATAAATAAGATAACATTCCCACTGGTGGATCATTTCAATTACCAGTTTTCAAACTATAAATAGCCTGGCTAAATGGCGGACAGGAGTTCAGTTCGAAGCGACAGACAAGCAAACCAAGTACAAGAAGGAGAGCGGGTTGGGAGAGGGGAAGAGGGAATGGGCTCACCCCAGGTTCGGCTGTCGGAGCGGGGCTGAAGCGAAGCTGAAGCGTCTCGTCACCCGGAGAAAGCTGCAGCTCCTCTCGCAGCAAAAAAGTAAATACATAAAAGAAAGATAACCACGTAATAGGCCTAATATTTATTTAGTTATAAAAAGAATGCTGAATAAGATGTCTGTGTTATAAAGTGCCAGCGCAGCTTTTCTTCAGTTCAGATACTGTATCAAAAGGGAGAGGCAGAAACGGAAGTGAGACTGAGAAGTTGTTTACAGTTAGAACACCGGTACTGTATTTACTGTAGAAATATTGCATGAATCAACAGTATAGGGAATTGGGGGGCATGCTGTAAGAGCGTTATAACCGAGAGCCTTATAGAGGGAGCACTATATATATATATATATATATATATATATATATATATATATATATATGCATATGCATGCTTTTTCAATTTAGGATTGTCACTAACACCTAACTGTGAAATTATCAAGAGTAGCAAGATAAATGTTTGAATAAATTAACTGAAATAATGAAACTAAAGTTACAGTAATAGGTTATCAATAAGACATACTTTAATCTTATTGATACACGAAGTTCAAGTTAATGTCTTAATAAGCAGAGTTAAAGATGCGTTCGAGAAAAAAGCTCTTCACAAGGATCAGCCCAGTCACTTCCATTTTCTGAAGCAGTTTCATCAGACCTAGAGCTGTCACTGGAAAAAAGCTGTCTTCGGAAACCAGTTGCTCTAGCGCCAGAGTTTTTCTCTCCAAAACAGTTTGAGTTACAAGCTGATGCATTCTATAGAAGAAAAAAAGAAATCAATATATTTATAGACTAATACACAGTCTAAAGAATGCTTTAGATAGTAATATATTTAACGGAAAACATAAAATACATTGCTACCAGTTTTTTTTCAGTACTACTTAGTATTTTAGAAATTTAGATTCACATGGTATTTTTAATAAAATATGCAGTCAAAATTACAAATAGACACATCGTTTAAAAGGGTGGGATCCAGGTTAAAAGTCAGCACTCCACCCATTCCAACAAAAGCATTAAGGTGGCAAAGAGTAAAGGAAAATGACACATCAGTAAAATAGAAATGTAAAAGACAATCTCGAAAGGACCTTTATTTTTTTAAATCCTGACTTTAAAAACGTTATCTTCCAAGTGAACTATTCTTTTAAAACAGTTCCAGAAACACGTATATAGTCTGATTAAATTCTGGAGGATTTTAAAACAAATTATCTGTAGTTTTTGTGCTACAGATAAGGAAATTGCAGTGGTTTGTCTCTTTCACTGATATTTTATCCATGCATTTACCTCGAAGAAATGGTTTGTGGTAAAAAAAAAAAATTTTTTTTTAAAAATCAAACCTATGGAACTGAATACTACCTTTCACACTTGAGTAATCTCATATATATATATATATATATATATATATATATATATATATATATATATATATACAGGACTACAACTCCCAGAAGGACACAGGGCTGAAAAGCCCTAATTTGATAATTGCTTAATTATCACCTGCACCTGGCTAATATTGTAAATTAAGAGCCAGGCGCAGGGTATTTAAAGAAAGCAGCCAGTCTCCTCAGGGCTGCTGTGTGTGAAGAAGCCCACTTGATAGTGTGCTCAAGCGTATTGAGAGACAAAGGTATTGTTAAAACCTTTTCGTGTTTGTGTGTAAACCTGTGTGTGTTTGGTTTTTCAACTGGTAAACAGCTTACCTGTCCGGTCATTAGTTTGGTTCCTGTCTGTGTTTTAGATAGTGCTCGAAAAAAGAGCTAGGTGTTTATTTGAGTTATATATATATATATATATATATATATATATATATATATGTATATATATATATGTATATATATATATATATATATATATATATATATATATATATATGTATGTGTGTGTGTGTGTGTGTGTGTGTGTGTGTGTAGCGTGAATGGGCACCCTGAGCCCAGGGTGCCAATAAAAGGAGCATGTGTCAGATCACCCACTGTTTTGGTAACAAATAATCTCAAACAATGTTATTGGCAACAAAAAGAGAAGTACAGATAGGACTACCAAACACAATCATTTCGATGCACTCTGATGTAGTTTTTATTTATTTTTTAATTTTTTTTATTTCTCAAAGATAACTTGTTACCGATGACTCCTTCACAGCCATAGCATACAGCTTTGGATGGGTATTTCAACTGATATTCTGCACTGCTATAATCAGACGTTCCCCCCACTTTGCCTGTGATATCTGACACGCAAGTCTGAATACAAAAATAGTAACGGTTTTGAAACTGAAAATTATCCAAATATTTTGTTTGCAAATATTTAAGGACTTGCAGTACTATCAAGATAAAACACTAACACAGTCAGACATTTAACCTTTGTCTTTCTTTAGCAGTATGGTCTCAAATCTATAGCATTTTGGAAAATGTTACCTCCTTTGTTTTCATTATTTTAACACTAACTTACCGCATTTAGCTGTAAAACAGGCTCTCCATTATGAGGATTTTCTTTCATATCGGTATATGTGGTAATACCAACTATTTCCTTGATTTTAGTGCAGCACTCTAAAATGTAAAAGTAAAAATAATTTAATTTGACATTTACTTAATAACCTGATTCAATAAAACAACACACACTAAATCTAAATTGTATTTCAATGAGACACCACACAGGGTACTAAAACATAACTGTAATACAACTCGACAGACACATCAAGAAAAAGAAAAGCACTGTTCGGGAAAGATTCACAGGCTTAGCAGTGTAACTTGTACTTACGTTATTATCTTCACTGTCTGTGAAGCATCCATTTTATTTATATTTAAACTGAGTAACATACCATCACTATATATGGAAAGGGCGAATACATTTCACACAGTGTGCATGTGACAACAATATCCCAAGCACTCCACAAATCTGGCCTATATGGTAGGGTGGCAAGAAGGAAGCCATTACTCAAGAAAGCCCACCTTTTGAATCCCGTTTGAAGTATGCAAAAAAAAACACTCAGGAGATTCTGTAGCCATGTGGCAAAAAGTTTTGTGGTCTGACGAAACTAATGGAACTTTTTGGCCTAAATGCAAAGCGTTATGTTTGGCGCAAACCCAACACAGCGCATCACCCAAAGAACACCATCCCTACTGTGAAGCATGGTGGTGGCAGCATCATGTTATGGGGATGTTTCTCATCGGCAGGGACTGGGGCACTTGTCAGGATAGAAGGGAAAATGAATGGAGCAAAGTACAGAGAAGTCCTTGAGGAAAACCTGCTGCCCTCTGCAAGAAAGCTGAAACTGGGACGGAAGTTCACCTTTCAGCATGACAATGACCCAAAGCACACAGCCAAAGCTCCACTGGTGTGGCTAAGGAACAAAAAGGTAAATATCCTTGAGTGGCCCAGTCAGAGCCCTGACTTAAATGACATGGCATGACTTGAAGATTGCTGTCCATCAATGCTCCCCCAAGAACTTGACAGAGCTTGAACAGTTTTGTAAAGAAGAATGGTCAAATATTGCCAAATCTAGGTGTGCAAAGTTGGTAGAGACCTATCCCAACAGACTCACAGCTGTAATTGCTGCCAAAGGTGCTTCCACCAAGTATTAACTCAGGGGGGTGGAGACTTGATCTTTCAGTTTTGTATTTTTAATATATTTTTTTTTCTCAATAAAAAACTTTTTTCCCCTTAACAGTGTGGAGTATGGTGTGTAGATAAGTGGAAAAAAATCCTCATTTAAATGCAGGAAACTCTGAGGCACTGACACAACAAAATGTGAAAAAAGTTCAAGGGGGTGTAGACTTTCTATAGGCATTGTAGTTTCTAACATTTGCAACAACAAAAAAATTCAAAACATATGCATGTTCAAACCGTGTTGCTACAGCATTTTCTTATGCTCCTAGTTTTACTACTATAATGCATGGGATATCAACTGTAAACAATATATTTTTTTTTGTAATTGCTCTTATTTGAAATCATTGTCATCCATTTATCGTACTTACCACATGCTCATACTGGACTTTACTTGTATAAGCAAATATTTTTAATATACGTTAACTGCACTTAGTCGAACCCGCTCTTACATGTAATTATTTACTGTATTCTCTTTATTCTTATTTGAATTTGATCTTATTGTACTTTACAACTGCTCTTATCTGTAATAGGATACCCTGTAATGTGATATTTTGTAATGTGATGTTTTGTAACACTTGTATTTTGCCCTGGATAAGGGTGTCTGCTAAGAAATAAATAATAATAATAATAATAATACTTGGCAAAAATAAAAGTTCGCACAGAAATACATTTGCTTATTTTATGTCATTGGTTGCAGAAATTCTTAGTCTCATTGATTAAATATTGTGTTCCATTACCAGCAGCTGTCGCTCACTTTTCAAGAAGCCTGTATATTTCAATATTATTAAAGTTTTAGTGGCATCTGCTCCTGCTTTCATCTTGGCTGTGAACTGCATCATACACATGGGCATGATACTGTGCATGTGACCAGTGCGCTTCCATGTTTGTTGCACTTTCAAATTTGAAAAACAAAATCTAAATAACACGTTTTGATGCATTCCATGCACCCCTCTTCAATTATCTTCAACAATATGTAAATACGTGTGCATTATACTACGGAAACTATGGTATGTATTTGGGTCCAGTGCTTATAGGTGCATAAGAAGTTAAAAATGCAGTTGTAATCATGACATAACAAGGTGTTCACAGGTGTCACATTTCTGATCATTACTTAACGGATTACTCTGTTCCCTTATTAAAAAACACAAGACTTATTGGTTACATGATTTGAAAATGGAAGTTTGTCAGAGGTCAAGAACAAAGTCATAAGCACATCTGTGTTTATTTGAGATGCTTTGTAAAGAAATAGTTTCTGAAAAATTGCCAGAGATTAAAAACATAATTTATCACTCCCCCATTGTGTTATCCGGTGTGCAACCTGCACACGGACAAATACTGGATGACAAGCAAAGGCTGCAAAAATGTCCAGCAATCTACAGCTCCTCTGCTATATTGTTCTAATCTAGACAGTTTTGAATATACTAGATGAATTCTGGATTATTCATAATCTCATATTAAAGACTAATTTGTAAAATACCATTTTGAGCAGTATTAAACTTGACATGAACAAACAATTAACTCACCATTACACTGTGATCCTGGAAAAAGTGGTGAACACAGAGATTTTTGCCACCAGCATTCCTCCTGCTGGCTGCCAATATTTCCTTTCACAGGTACATTTAATGAAGGAAACTGTTTAGAAAAATAGAGAAAACATGTTGTTTCACTAACATACACCTTTATTACAAATGTCATTGTTAATTGCATATATTAACATGATTTTAAAACGGAGTAATTGAAATTTTGTAAGAGCACAGAAGCCTACGTTTTTTATTTACTTCTTCTAAACTGCAGATGGTGCCATTTAACAGAAATGCATTATCCTCAAAAATGTTTTGTGAACATATTTGCATATAGTTTACTTTTAAATGAATATTTAATTTTACAATACACTAAATTAAAATAAGTCAGTAGCAAAATGAAAAAGTAGATCACCATGACCTACATTCTCTTTATACACATAAAAACTAAAGATATAGACAAAACAAGTAGACAAAGGCCTTGTACAAAAAGATTCTTAATATCTTCGGCCAGTATGTTTCATCATAACTGTGGAAGTGAGAATAGGAATGTGAACCTTTTCGCGGTTCGGGTGCGGGTCAAAAAAATGTAATTTTTGGGTGTGAATTTGAAATCACCACAAACGTTTTCTGTCCTTTTGGCGTTCTTGTCTGTAATCCTTTCCCAAATAACGTATTGGAAGGTAAATGTACCAGTATTTCCTGCACTAAAGCAGGAGGAGATTAGGGAGGAGTCAGCTCATTAAGCAGTGTTCTCGCTTGTTACAATGTTAAACTATATCCAGATCACTAGAGAAAGCTACAGCTACCACGCTGTATAGCCTATTGTATGAACTCAATCTGTGGAGAATGGTAGACAAATCTGTGTGTGAATGTGGGCGCGTGAGAGTCAGTTGATGCAGGCAGTAGGTAAAGGACAAACACTTGTGGGTTCGGGTTGGGTTGCAAATCTTACTAAAGCGGGTCGGGTCGGGTCGCGGGTAAGAAGACGGTGCTGCAGCGGGTTGAGGGTTCGGGTCAGGTCCTGTAGTACACAGGACTCTACATTAAATTATACACAGAACCATGTTTTGGATTGTCACTGGAGTTTTCATGAATGCAGTTTCCAGTTAAGCTTGTATTTTATATAGCCATGCTGTTAGTCCATTTTACTGGTAATGTTTTTCATTTTTATTTAGGTTTAAACAAAATGTAACTATTTACATTTTACAGTTTATAGTTGTTTTTTTTTCTAAATGCTAGACCAAACGCTTGACAGTATTGATCTACACCGAGAATTAATTCTTCACTTTACCAGCACTTGAATAGGTCAATTCAGCATTTATTGTGTAAAATGGTTCTAGAACTTCTTTTAGCAGAAAGGTAGGTAAAATAAATAAAATAATAATAATAATAATAATAATAATAATACATTACTATTATTGAAATTCTAAAAATATAATTTTATAGTACAGAGGACATACTTTACAAAGTACCAGCGTAAATCACTTTAGAGATCTGTCTTCCTGTCTCCTAATAAGCAAGCAGAAAATATCTATGCTGTCTGACCCCACAGGCATGTCTGATATGTATGTATGTCTGTGTAAGTAAAGGAGAAAAAATAGCAGACTACTGTAGTTTAATAACTCAATTTAATACTATAGACAGCTTTTACTTTTAGTTAACTACAATTACAAAATTCTTACCTCATGCAGTTCTGTAAATTCACATGTTTTCCCAAAACTCGAAATGTGCCCAGCTGCTGAACATTTACATGCCTCTTTATTTTCTTTACTAGATTCCTCAGTTTCATAATCTTCCAAGTGTATGCTCACTACTGAGGTCTCTCCATCACAGTTGCATATTTCCTGCTCTACTATTGGCAAGAGGGTACTGGAGCCTTCTTGGGAATCTAATGAAGTCTGTGCACTCTTTTCCATACCAGACTTCTTTAATCTAGGTAAAAATTTACCAGACTCAAGTTCTGACTTTCCATAGTAGGGGCCCTCACACTCAGCATCTTCCTCCAATGGTTTGAGATCTGCTTGTGGATCTTCAAACATATCTGACTGAGGGAGGCCAGGAAGACTCAATTCTTCTTTTTCTGATTCCACCTCTGAGTCACTTCCTCCTCCAGGAGAAAGTTCAGAGGCAGAAATCGGTCTAAAGTGAGTCCTAGGTGAAATACGAATAGCTCTGTACTGTGTTCGGTTTATCCCATAAAGTCTAGGATGAAAAGCTTCACTTTCTGAATCTGAACACAGTATTGACTTGGGCTTGAAACTTGGGCTGAACGATGCAATATCTTCAGGCTCAAAAGAACACTCCACATGAAGAACTTGTGAAAATGGATTGTTCAAGTCAAAGGATGAAAATGAATAATCAAGCCCAGACTCATCACTCTGAAAATTGCTGCATGTTCCTAATAAATCTTCATGGAAGATAAAAGAAAATCCCTTGTTCAATCTATCTCCACCTTTTATTGCCTGGTCACATTGCCCAAATGAAACCAATGGCCTCCATAAAGGTTTGTGGCCAGGAGCAAAACAGTTACCTGTGTTCATAAAAACATCAGTACCAGCTATTGTCACCACGTCTGAAGCTGCGCATTGTACTAAGCTCTCTCGAGTATGACTGGGTGGTACAACTGCCCAGTCTCCATCACTGTTAAAGGTTTTAAGCTCACCGTAGACTCCTCCAAGAATAAATGCATTGTGATCTTTATCAGGGTTCATGTCCCAAGGTTTTGATGGTGTTGTATAATCACCACCATCTACCTTTGAAAGCTCGCCTCTTATAACTGCCTGTTCCTCCAAATGTTCCTTTTGAACCTCCCACAAATGGTATTCTGACCGCTGAACTGCCTTCTTCTGGGGCAACTGCAGGGTATCAGTTGCTGTTTCTATGTCTAAACAGCAATGATAATTTGCCTCAACAGGAAACAACCCATCCTCTGTTTTTTCTCCTTCTAGTGTTGCTACTGAATCTCCATCTCCAGTACTTGTCCAAATGCCCTTTATTATCCCTGAGCTGTAGTTGTCATTTTGTTGGTTTGGATCCTCTGAAAAAATGTCTGCTGCGTCATAAGGTTTGCTTTCATCTTTTTCCAACTGGATTCCACACACTGACTCAAGCTTGGATTTCTTTTTAAAAGTCAGGTCAGGTACTTCGCTTATAATATCATCCTTTTGTTGACATGCATCTTCATGTAGAAAGTCTAAAAGTTCATCTTCTAGGTATTTGGAGGAGATGCTGGGGACTATACAATGAATCTCTTCTGTGTTAAAATGTGCTGACTCCTCTAACTGAACATTAGTCTCGTTATCAGAACGTGTTTCTTCTGAATATGACCATGGGCTACAAGTTCGTGTTGAGAGATTGGAACAGTGTTCAGTTTCATCAAAGGCACTATTTTTGGTCCATATTAGCAAACGAGATTGTTTATTTCCAAGTGGATCCATACAGCTATTAGAATCTGTGTTTTCATGACCAATGGTTAGTGAGTCACAGGAAAAAGGTAAAGTGGAGCCATCATATTGCACTTCAAAGAGTGAAAAACAAGAAGAGTTTAATCCTTCATTGGATTCTGAAAAATATTCTTCTTGATTTCCAGAAAATCTGCTTTCATTGAATAATGTATTGTCCAATATAGGGGATAGTCTAACAGGAGAATCCCCTGTAAAGCTTTCCCCATCAATGTCTTCAGAACTAAAAGATGAATAACATTCCCAAACTTGAGCTATATTTTCAAGATCTTGCAAGAAAAACCCATCTGCACCAACAGAGCTGTGTGAATCTGCCCTTATTGCACTTTCCCCTTGCAGCTCAAGTCCGTCTAACATTACACAACACTCTGCCTCAAAGTCTCTTTGCTCATTGCTTTTTTGTCGAATCATACTTAAAAATCGACTTTCTTGTATTGAGTCTGAGGCACTAGTATCCAATATGGATTGATAAATATCCACTTCATAGAAGTGAGTAAATTCAGACAGATGCTCATCATCTAAATCTCTGCTGCCCTCTGGTTGAGGGCAGCTTGAGGTCCCATCGACGTCATCAGCCTCATCTATTACAGCAGGCATTTCCACAAAGTGACCATCAACAAAAGTACCTGCGGCGAGGTATGTTCGCTGAAAACTGCTGTTTGCAAAACAAACACCTTGCATTGACTCAGACAGCTTTTCAACATTTGCAGGTGCAGAAAGAACATCTCGTGACTCCAGACTTTTTCGGTATGTAGTCTCAAGTTTGCTTTTCCTGCTAAAAGGAACAAAATATTCTGTGATTGGCTCAGTATACCATAATGGTTCTTCCCTATATTCTTTTTTATTTCTACTCTCAAAGCCAAATTCTTTAATCTCACTGCAGCTGGAATCTTTTCTAATTTCTTTTAATGGTCTCTTCCCCTTTTTGCACAGCTGTTTAGTGGGCCCACTACTGCTACTACTTCCACCTGTGTTTCTTCTTTGTTCTTTTTCTGCATCTTTCAATGCTAACTTCACTTGCCCGTTTCGCCCCTTTTTGTTTCTACCCATGTCCCTTGTCTTATGCCTTATTTTGATGGATTTCAGTGGTGGTTTTATCTCATACTGGTTCCCACTGGAGCTAGAGCCAGCTTCACTAGAGCCAGAGGACCAAGAGCGAGGGCGCAATTTTCCATCACATCTGTGCTTCATCTGCTTTTTACTCTGATCAGTTCTGTCATCCACCATGTTGTTATAGTGCCGGTTCTCTTTTTCCTTTTTACTTCTTCTCTGTTGGGTACGATCACTCAATGTACTGCAAACTTCAACTATTTTTTTGTTTCCAGTTTCACCCTCACTGTTACAGTCCTTTGGAGAGGAGGTATCAGTGCTTGTCTGAGGAACAGCGGAAGATGAAGAACTTGAATAAGAGCAAGTTTTAGACTTATTCCACACCGTCATAATTTCATGAAGACAAACTGTTTTTTCTGACAAAGGAGGAAAAGCTTCATAATACCTATGAATTAAAAAAAATATTTAAGATTAATAATAAATATACTGGGAAAGTATTTCAGCCATTTGGCCAATCAATGCTCATCAGTTCAGCAGCTGGTTGCTTCCAAAACAGGTCTTGAATGTTACATAAATTGATAACCTTTAAGGCTGCATTACAGTATTTAGTATTATTGGTATGATATTCCCAACTCTATGACAAGTGGAATCTCCCCACTTTCATTTGCATTTCAAGTATAACTTAAAATCACATGATCCTCTGTGACTTTTGACTGATTAACAAAAAAAACTGCAAAACCCTGAAACTTTTTATTCAAATTATATTATTTGTAAACTGTAAAGCTAAACAAACATAACACTGGCTAAATGTAATTTTTTATATTTAACCAATATTTATAGGCTCACATCTCAAAACTACGATTTTGTTACAATGTTCAGCGATATGGCCATGTCAGGGGCAATGGTTATGAGCTTTCAGCTTCATAGTGTAGGTATAGAGCCAACACAGCTGAAAGGTCACAGCCACAAAGGTCAAATCAACAGTTCCACAACAACACTTAATTTTGTTGAAAGCTAGTTAGCAACAGCTAGAAAAAAATTTAATGAGAATATCTAAGTAAAAGAAGCAACATTATATTACTCGGATTACAGTCACTATACAAAAAATGTAAGAATTTATAATAAATATTCTTGGGCATTCCATAAAATAATGTAACATTTCTGAGTTAACAATATCTTACTAGTCAGGCATAAGGAAATTAATATCCCATGAGTAATTTCAAACATAGTGCAACACAATAGAAACAACATAAATATTCTATTTTCACAACTGGTACCTAGCACTATTACCCACAAAAAAGATGCCAAATCATTCTGTTTTCTATACCTACATTTCCACCTGATCCTTAGATGAAGGAGATTCTGCAAGTTCAGGAGTCTGGGATCCCAATGATTTATTGTTTGCTTTTTTTTCTTCTTGGGAAAAGAAGAAAAAACAAAAGTTATGGAAATCAACTTTTAGAAATGTTTTATTTGGTCAACAACCCGTCTTAACATGCCACTATTCCATAAAATAAAATAAATATTAGAATCATTGTTTTAAATGTATTTTTTTTAATTATTAGTTTGCAATTTTCCCCTTTATATTGAAATTAGAAATATTAATTTTGGTGAACAAAAACAAAGCATCTCAGGGGACAATGTACAGGAAATGTCAAACCAGAGCAATGATTTGTAGAGGCATTTAGTAAAATAGGTATGTGAAAAAGATCTGTATGACTACTGTGTCCAGAAGTTAAAACAACATGGCAGTGGAATAGTTAATATACAAAAGCCACCACCTGTAATGGAACTTCATTGAGAAATGCATAGAATATAGCTGTGTACCATCTGTAATGACACTAACGACACAAAACATACCTTTCTGTTTATTCTGAAGATCTTTCAGTTTGGAGCAGAGCTCCTCAACTAATGTTTCAATTCCAGAGCTCTTCCAAAAAAAAAAAATACATATATATATATTAATTGAATACATTACACTAATGCAGTGAAAAGGAACAATATTCAAAAGTCCTATGACATACTGTATAGCTTTTGATAATGCAACTGAATAAAAGCCTAAGCCATATAGATTAAATAATTAACTTTTTCTGTGTATCTCCATTGCCAACTATGACTGCTTGACACTAAACCTATAAGATGTTATATATTTACAAAATCCTATCGACACTTATTACAGAAACACCTAGGGATTTGGCCAATGGTATAAATGCTCTGCATTAAATGTGTTAAATATAACTCCATGCTTGACATGCTGGACAGGAAAATGACTAAGCATTAACCAGAGGCCTTGACACTTTTTTGCTCAAAAAGCCAGCTAGTTTTTAAAATAACAACACTTTAATTTCTAAATAATGACCTATAAAGTATTGCATCCTGTCATATTCTTTATATCACTATGTATTTTAAAACAAGTGTTGAAACATCTATCTACTGGCTTTCCAGACACTTGTCAACATACTAAATACTTTAAGAACATAACATAACTCCTCCCCCCCAAAATACACACTTAAAAAGCAAACACTTTATCAATACTAAACTTTCTATTAAAGAAAGACAGATAGATAGATATTTCTTACCATATCACTTAAAGAAAGTCTAGTCTTAACAAGTCCTACATTTCCTCTTGCATCATCGTACTAACACTCACATCAGCTGACAAGCTGCATACTACTGAGAGCGGCAATACTGTGCTGCCTGTAGTGGTAAAAAATAGCCCACATTGCAGGATACCAAACCCTCAGAGAGCAGTTATTAAAGAGTAAGTATTGGAGTTATGTAAAATATAGCATTATACTTCCCCATGTGTTGCTGCAACTGTTTAATTAACACACCTGTCATTTTTTTCTTTTCATTGTTAACATCCTGATGATTTTTTACACTTATAACTTTAAAGTCGGTTTCAAAGCTCTTTTCATAATGCCTACTCTAGAGCACTGGGGTTTGAGATCTGTCCTCCTAATCACTGCAGGAAAAGGGATTACATTTTTTTTAATTTTTTTTTTATATATAAACTTAACAAGTGCCCTGGCTTTTCTGTTCCCTACCATGGATCGCTATTGCTGTGTTACCTGTTTGACAATGTCAGACCAGATCGAAAGATTGCAAACATAGTAAAATGTGAAAAAGATCTGTATCCCTTGATAGTATAAATATTTTCTTTGTGTCTTGATTATTAATTGGACAGGAAAATAATCAAATTGTGATAATTGTGTTTCCAATATCCAAGTAAAGATAAAAAGTATAAGTACCATTGCTAATGACACATCCTCCCTCTTGTATACCATACTTATCCCTGATTTGTCTACAGAAACTCTGGAGGGGTTCAAGGTCATTCTACCACTGCCTTTTATGTAGAATCAGTTGTTTAATTTTGGATTAAACAACTGATTCTACTCAAACTAATTGATGCATCATAACATATTATGTCATTTATATTCACATGCTCTAGAAAAAATACACCATGAAACATTTAAAGTGAAAAACATCTTTAGGAAAAATAAATAAAAGAAAACTCATTACATGGTTTGTCAACTATAGATTTACACAATCAATATGTATTTATTAACATAAATTAAGATATTTCATACTGCCCCTAAATTCACTGTCAACCCTGTTACAGATGAGAACTCCCCTTGCAAAATATTGAATTATCCCACAAATCAAATGACCTTCAGCATGTGACATTATCATCAAGTAAGAAGATACAGGAAAACACCTGCAGGCATGTCTAAACAATTTTTTATATATTTTTTTAAAGCTAACTTGTCTTGAGGTACACAAAATACATTAGAACACTTTAATTATTTCAAAAATTTACAATTAGTTTTATAATCTTTACCAGAAGCACAACATGGGCTCCCACTCTGTTTACCTCACGGGACAAAGGCCAAACTTTGTTTTATATATCTCAACCATGTTACTGTATAACTCTGCACTTATAAACTAAATTTTAAAAAAAAATTTAAAAATGAAAAAAAAAACAACATTTAATAAACAAAAATAAGTCATTTTTTTTATTAAATATCCTTCCGTCTAAAACTGAGCTCAGAAAAAAATTGTTCCTTAGAACATTTTTTTTAAATAAAACCAAAAATACAAAAATTAAAAAAAATAAATAAAGGTTTATAGATGTTGAACTGAACATTGCCATTGAAAGTGCAGTTTTTTCTTTATTTGATTCCTTATACTTCTTGTAATTCTTGGTTTGTTTATTAAAATACATTAAAAAAAAAAATTGTAATTGTACTTTGTTATCCAGGGTAGTGACAGAAGGTATCCATACCAGATTAGCGCAACTGCTTCACAGTGGCGAGAAAGACATTATTTGCGTTATAAAATACCCAGTTTCTGATCAAAATGACTTTGCAGTTTACGGCTGGACAACGTGGAGAACTACTGGGCCTGTGTTAAGAAACAATTTAAAACAATGCAGGGGAGAGCAGAAGAGATGATACAAATTTCTGTGGAGAGAAAGGTACGGCAGAAATTGTCGAGATGCATGTCTAAACATTCTGCATCAGATCACACAGGCAGGGCAGGAGATGCAACCGACCAGAGGAGTACAGACTTAGACCTGGGGCAGCAGTAACAAAACATCTCTTAAGAGCGACCCAAATCTTTTTTAAAAAGCTGAAAGTTTAAGATATTTTTTAAAACGATTTATTTTCAGAATGGGATAGGGAATCGCTGTAGTTCTGACAAAGTTCAGGGAGAAGGAGCAGAGCGATCAGAATGGCGAGTTTTGAATTAATTTGAATACAGAGGAACTCTGTTTATCCGTGCGCTTGGGTGGACCAGTCCATGAATGTGTGAAATCCGCGGTTAAATGAGGTGTCATTGCGTGTGACTGGAATGCATGAATAAAATACATAAACTAGTAATGTAAACCAAATTAGAATTTACTGGAGATGTATGCAATACAATATATTACAAAAGACAGAAGAATGTTTTAAAATTAGTTTACTTTGACAGTTATACTCCTAGCAAAATCTTTTCAAAATGCAATACACCTCATGCGATTTCCCTAGCTTTTGCTGTTATACCAAAAAAAAAATATTATATATATATTATATACACTACAAAATATATATATTCTACAAAGCTACAAGATCATATAGCATTTTATGAAATATACCAATGTATTATCGCTAATTTATTCCACGCATTAATATTAAATAATGGTAGCTTGTTGCTAGTTTTCTGGCATTTCAAACAAAAAATACAATTCTATTTTTTTTTTTTTACAAACCCCCCCCCCCAAAAACTAAACAAACAAGCCTGCTGTGTCATGTAAACTTGTCTTACATTTCAACAAAGTACATAAACAGTTTTTTGGGTTTTTTTTCGTAAACAATTCACTGCTCCAAGTTGTTCTTTTGAACCTCGACAATATCCACCATAGTCTTTTGTTTCAGTGAGACAAAATATGTTTGCTGGGCTTAAGAAACTGCCTAAGGAGAACTAATTTTACAGAATCTTTCTGCTGTTCATACTAAAACATGAAGCGCTGCTGTCTTGGCATCGACTCCACAGGTTAGACAGACGCATGCTAATTAAAGGGTAATAAGTTTATTTTAAAGCATTTTAAAGCATTTTGTATAATCTCGACCGTGTGGCCAGATCGAAATAGGGAGACCAGAACCAAAAATGCCGATGCCACAAACATGACGCAGCAACGAAGTCACAAAACTGAGTCACGCTCTGTCCCGTCCACCCTAATATAAGCGGTGCCTGATATAAGAGGCTGTGATTTAGTCATGTCTAGTGCTAAGAAATCTCATTCATCACTCTCTGAAAGAAAAGCTCTATATTAAATCGTCGACATTTCAAAAGGGCGGATACAGTCAGGTTTGTGTGCAGGAACTGGATATCGCAACTTTAAAACTGGTTTATTTAACACAGTGCCTTTTTTCTTAGTACTGTGCTGTATATAAGTTACTTGAAAAGAACATGTTAGATAAAATGTGTTTTTTTTTAACTTCCAAATGTTCTACATTTGTCAAATAGTCGTGTCCGTTCTACAAAATGTTGTTCTAAATTCAACGAATATGCATTATATGTCTTGTCATTTCTAAAACTAGACCGCTTTTCCCCCCATATGCATTGAAATAAAGGCGTTTTTTGGATAGAACATCATTTGCTTGTAAAGTATCTTTTTTCTGGTCTGAATGTGGTGCATTATATCAGTTTGACTGTATGGTGTTCTATAAATCACCCAAGGAGAAAGAGAAGCAGGATTTTATTTTTAAAAAAATTAAAAAAAAAAAAAATTAAAAAAAAAAAGAAGATCTGCAGCTGGGCGTTTATATAATTAATACAGACCCAACTGAGTTTTGAAGTATAGACTATGTACATTTAATCATCACACAAATGTTTTAAAATCTAAGAACTTGTTTCTGAGGACAGTATTCCATGTGGCACTTACTTCATCAGAGGCAGAACGCAGACATTGGACAGCAGCCTGTTTCTTCATTTCCTCAAGACTCAAGTCTGTACCCTTCTTCTTGCCCTTCCCCCATTTCTTACCAGTTCCCTTCTCCCAGCCCAAGAAGATATCATTTTCCTAAAGAGAAGAAAAAAAAAACGTAAAAACAGAGGGTGGCAAAATTTAGGTCAGTGGCACAGTTAAACTACTTACTCTATACTAACATTATTTTTATCAGGTGTTTAAAAAAAAAAAAAAAAAGTGTATTCACCTTTTGATTTTGCATAATTTTGATCTATTAAGTCATGAATAATAGCCCTGCCAAAAGATCGGCAGTGCAAGCACTAGGGGTGGCGTCGTAAGTGATACTTCAGTTCTGTTAGCAGCAATGTCATACTGTTTCCTCACCATTTCAACATTTTCACCACTTCAAGTTGACACTGTTTATGTTTTTTATTAAGCCTTATTGAAAACTGACTGCAAGTTTTGGGCTATGACTGTCACTATTTTTGCATGACTGGTTGTACGTAAGCGTCCTGACTTATATTTGTATTATGTCTCAAGCATACCCATCACTGTGGGTTGAGATTTAAGACTTGACAATAAAAATTTAAAAAAATGACAAAAACCTCAAATTGTGTAGTAAGCAAATGTGAACGAGGTGGAATTTCTGTAATTAGGCCACTATAAAAATTACCAATATGCACAGGCAATTTCCTCCCCGAAACATTTGTGTTAAAAAAAAAAAAAAAACAATAAATAAGGAGAATTATACAGTAATCTGGGATAAACAAAAAAGTATGAGGGAAAAGTCTAAAGACTAACTTTTATTTTCATAATAGCCTAGTCTCTAGTCTAAAAATAATATTTACTGATAACTCTTCTGTACTTGTGCACTGTTTAACTCATTCGGCCCGGAAACGTGGAATATGAATGTTGGCTTGCTGCCGATCCCATTTCGGTAGGTTAAAAATTCTAATGTATAATGCAATGCAGAACACATCCTATTTATCTCAACATATCTAAAGAAACACAAAAACTACATAAAAATCATGAATAAAAAAATTGTTGAGCACAGATAGCACTTTCCAATGGCGCCTAATGTGGATAACTCCATAACTAGCTTTTTAGCTAAGCTTGAAAAAATATTTTAAATAACTATTAAAAGGGCTGTACACACATGATCATTTATCATTGAAACCTTCAGAAATACAAAAAAACACCAGTTGGGAAGTTGCTCAACTTCAGTCTTTTAAACAACTGTGTAGTTTTCTTTCAATTTCAAACCAGAGGTAATGGTGAAAACAGCAGAATCATTGATCCCGGGAACATGTGTTGTGCAGATCCACTCATAAACATCACTTTTAAATATATAAAATTATACAGCCTAGGTAGAAAGCAATTATTTTAACATTGTTCTGTAATCAAGTGGTAGTGTGTTATGAATGGTACGGCAAGTTAAAATGATACACAGTATACAGTTGTTACCATAAGACAAATACAGTGACATTCATTCTGACACCGATAAAATACAGCACTATAACTTACAGTATACAGAGTCAAAAACACTATTAATTATATGCTATAGATAATTTAAGTCATTACCTGTATAAATGAGGATCTAGTCTTCATTCTAGAGGTCTTCTTTGCTATCTATAAAATGCCTTTGTTGTTTACAAAAGTTGATCAAACAAAAATACCACTTCAGATATACTACAATGTCTACCGTACCTCTAGTGCAGTGAGATGGCTTGTTAGGGTGATGCCAGAATTGACCACTTGATGGTAAAAATATTACAATTTATGGCCATAATCAAAATAAATTAATAAAGTTACAGACTCATGGTTTATTTTATTTTTTTTTTAGTGTTGGGCGATCACAGGATTTTCATGTTCGGATATGCGCTCATAATTTAAATATTTGTTTGAATATTCGTAATAAAAACTATTATATTCCTCTGTACACAGGCAGAGACAGCATAGCAGCAGGGGCAGGGGGCATGGCCGTGGCCCTGTGTGAGTGCGCCTTTATTTTACAGCAAGACCTTACAATATGTAACACATTAAAATAGTAAAAAATATCCCTGGAGTAAATAATAAGTTGTGTAGTTTACCTTAGTGAATTAACTACAAAACAAAGGTTGCCAAAATAGCAGTTCAAGTTAAACGTTGTTTTGTTTATTTCCGAAATAAACAGTACATAAAGTTGACAACAGATTTTATTTATTTTTTTCCTTTTTTCATTCCTTGCCATTGCCGTTTCTTGCCATTTAACCGTAATAACATGAGGTTTACATATGCCTTTTTGTAGCTGAAGCAAACAAAAACTACTACTTCAAATAAAACAAAAACGTGGAAATGGAGCTGTAAAGTGAAGGGGGGGGGGGAACTCACTGTTTTGGTTCTCGTTTAGTACATTCCACGGAACAGAAAATCGCTAAATAAAAATAATTTAAAAAATAAAGATTTTCCTTCTGTTTTAAATACAATGAAAAACCCAAACTATCACATAGTATGCCTATATTTAAATAAAAAGTATTTATTGAAACCACTTTGTCCTCAGCTCCTCTAAGCAATGGAACTAATGCAATTCCTTGTCGAAATGTATTTTGTTTTATCCTTAAGTTCTACAAGAATGCAACCATATCTGTCATCTAAGCATTTGATATGCCATCAGTGCGGTTAAAAAGGTTATGTTTCATCGGTGCAAATTAAGTGGGACAAAATTATCCTCTAATGTCTTCAGTTGTTGACTGAGATTTCGGCACCTAACAAATCATACACCTATAA
The DNA here is from genome assembly GCA_030684275.1 of Acipenser oxyrinchus oxyrinchus. Lineage (NCBI taxonomy): Eukaryota > Metazoa > Chordata > Actinopteri > Acipenseriformes > Acipenseridae > Acipenser > Acipenser oxyrinchus. Next base: position 14,516,482 of record CM060247.1, read on the forward strand.
AGATGGCGATTAAAAACAAAAAAACTAAAAAGTAACGTGTGCCACAATATCGTTGAATCCTGCATTGTATGACCTTATAAATTATAATGAAAATGAAAGCTAGTTCCACCACGGTACCGCTGTATTTAAAAGATTAATTCAACGTGTTATAATAACTGGTTATGCTCGCACCCTGCCTTTTCACTGCATTTTTAAATGCTTTACACTTTTGAAGAAATTAACTAAGAAGTAATAACAGAATAAGGGATATCAACAAAGGTTTAAAAAAAACAACAACAAAAAAAACACTGGGTTAGTTTTATTAAACAGTGGCTTGTAGTTAGCCTTGTGTGTTTATATATAACATTTTGTGTTAAACCAATAACAATTTAGCATTTTATACACACTGAATAAACTTGTCATTGTCTGTTATCTTATAAAATGTTTCCCAGGCATCTCCCGGGACAGTTTTTCTCCCGTATTTTGCTCAAAACTCTACTGTTAAATCCCCTTGTCAGAAAACCTTTAATGTCTGCAAAAATTCATGGCCGGTGTGTAGTTACTGCAATCTCTGTCTATACTGGCAGGCTTTAGGACCCAAGGGAGCCCTGATGCAGGCATGCATTCAGTGCGCCACGCACTATACTTAGCCACGCACTATATTAATCTCACAGATAACACATTTGCCATTTTTTGAAAACTGTTGCACAAATTCTGGTGAGACAGTAAATAAGTGCAAGGTATTTTTGTCATTTGTAGCAAATACAAACATCTGATTTTTGTATCCGAATACATGTAAAAAAATCTTCGTTAGAATATTCGAATATTTGTCCCAGCACTACTTTTTTTTTTTCATAAAAAAAAAAAAAATATTGGCGTAAACAGTCGGCACCACCTAATCGAGGTACTGATAATCGGGATTTCTGCTTAAATGGGATGCAACTCTTGGAGGGTTCAAATGATAAACAGAGATCGCTTTTCAGATCTAGTAGCACAGTGCCGTCAGTACGTGATTACATTGTGAATTGCGTAAACAACATTGAACTCTTGAAGGAGCGGGAGTCTTCTGTGGTTTCTCAGGCTGCTGTTGCAAAAAAATTTGCTGTGTCAACATCGCAGGTGTCTCGCCTCGATAAGATGTGATACAATTATTTTTCATTTCATGTAGAAGTAAAAAACAGGGATTAATTTTGTTTAGTAATAAAAAAAACATTAACTTGTATTTTAAATTATGTATTGAACATTTAATCATGTGATGTGATTTCATTCTTTTTTTTTCATTTAGAAACAAAAAAGTGTGACAAAGGTCGTCTCAAATGCCTCTTAGTTAATTGAGACAGCTGCTTATTCGGGATATTTTTATTTCTCCCGAGGCGTCCTGATAAAGTGGCAGCAACTATATGATATTGCTTTCGTTTTTACAATAACGTGTTGTCTTTTGTTTAGTTATACATAGGGTGACCAGACGTCCCGATAAAATCAGGATCATCCCGATATTAGGGGCTTTGTCCCGCGTCCCAATCGAGTTACTGTCAGGACGCCATTTGTCCAGATTTTTAGAGTAAACATTTAAAACCAAGGTATAAAGTGTGAAATTTTCTTGTGAGGAAATTTTGTATATGTGGCTGCTGTACTGTCTCACGGTGCAACAGCATGCTCTGCTGGTTTAGGGCGTGCTGTTTGAGTGAGTTGTTTGCATTGCATCTATGCAGCTATCCAAACACGTTAACCTGCAGTCATCTGATGCGGTATGCATCATGTGTTTTTCTTGGTGTGTGCGCCTGTGCATCCGGTTTTACTGGCGAAGTGTCATGATGGCAGGTGTTGTTGACGAGCCTGTCACTAAAAAGCAAAAAAGACTGAACGCAGTGGGGGAAAAAAAGGATTCAAACCATATGCCCATGGTCAAATCATCCAATTAGGATTAGGATTATAATTAGGATTTTACAGACATTTCGTGGACCTGTTTAAACATTAAATACACCTAATATTTCAGAGCACTGTAAAAGCCTAAAAATAGTGGTACTTGCTTCCTTACTAAAACAGAGTGCTGTCATTTGTTAAAGGCAAGCATGCAACATCTCCCAACAGTTGCTGCTGACATTCTGTCTGGTGTGGACTTGCCCATACATTGAGACTGCACGTCTGCATCCACTGAATTGGTTGGAAGTGTAAGGCAAAGCTTTGCCAAGTTATACAGATGTGGACATCAATTAGAAACAGTCCCAAAACTCGGTTACCCAAGGGCATCTCACATACTTTAATAAAGTCCATATATGCAGCACGTTCGTTGTCATGTTATTTGAATTAAAAAAGCCTATCTACAGAAGAATGATACGTAGTTTGCGTCACTTGCGTTGTGCAGTAGTTCACGAGGTTTCTTTCCTCCCCTTACCAACTGAAAGTGTCCCGATTTTTCACTCTTGCTACCTAGTTATACCAGGGTACAATAACTATATTTTTTATTTTTAATTGAGATTTTGCTTTCTAGGTTGTCATGTTATGAGATGTCTGAAACTGATTACTGGCAAACCTGCTGCTAAAACAGGAAAAAGGCACGATTTGATTGCCATCTACAAATTGCATTTTTCTTGACAAATGTTAAATCCTTGCCAATTGGTTAAAAAAAAAAAAAATAGTGCAGATGCCTGCAGGTGTCCATACCTCAAAGTGCTATCAGGAGCAACATAACTCGAACGAAGAGCGTCTCCAGGCACTTACCAGGATGAATGAGTTAAAGATGATCTCCCTTTATACATAACTTTCATCTTTTTTATTCCTGTTGAAATTTTTCAGTTTCTAAAGCTTGAGAATCTATACAGCATATATACAGCATATTTTTTAACATACAATTGAATACTGGCCTAATTAGAAACCATAAGAATTTATTCACATACCAAGTAAATTATATTAATATTATTAGAAAATGCTAAGAATCAAGTACCTGGTCCTGCAAATCATAGTCGTAACTATCATGCAGCAGAAGACTGAGGACATATCGGGTGTAGATCATGGCATCAATCCCACACTTCTCCAGCTCCTGTCCCAGCCAGGTCTGCACTGGGCCCAAAGCGTGAAGGAGAGACATTTCAGAAGCAGGCAGGGGGCCTGGATAAGGGCTTGAGTAGCTTTCAGCTGCTGGACCATCCAACTCAGTACCGATTGGGCGCATGAATCTAGGTGTTTGGCATTTTGAAATACAACGGCATTTTTGACTGATGACTGATGGGGATTCTGTCTGGAGGCAATTTCACTCCAGCAGGAAGAGGAAAAGGTGATCTACATGGACAATCATGTAGGTTTACTTGTTACGGTTAGCCATAAAATGATGAACTTCAGGCATGACTACCTGGTGCAACGTTACCTATGGCAAAACACTTGGTTGGGTTTGCGTCACAATCAGTTGCTGAGTTTCATATTGAGTTCAGAATCACTCCTCCGGCAAAACCTATAAAAGAGAAAACTTTATTTAAATTAAATAATTTCTAGAATGTTTAATAGTATTAATAATATGCACACAGTGAAGTACAAGTTTCATCATAACTGGACAAGTGGTTAGAAGAAAAGAAATGTAAAAGAGACAGTCAGTACTTGTTTATCCAACCCCTCTCGTCACAGGTTCCCGATGGATAATTGAGAAAGATGGTTTTATGAAACATCCACTAAATCATGCTGAACCAGAAAAAAAATATCTTACACCATTATACCAGAAATAAACACTAAAACCACATATATTTTGTATAAAAATGCCTTTGTGTTCTTCTAGTCAGAAAAAACTTTCGGTTTGTGGCTTTTAGTTTATTGCAAAATTGTGAAAACTTTACTGCACAAGGGGGGATGGGGGGATTTGTACGATAACATTAAGACTTAGTACTTTATTGGGACCCCCAAATGTCCTTTCGAACCTTTTGTTTTTTTTTTAGTTGAGAGTCCGGAACCCTCAATGAGAAGAAGTTTTGGAGATCTCTGAGGGCTGGTGCTATTGTCTTATCCTGCTTTAGTGAGTTCATATTTTATTATAATATGAAACCTAATTTTTTATGGTTTATATGACATGAACATTAGTACACGTTCTTTGCTTTAAATATATCCAAATGGTGACCATTTAATTAAATATAATACTGAGAATAGGGGTCCTTCTCTACAGTAAATCATTCAGTATCTATATTTGTATCTGCTGTCAGTATAGCTTAGTTTGACTGCTGCAGGCAATGTTCTTTTCTTTCTTAATTCAAATTAAAAGTGTTGTAATCCAACAATTCAGTGAAATATATATTTTCTTTGAAATTCTATTCTACACTGTTATTGTTGACAATAGAACTGTTCCTTTCTTTAAAATGATCTAAAAGAAAAAAAAATCAGTTCTAGATTCTAGACATTTATAGTGATAATAGGTGTCATTCCATACCAACTCAACCAGAGCTGTTGCCCGACCGTCTCAGATTTTGCTAGAAAAATTCACCAGGGGGTTTTCGGGGCCCCATTTTAGGTCAACCTGAAATGAAAAATCACCCTGGGCTAAACTTACACGCTACCATCATGTGTAGCACCTCGTTCGAGTCGTAATGAATAGGGCTTTGAGAAAAAATACCAGGAGCACCTAACTTACTTTTGGCAAGTTGCGAGGACGAGGGGTAAGTGACGAGTTTTATTCGAACTTCAGCCCAACCCTTTACCTTGTATGGGATGCAGGTCCTAAAATGTTAGTATTGCTGTAAGAACCTTAGGGACCACTTTAAATTTTGTGAAACGCTTTTGGTTTCAAGCCCCCCACTGGTCATTAACCCTCTCTGAAATTTGAATTTGTGGTATTTCTACCAAGTTTAACCCAAAATAACTCACGTTTGGGGGGGCGACTACTCCAAAAAAATCACCCAAAGATATTTTTGGATAGATGTTGAGGACATCTACAAGAATCAAACAAAACATTTTGGTATCCGCAGATTTTGGCAGATTTTTGAAGTTTGGCATGCATTCGAGCATTGCTTATGGCCACTTTGGTTTTGTATTCATTTTCAGAAGTAAATGCAGCAAGTAAACAATACCTGTTAGTTTTTCTCATAAATACAACAAGTAAACGATATCTGTTAATTGTTTAACATTTATAATTATAAAACAGTTTAAATATAGGCACTATGTCTTGTTCTAGTAGTTTACCTGCACTGTCTATTTATTATCGTTATCGGCCAACATGGGTAGATAACCATCGGCTATCGGTGTCGGCCAAGAAAATCTTATCAGTGCAGCCCCGAATTCTTACCCTTTACCAGCTGTAGGAATGGGCGGAAGGACACATAACCGGTGTGCAGGTCATGTTCGTCTCTCAAGAACAGGTTGTAGAGAATCCTTTCCTTTTTGCGTAGTTATATACTTGTTATAAGAATTGAGATTTTTTGTTCGATTCCAGTATTAGACGTGAAATTCTAGTGACGCCGGAAGTTGATAAGCCGTCAAGTTCCTTAAGTTTACCATGGTAATCTATTTTTGGTGTTTTCTATCAATTTGTAGTTTTTAAAACGCACCAAAGTGAAGTTTTGGTAGTTCTAATTGTGTCACTGTAACAAAGAAATCCAAGTTCCGCACGCAAGTTCATAACCCCTCAGCTCCAAGCTAGTGATGCTGGAAGAATACCCTGTCACTTTTTACGCTAGATCTAACCCCAGACAATGCAAAATTGAAATGCCAGTTCAGTTAGGACTATGTGGTACTTTAGTCTCACCAAAGTGGGCATAAGCAATGCTCGAATGCATGACAAATGCAACTTCAAAAATCTGCCAAAATCTGCAGATACCAAAATGTGTTGCTTGATTTTTGCAGATCTCATCAACATCTATCCAAAAATATCTTTGGGTGATTTTTGAGATCCCCCCCCGTGAGTTATTCCGGCCTGAATTTGGTAGAAATATCAAAAATTCAAATTTCAGAGGGGGTTAATGACCAGTGGGGGCGACTCGAAACCAAAAGTGTCTCACAAAACTTGGGGGCTGGTCCCTAAGGTTTTTACAGCAATACTAACATTTTTGGACCCGCATCCCCTACAGGGTAAAGGTTTGGGCTGAAGTTCAAATAAAACTCGTCACTTACCCCTCGTCCTCGCAACTTGCCAAAAGTGAGTCCTGGTATTTTTTTCTTGAAAGCCCTATTCATTATGAGTCGAGCACAGTTCTACACATGACGGTAGCGGCTAAGTTGAGCCCAGGGTCACTTTTTCACTTTTTGATCTTTAACAGGTCACAGCTCCAAAGGGAAATTTAATAACTTTTTTTTTTTTTCTAAACTCATGGGCCTGAAAGCCTCCAGGTGATTTTTTCTGTCAAAATCTGAGATGGTCGGATAACATGTTCCTCAGGTAATGTTCCCTACAAAATTCAAACAGATTCCATTTTTTTTTTTTGCTTTTCTGTTTACACCCTGCTCGCTCTTGCCTTCTATGTATTTCGCTAGGACAGGCTTTGTTTGCTGTTCTGAGCATGAGATTCGGCTCTCATGTGACAGAGACACTATTAGGTAGCCTGTTTCTCTATATGTTAAAACTCATTCAAAATAATCATGACCACAGCAGCAAACTTTATTTTGTCAATATAAGTTTGTAAAAGCAGTGTGTACATGTGAAAGCACACTATTAAGATGACATTTAATTTTACTGCACAAGTTTTATTGCATAATACATTTTACAAATGGTTTAATTTGTTGTTATTATTATTATTATTATTATTATTATTATTATTATTATTATTATTATTATTATTATTTCTACTACTAATGCAAAAAAAAAACTAAACTTCATTGAGTACATGTCAAGGAGGAACTGATTTGTAATGTATTTAACTGACAAACAGTAATCACTTTGGGATACATGTAAAAAGCCTTCAGTGAGGTCAATAACGTATCATATTTAAGCAGAAAAATTGTGGAATATTTCTGAGGCCACGTGCATACTGTATATGAAAGTAGTGTTAGACAGAAAGAGCTTACAGTGAGGAAAGGGAGTCAGTATCTGTGTTGTGAGCACCTTTCCTAACATTAAAAAGCCAAACGCTGCCACTGTCAAATCCATCTGGGTATGGGTGCGTTCACGAGACGCAGACTTTGCTAAGTCTGCGCAGATTCTGCAAAGATTTTGAAAATTCATTGGCTACTTGCTCCGAATCTGTGCAGAATGGCGAAAGTCTGCGTGGCGTGAACGCACCCTATTACTGCACTGTATCCTCCCACTTTTCTGCCCTGACTGTGGATTGAAGGACTTGTGTTCCAAAGCACTGCTTTGGGTTTCGATTGGATAGCTTGCTTGTCAGTCTCACACACTGGCAGCACCATCAAAGCTTCAATCGGTTCCCCTTACAAGGCCCCAAATAACCTAAACAAGCTTTTCAGCAACACAAGTAACACACTAAGTATTCTCAAGATAGGTTTCAATCTAAATTCGACAGGTATTTTATGCCACTCCTTCTCCATACAAACACTCAAGATCTCGATTTGGAAATCGTATTTAAAAGTCGTCCATCAAGGCCTTCAAAGGGGTCACACTCACAGCCATTTGTTTTTAAAGTCATAACATTTTAAAATGCATGGCTTTAATTTACAAATAAATACAATATGTGTAGCAGGCAGTCAATCGAATAAATAAAAATAGTCTTATGAAAATTTAGAACTTTACGAAACAAAAATATAAACGAATTTACGGTTTACATTTAGTACGACTACTATTCGTATTACCAGGACCGTCAGTAGCAGTACAACTTCTTTCCTTACTTCCTGTATCACTACTACCGGTATGTTGTTCCTAATGTATTCGTATATAAACACAGCCACAGTTATGGCATATTTTAAAACTAGTTTTATTGCTAAAGAAACATTACATAGACTCGTTTTACTCTGCTTAAATCATATACAAAATGTCACATTTTGCCTGTGACCTGATAAATGTAGGTTAACAATGAAATTCTTTAACAGTCAGAAAACACGACAAAGACCAGAACTGAGAAGTCGTATTTGGTCCGAGTAAATTCTCACAAACCACGATTTAAAATATAATGTCACTGTCACTGATACTAGTCAATGTCAGACTGACGCAGCTGGAAGCGGCAGGCAGGTGACCCTGGCTGGTGAAATTACATTTCGCCATTAGACAGATCTCACTTTCCCCAAAGTTCTACATTTGGATAACTGTACCTGTCGTCTATTTTTCATGATGTACATACTGAACATATTATTCTAAACAAAGCCCATTCAAGTGTCTCCTTTCTGAATAAAACGAGTTGTTATGAAGCGCTTGAGGGGGGGACCGAGACATTATTTTAAAAGAATGCGCTACGAATTCCCGCTTTTCCTTATTAACTCGTACTTCACGACATACATTACAATCCTGAAATGCGCTAGTTGGCCACGTCTGTGTAAATGGTAGAATGATAGCTTTCTCTTACCTGCCGTTAATCAACGTAGTAAAACAGGAGTAAGAGCTGGAGGAAGAGCTGCTGGTTCTCTCCCGCTGCCGTTCCGAGCTCGAGCTCGAGCTCTGGAATCCGCCGCAGCAGCGTCACGCAACACGGATGCCCCTCCCTTCCTTCACCCAGGGTTTACAGTGTATAGGACGGTATGAAACTGGTGCCATTTGGGCTCTACTGTAGAGGCAGTGTCAGCCATAAAACGATAGAGGGTTGAGCCAACGTGTTGAAAATAGGAACGCAGTTGCATTAATTTCTCTGCTCTCAAAACATTGCTCTCTCAATTCAAAGTTGCTTTATTGACATGACTAACATTGGCAGTATTGCCAAAGAATTTACAAAGTACAATAACAGTTAATAATAATAATAATAATAATAATAATAATAATAATAATAATAATAATATGGAATTTATAAACATTATGAACATATTTAAATACAAATAGTAAATAGAACAAGACAAAGACGTTGAATTAAACATTGAAACACTAAATAATCTCTCTCTCTCTCAAATTCAAATGGTGCTTTATTGGCATGACTAACATCAGCAGTATTACCATAGCAATTACAGTACATAACATGTGTAACAACATATTATCAGTTTTGCACAATGAGATTGAATAAAAATGAGTATGGGAAAAAAAAAACAGATTAAGCAATACTATGTTCATGGTAATTTAAATGGTAAAGGAAATAATGTTCACAGTAACAGTATATAATATCAATACTAACAACAGTTCAGTGAGATTAACAGAATGCGAACCCCAGTGTCCCTCAGGCTCTCTCTCTCCGCGTCGCCAGGCAACAGACTAACAGCGACCGCCCAACCTCAAGAGGGTGTATTCCTCCGCCTATTATGTTTGTATCAGAAATCTATGTAGTCCTTTAATATGAGCGACCTGGGTGAGTGATTCAGAGCAGTGGTACGCCTCATGACTAACTAAGTACGGTATATTTTAATATTTGTTCTCATCAGCCATTTTCTCGTAATGCAATTACGATATAAAAAAGGGGCCGTTACAAAAATGTTTGGCTCAATAATGTCTGTTTCAATTTCCACTTTCACTAAATGGGATGTATGAGGAGGCTGTGTGGGTCCAGTGGTTAAAGAAAAGGGCTTGTAACTAGGAGGTCCCCGATTCAAATCCCACCTCAGCCACTGACTCATTGTGTGACCCTGAGCAAGTTACTTGTGCTCCGTCATTCGGGTGAGACTTAATTGTAAGTGACTCTGCAGCTGATGCATAGTTCACACACCCTAGTCTTTGTAAGTCGCCTTGGATAAATGCTTATAGGTTGTGTCTACTTTATATAATCTGTAATGGTGTATATTTCATGTTGTTGTTTCTGCTTAGATGATTATTTACCCTGCTTACCAATAAAAAAATGTAAAAAAGAATTCCCTTCCATCCTGTATGTCTGTCTGTATGTTAGACTTATATTTCAATTACTAAAGAACCACTTGTCCACCAATTGTAATGAAACTTGCTAAGGATATTCCTTAACAGAAGTTATTGAGAGTAAGTTTCTCGTGAGGAGGAGGGTTGCCAGCCTAGATGTCACACTGTATGTCAGAATCTGGGGATATATGCAGGCAACTTTTGTAGACAACAGGAATTGTCAGTTCCTTCAGGGAAGTACAATTATGCAAATTGGGCAAGGTTTGGAAATGCACGTTTTCCCAATTCCATCATAATCTCAATCAGCTGCCAGTTTACTTGCAATGGAATGGTAGCCGATTGAGAAGCAATCGCATACATCAACAGTGGTAAAAAAAACTGGTTACACACACCTAACACACACAAAAAAAAAAACACTCACCCAAGCATATGTAGAAGACTATCTACAGGAACAGATGTTTTATTCCAATATACTTCCATTTATGTGTGCAACAACTACAGAGATGCTACTGTCTGTACCGGGGAAAATCCTCTGCAGAGTAATCTTGGAGAGATTAAAGATGGCACTTGACAAGCAGCTAAGAGAACAACAGGCAGGTTTCAGGAAAGTAATAATGAACAAATCTTGTTTGGTCACAATTTTCTAATCCAATGCTTTTTACTCTAACAAAATTGTTATGACTTCCACAGGGAATGTAGCGTCTTTAAAATGAGAATGTATGTGCTAGCCTATTAGAAAAGATCTAGGACGCTTTTCCAATCAGTGGACTGGATTTCATAATTAATTTGTTACTGTGAGCATGGACCAGTGTGGGCTCCATGGTCACAGGCTTGCTTACTACAGTAGCATATTATTAAAACCAATGTATTGATTTCCAAAATGACCCACTTTGTAAATATTTACCACAAACCTGCTAGGAGGGCAAATTCAGTGGTGTTCATGACAAAGGCAATGCTTCCTTGCTAATAGAAAACACATGCTCTGCACAAACTGCCTCTTTTATGTTGCATAATTGATGCAGATATCAGTGGGTCATGAGCCGTGACACAGCAAATTTCATAACATTACTGCACAGCAGGGCTTCTCTCTCAGGCTGGCAGCAATTCCCTTTCAAGCTGATTTGGTCTTTGTTCCTGACTTTGAGTTTGTGGTATAAAACCTAATTGTCTCTCTCCATATCAGCAAGGACTGCTGTTTGTATCAGTCGATGATACAGTAGTAGTTCTACTGTCAGATACACATACATCTTTACAAAGGGAAGCGTTTTGATGTTTTCTCGCCCTCATACTGTTAGTACAAAGTTGATAAAAAGTTATTTGGTCTGGAGTCCAAGACTCTCTTTTGTAACTAAATGTGGCAATGAGTTTTGCAGAACTACCTATTGCAAGGTCAGTCCAATACAAGTATCACCTCTATTTGCAAGAATTTTAGAATTTCCACCCAAAGGGACTAAGGTGGCTATTCATTCTTTGTGAGATTCTTAGTTTGCAAAAACATTTTGTGGGGAATGTAACATTTCTTATCACTACAGTACATGTGTGTTACATAAAGAGGGTCCAGTTGGGTTTGACAGCAGACAAAGCTACTGCTGTGTTTTAAATTGCCTTTTTTTAGTATGTTGTGATGGAGTGTCCCGCCCCTTTGCATATTTTTATGATTTATGGTATTATTATTGTTTGCGGCGCAGGTGAAAAGCCGCCACCATTATTTGTTGTTGTTTTATTGTGTTTTAGATTGCTCGTGAGGATGCATGACTGTCAGCTACTGATTATTTAACTAGCTGACAGTCACACTGACTTAATAAACTCGTGCAGACTATGGCCGAGGGGTAATAAGATAATTAATAGCTATTTAACCCCTCGTCCATAATTATAAAAGACCTGCAGTTTGGCTGCACGGTGATGAATGTGTTTGAGAGCTGAGAGCTGTGAGCTGTGAGCTGTGAGCTGAGACCTGTGAGCTGAGAGCTGAGAGCAGATAGCTGTGAGCTGAGAGCTGTGAGCTGTGAGCTGTGAGCTGAGAGCTGAGAGCTGTGAGCTGAGAGCTGAGAGCTGAGAGCTGAGAGCTGTGAGCTGTGAGCTGTGAGCTGTGAGCTGAGAGCTGAGAGCTGAGAGCTGTGAGCTGAGAGCTGAGAGCTGAGAGCTGAGAGCTGAGAGCTGAGAGCTGAGAGCTGAGAGCTGTGAGCTGTGAGCTGTGAGCTGAGAGCTGAGAGAAATACATTTGCAATCCGTGCTGCTTACCTGTTGTTCAACCATCCTAAGGGTACTTGTATTCCGTTTGTTTGTGTTTAGTTATTTTGGCTCATGTGCCCTTTTGTTTGCATCAGTGCGTTTGTTGTGTTTTGTTTAATAAAAGCTGAGCACTGTAGCATCTCAGTTTCACCCGCCAATACTGCCTTGTTTTGGATTAATTTCCTGGTCATCCTTGCAGCCATCTCTTTCATATACGTCTTGAAGCTAAATAGTAGCTAGACTTACATACCACACCACACCTGTAAAATGTAACAAGAGCTATTCCTATGATGAAAATCAGCATAACCTAAATCCATGTCATTTGTCAGACGGATGTATTGTAGAAAGTAAAATATTTAAATAGTTTTCTTTTTAATCCCCCACAAGGAACATATTATTGCGCAACGCATGGCTAATTTGCATGGATATTGCAAAATGATAGGTTCCTTTTCACAATCTTGTTGGGGATGCAAATAAAGCCTGGGGGACTGATGAACTCAAATTAGATTTTCTCCTTTATGTAAGTAGATTTCCAAACAGAGAATCATTGGCTTCAGTTTTTCTTACAGTGCCATACATTTTCAATATTTTAAACAATCATTATTTTCCATTGAAGATTTCTGTACCAAACCACTGACTGGTCTGTTAGAAAGGGGAGTGAAAATGAACAAAGGGTCTAATTCAAAAGAAACTAATCTCATGAAATATATCCTGCAGAAAATGCATTAATATGTTATCGCAATATTATTTTAGACAATTTAGAGGTTCAGGGCTCTCTATTCACACAGCTTTAAAACGTTAACGTTATTTAAGGAATGTTTTTTAGGAATAATTTGTGAAACTATTGTACTTTTCATAGTGGCTATACCTAGTTATTGTATACAGTTGGCACCAGTTGTCAAGTTGACAGGGTGCTTAATGCGAAGATGTTATATATGCTGTTCTTATTCAGCAGCCTGGTATAACTTAATCACAATGAAGCCATTTTCATCTTTCTTTTCCTCGAATGATCTCCTCTGTAGATGTTCCTTGTAAAGCTAAATTACCAACAAAAAACAGCTCTTTATTAAAAATACCTCTTTTTTAAATTGTGTTTTCATTCTGAATTGTAAATAAATACCTTAAAATGTGATTTTAATCTCTAGCTGCCACAGGAAAATATAAAAAACAGGGCATGCATTTATGTTTATAGTGACAGGCAGGGTTTAATGAGGGAAGAAGGCTAGGTCTTTACAGCTACCTATGGGTAGAATATAAACAAACCTTTAGTCTGTCTGTTGCATGCTTATGTCTTACATAATACAACATAATACTTATACCAACAGTAAAGCGATTGACTAAAATGCTCTTTATAGAGAACTCGTCCTAACATGTAAATAGTTACACCGGTTAGCCAACTTGAAAGGAATTGACAGAGGCTGGTCATAGTGTTTGTAAATAACAAAGCAATGCTATCTTACCTGTTTTACACTTCCATTACTTACATGTGCTGTTTTGAAGGAGACACGTGTCAATGGAAATCTGTATCTTCATTTTAAAACTTCAGAGCTGTACATTAGGAAAAAGAAGGTTCTCAGTAGTTCTGCAAATATAAGTGCAAAACAAACAAAATAAGTAAGATTTACTATTACAACAATCACTTTTTCTGGTACCTTTTCAAGCCAATTTTGGAAGAAGACATTTTCAAACACAAAGCTTAAATCATTGAGGCTTGAACTATTCACATGGTGCTTAAAAATCATTGTGACAGAAACAGAATGATTCTTGGTGGTAAATCTCCCTCCCCACTTGTAAGGACGCTAAGTAAAGGGAACAGAGTATCCTGGACTGGTTGGCCTGACAATTCATTCCCAGGGTTAGAAGGAAGTCGGTCATCTAGAAAAGGGGGCGGAGCTCCGGTACACTAAACCCGGAAGGGAAACAATGTGGCAGCCGCAGATTGGAGAAGCGATTGAGTGATGGTACAAATAGGGGATGGAGCGACATGATCTGTTCCTTTGTTTATGGTTAAGGAACAAACCGGAAGGACCAGTATTTGTGTATCGTATCATGAGTGTTTTGTTTGTTTGTCTCTAATTGTTACTTGTTATTATTAGTAGACGGCTAACACGTTCCAGAGCTGTCGCCAGAGGTCAGCACTAACCCAGGCATCGCTGCACCTGTAACATGATATAAATTGTATTTGCACCGCGAGCCCTACAGCACTCACCCAGAACTGGTGACCGCGTTTGTATATTGTGGATGTAATAACTGTGTTTATTATTTGGGATTGCAAACCCGTTTTATAGAACAGTGCAATACACATTGCTGTGTATTGCCTGGGATTATTGTTTAAAGTCACCAGACCTGGATTACAAAATAAATCACTTTCTGATTGGATTAGCACGCCTACACCTGTACCCTGCAAACCACTTTGCCACAATCATACATATAATAATTTTCAAACCCTGGATCTCAGAATACTTTGCTCTAACTACGGCTAGACCAAACTGCCTCACTGATAGAATTTAATTTAAGAATGAAATACCAGAGGGCCTGTTTCTATTTATATTCAGCCTCTTTATGGAAGTTAATGGAGAAAAACCTATGTATTTCTAGTGCTCAGCTCTAGATAAATCAAATAATGCAATTTTCCTCATTAAGGTTAAATTATTAGTACCACAGTGGTTTGTTCCCTTTTACACCAGAAAAAGTAATAAAAAATACAATTCTACACAGTGATTTGGGTTGGAAATTGTAGTAGGTTAGGGTTTGTGTAGGGGGTTGGGGTTAGGATTTAGGGCTAAGCAACGAACACCCACCCCATGTCATACACACACCTAATTGCGTATTTTTAGAGTTATTAATACCTATTCATATTGTGACATACAAATTGTATCACAATGGTAGGACCCTTAACACTACACAATGGTACCATATCGTGCTCCAGTTCAGGGCCAATATTTGTTCCAAACCAATGACATTGCCATTGCTGGTAATTATTATTATTATTATTATTATTATGATTATTATTTATTTCTTAGCAGACGCCCTTATCCAGGGTGACTTAGAATTGCTACAGATATTACATTATTTTTACATACAATTACATTATTTTTTACATACAATAACCCATTTATACAGTTGGGTTTTTACTGGAGCAATCTAGGTGAAGTACCTAGCTCAAGGGTACAGCAGCAGTGTCCCCAACCTGGGATTGAACCCACGACCCTACGGTCAAGAGTCCAGAGCCTTAACCACTACTCCACACTGCTGCCCTAATGCTGCCATCTGCCAATGGATCTTTTAGGGTGATATGGTATTATAATAGTATAATAGGGTGATATGGAGTATGTATGCTGTATATTAAACACAAGAGAATGGACAACAGTTCTTCGCAGTTACAATTTCTATTAAAGACAATGTGCACTAACAGATCAGCCAAATTGACAAAGCTATTTAATTAATTTATGATGTCTGTGTTTGGTCCAGTTACCAGCAGCACCATAGGCTGAAACTTAAGACTGCCCCCCTGTGAAAATAAAAACTTTACCCATGCCTGTTCTAAGACAACTGTGTAATGTAATCTACGTGATGTGCTCAAAAATTGGGGGGGAGGGGGAGGGGTAATGTAAAGCTTATCCTGAAACACACTCCCTTACCACTGCAGTTTGTACAGAGATAATTGAGACCACAAAACAAGCTTACTTAAGTTCTTATCTCAAACTTGGGCTTGCTCTGGTTGCTGTATGATAAGTAGTGCCCATGGCCTTGTTTTGTAATTAGTTTGCATATGTCATGCTTCATGTCTAATTTATGTCGTACACAGGGATGGGCAGTATTGAAAATACATGTAATTGAAATACGTATTTTTATTACATTTGTATTTTTGTAATTTGTAATGCAAATGCTAATGTATAAGTATTTTGTATTGAAAATACACATGCCTGAATATTTTGTAATTTCAAAATAATCAAAAATCCACTGCTGCTCTGCCATCCGGAGCTAAGTTCATTGCAGGATTTCAGATGCAAACTACCTTTTCGCTGTGAGAACGCAACAACATAGAGTTTTGTAAACAAAAATATGTAGTTTTTCTATTCCAGTATGGTTTGTATCTATTATCTGATTAAAAGCATTGTTTTCCCCTAAATTCTTCCTTGTGTACATATAACTTGTCCAGTCAGGAATTCCTGGGCCTAATATCTGAATCTGCTGAAGAGCATGGTCTTGTATCTGAATCTGTTGAAGAGCTGGGTCTTGTATCTGAATCTGCTGAAGGGCATGGTCTTGTATCTGAATCTGCTGAAGAGCTGTGTCTTGTATCTGTATCTGCTTGTGGGAGACCCAATCAAGAGGAAGAGGACAACTTTTTTGTTTTCAGTGATAGCAAAGGTGTTTCCCAGATCATTACTCCCTCAACAACAAGCAACAACAAAGCTGAGTTGGAGATCCTTCGTTTTTTTGAAGACACTAGGAAGGATGTGGCATCTTACAGCAATACCCTTTCATGAAGAAACTCTTCGTAAACTTTAATACCATTCTTCCTTCATCTGCTCCTGTTGAGCTAATCTGCTGATTGTTGATGCAGAACATCTCATTCTCTGGGCAACTTCTCTCACAGACAGGCCACCTTCAATCATGCTGATACCAACCATGCGATCTTCATTATTCGAGCGAGGCATGGTTGTACCTTTCGCTGTTCTTGAGTTAACTAAGGCTGAAGTGGACGGAATGTTCAAATGTAAGGCAAGGTGAGAAAGGTGAGCAGTACGAGACTTGTTTTATACAGGACAGTGCATATTAAAAAAGGTGTTCATATGAAAATGGCCTTTCCCTTCGCGTTGTTCATAGGAACACCAACATAGCATTAGCCGTTGTATACCGTAATTGTGGCTTTTTCTCTTTTTAAAAACGTTAAGTTACATAAAATATAATGATAATTAAACACAGATAAACAAAAAAAAATAAAAAGAAAACCATTGTCGACTGTCTGTGACTGCTACAGAACCTGAAATGTATGCAAACTCTAGTCGTAATTTAATTTCAAAGCAATAGGAAGCTACAGCATTATAAATACAGTTCTGCAAGACATATGTAATTGTTATAACATATATACATGTTGCAATCTTCCGGTCTTTAACTGTATAATTCCATCTGTTCACTGAAACTGCCATTTCGTTTGATCATCAAGCGATCGCAATATATACACGTGTCGCAGATATCTTGTGTGGCGACAAGACCTGGAAGTAGACAGGACACAGTATGGTGATTGAAGCTCTGCTGTGCAGATTTATTATAAATAAAAGATTTAAACACAAAACAAACAAAAAACACAGAACTAACCCTACAACAAGTAGCAATTGTTATTATTTTTAGTTTTGTTCTCTCCTGGTTCTCTCTCAACTCTCTCCCGTTATTTCTTCCTGAACACACCAACCCTGAGTGAGTGGTTTATGCTCATTTTATCTACAGCTGTGCTGGAGCTTCCCTGCTAATCAATCATTCACTTGAATCCTGGCACAGTCTGCACATGAACTGCAATCCCCATGTCCCTATACAAATACACACTTTAATCTGCACGTGAAGTGATTGTGCACTCCCTGTGCCTAAATACAAATATACATTTTAAATCACTCGTGACGGAAATATAATGAGTTTGGTTGTAAATCTCCCTCTCCCTCTTGGCCTGACAGTTCATTCCCTGGGTCGGGAAGTCAGTCAGTCTGGAAAAAGGCAAAACTCCGGTGCAGGAATGTATTGACCTGGAGGGTAAACAAGGTAGCAGCTGCAGGAAATAGAGTCAGCTGCAATCATTTACCAAGGGGTCATGCATAATCGCATAAACAGGGCCAGAGAATTGTAAATCTTTTCCTTCGTTTTTGGTTTCGAAATAGACCCAGAAGGACCTGTGCACTGTGTATTAAGAGTATCATGAGTGTTTGTTTTGTTTGTCTTGTCTATAATTGTTACTTGTGTGTTTATAGACGGCTAACACGTTCCGGAGCTGTTGCTAAGAGCCAGCACTGAACCCGGAACAGCACTGCACTATTTGTCACTCTTTAAACTGTATCACCCACCACAAGCACTACAGCACGCACCCAGGACTGGTGACCGTGTTTGTATATTGTGGGAGAGATACTGTGTTTATTGTTTAGGGCTGCAATCCCTGTTACTGTTCACCGTGTTTTACGCATCGCTGTGTATAACCGGAGTTTAATATTTGGTCACCAGACCTGGCTCAGTATTAGGTCCTCTGCTATTCCTAATCTACATTAGTGATTTAGATTCTGGTATAGTAAGCAAACTTGTTAAATTTGCAGACTACACAAAAATAGGAGGAGTGGCAAACACTGTTGCAGCAGCAAAGGTCATTCAAATGATCTAGACAGCATTCAGAACTGGGCAGACACATGGCAAATGACATTTAAATAGAGAAAAGTGTAAAGTACTGCACACAGGCAATAAAAAAAGTGCATTATAAATATCATATGGGAGATACTGAAATTGAAGAAGGAATCTATGAAAAAGACCTAGGAGTTTATGTTGACTCAGAAATGTCTTCATCTATACAATGTGGGGAAGCTATAAAAAAGGCCAATAGGGAAGTAATGTTAAAACTTTACAATGCATTAGTAAGACCTCATCTAGAATATTGTGTTCAGTTCTGGTCACCTCGTTACAAAAAGGATATTGCTGCTCTAGAAAGAGTGCAAAGAAGAGCAACCAGAATTATCCCGGGTTTAAAAGGCATGTCGTATATAAACTTTCTTATGTTCTTATGTTCTTATAACAAAAATAAAACATCTATTTTCCATACCGGATTACAAATCTCTGTCTGTTTATTCCTCCACTGCATCACCTCTGCACCTGTGCATAATCAGCAACCACTTTGCCACAGTGCTACATAACCCGCACTCTGTGCACCGCTACGTACATACATATAAACAATAACACGCCACATAAAACACAAAATACGCACAGGGGTGGGGGTACCTTGCCACAACACGTCATAATGCTCTTCCTTAGGCTGATGAGTATACTACAGTAGGATGAATGTAGTCCCGTGTGAGCCGGTTTACTTGTTCATTCTTGTGGTTGGGGAGGCACATATCGACCCTTCCCCGGGGCCCATGACAGCTCTCAACGGCCCTGGCTACAGTGCCCGGGCTCTGCACAGGTGAGGCACCATGGAAGCGCTGCCACCATTTGGCTTCCTTTCTCCATTTTCATTCTTTCTCTTTTTGTTTTAAATAAAGCTACAGTTCTGTCTCTGAGTCTCCAGGGCCGCTATTCCAGGAATTGAACCCCCTCCCTGCCACCCAGTATTCCCCACACACACCCGTGCACCGGCTGGCCTTCCGCCCTGCCACCGGCATATTCAAGGATGTAATGCCTACTCAACACATAGCATATTAAATAGCCGTTTCTAATTTAATAATAACGAAATCTAACCAGATCCTTCAGGTGAAATATCATTTCAACTGAGGTGCCTTGCTTCACATTGATGTGGGTGTTTGCTTTTCAAAAAGGTGTGCAGGATTAATTATTACTCCTAAGCTCAGATGAGGCCAGCCAGATAGCCTGGCCATGTTAAAACGATGTCCATGTTGGAAGGGTTTTATTAATAGCAGGCTGAGGAGTGTTTTACACCATCTTTCTACACTGCAAATTTAAAAATAGACTGAAGAGCCGTGTCATAGCTGTACTCATAACGAGTTGTGTTCCCCAGACTGTGAGTCTGATACATTCATACCACAGTTTACAATTAGATTTCTAGCATATTATTTATTTATTTTTTGTATGTAATAATAATGTCGTGGGTGGGATCTACGACTCCATCCTCTCCCACGGTCACAGTGTATTCATGTTAATTATACCACATAGAAAACATCCTGAAAGATGCCTGTACATGCATGCCATGCCCCCCAATATTGTTTCTACAAACGCATTTGAAAACTGGCTTCATCTCACTGCCCTGAGCATAGTGGCACCATACTACAAGCTGCACTGTTTCTTGCAACAGAACAATCTTATTTCAAAGGCATGAATACACCTCTTATCAGAATTTCTCAGAACGGTTTAGAAAGAGGAAGAGCGGTGTGTTTGGTATGTGTGATAAGAGTTCTGACTAAATGAAGAACTGATCCTTATAAAGGTTTACTGTATTATGGTAAAAGCATAGCAAAGTGTAGTAAAGCATTGTGAAAGCAAAGAGCAAGTAAACTAAATATGCTAAATGTAAAACTTAACAAGACTATTAATTGTAATATTATATATAAAGCGGGTTTATTCTTCCTATCACTTAAATATTTGGGGAGTTTCTTTTCCTCACACACTGCCCACAATGAAAAGCCACAAAGGAGTGGTGATTAGAATTCTAAAAAGTTTTCGGTTTTGTTTCTATAATTATATGGTATGCGGCCGATCCTGCTTTTATAGTAGGCAGGCTCCACTAGTCATACAGGTTGGAAATGTATTGAGTATAATTACTGAGTGTAATTATCAGGCAGAATTTTGTACAAATGTTTTACACAGGCTTAACTGTCCCTTAACCCTGGCAGCTAGCAGTTTCATATTAGTCAGTTTTGGAGACATTGGCATCTTTGATAAGTTCACATTAAACCTCTAATCACCAGCTGGCTGCTCTCTTAATGAGGAAGGATTGTTTTACTCTCAGAGGGTTGAGATTCAGTCACAAAGCGGGTGCATAAAAAAAAGGCTGGGTTGGAAATGAATATGTAATTTCTCTGCGTTATTCAAGCATGGAGCTTGCCTCCTGTCTGGCACGCTCTTCATCACATGCTAGATGGATGTGTCATGTATCCCTCAGCTACTGCATGCTCCTGTTGCTTGTTCTACTTTCAGGGTACATTGCAACTCATCTCATCAAGTATGACAACCACCTCAAAGTGCTGCATACTCAGTAACCCACCAAAAATGTGAACTGCATGCTGGGAGGTGCGTGTTTATGCATTATGAATAGTAAATGTATGCCAGACATAAAATAGCATTTAATAAATTGCAATTAAAATATTTTCAATATAAACTATCGATAAAAGATTGTAAGAACTAGAAGACGCAACAGAGTTATTACTTTCAAGTACTGTAATGCACAATAAAAAATTAAAAAGTAAAGAACATTATAAATTATTTTTGTAGCATCTAACAGCTTAGAAAGATATTTGCAGTAAAATGTGTGTGCTTACAGGGGGTGCATGATGAGGGTCACTTAAGTCGAAATCCATAAATACAATTTGCCTGTAATATACATGTACAAATAATATACTTTTTTAGAATTCAATTGTGAACATTTTAGTGCCTAAAAAGTATTTAGAGGATTGCTGTCTAATTTATTGGGGTGGAAATACACTAGGTTGTTGTTCAAGGATGTCCTGCTAGATACAAGCATATATACTGTGGGTTTTCCCACAACTCTATAAAGGCCTGGTGAAAATGTTTTTTTTCACCTTAACACAGATTAAAAGGTTATGTATTGCAGCAATAATTCACCAACCCAATCGGTTCAAGGGAGCCTTGTTAATTTATTACTTGACATAATAAATTAATTTTTGGTACTGCTGCTCTCCCTGGAGTATGGTGGGAGGGTATTATTTTCTGACAGCTGGCTCAGAGGCATTGCATATGTTACAGTAGGCATGCTGTATAAAAGAACTATTTAGGAACACCCCCCACCCTCCACTAAAAACCCTTAAACATTTTCTTACCTCTAGCAACATTCTTATAAGACCCTTTTTGTTTACAAGACTTGGTCATCTTGGTCATCCTTAGATATATATATATATATATATATATATATATATATATATATATATATATATATATATATATATACATTTTCTGATCAGCAAAGTGCAAGTTAAGATAATTATAATATTTCTGTTTCAGGTTTTCTTGTTATTATAAAAATGATCTAGGATGCATACAAAATATGTGGGTATGAGCAAAAATCATGTGTAGGATGGGTTTACAGCAAACCAAGATATTTTTATATTTTTTATATTCCAGCTGAGCTCTCAATTACTAAACTAGACCCTTAATTGATTGTTCTCAGCTCCTAAAAAGTTGCAGAGTTCAAGTTACTTATAAAATGTTAAAGCTAACTTGAAATCTGCAACTGTTTAAGAGCTGAAAACAAATAAAAAGGTCCAATTAAGCAAATTTTCAGTTCAATTAAGGGTTTAGTTAAGTAATTGAGAGCTCAGTTGGAATGAAAACCAGCAGACACAGGGGGTCCCCAGGACCAGGGTTGACCAGAGTCCTCGAGGGCCACAGGGTCTTCTGGTTTTCATTCCAATTTAAGCTCTCAATTAACATAATTGATCTAATTATTTGTTGAATTTGGCATATTTAATATTTTCAAGGTCTTTTACAGTTGATGGTTTTAAAAATGCACTTGATTCAAGGTACACCACCTGTGAAACATTGAGGCCTGAAGAGAAGTGTTAAATGTGTCCAGTTAATCAAATAATTAGACCAATTAAGTAATTGAGAGCTCGGGTGGAACGAAAGACAGGAGACACTGCGGCCCTCCAGGAACTGAGTTTGACACCCCTGGTCTAGATGAAGACATTTCTGAGTCAACATAAACTCCTCGGTCTTTTTCATAGATTCCTTCTTCAATTTCAGTATCTCCCATATGATATTTATAATGCACTTTTTATTGCCTATGTGCAGTACCTTACACTTTTCTCTATTAAATGTCATTTGCCATGTGTCTGCCCAGTTCTGAATGCTGTCTAGATCATTTTGAATGACCTTTGCTTCTGCAACAGTGTTTGCCACTCCTCCTATTTTTGTGTTGTCTGCAAATTTAACAAGTTTGCTTACTATACCAGAATCTAAGTCATTAATGTAGATTAGGAATACAGAGGACCTCATACTGATCCCTGTGGTACTACACTGGTTACCTCGCTCCATTTTGAGGTTTCTCCTCCAATCAGTACTTTCTGTTTTCTACATGTTAACCACTCCCTAATCCATGTGCATGCATTTCCTTGAATCCTTACTGTGTTCAGTTTGAGAATTAATCTTTTATGCGGGACTTTGTCAAAAGATTTCTGGAAATCTAAACAAACCATGTAATATGCTTTGCAGTTATCCACTGTCGATGTTGCATCCTCAAAAAAGTCAAGCATGGTTTTCCTAAAACCATGCTGACTGTCTCCCAGGATACTGTTACCATATAGGTAATTTTCCATTTTGGATCTTATTATAGGTTCCATAAGTTTACATATAATAGAAGTCAGGCTTATTGGTCTGTAGTTACCTGGTTCGGTTTTGTCTCCCTTTCTGTGGATCGGTATTACGTTTATAATTCTCCAGCCTGTTGGTACAACCCCTGTGTCAGATATCAGAAAGCACACTCAACCTAGAGGAGACATTCTGCAGTACTGATAAAAACTAAAGCAGATCAAATCGTTGTATCCTTTGCTTCTATTAACCAGCCTGATCTGACTGACTTAGTTGATGGGACAAAATCAACTATGTGTGCTTTAGATTCCATTCCCACTAAATTGTGTAAAGAAGTATTTTCTAAGATAGATACCATGGTCTTAAGTATTATAAATGGTTCCCTGTCATCTGGTATTGTAACAGAGGATTTAGAGGAGCTTCTTTTGCCAGCAATTATATTATATTTCTCATGAAAAGTCATAAAGCTCAAGTAAAAAACAGGGTCAGATGACACTGTAGTAAATTGGAGGTTACTGAAATGTTTCTACACAATCGAGGTATTCATTTGGAATGAGTTCTCTGAGGCACGTGGAAGCTAACATCTGAAACATAGTGAGTCGACCTTCTAAAAGGTACAAAGTTCATTTCATTTCTGCACTTTTTTTTCATCCAGTTATGAAGTAACCAACTAGGGTATATCTAGGTACAGTAGTACAGGCACACACTTCAGGCTGGAGTGACTAACATGCTTCATAGTGCCTAGAATATGACAACAAGCACATGACTTACTGCTTCATCTAACTGCGCTGTGTTTATAGATTTAGCGATGATAATCTTTTTTGGAACTGTAAAAAAAAAAAAAGGAAAAAGTAACAATAACAATGCAGGTGCAATCCAATCATGTAAAACAAAGACAGACATACAACCGGATAGACAGATGGACAGACAAACAGCAAACATATACCCAGAGATTATGACACCTTTTATAACTTAAATGAAGGCACTTACTAAGTTTTGTCACAGGGATACATGCAAGACTCTAGTAGTGACATTCGTATATTTGTATGTACGCCGGCCTCCACCTTATCCTCTGCTGGGGATATGCATGATAAATAATAAAGTTGGTAAACTGCAAAAGTGCAACTTGGTAAACAGTACAATGTTTTATGCAAAAAGTCTTACTTTCAGTGTACAAATCAATGTTTCACAGTTTGTATTAATTATTTTCATGGAAGCTACTTTCATCTACACCTTCTTTGTTCATAGACTACATCACACTAATTAGGTCTAATTATCAGGCTGATGATAAGCAACTGATACCCCAGAAGACATGGTTAAATAACACCCAAATGAGATTAAAGTAAGACAGATATTTAGGATAATCTACTTTGACATTTATTTTTCATATAATTGATTAAGGTTCCTTTGTCAAATATTTGTGTTGTTGTTGTGCAGTACATGGGGCAAACATGCTAAAAATACTGCAGTGAAAGCATGAAAGACTAAGCCTGCCCCCTGCTGCATCAAAGAGGTTAAAACAAACAGATTCCAGTTAATCAATGAGTAATCATCACTATCATCTTGACTCGTGATTCTGCCCATCGCCGTTTATGCAACCTATGCAAATATTACAACTTATCAGCACCATAAGTGTTTAATATTATCTGTAGGGAATTGGGAGGCATAGCATATAACAGCACCTGCAGAGGAAGGGACTCACAAAGGCAGTATTATAGTGTTGCTATCATTGTTGTAAAAGAGGCCCTATTTTGAAGCGCATGCACTTTTAAAGTATTTGTAACAGTGGAAAACTAGTTTACAAGAAGGAGCAGTTCTACAGAACCCCTAAAGGGCCATCTCGTGCACACCAGATACTGAATGCAGCAGACACCTGGTGTTCTTGGTGGATAGGTTAGGAGACAATCACTGTATTTTCCTCATGGCATAACAACTGTGCAGAACTGGTGTGCTTTTAGACTTGCTACGTAATTGCATCCAATTGTATTCTCTTACTGGCTGGAGCATTTCACCTGGTTACAAAAGCAAATGTGAAAGGAGTAATTTGAGTCATGATTCAGGATTTGTGTCACAGGGTGACAATCACTGTCATAATTGCATTTTGATTTATTTACTTGCATTGTAATTTGTTTTATTTTTAGAATATAACCCTGCACTTTTGATTTGATTTCACTTTTACTAACGTTAATGCAGTCTTGGTAACGTTAACTCCAATGTAATTTGCATAAACTTACTGGGAAGCAGTTCGTAAAATAGATTCCAGCTGTGCAACAATGTGCTGATGTCCCGAATGCTGTATTCTCTCCTATTTTATGAACCGAAGGCAAATACATACTACATTGAGCTGACTTCCTTCTCTGTCTGAATATATATAAGTGATCTGGGTGAAGCAAATGCCTAAGTTCAAACAACATACAACGCAGAGTACAAATACATTTGTTTATTACGCTTACAACCTGGCTGCCTAGTCTGTTATTTTCGAACCACTCATGTAGCTTCATGGTGACATTGCATGTTAGAGTTCAGTAAAGGAGGGTTTACATTTTTTTTTTTTGTTACTCTGGTGCCGTGACTCAGATAGGCAGCTGTTAAAAGTAGTGTAAACAGAGGTCCCTAAAAAATAAAAACCCAATAATAATAAAATAGAATTTTACCAACAGAAGCATGGCAGGACCAGGAAGAGCAGAAGCAAGTACAGGATAGCAAGACTATTGGGCGCAAAAGCTCCTACCTATGTGCCAGCATTGCACCAAGTGCGAGGTATGCCATTGTTTCGCAACAGCAAAGGCTGTAGGGTTGACATAGAGGATCAAAGACATGCAGTACCTGTTAAGTGCTACACATGTTCCAGAGTCCCTACATTTTGCCACACTTGTAAGTTATCTGAGTGGAGGAGTGTGACAGAGATCAAATGATTCTTGGTGTTAGATCTCCCCCCCGACCTGTGAGGGTGCTGCGTAAAAGGAACAGAGTACCCTTAACTAAATGGCATCTCAATTTATTTCTTGGGTTAGGTGGAAGTCGGTCATTTAGGAAGGGGGCGGAGTTACAGTACCCAAACTCAATGACTCGGACGGGAAACGGCTTGGCATCCGAGGATTGGAGGAGCGAATGTGCTCGTTAACCTAGGGGTCATGAGCGAGGGTATAAATAGGGGTCATAGTGTAAGTGATTTGTTCCTTTGTAAATAGTTAGAACAACCTAGAAGGAGACCGCTGTGATAAGAACCGTGAGTGTTGTGTTTGTTTGTTTAATCTAGTAAAAACTGTTTGTTTTGTTTTCTAAAGACTACTAACACTATCCAGAGCTGCAGCCGCAGGCCAGCAACAAACCCGGACACCAGCACTTACCTGTTTTTACAATGTATGGTCTTTTCACAACGAGCACTAGTTTCACGCACTAAATAAACACTGTGTTTGTGTTGTGTGTTACGTGTGGGTGAGGAAAGAACTTGGACTTTTGTTATTGGTTTCGGGTCAAACCCGAGGATTACAAACGAAGTGATACACGCTGTTGTATCACTTCCATCATTTATTATTCACTGGTGTTTGCCCTAAGGCTCTGGACATTGTCTAATAAATCAATAAACACCCTTGCACCTGGAAATCCTTGTCTGTCTGTGTTTTTGTATCCGCTCTGCACTGCACATACCTGGTAGCTTGTATTGAACCTTCCGCCAGCAGAGCAGACCGCTTCTCGAGCATTTGAGGAATTGAGGGCTGAATACAGCCATTGCCATCTGTCTCTAGACATGATGGCTGATTTCTATGATGCCTAAGTGTCCCTTAAGAGTCAGCTTCTATTTATGTCATAGAGTTAGATGACTTTCTGAAAAGCATTGAGGAAAAGATAAATGGGGGGTCACTGCAGGACAGGGACTGTAAACTCACTCAACAGTTGATGCGGGGCATAAGGGAGAAAGATGTGCGTGACCAGTTTGCTCCACTGCAGCCTCATTACCTCACTTTCAGACAGCTGCAAGGGGAACTGTGCCAGCTGGCAAGGGAGAAGAATTTGCTGTAGCAAGCAGCAGACCACCCCAAGTGACACGCAAAGTAATGTTTTACCCCAACAGGAAGCAGCAGCCACTGGAGGGATGAGGGAGGCTGTTTAGAGCCTCAGTACACTGGTCCAAGAGCTAGCCACTTCCCAGAAGCAACTGAAAAGGTAGGGTGACTCAAGGCCATGGTTATGCAGCAAGCCACTACTAGCCACCCCAGTCAATGGGCAAGGGAGTGATAGTAGAGCAGCAGCCCAGAGTGCTCGATCTCGCAGTGAACCATTTGTGTGCCATTGATGCGACCAAGTCAGCCACATAGCTCAGGGTGCCGTAACCAGCCAAATGCTTATGTGGTGCAACACTGTGTAGCAGGGAATCATTGAAACGAATAGAGCCTGACACTTAGGGGCAAGTGCAAGGCAACGAAAAGGAAACCAGCCCTATAATTTGTTGTGTTCATAATATGCCACAGTAAGGGTGTTGTGGGGGAATTCATTTTTCAAGCTTAGTCAACAGTGTTGCAAGACGAATGTCACATGCCTGGCACCCCAAGCCTGGCACCCCAAGCCTGGTACCCTTATAACTGCGCCTCTAACTCCACCTTTACAGTGATGCAATTTCCAAGTCCTCACACTGATCCCACCCACGTGAAGTCGTTTTGTTTACGGAATCTACTTTTCTCTGTATTGTCAATGTCGTAACATGTAATATGCATTTTATTTATGTTTTTCAAATAATGAATACATCGGCATTGCGTTCTAAATAAACCATTTAATCATCATTACATTTATAAAGGCAGTATTAATTAATGTGCTTACGTTTCCATATAATATATACAAAAGCAGTAATCGTTAACTTTTTGCGGTATGTAATGTATGTAAAAAAAAAGACAATCTGCAAGCATTGTTGGGAATGGTCTTGATATCAGTGTATTTTAAAAATATTGATTGATACTTTCTGATTTAATATACTGCCCTCCACTTCTTTGGAAACTGTTCACTTATCCATTTCTATTGCAACAATACTGTTAGAAAGGAACCCTATAAAAATGTACCACTGGATTTTGGAACAAGGTATGATGGTATCTGTGAAAGTACAATTGTATTGTATAATATATGTATCCTACACCATCAATGTACAATTCCCTGTGTTACAATAATGCAGTACAACCATAATAATAATAGTATAGCTACACTATAGAACCGTGGTACATTTTTATAGGGGTATGGCTTCACACAATCTACATTTACTTAATAGTAAGAATTATGTGTGTCATTCTCATCTTATTTACAATGTAAAATTGACATGCTTACATGTCTGTATAGGTTAGCCTAGGTATACGCAATAAAATATAGGAAGCTGAAGTTCAGGTAGTCACTCATATTATTTGCATCTCAGTTTTTGTTCTGTCCTTTAAACTCATGCCAATTGATTTATCAAAGTTGAATGATTATCCCTTTGTTTAAGTCCCTTTGGTCATATCATGTTGACCTGCTTTTTGTCTGTGAGTATCCCACAAGGATCCTTTTTGTCTGTGAGTATCCCACAAGTGCATGTAACCTGGCCCAACATGGATTTGTGTGGCACATATGCCAATAGAGTTTGTATGTCATAGCTAAATATCCCTGTGCCATGTATTTACATATCCTAAATGAAATACTATATATATATATATATATATATATATATATATGCACAAAGTGAATTAGATATGGGGTATATTCACCCCTGGACATGTTCACATAGATATACCAGCATGTGGATTCGTGTTTAGGGCTCTGGACTCTTTACCGGAGGGTTGAGGGTTCAAACCCAGGTGGGGCACTGCTGCTGTACCCTTGAGCAAGCAGGTACTTCACAGATTGCTCCAGTAAAATACCCAGCACTATAAATGGGCACAAATGCAAGTCACTTTGAATAAAAGCATCAGCTAAAAAATGATCTATAGCAATTTAAGTCCATATGTGAAACACACACACACACAAAAAATACAGCAATTTATCATCTAGTCACATAGAGGTGGTGATTAAATGGGTCTCTTTTAGCAAGGTGCAGTTGTATTGAAGTGAAAGTGGTTGCCTATAGGTACAGTTGGTGGCTAAAAGTGGAATTGAAGACAAACCAACCCTAACCTTAACCCCAAACCCTAAATAACAAGCTGTGATGCAAATAAAAATCCAACTACTGCCTCATATTAAAGATTATAATCATTGCACACATCTGTGATGTTTGTTGGTTTAGAAATGAATTAGTAGAAAGGGAGTTGATTTTATCTGTTCCTATTAAAATTGGAAGATTTTTTGATTACATACACAACATACACATAGGGTAGCAGTGTAGAGTAGTGGTTAGGGCTCTGGACTCCTGACCGGAGGGTCGTGAGTTAAATCCCAGGTGGGGGACATTGCTGCTGTACCCTTGAGCAAGGCACTTTACCTAGATTGTTCCAGTAAAACCCCAACTGTATAAATGGGTAATTTTATGTAAAAAATAATGTGATATCTTGTAACAATTGTAAGTCATCCTGGATAAGGGCGTCTGCTAAGAAAGAAATAATAATAATAATCATAATAATAATAATAACAAGGAGTTCTGTAACCACTGGAGGTCTTAATGAAGAACTTGATTACAATCTTTGCTCTTATGATTTATCATGTATATTAGGTTATAGTTTGTGGCATGTTGGTGTGGTGGTTAGCGCTGCTGCCTCACAGCTCCAGGGTCCCAGGTTTGATTCCCGTTTCAGGGGAGTTTGCATGTTCTCCCCGTGTTCGTGTTGGTTTTCACCAGGCACACCGGTTTCCTCCCCTCATCCAAAAACATACTAGTCAGGTTGATTGGTCACTCTAAATTGCCCTCTGTGTGCATGCTTGTGTGAGTGTGAGAGTTGGCCAGTGATGGACTGGTGTCACATCCTGGGTGTAGTCATGCCTTGCACCGTGTCTGCCGGGTTAAGCTCCAGCTCCCCGTGAACCTGTATTGGATGAAGTGGTTATTGATGATGGATGGATAGTTAATATTTGTAATATTGCATTTATTGACATCCACATGTTCTCTGATTAATAAACATTTGGACTGAACGTGTTTAATTTTCCGACACATAAATTGTCAAAATCCCACATCAAGTATAATATATACATTTAGTGGTGCACAATTCTGCTCCTCTAGAGTCGCAGTCAGTCCAGCAGGTTTTTGTAGCTGTCTGTAAATCTCCAACTGCTTAAAAGTAAATAAAAGGGTAAACTTGTCCAATTAAGCAAATTAATTCAAATCAGGTAATGAAGGCCTCAGGGGGATCAAAAAATGAAAACCTTCTTGCCCCAGAGTTATACACACCTGACAAAGTAGATGTTAACACAGTCATTCATTCACAGTTGTCTGAAGGTTTTTTTATTATTATTTAAAAGCACTTATTTATCTGTTTTGATTGAAGTCCTGCTTTCCTGTCAAAAGTACTATGAAAACAAACAAGGAGATCAAAATTGCAAACAAAGAACTTTATTACAAATATATAATGCAGTTTGGATATTAAAAATTAAAATGCAGTTATTTTTGACAGATATGCTTTTACGATATAGCAAGAAATAATGATTGTACACTTGCTTTTTGTTATTATTGCTAAAACCAACTTTGGGGGGATTAAATCAACATTTAGACCCATCCACTAAAACCAAATTAGAAATATGTACTTAATAGCAGTTTGATTTATCATAAGTGGGCACTTTCTTCTACTAATAAATACAACCACCATTAAATTCTGACTTTGCGATTAGCTGGTGGGTCAAGTTTTAATTTAATTCCCCCATTTCATTTACACTGAATAAAGGGTATGAATAATTATGGAGCCTACTGTATTTGCAAGTGAGTATTCCTGAGCATTCTCTATAAACATTTAAATAAACATATGTAAACAATACGTATTAATGACTTTATGCACAATATTTTACTTGAAATGCATATCGTTCACTAAATATATTAAACAACCTTCAACAATGTTACATGTAAAAACCATTAAATAACAAACCGTCACACTGCACTGCACCCTTTAGATGGACATCCAAGTGCTTTTTTAAATGGTGGCGTTTATTGGGTTTATATTTGCTTGGCTGGCAAAATGGACAGTGGTACAAAGTATTCACCCCCTTGAGTCAATATTTGGTAGAGGTACCTTTGGCAGCAATTACAGTCATGAGTCTATTTGGATAAGTCTCTACCAGCTTTGCACATCTGGACACTGCAATGTTTGCCCATTCTTCTTTGCAAAATTGCTCAAGCTCTGTCACGTTGGATGGGGAACTTTGGTGAACAGCAATTTTCAACTCTTTCCACATATTCTCAATTGGATTGAGCCACTCCAGGACATTGACCGTTTTGTTTTTAAGCCACTCCTGTGTGGCTTTGGCTGTATGTTTTGGGTCATTGTCCTGCTGGAAGATGAATCTTCTCCCAAGTCCCAGGTCTCTTGCAGACTTCAGCAGGTTTTCCTCCAGGATTTCTCTGTACTTTGTTGCATCCATTTTGCCCTCTATCTTCACAAGCTTTCCAGGCCCTGACGCAGAGAAGCATCCCCATAGCATAATGCTGCCACCACCATGCTTCACGGTAGGGATGGTGTTCTCAGGATGATGTGCGGTGTTAGGCTTGCGCCAAACATAACGCTTAGCGTTGAGGCCAAAAAGCTCTATTTTGGTCTCATCAGACCATAGAATCTTCTTCCACTTGGTCTCAGTCTCCCACATGCCTTCTGGCAAACTCTAGCCGAGATTTGATGTGAGTTTTTTTCAACAATGGCTTTCTTTTTGACAGTCTCCCATAAAGGCCAGTTTTGTGAAGCACCCGGGCTATTTTTTCCGTATGCACAGTGTCTCCCAGCTCAGCCATGGAAGAATGTAACTCCTTTAGAGTTGCCATAGGCCTCTTGGTGG
Source organism: Acipenser oxyrinchus oxyrinchus (assembly GCA_030684275.1). NCBI lineage: Eukaryota > Metazoa > Chordata > Actinopteri > Acipenseriformes > Acipenseridae > Acipenser > Acipenser oxyrinchus. The sequence continues at coordinate 14,548,655 of CM060247.1, forward strand.
CCTCCCTGACTAGTGCCCTTCTCGCCCAGATACTCAGTTTTTGAGGACGACCTGTTCTAGACAGATTCACAGTTGTGCCATATTCTCTCCATTTCTTAATAATGGACTTTGCTGTGCTCCTACCCCTGATTGGTGCTTTTGAAGACCCTTATTCCGGATTTGCTTTGAATGTTTTTTCGTCTTCATGATGTAGTTTTTGTTAGGAAATGTACTAAACAACTGTGGGACCTCCCAGAGACAGGTGTATTTATTCTGAAATCATGTGAAACACCTTAATTGCACACAGGTGGACTCCATTCAACTAATTATGTGACTTCTAAAGACAATTGGTTGCACCAGAGCTTATTTAGGTGTGTCATAGCAAAGGGGGTGAATACTTATGCAATCAATTATTTTCTGTTTTATATTTGTAATTAATTTAGAACAATTTGTAGATTTTATTTTTCACTTTGACATTTTGGACATTTTTTGTGTTGATCAGTGGCAAAAACTCCTAATTAAATCAGTTTTGATTCCATGTTGTAACACAATAAAATGTGGAAAAGTCCAAGGGGGGGTGAATACTTTTGAGAGCCACTGTATGTAACTGAAATACAAAGAGCAAATTACAACATGATTAATAACAGCAGGCACAGCAGGTTCAGTACACAGGGAAGTGACCAGTTAAAGTTAAGCCCTGGTAATGCAGATGCATAACAGTTAAGGTCCCAGAGTAGATGTCCATGCACTGTCCTTATTGGTCCTACAGAACAAGGTGGTAGTGGAAGAAGCAGTGGCTGATGTGGTCCATGGGAGAACTGTCATTTGTCTTTACAACCAAGGCCCGTCCAATGTTGTCACAAGAAGGGGGCCGGCACTGGCTAGCATCTCAAAACTTAGCAGTGTAGAAACTGTGTTCGATTCAGGCCACCCACTAGATCCAGGGAGCCCAGCAGGTTCGACACATGGTAACCAAAGTTCTCACCAATCAGATAAAACACAGCTTGAGTCTGAAATGCCAGAGGTGGACTTGACAGAGGCAGCAGTGTTAAACCAGGAGTAACTGTAAAGGCTGAAAGAACTCCTCAGGAGGCACTGATGTGTTTTTGAAGAATCCGTTTGACCTGGGTTGCACATCCACAGTCAAGCATGAGATACCTCTGATCGATGAGAAACCTTTGCGGCAGCCCTATCGGAGGATCCCACCAGTCCAGTTTCAGGAGGTAAGAAGGCACTTGCAGGACATGGCTGAAATGGGAGCCATAAGACCAAGTCAAAGCCCTTTTGCCTCACCCATGGTAGTGGCCCAGAAGAAGGTTGGTTCAATCTGGTTAAGAATTGAATACCGGCAACTAAATGCCAGGATGGTACGAGATGTCTTCCTGCTTCTTCGCATTGAGGAAGCCTTGGATGGCCTGGGTAATGCCAAGTTCTACTCCACGCTAGACCTCACCTTTGGATATTGGCAGGTGGAGGTGGCTGTACACCATAAGCTCAAGACAGCATTCATCACACCCATGGGCTTGTTTGAGTGCAACAGAATGCCATTTGGCCGACAGAATGCACCAGCCACTTTCCAGAGACTAATGACCCACTGTCTGAGAGACCTCAACGTATCTGCTGTACTAATATATTTAAATTATGTCATTGTTTTCTCCATAACTTTGGATGAACACCTGGAGTGCCTTGAGTTAGTTTTTGACCCTCTGCACCAACACAGTCTGAAGCTGAAGCCCAATAAGTGCCACCTGCTAAGGGAAAAGGTGAAGTATCTGGGACACATCGTGTCAGCTAGTGGAATAGCCACTGACCCGGACAAAATACAGCAGGTACAGGAATGGAAGACCCCAACTGACAGAAAGGAAGTAACACAATATTTGTGCTTCGCTGGGTACTATCGAAGATTTATTAAAGATTACTCAAGCTTAGCAGCACCTCTTTCGCCTGACTGTGGGGTCCCCAAAGAAGGAAAAGCAGGCCCAGCAACGCATTGGCAGACCACTGCCCTTCATTTGGACAATGATCTGTCAAAGGAGCACTAGAAATTGATACATCAGACAGATATCTTATAATTTCAGGTGTTGCTAACATCTAACATCTGGATTCCTGTCCCTCCAAACATCTATAAGAGCATTTGAATTAGTCAAATCAAGTATTGTAGTATTATACTGGTAATTACTGTATTTAGAAGGACTCCTATCAAGCCATTCGTCACGTGTCAAATTAAAATCCCCACCAATCAAAATAAACTCTGTATGATAAAGATCCTTATATTCAGAAATAACATCCATCACTTTCAATAACAACAGTTTGTTTTGGTTACTATTATTGTATCCATAAATATTCATCAAAATAAAAAAGGTTCCTTCAACATTTAACACAACAGCCAGCCAATGACCCTCCTCATCAGCTTTGAATGTAACTACCTTCCCAGGGCATTGGTTGAAACATATGGCTACACCTCCAGATCAGTTAGAGGCATGACTGAACAGTACTTTGTCTCCCCACTGGTTTGACCAGAAGGTGGCATCAGCATCACACGAATGAGTTTCTTGTAAGAAAGTGCAATGGGCCTTTTGCCCTTTACAAAATAGAAAAACAGCTTTCCGCTTCACATTGTCTTTTAAACCCCTTGTGTTCAATGAAATAAAAGATAGACTTGTTTTTAACGATAACATAAAAGTAAAAACTGCTGTTTAACCTCTCAGCAGTATATAAAAAACAAAAACCAGTAGTAGCTTTCCTTTAGAGGTAGAATGAACAGGGTCATCCCTCAATTATCAAATATCCCCCCACAGTTCACTTTTATTTTTAAATAGTCCTCACATGTCTCTAAACTAGAATTTACCTCTCACTCCTTTGCATAAATGCGGCGACCATTTATGAATCAAACAGGGCCACGAAAGTATGCTTTTTCCCCTGCATTTCTTGCTTGTTGAATGCGCGGCCAAAGGGCTTCCCTAGCCAGTTTGTCATCTCTGGTCAAGTCCTCGGTGAAACGGATACCTGCCTCCTTGCAGACCTGGGACTCCTTGGTCATCTTTCATATGCCATCTCTGTGTTGACGTTTAGTAAACTGGATGATCACCTGGCGGGTCTGCTTCTCCTCCTTCCTTCCCAGGCGATGTACAATGTCTACGTACTCGTCCATTTTCTGTGACCATTCTGGGGCTACTCTTCCGAGTAGCTGTATCACATCCTCCCTGATGTTTTCATACATTTTCTCCCTCATTCCTTTGACTCTCAGGTTCCAGGTTCTCAGGTCTTTTGTACCGATCCTGCTCTCTCGACCGCTCCTTGAGCTCGTCGACTTCTCTACGTAAGGTCGACACTTGTTTTTCCAAGGTAGAGTCCTTTTGCTTACATTCCTTCACCTCTGCTGCATTAAACTCCATTGCCTTGGTAAGACTGGCAATCAATACACAGTTCTGTGTCATCTGCGTACCAAGATCCTCCAGCTTTTTCTCTTGTGTATCGAATGTCCGAGAGTGCGGCGATAGCAGCCAGCACAGTAGCGGAGGATGACTCGGGTTCATTAGGTTGAGTCAATTTCCGAACGTGGGCTCCTTTGGACGGTGTCATAGGTAGGGAATCGCTCGCCTCGTCAAGGCTCCATTTATCACTGCCGCTCGCCGTGAAGTCCATAGCCGGAGATGTGGATCTAGTACTTTCCGTGGGCTTTTTCTGAACTTCTTGCTCCGTCTCTGTATCATTTTCTATGTTTGACATGGTTAGACTGTCGATTTCAACTGTTTAGTGAGGGTAAAAAGAACTGATAAATTACTTTTGAGGAACTTTTGCACACTCGTTCAGACTATGTGCAGCCGCTTAGTCCGCCATCTTGCTACTACAAAAATAATAATAAACACATTTCCCTGTGCTGCTGGACAATGTTCCGCCTTCCTGACTTGCATCTATCATTGATTAGTTCTGAATACTTTAAACTCGCCCCAACTACTGAGTAACAGCACATTCCTACATTTCTATTGGAGACTCCGTTTGCGAGATTAAAAACGAGATTACAATCAGGATGGAGGCTTGTTAGCAGGATTTAAAGTTGTATTACAGTTAAAACATGGAGGATTTAAAACAGAATTGTGGCAACATGTACAAAAATGCCTCCACACAAAAACCCCAGAAGAATGTGCCCGTGACCATAGGGATTTCGTTGTGGAAGACAGCAAAGGAAAGAAGGTACAATTTAAGTGTGCAAGTACTGTCGAGTTACCACTCAAGCATTTTGGAGAGTAACCGAAAACACTAATTTCACACAGTATATCAAAAAGGAAAGCCCTGAAAAAAAAGATTTACATAAAAATCGAAAATAGCTAAAAATAAGCACCGAAAAATACAATTAATAAAAGCCCTAGAAATAAAACATTTAGGTGGTTGTATTACTTATCAGCGTCCACCAGAGGGACTCTATGTCAAGTGCACCACTGCTAACACTTTCTGTTTAGTTTAGAATGCCTATACAGACTGCACTATCTGTTCTTATATGTCAAACAGGTTTCTAGAAAGCATTCGACTGTTTTTGTGGCTATCTATTTGGGTCAGTGGGCAGCCTGCAAAAAGACCACTTACTCACATGCTCAAAATTTCAACACAGAAATATATACAGAACAATTTGACACAATATTGGCACCCAACGATACACAATAATAACAATAATAATGTTTAGGGTGAAGTTTCCTTACATCCCCCTCCTGTAATTCTTGGGTCATAGAGATCAACTTTTCATGATACTGATATCTCTCATTTTGTTTTTACAGCTGTGGCAGAGATATGAGTTTCTGAACCTGCTGAAAATGTCATGAGCTGTTGGTGAGCTAGAGTTGTGAATGGAATACAGTGCACTGATTTCTTAGTTACTGTGGGTCCATCTGCTATTTTAAACCCCAGCACTCTTGACTGTATTTTTCATGAACCAGAACACCAGTTCTGAACTACAGTGAAACCTCTCTATTAAGGTCAGTCAAAGGACAACATGGCCCTGAATATCAAAAGTGCCTCCTGACAATCCAAAACTCACTGTCTCCGTTTCAACCCGACTCTTATCACGAACGTTAGTTATTATATCATAAAATGAAACTCTTCTCTGCTGTTTTCTCACAGGCTGAATGGGTGCAATTTACATAAGAGGCAGAATAACTATTTGGTATTTAAATGACAAACATATATGTTAATGATGCAAATGACAGTTTTTATGGGATTTCGGGATTTCAATCAATGGCCAGGTGGGATTGAAATTTAGTAAAGGCACAGTAAAACAAAACAGGCATGTGTTTCAGGAGATATGGTGAAAGAAGAGACAAAGAGAGAAAAAAGGAAAGTTAGAGAGCTCCTATTTGTAGCCTAATGTTTTTAATGTATTATAGTTTCGGTTATGGAGGATATTTTATGTCCTTTCTATATATACCTGTATATATATTTTTTATTTTAGCTCAAAGAGCCAGCTGCCCAACGTTTCGATATGTTGTACATATCTTTCTCAAGGGAGCCTGTGTTTGAATCAAAAAATTGGAGGTATTTATAGTTTTTTGACGGCATGACAACTACTTGTTATTGTTTACATTCAAATCCATGGTTTATTCTTACATGATGTAATGGTGTTCTATATATTGTGACATCATTTTTACTTCTATCTTTGATTCTGTATTAATTCTAATTAACATTTATATATTATTTATTTATCTTTTTTTAATTTAGTCATTGCCAATTATTTTTTTTATTATTTTCTCCCAATTTGGAATGGCCAATTATTTTATTATGCTCAGCTCACCGCTACCACCCCTGCGCTGACTCGGGAGGGCGAAGACAACACACGCTGTCCTCCAGGCATGTGCCGCCAGCCGACCGCTTTTTTTCACACTGCGGACTCACCATGCAGCCACCCAAGAGCTACAGCGTCGGATGACAACGCAGCTCTCGAGCAGCTTACAGGCAAGCCCGCAGGCGCCCGGCCAGACTACAGGGGTCACTGGTGTGTGGTGAGCCAAAGACATCCTGATCGACTTAACCCTCCCTCCCCCCGGGCGGCGCTCGGCCAATGGAAGCTCCTGGAAGCTCCTGTCCTCGGTTGGCAAAGGAATAGCCTGGACTCGAACTCAAGACGTCCAGACTATAGGGCGCATCCTGCACTCCACGTGGAGCGCCTTTACTGGATGTGCCACTCAGGAGCCCTATATTTGTTTATTTATTCATTTATGTATTTATTTTTCATTTTGGCATAGCAGCTACATTATTTCTTTTTTATCCTCTAAAACTGCAGCAATCTCTAGCAATACATTGGGCTCCATCGCCAAAGCAGTCAGAGTCACTGCACCCAAATCAGACCCTTTTTCAGACAGAGCCTGTATAAAATAGGTTCCCATCTCCATTAGGACTCTTTCAAATGGGCCAAACCACTTTAGATGGAAAATACTCAATCCGACCACATCAGCCCTGTAGATTTTTGCACAGGGGGTATGTTAATTAGGTACTCACTTCATTTGCATAACATTCCTCATACTGTCGGAATTGGGGTTTTGTGACTGCTCTCATCCTTCCTGGCCATTTTAGATCCCGCCACAAAAGCCCTCCCCGACGGTCGGAAAAGCTTTGATATTCAGGGCCAATGTGACACAATGTGCATTTGCTCCCTTGTCTGTTGCACATTGCCGGTAAACGTGCCTGTGGTAGGGCTGAGGCCTGCCCTTGTAAAATCTAGTTTTGTTTAATTATAAATATGGTTTGGTGGGATTTGGTTTGATTTTAAAAAAAATAAAAATGTGTTTAAATTGTATAATTGGAAAGTGTTGGATACGGCATGGCTGAGAGGTTAAACTTACCTACCTGCCTAATTGAAAGGAATGGGCAGCAGGTGGCCAGGTGCCAATTAAAGAATTGACAATCAATTAACCCTGGTCACCTACCTTTAAAAAGGGTCTGGAAAGCCAGCTTTGGTTCTTTGTTCTTTGTTTGTTTGTTTGTGCTGTGCTGTGCTGTGCTGTGCAGTGCAGTGCAGTGCAGTGCTGTGCTGTGCTGTGCTGTGCTGTTACCAGTAGAAAGCCTCATCTCTGCATGTTTAACCAGGGTGTCTGAACTAAAACTGAAGAACCCTCACCACTGTGTGTGGAACCAGGGTAAGCTACGAACGATCACCGCGGGTGCAGCTGGGATCGTAGATTTAGGTTAGGGGTTTAATTTAGGGGATTTTACTCCCTCCATGGCTTATTTAGTTTATGGTAGGAAGAAGGTTCCTGGTGTGGGACCTCCCTGTATAGCGAGAGCAGCAACCTGCCCTCTATCCATATCCTTTCGCACTAGGGCTACTATTGCTGGTACCCTAGTGGCGGCAAACAACCACTGCAACCACTTTTACTTAATAAAACCTGGACGCCTGTGCAGGGTTTGCAACATCAAACCCTCTGTGTCTCTCTTGTTCTCTCAGTGGATACACACACGTAACAGTAGACCCCTGTTACAGCACCAAATTAAAAAAAAATAATAATCATAGATAACAGCGATGCATTAGGGGTGGGTATTGGGACTGAGGATCTGTATTGCAATATATTGCCATACTGAAGATATTTTGCCATGCTGATGTTGATTTTTTTGCTACCAAAACAAATCTACATATATAAACTGTGCTTTTTGTCATTTGTATGGAATTTAAAGTTTTAGAATGCAATCTGACAAATTAAACTCTCATATGGATCCTCTGAAGTATGTGCATGTGCTCCCAATTTGAAAAATAGAAAAACAGTCCTGGTTTGAAAGCTATTTAAAATTCTCTAAAAACATTGATTTTAAATGTAATTTTAAAATTTTTATTACCATAAATAAAATAATTTCTTTATTTTCATTTTATATTAAACATGTTTTTCAAAAGTGTATCCTATGACTGTGGCCATAAACACGGGTTTAAAGCTGTTTTATATTTCAGTCAGTGTAGAGACCCAGGGTTTGGAATTATGACTTTTAAGATTTAATATATATTACAAAAGCAAGTGCTGTTATGTGCTAAATAAGTGCAACACATTTATTGAAAATAAAATAAAAATACTGAAGTGTTAAAGGGACTAGGAGCTCTTAAAATAAACAAATCCCCTGGGTCGGATGAGATCCTTCCAATAGTACTCAAATAAATGAAAGAAGTTATTTACAAACCACTAACCAAGATCATGCAACAGTCTCTTGACACAGGGGTTGTACCGACAAATGTAAACGATCCACAAAAAGGGAGACAAAACCGAACCAGGTAACTACAGACCAATAAGCCTTTTATATGTAAACTTATGGAAACTATAATAAGATCTAAAATGGAAAATTACCTATATGGTAACAATATCCTGGGAGACAGTCAGCATGGTTTTAGGAAAGGGAGATCATGTCGAACTAACCTGCTTGACTTTTTTGAGGATGCAACATTGCCAATGGATAATTGCAAAGCATACAACATGGTTTGTTTAGATTTCCAGAAAGCTTTTGATAAAGTCCCGCATAAAAGATTAATTCTCAAACTGAACGCAGTTGGGATTCAAGGAAATACATACACATGGATTAGGGAGTAATTAACATGTAGAAAACAGAAAGTACTGATTAGAGGAGAAACCTCAAAATTGAGCGAGGTAACCAGTGGTGTACCACAGGGATCAGTATTAGGTCCTCTGCTATTCCTAATCTACATTAATGATTTAGATTCTGGTATAGTAAGCAAACTTGTTAAATTTGCAGACAACACAAAAATAGGAGGAGTGGCAAACACTGTTGCAGCAGCAAAGGTCATTCAAAATGATCTAGGCAGCATTCAGAACACATGGCAAATGAAATTTAATTGAGAAAAGTGTAAAGTATTGCATGCAGGCAATAAAAATGTGCATTATAAATATCATATGGGAGATACTGAAATTGAAGAAGGGAACTATGAGAAAGACCTAGGAGTTTATGTTGACTCAGAAATGTCTTCATCTAGACAATGTGGGGAAGCTATAACAAAGGCCAACAAGATGCTCTGATATTTTGTGAGAAGTGTTGAATTTAAATCAAGGGAAGTAATGTTAAAACTTTACAATGCATTAATAAGACCTCACCTAGAATATTGTGTTCAGTTTTGGTCACCTCGTTACAAAAAGGATATTGCTGCTCTAGAAAGAGTACAAAGAAGAGCAACCAGAATTATCCTGGGTTTAAAAGGCATGTTGTATGCAGACAGGCTAAAAGAATTGAATCTATTCAGTCTGGAACAAAGAAGACTATGCGGCAATCTGATTCAAACATTCAAAATTCTAAAAGGTATAGATAATGTCGACCCAGGGGACTTTTTTGACCTGAAAAAAGAAACAAGGACCAGGGGTCACAAATGGAGATTAGATAAAGGGGCATTCAGAACAGAAAATAGGAGGCACTTTTTTACACAGAGAATTGTGAGGGTCTGGAACAAACTCCCCAGTAATGTTGTTGAAGCTGACACCCTGGGATCCTTCAAGAAGCTGCTTGATGAGATTCTGGGATCCATAAGCTACTAACAACCAAACGAGCAAGATGGGCTGAATGGCCTCCTCTTGTTTGTAAACTTTCTTATGTTCTTATGTTCTTAAGTAATGTTATAAACTATTTATTTATGTATCTGCTTTGGTTGTTTTTTTTCTCACAACTTACAGTACCAGAACCACTTTTTTTTTTTTTTTTTAATCTGATGAGATCTAATGAGGCAGGTCCAGGGAAAAAAAGATATTCAGAATTCAGTGTAAAATTACATTGTCCAGAACTGTCAGCAGATAGTCTTTAAAAATAAATCTAAAAACAGTTAAAATTGCACTGATACGGTTCTTAAATTGGTGGCAAATAAAAAATAACTGCGTGTTTGTGTAATTTGTAATTTTATTGGATGCATATCCCCAGAAAAAATACAGGGATGGGGAGAGGACGTGATATACTATACAGGGCATCGTGGTGACTGAAGTTCTGCCCTAGTGATGACCTCATAATCAAAATGAACAGAACAAAACATGCATGACAAAAATAACCAAACCACCAAAGACAACATTTACCCGCTAGATGCTTTCAAAACAAGCCAAATTTATCTGGAAAACCGCCAATCTGGCAGCACTGATCAAGAGGGAGTAGCCTAAAAGTCGCATGCGAGACGCATGCATTACCTAGTAGATGTTACCTCAAGTTCAATGTACAAATAAAATGTGAATTTGTATAATTTGTTTTAGATAAATCAATATTTTAATTGGCGTTCTGGTAATTAGATGCAGGACTGCACCGCAGTATATAAGGGTGTTGGTACCGGCAGCATATTTTACTTGAGCCTTGCATAAACAACATACCACAATGTTTGATGCTATGCAGCCATCCTTTTTAGATTGTTTTATTCGGAAATGATTCCACACATGTGACTTTGCTTTGAAGGATTCTTTTGTGCTAGCACTGATAACATTACGAGTTCTCGCGGGAAGTGATTATCTCGCAAGATAATAGCCAACATTTTCCAGTAGACGTTTCCCTGAATGAGTTTAACCAAAAATACCGGTAATGTTGTTCAAATACTAGTTATTGTATTGCCTGATAAATATCGCAATATACCGGTATATCAGTATTATCGCGCACCCCTACGATGCATTCCATGCACCCCTCTTCATCATCCTCATAATATGTAATTTGCTGTGTGTTATACTTTAAAATAACAGTAAGAATTTTTTTTTTTTTTTGTATCTTGTTTGTCTGACTGACACATTGAATTGAAAGGTCAGTGATTGGTCTTACCTTAACCACCGTGTAAAGAAAAAAGAAAGAGAAGCAATGCTTTCAATTTAAAATGTATTTGCTGTCTGTATTAGTAAAATGTCGGACAATCTGCCATTTTTAAAGCTTATTGTAATGACCAATACAAACAATGCTTCTAGAAAGAGAACAGTATTGATGAAAACTCTACTGTGATTACATCAGGTTACAGTTATTTTTTACTACTGTAGTCGTGGCAGGCACAGGTAAAAGCAGCAATTAGGATAATAAACTCCTCGAAGTCCACTTCAGAATCTCCATTCTGATCCAAGTTCTTCATCAGGTTATCGACCTCATCCTGGTTCTTAGCGCTCTGCAATAGGAGGGAGAATTTGAGTAGTTAGTACAGGTAATACACACCTTTAAACAAGTGCAAAAGAAAATAATTGTTATGAAATTAAGATGAAATAATAAAAAGTTATTTGTGTAATTCCGGCTATTTTCTAACTATAACGTTTCATGCTGAGATTCAGTATATTATTAGAGCCTATATATAGATTGGACACATACTGTATTGTATTAGCACATTCTTAGAAAATACAAAGAAGCAGTATACAGTATTTGTCTGTTTAATTTGACAGATTTTATTATACTGTGTTTGTTATTTCTCTTGAATATTACTCCTTAAAAACAGAAATTACAGGAAGATCTTTTTGAACCGGTTTCCCCTCCAACCCTTCCTAATGAATTCACTGTGTATTCTTCACTAATTCATCCCCTCTGACTCACCCACCAGGGGATTGTGACAAGTGTTCATTTGTGCACAAATCCATGCCTTATACATCATTTGTAACAAAGGAACATGGAATGAATACCACAAATTAAATCCACATGAATTAACTTCAGAACCTCAGGGATGTATCATCCATTCAAGCTAGGTATGAAGAGTAGTTTAACTAGTTTAGCTGCACGTCTACCTAAAACTGAATGAGAAATGAATGGTAATTTAAAACAAAAATGCTTTATCTTACCTTGAGAAAACCTGGAAACTCAGTTTCCATAAGTGTCTTGAGCTCTGATTTGTTAAGAGACCCCTTGTTGCTGTCTGCACCTGAATACTTGTCAAAGGTTTTCATGATGATTGCCATAGCGGTTTCCAGCTGAGACATCTTTGCAGTTTTTTCTTTTCTGTAATGCTGACCTGATATTCAAATAATGCAGCAAACAGACTGTTAATGGAGATGGTGCAGAGAAATGGGGGGACATATATACACGTACCAGCAGCTAAAACAAACACCTTGGTCTCTGGTTTCAGTATTTACTTTGTCAATAGCCTGTGCTATTGTCCTGACAACTGGCTTTTGTGAATAAAAGGGCATGCTTGCTCTGTGTCACTAAGGAGTGGTCTCACAAATACTTTTCTTTTCTTTAGCCATTCAAAACCATATGTATTTTCAGTTGGCCCATCTTACTATTTACTTTTGATTACTGCATTTTATAATGGAAGGGTTGTTTGCATGTACCTGTTAAGAATCTTAGGTAAATATAGTTGGAACATACTGATTACTGACATGGAGACTGTGTTTATTTTTTTTTATTTCTTTTTACAAATCATTTCATATGCTGAAAAGATCATTCCCAATCTCACTGTGTCTATGAATGGAAGCTGGCCCCTCCCTTTCGGATAGGCCAAGAATGGCCAGCACTGGTCTGTCCCAGGTCTTACCTGTCAGAGCCAGGTAACAGATAGGAACTACGTTGACTGTTGTACAAGTTTAAAAGTAATGATTGCAGAAACCAACCTGTTTCACCCAGTCATTCAGCATTGATAGTTAATAGATAGCAGTTAAGGTGCCACTGTACTTGTGGGATCACTAGCTTATTTAAATATTGATTATCTATTCAGGAATACCAATATTTTTAATAAGCAAGCAGTCTGAAATGGGCATCAAGTGTCCCAACCCAAGCACTACAAACTGTGACAAGGAGGTGACCAGTGCTGCAGATAAGATTTTAGGTAATTGTGACAGAGATCGAATGATTCTTGGTGTCAGATTTCCTTCCCGACCTGTGAGGGTGCTGAGTAAAGGGAACAGAGTACCATGGACTAGATGGCCCGACAGTTCATTCCTAGGGTTAGGCGGAAGTTGGCCATCTAGAAAGGGGACTGAGCTACTGTACTCTCAATCATTGACCCAAAAGGTTAATGATTTGGAATGGTTGACGGTATATAAAGGGGACGTAGTGAGAAGATCTGTTCCTTTGTGAATGGCTAAATCGAACAACCAAAAGGAGAACCTGTGTTGTGATACGTAAGTGTTTTGTTTGTCGTTATTAATATACTGTTGTATTATAATCTGGACGGCTAACACGATCCGGAGCTGTCACCAAAGGCCAGCACTAAACCCGGATCAACATCACTGCACTTTATTTGCACTAAAGAACTGTATTCACCACGAGCACTAGAGCACGCACTGTGGACTGGTGTTTGTGTTTGTGTATGTGTTACATGTGGGTGAACTGAAACGGGACTGTTATTATTTCAGGGCAAACCCGCAGATTATAAATAAGCAATACACGCCACTGTATTCCTTCATTAACATTGTTATTGTTTACTGCTGTTAGCCATCAGGCATTGGATTATACAATTAAACCTTCATTGCACCTGGATTATCGTTGTTTGTCTGATTATTGATCACCTGCACCTGCACACTGTTAACCACTTTGCCACAGTCATTGAGTAATTTACTGTCCAATTTAGACACTATGCAAGTAAAATGTATTTTGGGTGAGTAAAATGCAACATTACCTTGACGTCATAAGTACAGTTAATAAATACTGTACATACTAATGCTAACTTATGGGGTATGTATTAACTATTGCTTTACATTTTACCTGTAATGTTAATTTGAACTACTGTCTAACAACTTTGTTACAGTAAAAACTAAAACAACAATTATTCTTATTTGCTTTATTGACCACAAACAATATAGCTGTGAAACAAATAAACACAGAAAGAGAATATACTATATCTATCTATCGATCTATCTATATATATATATATATATATATATATATATATATATATATATATATATATATATATTGTGAAATGATTGCGCCACTCACGGGTTCGTGCCCCTTTAAAATTACAACCCAGCAACAACAGAAATGGATTTTCAAGCGCGGTTGCGCTAATATTTTAATAAACACAAAAATAAATACAGCACAACAAAACAAACACCTAACTCCGATTTGGAGCACTTACTACACAGGAAATTTCCCTGACTAACTTGCAGGACGGCTAAGCCGTTTACCTGGCATACAGAACACAAACCACACAGCCCCTACTATTTTCTTTCTCCTTGACTGCTCGGAAGCAGAGCACCTTCCTTCTGCCTCCTTCCACCCAGCAGCCCTGAGCAGACTGACTGCTTCCCTTAAATACCCTGCACCTGGTCCCAATTTAATAATAAGCACCAGGTGCAGGGAATGATTCATAATAAAACAATTAACAATCAATTAAACAATAAAGTAAAACAATTAAACTAAACAAAAGGTGCATTTTCTCTTCAGGGAGGTTTTAACCCCCTCCCTGCTGTCTCACACATCCCGCTGCTTTACATATATATATATATATATATATATATATATATATATATATATATTATATATACCAATGGTATATATATATATATATACCAATGACAATAACAAATCTAGTCAAAGCCTACTTTGGAGATTTGCAATTTAGTTTTTCAACTTCAGAATTCAGCACTACATGGCAATGCCTAGAAGTTGGAATAATGGCAGGATGCACCATTTCTCCACTGGCTTTTACCATGGCAATGGAAGTAATCATTAGGGCATCAAAATGGGTAGTGGGAGGAGAGCGCTTGGCTTCTGGAATACGACTACCACCAATTCGAGCATACATGGATGACATGACAACCATGACTACAACAGTAGCCTGCACTAATCGGTTATTGGGCAAATTAACCAATAACATTGAATGGGCACGAATGCAATTCAAGCCCACTAAATCAAGGAGCATCTCTATAATTAAAGGTAAAGTAGTAGATAAAACGTTCTTCATTAATGGTGAGGCAATACCAACAGTGTCTGAGAAGCCAGTGAAGAGCCTTGGGAGATGGTGCACGACGGGGATCTAAAGGACACAGTTAGGTGTGGGAGAAGTTAGACAACAAGCTGTGGAAGGGTTGAAGAGCATAGACAGCAGCGCTTTACCAGGCAAACTAAAACTCTGGTGCTTTCAGTTTGGCCTACTGCCAAGGTTGCTGTGGCCACTGACTGCGTACGAGGTTTCTTTGACAACAGAAGCTGGAAGCTTTAATCAGTTCACACATCAGGAAATGGTTGGGAGTTCCATGCTGCCTCAGCAGAGTGGGACTTTATGGTAAAGGAATACTGCAGCTACCTGTCTCCGCTCTAACCGAGGAGTTTAAGTGCGCCAAGGTCCGACTGGAAATGACATTAGTAGAGTCACGCGATAAATGCGTGAGGGAGGCAGCACCTGTGTTGAAAACTGGAAGAAAGTGGGTGGCAAAGAAAGCTGTGGAGGATGCAAAGGCTGCCCTTCGAATTGGTGATATCATGGGGCAAGTTCAGCATGGAAGAGGGGTCTTGGTCTCAGTTCAGCTCCTCCTACATGGCACAAGGCAGCCCCAGCGCAACGGAGGAAGCTTGTTGTCAACGAGGTGCAAAAGCAGGAGGAGAGGATGAGGTGTATAAAGGCCATTTCCCAGGGCAAGCAGGAGAATGGATGAGATGGGAGAGTGTGGAACAACGCAAGATTGGCTGGCAAGACCTATGGTCAATGGAACAGAGCAGGATCAGTTTCCTTATAAGGTCAACATATGATGTTCTCCCATCACCACAGAACCTAAACCTCTGGGTAGGAGAGGATCCCTCATGTCCTTTGTGTTCATCACCTGCAACATTAAGGCACATTTTGACAGGATGTAAGGTGGCTCTTAGCCAGGGACGGTTTACTTGGCCATGACCAGGTGCTGCGATGTTTGGCCTTAGCATTGGAAGACAAAGCGTAACATGACCAATAAGTTGCCACCTGTTCCATCAAAACATTACACACAAAGACAACATTCCTCCGCCCAGGAGAGCAACCACCAAGAAAAGGTGTTAAAACCAATCCTCGCCCAGGACAACTGGAAGCTGCTAGAGACTGGAAAATGCTGGCGGATGTTGGTCAGCGGCTTATTTTCCACCTGAGATTGCCACCACAAACCTTCGACCAGATATTGTCTTGTGGTCTGGATCAGCACGCCTTGTTCACCTGGTGGAGTTAACAGTGCCATGGGAGGATGCTGTAGATGAGGCGTATGAGAGGAAGAAACTGCGGTATGCTCAACTAGCCACTGAAGCGGAACAGCGAGGATGGAGAGTCTGGGTTTACCCAGTGGAAGTGGGATGTCGAGGATTTGTGGCACACTCTACAACCCGGTTTCTCAGAGATGTCAGATTCAATGGCCAAGAGTTGCGTCGCACAGTGAAGAACTTATCTGAAGCAGCAGAGAGGAGCAGCAACTGGCTGTGGTTGAGACGGAAAGATTCTGGCTGGGGATCTCAAGCACAATAGAAAGAAAGAAAGGCTGATATACAGGTAAGTAAGCTGGGCTGAGTTGAGTGGGGGACGGAGGGGGTGATGCTGGGGCGCCAGAATCACCGTCGAGCCCTCTTGAGGTGTCGTGGGCTAGTCGACGAAACACCGAGGATGGAAGGTGCCCACTTGAAGACCCCAGAGATGTACCCTACTTAGCTCAATCCAGTCGGTTGTCATGCTGATGCGCTGGGGAGACCGCACTATGGTTGATCCCGGAGCCAGCATCGCAGCCGTTGTGTGTGCTGATGCGCTAGGGAGGCAAAATAAGCTGATCCCTGGAGCCAGCATTACACTTCAGCCATCAACACCAGACAGAAGGATATCTACATCATCATATGGAAGGAAGCGCAAATGGATGGAGACACATATGGATCACATTAGTTTACTGTGAAGCTACGTCTTAGTTGGTGCTTATCTTGGCGAGAGCCAAGTTCAAATCAGCATGAAGTTTTAACATCTACTCTCATGTAATGGAAATCATTATATATATATATATATATATATATATACAGTACTGTGCAAAAGTTTTAGGCAGGTGTGAAAAAATGCTGTAAAGTAAGAATGCTTTCAAAAATAGACATGTTAATAGATTATATTTATCAATTAACAAAATGCAAAGTGAGTGAACAGAAGAAAAATCTAAATCAAATCCATATTTGGTGTGACCACCCTTTGCCTTCAAAACAGCATCAAGCATCAATTCTTCTAGGTACACTTGCACACAGTTTTTGAAGGAACTCGGCAGGTAGGTTGGCCCAAACATCTTGGAGAACTAACCACAGTTCTTCTGTGGATTTAGGCAGCCTCAGTTGCTTCTCTCTCTTCATGTAATCCCAGACAGACTCGATGATGTTGAGATCAGGGCTCTGTGGGGGCCATACCATCACTTCCAGGACTCCTTGTTCTTCTTTACGCTGAAGATAGTTCTTAATGACTTTAAGCTGTATGTTTGGGGTCGTTGTCATGATGCAGAATAAATTTGGGGCCAATCAGATGCCTCCCTGATGGTATTGCATGATGGATAAGTATCTGCCTGTACTTCTCAGCATTGAGGAGACCATTAATTCTGACCAAATCCCCAACTCCATTTGCAGAAATGCAGTCCCAAACTTGCAAGGAACCTCCACCATGCTTCACTGTTGCCTGCAGACACTCATTCGTATGCGGCTCTCCAGCCCTTGGTGAACAAACTGCATTCTGCTACAGCCAAATATTTCAAATTTTGACTCATCAGTCCAGAGCACCTGCTGCCATTTTTCTGCACCCCAGTTCCTGTGTTTTCATGCATAGTTGAGTCGCTTGGGCTTGTTTCCACGTCAGAGGTATGGCTTTTTGGCATAAGTCTTCCATGAAGGCCACTTCTGACCAGACTTCTCGGACAGTAGATGGGTGTACCAGGGTCCCACTGTTTTCTGCAGTTCTGAGCTGATGGCACTGCTGGACATCTTCCAATTGCGAAGGGAAGTAAGCATGATGTGTCTTTCATCTGCTGCAGTAAGTTTCCTTGGCCAACCACTGCGTCTCACGGTCCTCAACGTTGCCCGTTTCTTTGTGCTTCTTCAAAAGAGCTTGGACAGCACATCTGGAAACCCCTGTCTGCCTTGGAATTTCTGCCTGGGAGAGACCTTGCTGATGCAGTATAACTACCTTGTGTCTTATTGCTGTGCTCAGTCTTGCCATGGTGTATGACTTTTGACAGTAAACTGTCTTCAGCAACCTCACCTTGTTAGCTGAGTTTGGCTGTTCCTCACCCAGTTTTATTCCTCCTACACAGCTGTTTCTGTTTCAGTTAATGATTGTGTTTCAACCTACATATTGAATTGATGATCATTAGCACCTGTTTGGTATAATTGTTTAATCATACACCTGACTATATGCCTACAAAATCCCTGACTTTGTGCAAGTGTACCTAGAAGAATTGATGCTGTTTTGAAGGCAAAGGGTGGTCACACCAAATATTGATTTGATGTAGATTTTTCTTCTGTTCACTCACTTTGCATTTAGTTATTTGATAAATATAATCTATTAACATGTCTATTTTTGAAAGCATTCTTACTTTACAGCATTTTTCACACCTGCCTAAAACTTTTGCACAGTACTGTATATATATATATATATATATATATATATATATATATATATATATATATATATATATATATATATATATATATATATTATTATTTATTATTATTTATTTCTTAGCAGACACCCTTATCCAGGGCGACTTACAGTCGTAAGCAAATACATTTCAAGTGTTACAGTACAAGTAACAATACAATAAGAGCAAGATAAATACAATGACTAGTTCAAGCAAGTACAAGTGTGACAAAATACAATTCAATAATACAGCAGATAAAAGTGACAGTGATAGTTACATCAAGATATGATTAAATACCAAATACTACAGATTAAACACTTGGCAGATTACAGTATTCTGAAGTACAGGATTAAATGCAGTAAAATAGGGGCAGATAAGAGTAAGTAAAGCACATTTAAGGAAGGGTGAAAGTGTCCCAGGGGAGAAACAGAGGAGTTCTACAGGTGCTGTCTGAAGAGGTGAGTCTTAAGGAGGCGCGGAATGTGGTCAGGGACTGGGCGGTCCTGACATCTGTAGGTAGGTCATTCCACCACTGCGGAGGCGAGGGTGGAGAAGGAGCGGGCTCTGGAGGCAGGGGCGTGAGGAGGTAGAGCCAGTCTTCTAGTGCAGGCGGAGAGTGGAGATGTGCTGGGAATAAGAGAGGCAGGGGTCCAGGGTGACTCCGAGGTTCTTAGTGGAGGAAGAGGGAGAGAGTGTGGTAGATTCCAGAGGAACAGAGACAGAGAGATCAGAGGAGGGGGAGGAGGAGGGAAAGAAAAGGAGGTCAGATTTAGAGAGGTTGAGTTTGAGGTGATGCGAGTGCATCCAGGAGGAAATAGCAGACAGACAGGTAGAGATACGGGAGGAGATGGTGGAGTCAGAGGTGGGAAGGAGAGGAAAATCTGAGCATCATCAGCATAGAAATGGTATGAGAAACCATAGGATGCGATGAGGGGCCCAGGGAGCAGGTGTAGAGAGAACAGAGAGGACCCAAGGCTGACCCTTGGGGGACTCCTGTTAAGAGAGGGTGAGGTGTGGAGGTTGCTCCACGCCAGGTTACCTGGTAAGTGCAGTTGGAGAGGTAGGAGGAGAACCAGGCCAGAGCAGTGCCAGAGATCCCCAGGTCAGCAAGAGATGATAGTAGAATAGAGTGATCAACAGTGTCAAAGGCAGCAGAGAGGTCGAGGAGAATTAGGACAGAGGAGAGAGGCAGCTCGGGCAGACTTAAGTGAGTTGGTTACAGACAGGAGGGCGGTTTCAGTGGAGTGAGCAGAGCGGAAGCCAGATTGGAGAGGGTCGAGCAGAGAGTGGTTGGACAGGAAAGCAGAGAGCTGGCGGTGTACAGTCCGCTCGAGGGTTTTGGAGAGGAAGGGTAGGAGGGAGACAGGACGGTAGCTCTGGAGGGAGGTGGGGTCGAGGGTAGGTTTTTGAGGATGGGAGTGATAGAGGCTTTTTGAAGGCAGAGGAAAGAGACCAGAAAGTAGAGAGGTGTTGAGAAGGGAGGAGATGAAGGGAAGTAGAGCAGGAGCAGCAGCTTGAAAGAGGTGAGTGGGGAGGGTCCAGGGCACACATGGTGGGTTTGTGACCCTGGAGCAGGAGGAGAGGTCAGAGTCTGAGAGGGGCAAGAAGGTGGAGAAGGAGGGTGAGTTAGTAGGGGATGCAGTGGGTGTAGGGGTTGGAGCAGGAGGGGTGCGGGGAGGGAGAGGTGTTAAAGAGTTTGCGGATATCTGAGATTTTAGAAGAGAAGAAGGAGGCAAAGTCATCAGGGGAGATAGAGGAGGAGGAGGAGGGGGAGGGTTTAGGAGGGAGGAGAAGGTAGAGAATAGTTTACGTGGGTTGTTAGTGGAGGCTTGGATTACAGATTGGAAATAAGTACATTTAGCAGAGGAGAGAGTAGAGGAGAAGGAGGAGAGGAGAGTGCGGTAAAGGTCTAGGGCAGCAGGGAGTTTGGTTCTCTTCCATTTCTTTTCAAAATTCTAAACCTGCAGATGGAATATATTTAACAAAACACCTGCATGCACATTCTTTCTGCTGTATTTATTACATGTTGCGTGGAAGAGAGAAGACTCTTGCTACTTGAAAAGATACAGTTCACAAAGAAAAGGGAACTGGTAAATCCTGTCAGAAATCAAACATTAACCTGCCTTTACACAGAACCTGCCTAGTTTGTCACCTGACCAAAAATAACAAACACGTGAAGTATTGTTGTTTACATGTGTTTGAAAGATAAATGTGGGCTTTTAGACTGGTCACCAACAGACAATTGACAGTAGGTATTCATCCATTGAAATATTCTTTCCACAAGCGTGTGTAAAACAGAAATTAACAATTTGGTCCTCAGGATTAGACACCCTTTCACACTTCTGTAATTTATTGATAAGTGAACATTAAAATCTTGTTTTAAATATATATATTTTTTTTTAATTCAAGAATTTATACAGAATGTCTGAAAAACAGCTTTTGACATTGCATACAGTAGCTGATGCAGAAACCAGTTTCTCAGTTATATGTGTGTAATGCATTGTGTCCTATTTCCTATTCATATTGTGTGGTCAAGGTGTTGTAGTTTAGAATTATTCAACAAGATGTGTTGCTGCATTGAGGGGAAGTTCAATTTTCTGTGGTGTGAGACTTTAAGGCTGTGTTCTCACATCAGGGTTTATTTCCTGCTGACCCAACTCAGTTTCTGGGGTCTTTAGCTGACATAGAAGTCGATGGTAAAATGCGAGAAAAATGACATAACTCATAAAATGATTTCATTTAACAGAACTATTAGCTTGAACTCACTGTTTGAAAAGGTATTCTTCCTACCAGTAAGGTTCTTTATCACCTCTTTTTACATATTGCTTTCCATGGTGACCAAGAGGTTTAGAAGCAAGTACATCATCGGTTTCCTTTCTGGGAAACATGGATTTTCAAAACTGGAAAGCAAATATCTATCTATCTATCTATCTATCTATCTATTTATCTATCTATCTATCTATCTATCTATCTATCTATCTATCTATCTATCTATCTATCATTCTCCCCACATCTGTATTAAAATAAACACACTCACATTCTTGCTATAAGAAAAGAGCATAGCTGGATATTGTGAGAATTACCAGGTGGAAAAGCAAGAAGCGGAAAGACTGGTAAACTGACCCTCGTGATGGGGTTCAAATACAGCCCATTACAGTTGATGCCACCTACTTAACTGAAACTTTATGATTCAATTGTCAATTAGACAAATTAATTACTCATTTTCATAGATTAAATAAAAATTGGATAGGCTGTTTTCCAAATACCCAACTGATTTTTCAATAGAGGACTATCAAATGTGTACAGAAACTGCAATTAAGATAAGAAACTGCAGTTAAATATTTCTTAAACTTTGTGTTAACTATGAAGTATAGGCACTTGTTCCCTGACTCACAGGTTGGTTAAATAGAGTATTAAAAGTGTTAATGGACTGAATCATATTAGTTCCACCTTGTGTATACATATCAGTTGGTTAACCAGGGGCTGTGTTAGTAGTGTGTTGAATGGGCATGTATCCAACCATTGCTTTCTTTTGTATCCATGCATTTGTAACAGGGGAAGGGGGGTATAGCTTTGGTAGTCTGACCACGCAGCTCAACAAAAAGCACTACAATATAAAGTGTTACATTTTTATCACCAACGCAGATTATTTTTATTTTGTATGCTAGACAATCAGTGGAAAGCATCAATAATAGACAGGGTAACAAATTTGAAGCAATCAGAATATGTATTTTTAAACACGGGAACAACCAATTCACAGTAATCTTTAAACTCTTTGACAATGTGTGTTTTCAGAGCCCCCTGGTTCAGTACAGCACTAGTTGCCTACAGGACCACCACCTGTCTCCCCAAGCTAAAACAAACAGGCGCCTACTCAGCTATGCTTTCAGCCTGAAGATTTTTCTGCCAAAGTGGGGTTGCTCTGCCTGTTTACAGGGGCAAGATATCTTCCCCCTCTACAGGCTGCAGACTCTGGAACACACAATACAATGTCTGGAAAGGTTCAAAAGATTAATCCCATTGCACTAAACATAAAACAAATAGTCTCTGGTAACAGTTGTTCTATACAATAGAAATTAAAATAATTAAAATGTATTTAACAAATGAGTTAAAAGGATAGACAGCTGTACAATACACAGTTTTAAAAGAAAATTAAAAGCTACACGATGCACCGTTTAAACAAATAAAAAAAACACACATTGGGCACCAATTCATAAAAGTACTTGCCGACTGCTGTAATAAAACACATTTTGTTTAAAACTAACAAAAGTCGTCCATATTGCTATTCATAAAATGATCTGAGCAAACGGGCGACTGTCGCAAAGCACGTTATGAATGGGTATACAGTCATTCAAGAACAAAAATCTGCCTCTTTTTGATGACATCATCAGTATTATTAATGTTCCCTGGGTGGCATCGGTAGCTGTTGCAAAAAGAAAAACAGAAAAACAGAATCCACCGACAGTAGCCTACTACTTGTGTCATAATTTAGAAAAAAAAGTATTTTCTGTTTGTTTGGCAATGCTGGTAAACACATTTCCACACGCACACATAAGATTTCCATTCTTAACTGCACTTTGCTAATCGTGCAAGTCTTTGTCTGGGCAGCTCAGTTTAAAAGACCTTCAAGGATTCAAGTGGTGCACAAAGTGGGGACTAGTTTGCAACCTCTTTGTACAGCGACAGCACAGCAACATTCACTTCACCGGGGCAAGCAACCTTAAGAGCAGGCAGGCAGACAAACACTGCATTAAGCGTCGGAGTATGCAGTTCTCTGAAACGCTAACAAGATTTAACAGGTATGATTTGATTTGTGGGGCAAGACTTGTTTCCCTTTTACCAATTCATGTGGAATTGTAGCTAATTGCCTAATAGCTGCACCTGCCATATCATCATTTAAAACATGCAAAGAATCTAAACAACCAAAAAGAAAGTGCTCAAAAAGAAACGTGCTGCAGATATTCATACAAAGAATTCAAACAAACTAAAAATCTAATTGTGAAATAAATCTCAGCTCGAACAAACAAGTGAATACAAAATCAAACAAATAATAAAATCAGTGAAATACACCTACAAAAACACCGTGTTACACATTAGTGATTCATTCCATGGAATTTAGTAGGTAAAAGGGCACTTGCATGTAATGCACCCACATCTAAAAACCTGTTGCTTGAACTTCTGAATGCAACAAATGGAACTTCACCGTTGTCAGTAAGTAGGATGTGATTGTGTATTGACAATGCAATTACTATTACAGTGTAGTTAAAAGGCACCATTTAAAGCATCACTGAAATTGTTATGCTTTTTCTTAACCTCAGCTATCCTGAACCCTCTCTCAATGCACTGTGACCTCCGACATTAACACCCTCTGGGTGTTGTCCATTGCTGCAAATACAGCTGAAGCTTGTCATAATGTACAATGAGCTGGCTGCAGTCATGTACTAGATAAATGGTGTGCACAGCTAATCATCTTGGTGATCAGGGCTGTGGTATGGTGTGTTGTAGCCCCTACTCATTTTCTCTACAATTCTCATGCTTATGAAACATATTATATTGACGGGGGTGAGTTCACATCACATAATTACAACAAGGTTATCTTGCTTGACATCAACAACCTGGCCATTGTGGGTCCAAAGTGTGCAAAAGACAAAAGACCGAGCTCCTGTGTACTACAACTGAATACTATTTCCCGAAATGTTAAACTAGAAACTTAACTGGGAAATCAGGCCATTAGTCCATTAAATATTGTAGTGATCTTGGTTAGCGCAGGCAGGCGCATCACACAGGGCGAGGTAATCCACACACAGGTGGTCGGGCGCAAAGCCGGGACCTCTCGCAGAAGGTCGTCGCTCTTCTCAGGGCGGTAGCGACCCAGAGCTCGGGAGTCAGTCCACGACCACTCCTCTTGTCCTGGAGATGTGGACAGCCTGGCCATTGGCGAGCTGAGTGTCCAGAGAGTCGCTGTGCTGTAAACACCAGCAGCCCTCGGCCAGCGTCGGGAAACGCCCAGGGGTCCACTTAACTGGGGGAAAGCGGACCCCGCAAAGAAACCCCGTCACAGTGGAACAGGATCCCTCGGTGATAGTGGTTGGGAGGACCACCGTGGACGACCATTGCCACGGCATGGTCTCTGTGGAGGGAGTGACCTTCACCACCTTGGTGGATACCAGTTCGACAGTAACCATAGTGCGGTCAGACGTCTTGAAAAGGCGTCAAGGGAGACCATGGCTGATGGAGGGAACCACTGCCCGGGGACTGTGATGGAGGAGCTGGTGCCGATGGAGGGAAAAGGAAAAGTGACGATCCGCATTGGGGGGTTGTTGCTAAAGCACCCTGCGTGGCTTGCCCCAGTCCAGGACGCTTGCATTCTTGGACTGGATTTCCTCCGTCGCATCGGGGCCCGGGTGGACTTACGGGCAGGGTTGTTGCGTATTTCTGGAGGTCCAGCCCTTACCCTGGCTGGACCTAGAACATTGGGTCCTTCGGCCGAGGGAGAGCAGCCACGTTGGTATTCTGCCGGCCACCTGACACAGAGGTACTTCCCCCTGGACCCGAGTACGCCCGGAGGCTCCAGGACCAGCTGGATACTGCCCATGACTTTGCCCGAGTGCAAATCCAGGCAGCAGGCTGCCGCCAGAAATGGAACTATGACACTCGGGTGAAGGGGAGGCCGTTTCGGGCAGGGGAGCTGGTTTGGGTATTCCAGCCCCAACTCAGGCGGGGCCGTTGCCCGAAACTGGACAGCAAATGGACGGGGCCCTGTCGGGTGTTGGAGCCTCTGGGAGAGGTAATCTACCAGGTCCAGATCCTCCACGGTGGCGGGAGGGTGGTGCTCCATCGCGACCGGCTTGCTCCCTGCCATGGACCGGCCAGCGATGTGCAGGGGACCGTGGACGCACCTGCTGGTCAACCCTGCGGCCTGCCTGCCGGAGCCACCCCACCAGCGGACTCTCCCAGTCCGACAGCTACTCTGCAAAGAGCTGTTGCACCAAGGCCACAGAAGGTGAGAACCACAACCCACCATTTTCGAGATTGAGGAGTCTCTCGGGACGACGAGGACTAGAGGGGGGCTGGGCTGGGGAGTTTCCCATCACCATCTGCTTGTACTTTCCCTCACCAACTGTCAGGCAGGGTATTTCCAGCCATGTGCAGATTGGCTGGGGCGGGCACTGCCTCCCTCCAGCTCCCTATAAAGGAGCTGTGAGCAGGACCTGGGGTTAGCTTGGAGAAAGAGGAACTGTTACAAAGAACCTGGATTTTTTAAACTGGTTATTTTGTTCGAATTATTTGTGTGAGAATAAACCAAGTGTTTACTTTAAGCAACTCTGTTTAGGTTCCTACTTGACATCGCCACATTGGTGTTAGAAGTGGGATGCAGGTACCCGGCACGCACTCGTCGGACTGTAGCCTGGTTAGCAACTCCGGGGCGGACTTGAGGCTGGCAGGGGAGAGTGTAGCGTGCACGGGGGAAGGCAGCAGCAGGGCTGGTAGGTGACGTAATCACACACAAAGACATAAGCCCGATATACTCTCCTTGCAAGGGAGCCGGCTCTTTTGTACAGCGTTATCGGCGCTATGCTTTAGTGCGAGAGGTCCCGGGTTCGCGCCCGCCCTCCGTCTGTGTGTGGATTACCTCGCCCTGTGTGATGCGCCTGCCTGCGGGAAACCGACATCGCTACAATAATTATATATATATACACACGTACAGTATACATACAGTATATATACAGGGTTAGACTTGAGGGTGAACACAGGTGAACGCCGTCCACTCACTTTTTTTCAAGGGTGGACACCGTCCATCCACTTTTATTTTGGGGGCGGGGGGTGTGAGTGCAATTTTTCATGATGATTTTTCTTAACAAAAATTAATGAATAAAATATAAAATACTATATGAAGTGCATCCCCCACCATAAATAACTTCAAATTGCATCAATTTTCTGTGCTGCCTTTTGACAAAGTGAACCACGCCCCTTCACACACACACACACCAATAAGAAATAGAACAGTCCATTTTTTTTATCTTCGTCAACAACCGTAAAACCGCCATTGTGTATTTTATGAACGTTAGAATATTTAACTGTTACGACCATTAATATATGACGAAGAGGAGGAGTATAGAAGATGTTTTTGTTCCTGTCGGTAAGATGATAGTGACACAATCATATGCTTTTTGTATATTTTGTAAGGCACAGTTAAAGTTATCAATTTTATACAACAGGCCTCCTTTTTTTGTTATCCGCTATTACTAAGATTTTTTTAGTAATTTGTGATTTGCATAGCAGGATTTAGGGGAGTTGTGTTTAACAGAAGAGGTTCGGTTTTTTTATGTAGCAAGAAATATTGGTGTGTCCTCGTCCCTGTCTGTTCTTTTGAGAACTGAATATTGTATTTGGGAGGATTTTTCTTTTGTATATTATGTTCTGTATTCTGTCAAAGGATAACAGTATTATTTGTTTTACTCTTGTGTCCACGCTGCTTTTAACATTATGTGGTAGTAGAATTACCTCTGCTCTCACTTTACAGTTAACTTGTATGACATACTTACCAAACCAAACCGTATGTAAAATAATAGATTTTTTTTTTAACGTTTAAACAGTTGCATAGCAATCATTTTTGTTCAAATTGTTCCATGTTGGTGTGTTGGATCAGATATAGCTTGCATTTTTAAAATTGATTAATTTTGTTGACTTTGTTAATCCCGCCCTGTTTACATAGGATCAACTGGGTAAAGAAATAGTTAATCCGCCCTGAGTAGAGCTGTAAATTTGATTAACAAAATAGGACTTTGTCACCTGGATCAGTGGGTCCTTGGGATGTGTATCTTGCTTCGTATTTTACAGTCCGCTCACTATTTTCTGTAGGAGTCTAACCCTGTGTGTGTGTGTGTGTGTGTGTGTGTGTGTATATATATATATATATATATATATATATATATATATATATATATATATATATATATACAGTGCACTCAGTTTATAAGAATCAATCATCAAAACCACTGGGACAAAATCATTCCTATACTAACCAATGTAAATTAATCTGCTTGTAAGAATCAAGCAATCTGCTTATAAGAATCATTTTGGGGCAAACTCACTACATGTTATACGGTACAAGGGCAATGATGTGTACAGCCAACAAAGCTGTTTTTGAATTTGATCACATCTCTCTCGATTAGGCACATACACAGCATGGCTTGTGCAATGATGCAGAAAACACTGGACAAATTTGTAAACAAACAGTGAGTGCGCCTCTGCATTGTGCAGGTATGTTTTTTGTGTTCTCTGTTACTGAAAATGTGTTTTAATAAAGTGAATACACATTCATTGAATACATACTGAGTACAGCAGTGTTACTGTGTGGTGGCGTGGTGAGGATGAGGAGGAGGAGGAGGAGGAGGAGGAGGGGTGATTGCAGGGCTTTGCATGTCCACTTAGTGAAAAACTGTGAGATTTGCATCGCAACTGAAAATAAGCACGTCATAGATGCTTAAATGCAATGATAGTCCTGACAGTAAAATAATGTACTGTAATGTCATTTAAATTCAAAGGCCATTACACGTAACACAGCACGGCAGTTAAACTAGGCAGCCTCACGAGATGATCGCTTCTCAAGTATACTGTAGTAAAATAGGATTCTGCAGACTTGAGTAAACATAATCGTGATCATATAACAAGCTGAGCATCATTGAAATCTGTATACTTGTGGCGGAGTGTCCCGCCTGTATTTATTAGTATTTGTATTTGTTTGCGGCGCGGATAAAAGTGCTGCGTCTTTTGTTATTGTTTTTTATATTTATATTTAAAAACCTCGTGAGGATGCATGACTGATCAGCTACTGATTATTTAACTAGCTGACAATCATGCATCCTTACCAAACGCGTGCAGACTGTGGCCGAGGGGTAATAAGATAATTAACAACTAGTTAACCCCTCGGCCAGAGTATAAGAACCGGCAGCTGTCCGGGTTTGGTTGTGGAGGGTTGGAGTGTACAGAGTACGGATCTCCCATGTGTCACTCCAACCCCAAGTGCACTGAATAATGTATCGGTACTTTGTGTTGGTTTGTAGCTTGTTGCTTACTGCTTACTGTAATATTAATTTTATGCATTTTATTTATTAAGGATTCTTGAAATCCCAGTATTTGGTTTTCAGTCTCCATACATATCATTCACAGGCTGTTGAAATCCTATAGAAAGAACCATTAATCTGTTTTAATTACATACAAGTTCTCCTTTGGTTGTTTTGTCTATGCAAGTGGGAAGTGTTGACAGTCCGACAATGGCCCTCATCTGTCATCCACCTATTCATTTCTCTTCACAGCATAATAGTCACATGATTCATATACCTCAATCTCAGCCTAAAAAAAATATATGGGCAGTAATCAATCAGCTGTTAAGAATAACACAAGCATAATACAGTTAAATCTGATCCCAATTCTCTGTTTATGCTTTAGCCAAAATGTAATGAAGCTGTTTGCATTCTAGCAACAGGAAGCCTACTTCATTTGTAAAGTAAAGTCAAGGTCTAGTTCTGTAGGATAGATGTTCAGAATTTAACTTACAGAGGTGTGTGACTCACCCATTGTGTGGACCCCCGGGAGGAGGAGGAATTCGACTCTACGTCCTGTGGTTCCTGTGGCTCCTTCATTGCCTCCATCTCTAAAATGCTTTCATAAACTGCAGCAGTATCCCCTTCATCTCGTGCTTAAATTAAAAGACATTACACTATTGAAATCTCTTTTTATTATGAGTAAGTATATTGAAATGCATTTTATTGTGTGTTTAAACTGACCTGTGACCTACAGTGTTTGCAATCAATCACAGTGATTCTGTGTTCTGGTGCTCTCATATTTAATTCTAAACAGGCTGTTCAGTACCTGCACTTGGGGTTAGATAGGCGAGTCTAGACAAGTAAAGGCAGATGTATAGAAAGAATAGAACATTTCAACATTGTACCAACAGAGCCCAGAACCAATCTGAATAATTGCAAACACAATAAAATAGTATACAGCGGCTCAAACATTATTACAATTACATCTGAAGCTACTTACACTAAAAAGAAAAACTGATAATATTTTAGCTATGTACTGTAAATGTACTGAAGCTTGAACTATACAAGTACACATATTTTAGCAATACTTTAAAAACGTTTGATATGGAATAGCCAACTTATTAAAATAAGTGATTTGGTTATTTTTTATATTCCACAATAGAAAGGATTTGTGTGTGGTTAAAATTATTTCACAAATTTGCGAGCCCACAATATATAACAAGTGCATACAGATGAAGTCAACATTTGCATCAAAATAAAGCCTGCACATGTATTTAGATTTATTTGGTAGCACACAGTAAAAAAGCAATGACTTGCATGCACCTAGTTTGCATGTAGCTGTGGTTTAAAAGTACAACAGAGGTAGTCCCAAGGTACCCAGATCTCGTGTCTCAGAATGAGGCAGAACCTTTTTGTTTCAGTTTTAAGCAGTCCCACTCTGAAATGAACTTGAGCATTAATTTCAGAAGAGTATGTTATTTCTCGCAAATCTGGTTTTTATCAACTATGTGTACCACTGATGTTGGCAAACCCAATTTTACATTTGAGTGCAAATAGTTTCTCCATACATACATACTCATTGTTGTAACTATTATGTTTGTGTTACTAAAACTGTGACATTTTAGTTCCCCTCCACCGTACATTGCAGCTCTTAACAGTGTGAATTATTACCTTCTCCTCTTGACATCAGTATTTTCCAATTCCACAGAATAGCAATTATAATCAGCACAAACAACACTGCAAGAACAACACCTACAACTGTGCCTGAACCCAAGGAGCCTGTGATAAAGATGTAAAGGTGACACTTCAATATTTATGAGAACACTTTAAGTATATACAACTGACAGCATGGATATAGACTGGAGAGACATACAATTTAATAATTTGTTCAGTTGTTTCAGTCAAATTGTTTCAGATTATGAGTGCGCTTTTTAAGTTACAAAACAATTTGAGCTAAATATATATATATATATATATATATATATATATATATATATATATATATATATATATATATATATATATATATACGCTGATGCCTGTGTTTCCTTTTTTTTGGTCGGTTCTGTGTCTCCCCCCTCCCCCGTGTGCATTAATTGGCCAGCAAGAGCGACTTTTGTCTCCAGCCCTATTTGTCATGGTGAACCAAAGCCAAGTGATGTCATTGGCTGGTTTACAACCTGCTCTTCCAATGGTCTGCCCTTCCTAATTTCGCAACTGTGTTTAAATGTCCTGTGCCAAGGCAGGGCAGGACAAGGCAGGGCAGGACAAGACAGGACAAGGCAGGGCAGGGCAGGGCAGGGCAGGGCAGGGCAGGACAAGGCAGGGCAGGACAAGGCAGGGCAGGGCAAGGCAGGGCAGGGCAGGGCAGGACAAGGCAGGGCAGGACAAGGCAGGGCAGGGCAGGGCAGGGCAGGACAAGGCAGGGCAGGGCAGGGCAGGGCAGGACAGGGCAGGGCAGGACAAGGCAGGGCAGGGCAGGACAGGGCAGGGCAGGGCAAGACAAGGCAAGGCAGGGCAGGGCAGGGCAGGGCAGGACAAGGCAGGGCAGGGCAGGACAAGGCAGGGCAGGGCAGGACAAGGCAGGGCAGGGCAAGGCAGGGCAGGGCAGGACAAGGCAGGGCAGGACAGGCCAGGCCAGGCCAGGGCAGGACAAGGCAGGGCAGGGCAGGACAAGGCAGGGCAGGACAAGGCAGGACAGGGCAGAGCAGGACCAGGCAAGGCAGGGCAGGGCAGGACAAGGCAGGGAGGGCAGGACAAGGCAAGGCAGGGCAGGGCAGGACAAGGCAGGGAGGGCAGGACAAGGCAGGGCAGGGCAGGGCAGGACAAGGCAGGACAAGGCAAGACAGGGCAATAATAACTTTTAGCTATGTAAAGAAAAGCTCTGCTTGTACTGGGTCGAGAGTTCACCTCCATTATTGTTTTAGTGCATTGTAATTTGTGATTGGTGTGTACGCAGCTACTTATTGTTTTATTATAATGTATGTATTTGTATTAACATATCATACATGTCAACAGTCCCCATATGGTTGGGACAGTCCCGATTTCCTAGCAAATGTCCCGTGTCCCGATGCACAGGAAGAATGTCCCGATATTTACCCATGTGTATGATGCATTTGACAATACTAATTACCCACAACCCCCCACCCCCCACCCCACGGAGATGGCGTCCCTGAACAGTTTCCAAATGTTAGTAAGTATGAGATATTTGGGTTTGCCTCTGAATCTTTTCAGGGGGAAACTGGGTTGCTTAACTTGCTGTATTGTTAAATTAATTGGTTATCCTTCCCGGATGTGCAGGTGCTGTTGTTGGGGGTAATTAATATTGATTTCACTTGTGTGTGGTGTTTATATATGTATTTGACTATTTGCACAGAAGGTATTTTGAGTTTTCATTGCTGTTTGAAATTGTTTGTATATTTATGTTATTTATTGTATGTTTTTCTTTTGAGTAATTTAAGACTGCTCTTTTGGGATTTGATCTAACTATAAATTTACTGTAAATTAAGATTCAAGCAAGATCTAACAATAGCCTGGTAATATCCATTTGTATTAATGTGCCCTCATATCTATTTTATCTGTGTGTGTGTGTGTGTGTGTGTGTAATAAACTTGCTGAATGTGATACCTACATTGTTTCTCTTCATCTCTCACTGCCTCTCTCCTGAATTAAGAACCTTGTTTTTAATTGAAATTAGTTTTTATCGGTGGTGTTGTGCGCCCCTCCTTGATTTAACGAGCAGGGTGTTACAGCTTGGCCAGCTTATCACCATTTGGCGGGTGAATCACATTTTTGTTTTAAATAACTATTTCTGGCGGCGCAATTCCCTCAGTGGCGCAGTCAGCTATAACAATATCTGTGCTCTTTCTGTAGTACTAGCCTTATGATTAAGGGGTGCTACAATAGCACACATGTATTTTGTTTTAAAACATCTCAGTTTCTAGGCCTTATTCTCGGGTTATTTTTTGCACTTCCACTCCACGGGTCATTTCACCTCAGCAGTGTCTTGTGGTCAAAGCATGTTACTGGCTGAACCTAGTGTAGTAACAGATATTGTCTTTTGCTATAGCATTTGTGCAGTCCTTACAAAGGTAACACGGAATTCTCCTATCAGGACATTGCACTCTGATTGGCTATCATATAATTGATAATAAAACAATGAATAATCCTCTCTATGCTGAAACCCTGACCTTAAGGTCAGTATCCTATACTGCAGTCATTACATATCTAAAGTAGTTCATGTATGGAGGTGAATAAGCATTTTTGTTACTTTAAAAAGTGACTGGAGGTTCTGACTTCCTCAGTTGTCCTGACAGGTACATTTCGTGGTACCTTTGTAAGCACTGCAGCATGCGTTTATCTCAAAACTGCACATTTGAGACCTATAAAATGAATAGATGTGCATGATGAGGAGAGGTTATGTAACTATTTGATAGGTACAATTACTATAAAAGCAGGTCTCAACACCCCCTCCCCCCCCCTTCCCCCCTCCCTTTTTAGCTTCAACCTACCAGCAGTGGCTCAATATGAAACAGTTTTTGTTTCAAAGTGTTAGGTGTTAGTTAAGACTGCTGCTAAAATGTTAAGAAGGGAAAAATGTTAATCAGACTTATGTTTTCATAGGACTCATTAAAACAATACATTGCTGAAGTGCTTGGAACCTTGGAGTTGGGTTTAATACAAACCAATTTAATGTTCCGACTCTGGTTAACCTTCAGTTTAGCATCAAAGGAAAAAGTACCAATTCTAAAAGTATGTCGGTAAAATATATCCCTTGCCACGTCTGTAAATTCTAAATTCCAGCTATCATGAAAAGGTTGACGACCTTTATCAACAGTATGTCCAGAATAGTATAGAATAAGAATGGCCATTTCATGACAATGACAAAAAAAATATGTATGTGTGACATGCAGATGGACAGACACCCCCATATATCTCCAGAATCTGGTATAATCAAAATGTATGCCAAATAATGTTAATACTGCGTTTGTTTAAACCAGTGGTGCACAACTCGGTCCTGGAGGCTGGTGTCCCTGCGGGTTTTTATTCCAGCTGCACCCTCAAGTACTTCAGTGGACCTTATTAGAAGCTTAATTGATCCAATTAACTAATTTAGGGTGTGGTTAGAACAAAAACCAGGAGGGACACCGGCCCTCCATGACCGGAGTTGTGCACCGCTGGTTTAACTGCATTATTTACAGACATTTACTGAAAGCTGTAAACATAAATACAGTGACATGTTTCATTTTTGTAACAGTGTACATTATTAATGAATTCAGATTTAAGCAGGTATGCATGATGCTGATTATTCTTTAAACCTTCAGGTCGTTCCACTTACTGTTATTCTTCACTTCGTGTACCCATAGCACTGTTCCACTGACGTTTCCTCTTATTAGTCTGGGTATTTCAACTTGTGCTCTGCAATAGTATGTTCCTGTATGATTTGAGGTGAGGTTGGCAATTCTCAACTCAGCACATGTATTGTTTGCTTTTATTACAAGTGTATAAGAAGCATTACTTTCTCTTGTGTCTGATGAGTTTTGTAGAAAAAGCAAAGATATAATTAATGATTGATTCTTCCACCATTCCACTCGCATTTGCTCAACTTTCTCTTGTGTTTTCCAGGAGCAATTCATCTGAACAGATTCTCCCTCTGTAGCACTTATATAAGGAGGAGACTGGATGATATTTATTTCTCCATTAGCCCCTATAAAAAAGATATATATATATATATATATATATATATATATATATATATATATATATATATATATATATATATATGAGAGAGGATATTAATGCCAAAATAGTACCGGTGTGTTATTACAATAGCATACCCTTGCGGCACTATTACTGCACAAATGTTTTTTGTGTATGAAGACATGTTTTAAATGTGTTTAGGTTATATTTTGGTCTGGAACTCTTAAACGGCTTAAAATTTTATGTGCAGTATTTCTTTATTCTGTCTTGTATTGTTTCACAGATGTAGCTCAAATTAATAATCTTTTACATGTCTAATTTGTAATAGGTGTCAGATTCAAATGAGAAGATAATGAGATTCTCCAGCATTTCTCAGAGAAGCTGTGCAAATGACCAGTACATTATCCCTATGGTGTGTTACTACAATGTGAACCATAACCAACCAGGGATTGTAATTGACTGTGTACTAGAGCAGGGTTTCTCAACATTGGTTCTGGGGACCCACTGTGTCTGCTGGTTTTCATTCCAACTGAACTCCCAATTACTTAACTAGACCCTTAATTTAAATGATCATTTGCTTAAGTAGACCTTTTTAATTGTTTTCAGCTCTTAACAGTTGCAGATTTCAAGTTAGCTGTAACATTTTATCAGTAACTTGAACTCTGCAACTGTTTAAGAGCTGAAAACAATTAAAGGTCTAATTAAGCAAATTATCAGTTCAAGAAAGGGTTTATTTAAGTAACTGAGAGCTCAGTTGGAATGAAAACCAGCAGACAGCCCCCAGGACCAGGGTTGAGAAACAATTATTAGTTTTCTAGTTTGATAACTTTATTGGATGTGCTCTTTTTGAAACAAAATCATGCTAATGACAATAAAGAGCTTTGAGAATCAGTCCCTCACAGTATTTCTAATATGGTACAGAATTCAATCAGTACTGTGAACGAATTATTATTTATTTCTTAGCAGACACCCCTATCCAGGGCGACTTCCAAGATATCACATTATTTTTACATACAATTATCTATTTATACAGTTGGGTTTTTACTGGAGCAATCTAGGTAAAGTACTTTGCTCAAGGGTACAGCAGAAGTGTCTCCCACCTGGGATTGAACCCAAAACCCTTTGGTCAAGAGTCCAGAGCCCTAACCACTACTCCACATTGCTGGCCTAAGTCACCAATTGGATCAGGGTGTGGGTATACTATAATCCATATTCATAAAATAATAACACTAAGCTCTTGTAAACCACCTCTATGATTGGACAAGTGACTTTACCAGTATACATTTAAGAGGTTATCACGATTAGACCATTTGGAACTGGATACCCATTCTGAAGACTATCTGGGCCCCTTCAGTAAATAACAAGCTCAGATGTGGTAGCCCAGCATCACATTAGTTCAATTACAAAGACATGATATCCATTAGAAATGTTCTTGTTTTTTTTTGTAGCCTCTTTGAAACTAATATTATTAACCAACCCTGCATCAGAATTTCAAGGTTGGAATCCTAAACGGTTTTATCTTAAGAAGTGAAGTAAGTTCATTTTTGAGGGATGCAGTCAATTTTTGTGTATTGTCAATGTTTCTCTGCAAATGTTAATTGGAACGTTTTGCAACAGATAGACCCCACCTACTAGATAAAAACTCTTCGTATTTGTGTAAATGCAAAAATCATCCATTTGCTCTTGTAGAAAGTTGTATTGCGGGGCTTAATCACATGCAAAGTCCCTGGTAAACTGAAAGTGTTCAGATGTCACTTCTCCAATCTTTAGTCTCCTTGTAAAAGTTCTTGACAATCCTTTAAATATTTGAACATGCTATTGCATAAAAATGTACTTACCGATGGAAAACCAGTGGGCAAGAAAAAGATAGCCTTGAAGCATTGCAAGCTTGTTCATTTTTAAACTGTGGTGTGCAGCACTGCATGCTGTGTTGAAATAGGTTCATCAGGGGTGATTGTGAAACTATCATGTGACGTGCATTAAACCACTGATCACTATCTCTCCCTGCATTTAAAAGAAGCACTAAAATCACTTTGCATCTGCCTGCTCCATGCTGGCTGCAAAGAGGGATGGAGAGGTAAAGGAAATGGAAACGTGTAATCCAGATCTACAGAGTGCAGGTGCATACATTCAACGGCTGAACGTCTCTACATGCCCATAGGGAGAATGTACTGCTCATTTCTGTCACTTTTTCACTTCTCTGAGAAATGCTTGAGAATCTTGTTTTCTTGTCATTCGACATGTTTCAAACCAGACCGTTCAGAAACTTAATTAGTGAAAGATAAATACATTTGAGCTTGTGGCAGGAGAGAAGTTGATCACAATCTAATTCAAATTTGGTAGAGGCAGGGTCACTCTGGAGGTGAATAGGGTCTCTGGTTGTTCTTAGTTGCTGCTGTGTGTTTGTGTGTGTGTGTGTGTGTGTGTGTGTGTGTGTGTGCACGCGTGCTGTTTTTGCTGTTGTTGAATTTTGTTGTTACACAAGTGTGTAGCATGTTGTTTCTATGTTGCCTGCCTGACCATGACCACTCAGTTGACCCTGCCACACAGCTATGTACATGAAACAAATGAAATACTGCACAATATATATTTAATTGAAGATGTTCACATCCACATAATAAATGGTGTCTCAAACCCATTTGTCGATGTTCTCTATTGAATTCAAGCACTTTGAGATGGAAGGTTGCAGGCACAGTTATTTATTTTACAATATGTGTCAATATATTGTAGAATATACATTCAAATCAAACAAAGAAGGTAAAAGTTTACAATTGTAAGTATTTCTCTTTTTGTTTGTTTCACATCCAAGCTAAAAATGATTTATTTTATTGCTGAAGTGTCTGAAATATATATTGTTTGAAATATCTGGGACATACATCCGGATTCAAATAATAGGGAAACAATATTAGCATCCTCTGAGAAGTGAAAGATACATATATAAGAAGAACAGTTTATCTAAACTGTTTACACTGCAAATAACCTGAGATCTATTTGTTATTTTCAGCTAGTACCTTCACAACAGCTAATACTAATGTATTATTCCTGGTATTTACATTTGCTTTCTGTACCATTTTCTGGTTCAGTCATCACATTCTAGTTGGAATGTAAAATTAATATAAATTAACTGAATAATGCTCTGTATGAGCTATCTAAAATGAGCATTGCTGCATATATAGATTACATCCTGTTATTGATGTTCTGTAGATAATATCATTGTTCTGTAGATAATATCACTGTTTCACCTGTAGAACTCCTCTGTTTCTCCCCTGGGACACTTTCACCCTTCCTTAAATGTGCTTTACTTGCTCTTATCTGCCCCCTATTTTACTGCATTTAATCCTGTACTTCAGAGTACTGTAATCTGCCAAGTGTTTAATCTGTAGTATTTGGTACTTAATCATATCTTGATGTAACTATCACTGTCACTTTTATCTGCTGTATTATTGAATTGTATTTTGTCACACTTGTACTTGCTTGAACTAGTCATTGTATTTATCTTGCTCTTATTGTATTATTACTTGTACTGTATTTGCTTACGATTGAAAGTCGCCCTGGATAAGGGCGTCTGCTAAGAAATAAATAATAATAATAATACTGTGGTTGCAGTGTGAAACTCATCCTTACCAGAATACAAAACATTCTAGGTCCTGCTTTGTAGGTGGTGCAGTATAATGGTACAGGTGTAAAACTATCAAGAAAGTTAGTTGCATGAATATGTTTCTTGTCAAAATAATTACATTCCTGTCTGTAAATGTATTTTTGCCTTCAGAATTGCTGCAGCAGAAATGATTCATTTCTGAGTGTACTGCAGGGCTATATTTTTGTATTGTGATCATTAGTGTGTTAGTTGAATCAGCTAGTTTGAAATTAGGAACAGGTGACCACAGGCAAACTTGATTAAGATGATTGTAATTAAAATCAATCCATAAAAACTGCATCATAAAAAAACTGAAGTTGTGCACGTACTTGAAAGTAAAGGTGAAGTCTGCCCTGCTTGTGATATAACTATGTGTAGTGCTCCTTTCACACTGGCACATGTGAAATCACATACCCGGGTTGACCTGGGTCCCAGTGACCCACCTCAGGATGTGGGTTGACACACTTTGACCCAGGCTGAGCGAGACAAAATGCATGACGGCTGTTCGGAAGGCAATGACATAACAAACAGCCAGGCCTGCAGGAAGGTTTCACTTCCGCAAGGAACATTTCTGTTTATTCTGTTTATCCATATTTTTGTTGATTTGAGACACACCATGAGTCAGGTTGCAGCAGGGATGAAGAAACATTTGCTTTAATCAACATTTGGGCCTACGGTTCAGAGAGGTTTGGATGGAAGCGTTCGTAACAAGCAGCTTCCGGGGCTTTGATCCATGAATTGTGTACTTACGTGTGTCACCCAGGTCAGCCCTACTTTATCAAAAGCACTGTGAAATGGCACAGCCGACCCGCATGACATCGGGTCCTGACCCGGGTAGAGCATGCCAGTGTGAAAGGGGCTAAAGACACCTCCTAAAAAAATGATAACCCCCCAATCCAACAGATTTTTCCTGAAAATATAATTAATGCCATCTACAGTATTTTACCTCTTTACTAAATTCAATATTCCACACTGTAGCCATGGTAAAAAAAAAAAAAAATGTCTGTATGTACATATCCTTTGTTTCCATTCCACCTCACAAATAGGTGTGAGATTTATTTTCTCACGTAGCAAGCCCAGTGCATTTGCTTTGTGTTAGTGAGCATCAACATTTCCAGTACCTGTTGGTAAATTGTTTATCACATGTGGTTTCCCCCTAATAAAAGATAATTCCGACCAATGTGAATACATTATCTCTACAAAGGATGATCTTTAGTAATGTTATCAAATAAAAAAAAAAGCTTACAAATGAGAGACAAATAAAAACATTGATTCAGCAACTGAAACATACCAACAATTCTCAACACACCCTATTACATCTAAAATCTAAAACACTATTCTGGAAAACACGCAGTGTATTCTAAACTCTGTATCAAATCACCTATAAGGATTTATTCAGTTATTTTATGATTTCCATTACATGAGAGTAGATGTTAAGACTTCATGCTGATTTGAACTTGGCTCTCGCCAAGATAAGCACCAACTAAGACGTAGCTTCACAGTAAACTAATGTGATCCATATGTGTCTCCATCCATTTGTGCTTCCTTCCATATGATGATGTAGATATCCTTCTGTCTGGTGTTGATGGCTGAAGTGTAATGCTGGCTCCAGGGATCAGCTTATTGCCTCCCTAGCGCATCAGCACACACAATGGCTGCGATGCTGGCTCCGGGGATCAACCATAGTGCGGTCTCCCCAGCGCATCAGCATGACAACCGTCTGGATTGAGCTAAGTAGGGTACATCTCTGGGGTCTTCAAGTGGGCACCTTCCATCCTCTGTGTTTGCTAAACTCGTTTTATATTTTGCTGATTGAATTGGAAAGCAGAGGCAGTCATTGTTGTTAATCTCCTTCATTTTCTGATGGAATGCGTAGTCTGCTGTCTTAGTGACTGTTGCTACCTGCTTATAAACAATTCTCTATTATCCCCAATTA
Source organism: Acipenser oxyrinchus oxyrinchus (assembly GCA_030684275.1). Taxonomy (NCBI): domain Eukaryota; kingdom Metazoa; phylum Chordata; class Actinopteri; order Acipenseriformes; family Acipenseridae; genus Acipenser; species Acipenser oxyrinchus. Next base: position 14,588,411 of record CM060247.1, read on the forward strand.
GAAATACATGAATTCTACATGAAAGAAAAAGCTACATTTGATACAACTTATGTAATGTCAGTTCCAATAAAAAATCAAATTCTGTGTGTAAGCACGCAACATTTTTTGTCACCATGTGATCTAACTCAATACAATTAAACTTTTTCTCTGGTGATGCAGTTATAAAATGTTGGGTGACAAGAGTGTGTGGGCACAACTACAGGAATATAAAAACATACTGTAAAATTGACAAAATGGGTCCAGATTTCCTGAAACACGTTTGCACAACTGTTTTGTGTTGTGATATTTAAACCCTGCTGTTATTAGAGTACTGCAATGTTATGTCAATGTAACTCGCTACACATTACCTGCTTTTCGCTTTCTCCTAAAGTGAACATATAAACAAGGAACAAGCAGCAACACAAATGGAAGAGACCTTGGCACATATTCAGCAGCACGGGTTCCTGCATTGAAAACCAAAAGAAAATCATGTCTCTAAAATCAGATAACACTTCAATCTGATTTTAGAGACATGGTTATAAAACCTCGACGCCAGACCTAATATAAAAAATGTTTGTCGGGATGTTGTTGGCTCCTGACATTGATCAGATCTGCCACAAATGAACTAATTAAAAAAAGTCTATTTGTGATGGTTTCTAGTTACAAGATTACAGATTAACTTGTTATGTTGAAAATGCTTTTTTACCCACCAGTTATACCAAACACCAAGAAATGAAACAATTATGGTAAGTTGACAGACTTCAACAAAAAGCTAAAGCATCTGATATTTTATATTTAAAATTGTGCACATGTTAAATTATATTGTACATCCTCTTAAATAATGAACATTTCAACAGTCTCATGATACATATTGTTCACATAATACCAACATTGTAGAATAAAACATCCATCTCTCCAGTGTATATTTTTAATTTTGAGCAATTATGGCATGATATTGTTTATTTCTAAAACCTTCAGGTCGTTCCACTTACTGTTATTCTTCACTTCGTGTACCCATAGCACTGTTCCACTGACGTTTCCTCTTATTAGTCTGGGTATTTCAACTTGTGCTCTGCAATAGTATGTTCCTGTATGATTTGAGGTGAGGTTGGCAATTCTCAACTCAGCACATGTATTGTTTGCTTTTATTACAAGTGTATAAGAAGCATTCTTTCCTCTGGTGTCTGATGAGTTTTGTTGATAAAGCAAAGATATAATTAATGATTAATTCTTCAACCATTCCACACGCATTTGCTCAACTTGTGTTTTCCAGGAGCAATTCATCTGAACGGATTCTCCCTCTGTAGCACTTATATAAGGAGAAGACTGGATGATATTAATTTCTCCCTTGGCCCCAGTAATAATAATAATAATAATAATAATAATAATAATAATAATAATAATAATAATAATAATAATAATAATAATAATAAGTTTTAAATGTACTCAACTACCTGGCTGCAGATATGCAATCTCCAGGCCGAGCAGGAGGAGCAACACCTACTCCAGCACTACAGGCGGTAGGCACGTGCCAGCGACAGAGGGAGAGCCGCACCATTCCCTGGAGACAGATAGCCGCACCAGTCCCCAGTGATAGAGGGAGACTACCTGCTGCTCTCACCTCCACCACCAGAGGAAGACTACCTGCTGCTCTCATCTCCACCACCAGAGGGAGACCACTTGTTGCTCTCACCTCCTCCGCCAGAGGGAGACTGTCTGCAGCTCCCACCTCCACCACAGGAGAGAGACTACCTGTTGCTCATGCCATCGCCTCCCAAGGATCAACTCCTGCCTAGGACTGCCGAGCCTGCAACGCCCGGGGAGGCCAGCTCGCCATCACCCAGGGATGCCTGCAAGACACCACCTGGCGCTGTCAGGACGTCTGCTGACAACATTGCCATTGTCAGCACTGCCGCTGCCAACTTTGCCCATTGCAGCATTTCCGCTGCTGGAGTGTGCCACCCCGCTGTCAGCATGTCCACTGACAGCATTGCCACTGGCATCCTTTCCGCTGCCAGTGGTGCCACGGGAAGGGAACTTTGCCCAGCTGTCACCATTCCCACTGACAGCATTGCCAATGGAGGAGGACCTCACTCCACTGTCGGCATTGCCACTGCCAGTGATGCCACGGGCAGCATTCCTGCAGTCAGGATTAATACTGACAACATTGCCGCCCGTCGGCCCAATGATGCCTCCGTTCCAGGCCCAGGACCTTGACCAAGACCAAGGGATTTTAAGGGGGGAGGTGGCCTTTAAGACCATGTGTGCTATGTACAAGGGGGAGATATGTGACAGGGTATTCCCCGCCCCTGTGCATATTGTGTTTTGTGTTATTTTGTATTTGTTGTATTATTATTTAAATGTACTGTTTTGTGTATTTAAAACACTAAATTTTATTGTTATTGTTTTACAGCAAGGATGGTGTTAGATTTCCCCATCCAGATAAAATCATGAGAATGCGTGGTCAACAGTGAGTGCTTATTGATAAACTGGCTGATGACCACGCATATGATAAAACCTGTGTTGAATGTGGTTTAGGGGTAAATTAGGTCATTGATAGCCAGTTGACCCCTCGGCCACAAGGACCTGCAGCTTTGACTGAACGGGGTTGGGGGGTTGCGGAGTGGAGAACGGGAGTGCATTCTGTGATATTTTGGAGTTGAAGGCATGTGTGCTGTTTTTGTACGGTCCGGTATCGAAGAGGTGTTACAAATTGCATCCCTCAAAAATGAACTTACTACTACAGGTAGTCTTCTGAATGAGTATCCAGGTCCAAATGGTCTAATCATGATAACCTCTTAAACTTATACTGGTAAAGTCACTTGTCCAATCATAGAGAAGGTTTACAAGCATTTTAAGTTATTATTTTATTTATATGGATTACAGTAGATTTACAGTAGGGACCACACCTGATCTGTGCCACACTAGAAATACTGGGAGGGACTGATTCTCAAAGCTCTTTACTCATGATTTTTTTCAGAAATGAACACATCCATACAGTTATCAAACTAGAAAACTAGTACTGTGTACTTCAGTATGCATAGTCAACTGCAATGCCTGGTTGGTTATGGTTCACACTGGTCACAAATTGTAAAAACGTAATATAATATATTCCAGATCTATAGATTTCCGATCCAGATTTGTGACCAGGTTGGCTGGTGGTTACGTCAGGCCAGGAAAGGAATGGATAGCAACAGCAGACTGGGTTATGAAAAGCGCTGCTTGCATGTTTTATTAATAATAAATAAAAGGTTTAAACAGAAACAAAAAAGCTCACTGAGCAAAATAAAGGTTTACACAAAAATAACTCATGAACACAAAACACTGACACTCAACAAGTACCATGCTGGTTCTTCCAGCACGAGAAGCAATTGTTATTAGTTTTGTTTTTCTCTATACCTCCTTCGAATGTAGAGTGACTATGCCAGTTCAGTGTGAGAAGGCACAGCACAAATTATAGGATACCTTCAGGTTCTTGTTATTCAAGCAACAGATCTAAAATCTCAGGAACAAGATCGCCAAGAAAATCACACAGATTCAGTAGAAGTTTGTTTATTATAAAAATCCAATAGCAACACAATATTTAAAGGTACTGGTGTAATAAGACAATCATTCTATTCACCTATAGGTAGCAAGGTTCGTAGTGAGGTCATGTATTAAACAAAGGGCAAGTGCAATAACGCTGCTCCCCAGCAAATAGAGCAAATATAAATTTTCAAAACACAGTAAAACAGTAATTATAAAAACAAAATACCACAGTCTAAACACACACACACACACACACACACACAAAATGTCCATACAGGGGAGGGAACGCAGAGAGAGAGAGAGGAGAGAAAGAAACTAGCATCACCATAAAGCCTATTCTGTTTCACTTCCTAAATTCCGGTTGGCTACCGACTATAAACACTCAGGCCTTTCATTATTCAACACCAGCATACAATCAGCCCAATACATAGTCAGGTTGCTCCATTTACTGGTTCATTTCACTCTCTATTACTCATTCCAAGCTCCAAATGCTGCGTTCCAGCTCCTGCATGGACAAACACAAGCCCCAGGATGGCCATCCCGTTTGTAAAAACATTTATATTCCGGTGAGTAAATTGATCAATAATTCAATTAGTCAGTGCCCAATAAGGCAAATAAAGGGAAACGAGTGGAGAAGCCAACATAGCGTGATACAAATCAATTATAAAGTGGCAAACAACTTAAAGCGTGCACTAATTAAATCAATAATAAAATTAGAAAAATAATAACATACAAGTGCAAAATAAATGTGAACAGGGCATTCTGCTAAATCCTATAATACTCCCGGAATGTGTCTCCTCTGACTGGTAATCTTCCGTCTTCAGTCGATGATGTGGTGACCCTCTACAACGCCACCCTTACTCAGATCATTGACACTGTTGCCCCGCTTACAACCAGAACAGTGAAGAAACATTGCAACTGTCCATGGTACACCCTCGAACTTCGACTGCTTAAGTCTGCCTGCCGCAAGTCTGAGCACAAATGGAGGTCGTCTGGACTAACAGTTCACAGAGAAATCTGGACTGATCACCACAGTAGCTACAGGTGTGCGCTCACTGCTGCCAGGGTGAAGTACTTCTCAGAAATCATATCTATGGGACACGGTAAACCAAATATTCTCTTCAAAACCATTGATCAAATCCTGCATCCAGCCATCGATAAATCCATCTCCCATTCATCCTCCTCTCTTTCCTGCCATGATTTCTCCTCTTTCTTTTGGCACCAAATCAACACCATTTATTCTACGCTCTCCTGCCACAAACCCAGTATTATACTTGACGACCTTGACCCCCCCTCCGATTGCCCTTCCTGCTCTCTCTTCCTTCTCTCCTCTCTCCATTACTGATGTCTCCAGCCTATTGTTGAAATCAACTACTGCCCCGTGCCCCTTGGACCCTTGGGCAACAAATCTCGTCCGTCTCTGTGCTTCTGACCTTGTTCCTTCCATTATGCACACTCTTAACCTGTCCCTGATTTCAGGCCTGGTTCCTGCTGATCTCAAGACCGCCCGAGTAACGCCAGTGCTCAAAAATCCTCCCTGTCATATCTAACTCTAATGATCTGCTTAATGCTGATGCTGTTGCTCCCTCTGTCCTTGTCCTTGTTGACCTAACTGCTGCTTTTGATACCATAGATCATAGCATTCTTCTTGACCACCTTCAGAAGTATGCTGGGATCTCTGGAACCTGTCTCTCCTGAATATCCTCTTACCTATCTGGATGCATGCAGTCTGTTTTCTATGCTAGATGCAGTGGTGTTGCAAACCCAGTCACTTGTGGTGTCCCTCAAGGATCTGTTCTTGGGCCTCTTCTCTTCAACATCTACATGATTCCCTTGGGTCACCTCATCTGCCAACATAACCTCATGTTTCACTCCTATGCAGATGACACCGAGCTCTACCTAAAACTAGACCCTGGATGCCCCTCTGCCATGGTCTGGCTTTCAGCTTGCATCCAATACATTGAGGCCTGGATGTCTGCCAATTTTCTTCAGCTCAACACAAACAAATCTGAACTTCTAGTAGGATCAAAAACTCAACTCAGGAATCTCAATATTGCTGCCTTGAACCTCGGAAACTGTCTCCTGCTGCCTTCCCCCACTGTACGAAGCCTTGGTGTACTTCTGGATAGTAACCTCTCCTTTGATACTCAAATCTCCTCTGTAGTCAAATCCTCCTTCTACCACCTCCAAAACATCTCAAAGGTCTGTCCCTACCTTTCCCTCCCTGATGCAGAGATACTCTGTCATGCATTCATCTCCTCTCGACTACTGCAACTCTCTCTATGGTGGACTTCCGTTACGCACCATAAACCGATCGCAGCTGGTTCAAAATGCCACTGCTAGGATCCTTACCAGATGTAAAAATATATGATCACATTACCCCCTGCCTTGCCCAGCTGCATTGGCTACCTGTAAAGTTCAGGATTACTTTCAAAATTATCCTGCTTGCCTACAAGGCCTTTCATCACACAGGTTCAGAGTATCTCTCCAACCTGTTGACCCGCTATGTCCCTGCATGCAAGCTGAGGTCCTCTGACTCAAGTTTGCTTGTTATACCCAAGCAAAAGTGCACCACACGCAGAGCGCTCTTTTAGCTTCATGGCCCAGACTCTCTGGAACTCTCTCCCAGCCTTGTTCTCTCTTGCTTTCAATGCTCTTTAAGCCTGATATCTGTTATTAGCTGTTGTCTAAATTGCTATTTCAGGTTTTTCACTCTATCTTATTCGTATGATTCTGTATGACACACGCATCCACAATGTTTAGAATTCGCATCCTAACCTTGTATTTAATATATTTGCTTTTTTTTTTTTTTTACTGTTTGTATTTAATGTACTATGCCCTGTGTGGAAGGGTGGTTGGCAATTCACTGGCACACAGGAGACATAACTTTATTTGTAACGCCGCTCAGGCCACTGATTTATTTTTACCCGCAGAGGGCGCTGTTGTCCGTGGCCTGAATACTGACAACAGAAATAAGGACCACAGGATTACCAATACCGGTATACAGTCCAGTGCACATATAAGTGCTCAAAATAATAATGAAAAAAGGCACAAAGAAAAACAAAACACTACTAACAAAACTACCCACACGGTCCAGGTCTCCGTCCTACACTCCACCAATCCCTCAGACTATGGTCTATACTTTTGGGGCCTGCCAACGGTTTCTCTGCTACCCCTATATTTATTTTATTTTATTTTGTTTTGTTTTCATTCACCAGCCGTTCTCAGTCTGGCAATAGAGCTTCTGCTCGGTTGTTTGTCGTCCTATAGGGGCCGCCCTATAGGATGACAGAGCATTATTTTATAGGCCCAATAATCCCCCAAGGCCCGCCTCCCAACCATTCAGAGAGAGGGAGAGACCACACACCCTTGTCCCAGCTCTCCGTGTCATTGTCATGACTGACAGGCGGATCTTAAGGGTTGCTGCCCTCTTCTTGCAGAACCATGCATGCGTCAGACAGTCAGCACAGTTCTCCCCTGTTACACCCTGTATTTCACTGTATTTAATGTATTATGCATTGTTCCTCACTATCTGGTAAAGCACTTTGTGATGGTGGTCCACTATGAAAGGCGCTATATAAAAAAAAGTTTGATTGAATGATTGATTGATTGATTCTTGACCCTGTTACAAATCAATTTCTGTTGTCTGCAAATGTTAATTGCAACGTTTTGCAACAGATAGACCCCACCTACTAGATTAAAAAGTCTTCATATTTGTGTAAATGCAAAAATCATACATTTGCTATAGTTGAAAGTTGTTTTGCGGAGCTTGATCACATCCAAAGCCCCTGGTAAACTGAAAGTGTTCAGGTGTAACCTCTCCCATCTTTAGTCTCCTTGTAAAAGTTCTTGACAATCCTTTAAATATTTGAACATGCTATTACATAAAACACGTACTTACCTATGGAAAACCAGTAGGCAAGAAAAATATATCCTTAAAGCATTGCAAGTTTGTTCATTTTGAAACTGTGATCTGCAGCACTGCATGCTGTACTGAAAGAGGTTCATCAGGGATGATTGTGAAAGTATCCTGTGGCGTGCATTAAACCACTGACCACCAAATCAACATTTGAAACGCCTGCTATAACACTATCAACAGGGAGTAAGGCCTCTGTCAGTCTGCACATTTTCAAATTGTTCTCAAGTGATGACCATTTCCCCCTTCAATAACATGAAATAGTAATAGTTTATTACTATAAACTACTGTATATATGACATGAACAAATGTAACTGTGATATACAGTACATACAAACAGGAAATCTCCATATACCTTAACATTTACAAAAAGTCTTCACCCCCTTGAACTTTTTTCACATTTTGTTGTGTCAGTGCCTCAGAGTTTCATGCATTTAAATGAGGATTTTTTTCTTACTTATCTACACACTGTTAATGGGGAAAAAAGTTTTTATTGAGAAAAAAATTATATATTAAAAATACAAAACTGAAAGATCATAATTGGATAAGTCTCCAGCCCCCTGAGTTAATACTTGGTGGAAGCACTTTTGGCAGCAATTACAGCTGTGAGTCTGTTGGGATAGATCTCTATCAACTTTGCACACCTAGATTTGGCAATATTTGACCATTCTTCTTTACAAAACTGTTCAAGCTCTGTCAAGTTCCTTGGGGAGCGTTGATGGACAGCAATCTTCAAGTCATGCCACAAATTTGCAATTGGATTTAGGTCAGGGCTCTGACTGGGCCACTCAAGGACATTTACCTTTTTGTTCCTTAGCCTCTCCAGTGTAGCTTTGGTTGTTTGCTTTGTAGTCGTTGTCATGCTGAAAGGTGAACTTCCGTCCCAGTTTCAGCTTTCTTGCAGAGGGCAGCAGGTTTTCCTCAAGGACTTCTCTGTACTTTGCTCCATTCATTTTCCTTTCTATCCTGATAAGTGCCCCAGTCTCTGCCGATGAGAAACATCCCCATAACATGATACTGCAACCACCATGCTTCACAGTAGGGATGGTGTTAAGAACATAAGAACATAAAAAAGTTTACAAACGAGAGGAGGCTATTCAGCCCATCTTGCTTGTTTGCAGGTTAGTTAGAAACGATCTCCCTTTCCTAAAACCATGCTGACTGTCTCCCAGGATATTGTTACCATATAGGTAATTTTCCATTTTAGATCTTATTATAGTTTCCATAAGTTTAAATATAATAGAAGTCAGGCTTATTGGTCTGTAGTTACCTGGTTCGGTTTTGTCTCCCTTTTTGTGGATCGGTATTACGTTTGCAATTTTGCAGTCTGTCGGTACATCCCCTGTGTCAAGAGACTGTTGCATGATCTTGGTTAGCGGTTTGTAAATAACTTATTTCATTTCTTTGAGTACTATTGGGAGGATCTCATCCGGACCAGGGGATTTGTTTATTTTAAGAGCTCCTAGTCCCTTTAACACTTCTGCCTCTGTTATGCTAAAGTTATTTAAAATTGGATAGGAACAGGTGGACATGTGGGACATGTTGTCCGTGTCCTCCTTTGTAAAAACCTGTGAAAAGTAATCATTTAATATATTTGTGTGATGCGCCATGTTGGGTTTGCGCCAAACATAACGCTTTGCATTTAGGCCAAAAAGTGCCATTTTAGTTTCGTCAGACCACAAAATTTTTGCCACATGGCTACAGAATCTCCCGTGTGTTTTTTTGCATACTTCAAACAGGATTCAAGGTGGGCTTTCTTGAGTAATGGCTTCCTTCTTGCCACCCTACCATACAGGCCAGATTTGTGGAGTGCTTGGGATATTGTTGTCACATGCACACTTTGACCAGTCTTGGCCATAAAAGCCTGTAGCTCTTGCAAAGTTGCCATTGGCCTCTTGGTAGTCTTCCACTTCTTAATAATCGTCTTGACCGTGCTCCAAGGGATATTCAAGGCCTTTGATATTTTTTTATACCCATCCCCTGATCTGTGCCTTTCAACAGCTTTGTCCCGGAGTTCTTTTGAAAGCGCCTTGGTGCTCATGGTTGAGTCTTTGCTTTGAAATGCACTACCCATCAGAGGGAACCTACAGGAACTGCTGAATTTATCCTGAAATCATGTGAATCACTACAATTTAACACAGGTGGAGGCCACTTAACTTGGTGTGTGATTTTGTTACAATTGGTTACACCTGAGCTAATTTAGGATTGCTATTACAAGGGGGTGGACACTTATCCAACCAAGCTATTTCAGTTTTTATTTTTAATTAATTTTCTACAAATTTCTAGAATATTTTTTTCATTTGGAAGTTGTGGGGTAGGATGTGTAGATAAATGAAAAAACTACTTTAATGCATTTTAATTCCAGGCTATAAGGCAACAAAAGGTGAACATTTTGAAAGGTGGTGTAGACTTTCTATAGGCACTGCATATGCTCTAAAAACAAACAATGTCATTTTTTAAAGTTTTATCAAGTATGTCAAGTGTGGCATACTGTCATTGAGACATATAGACTGACTTCTCATGTCCACAGATCATGATCTCCCCAATATATCCCATGGTGGGGCATAATAAGATCATTTCTGAGAAGCACATGTATAGTTCTGCAGATGAATTCTCTGCCATTTTAAATAGAGGATAAACAATGAAGCCCCATCCAACATAGAAAAAAAGTGTTGATGGACTGATATTCCAAAGAAAGTGAAGCTTCAGTGAGTTCTGCGACTCTTCCGCACTTTCTTGCCCGTATGGGATCTAAGGTTTGTTCTATTCTCGACTGCCATCTACTGTGCTATACATTTGCAGTGTGTCTTTATTTTTTTCAAGGAATGACTAAGCTTGTTTGTTTTTATTGGATCCTTGTTAATTATAGGTGTGTATATATATATATATATATATATATATATATATATATATATATATATATATATATATATATATATATACACACACACTACCGTTCAAAAGTTTGGGGTCACTTAGAAATGTCCTTGTTTTCCATGAAAACATACATGAAATGAGTTTGAATAGGAAATATAGCAAAATGAATAGGAAATATAGTCATTGACAAGGTTAGAAATAATGATTTTTAATTGAAATAATAATTGTGTCCTTCAAACTTTGCTTTCATCAAAGAATCCTCCATTTGCAGCAATTACAGCCTTGCAGACCTTTGGCATTCTAGTTGTCAATTTGTTGAGGTAATCTGAAAGATTTCACCCCATGCTTCCTGAAGCACCTCCCACAAGTTGGATTGGCTTGATGGGCACTTCTTACGCACCATACGGTCAAGCTGCTCCCACAACAGCTCAATAGGGTTGAGATCCGGTGACTGTGCTGGCCACTCCATTATAGACAGAATACCAGCTGACTGCTTCTTCCCTAAATAGTTCTTGCATAGTTTGGAGCTGTGCTTTGGGTCATTGTCCTGTTGTAGGAGGAAATTGGCTCCAATCAGCGCCGTCCACAGGGTATGGCATGGCGTTGCAAAATGGAGTGATAGCCTTCCTTCTTCAAGATCCCTTTTACCCTGTACAAATCTCCCACTTTACCACCACCAAAGCACCCCCAGACCATCACATTGCCTCCACCATGCTTGACAGATGGCGTCAAGCACTCCTCCAGCATCTTTTCATTTGGTCTGCGTCTCACGAATGTTCTTCTTTGTGATCCGATCACCTCAAACTTAGATTCGTCTGTCCATAACACTTTTTTTCCAATCTTCCTCTGTCCAGTGTCTGTGTTCTTTTGCCCATCTTAATCTTTTCTTTTTATTGGCCAGTCTGAGATATGGCTTTTTCTTTGCAACTCTGCCTAGAAGGCCAGCATCCCGGAGTCGCCTCTTCACTGTTGACGTTGAGACTGGTGTTTTGCGGGTACTATTTAATGAAGCTGCCAGTTGAGGACCTGTGAGGCGTCTGTTTCTCAAACTAGACACTCTAATGTATTTGTCCTCTTGCTCAGTTGTGCACCGGGGCCTCCCACTCCTCTTTCTATTCTGGTTAGAGCCAGTTTGCGCTGACTAAGGAATGACTATGCTTGTTTGTTTTTATTGGATCCTTGTTGATTATATATATATATATATATATATATATATATATATATATATATATATATATATATATATATATATATATTTTATATATATGTTTTAAAGAAGAATATTGGCAGTAAAAGTTCCAAGGCAAATGGCAGTATTTGTATATGGGTATACTATATTTATCTCAGCAAAAACAATAAACAGATTCACTTAGCCTGCCTTGCAAGAATAATGAGCTCTTTTCAGCAGCCCAGCAGACAGTAGTTTTCATTACCTGCTTAGCTGGGAGTAGGCTTACCACACTGGTAACTGAGGTAGACTGGTCGTGCCTACACAGAAATAGGAGTTTTGACTGAGGTGTGTGAATGTGAAGCTACACTGAGCAGCAGCACTTTCTGTTAAGCTTGGTGTAGGCTTACCACACCACATGCCATTGGTATTTAATTTGTTGATCCTTTTAATAACATTTACTGGATGTGGTTGCGTTTCTTTTTTTAACACCATGATTCTGTCATGTGAGTGAGTTAAGTTTTGTTCATCTTTCATTTATTACATTCCAACAACAAAAAAGTATTCCTCTACTACAGTATTTATAGTTATTTCATAGCAATCACAGGATTTAAAACCAATTTCCTTTAAAGTTACATCCCCTGAGCACACTTGTCTCGCTCACTGGCTTTAACACTGCCCTTCTTGGCCTCTCTCTGTAAACCTTGGTAATATTTTGCATTTTTCTCCCTTGAATCATCTATCCTTGCATATGGTCTAGGTTCAAGCAAACTCCAGTATCTCGTTGATTTGTTCATGCAAACTCCAGTATCTCGTTGATTTGTTCATGCAAACTCCAGTATCTCGTTGATTTGTTTATTGCAATTCAGCCACTTATGTGATTAAACAAACAGGTACTTTGCAGAGGTCAGAGAGAGGTTTTCCTGCAGTAGCTTAGAAATGTAGAGTTGTCCTTCGGCAAGGTTGATTTCCATTACATGTGAGTAGATGTTAAAACTTCATGCTGATTTGAACTCGGTTCTCGCCAAGATAAGCACCAACTAAGAAGTACCTTTACAGTAAACTAATGTTATTCATCTGCATCTCTATCCATTTGTGTTTATGCTGGCTCCAGGGATCAGCTTATTCAGTTTGACACCGCAAGCACATCCATTTTGTAATTGTTGTTATTTATGTTTTAGAAAAATTGAGAGGAATGGTAGTTCCAACGAAGCGCAAGAAGTGCCAGACTCTCTATACAGCAAGGATAGTTTACATGTTTTCAGGGTATTGGCGCAGCAAAAAGTAAATCAGACAAAAGCACAATTTCACTTTTAATTTGTAGTTCCCAACACTCTTAGGTGAAATGTAGAAAAAAAGTCAATACCTGTCATACAGTAAGAAAAATAATTTGCCAAAGGTAAAAATGTCCTTCTCCTTTTTCCCCCAACATATTTTTTTGCAGACCCCAGACAATTTTATCTACGCATATGTATATTACAAGACATCCGAGTTTAATGACAATTAACTTATTTTGTCAACATGGAAATATACTAGGGAACACATCAGTATCATAAAAACATAAGAACATAAGAAAGTTTACAAACGAGAGGAGGTCATTCAGCCCATCATGCTCGTTTGGTTGTTAGTAGCTTATTGATCCCAGAATCTCATCAAGCAGCTTCTTGAAGGATCCCAGGGTGTCAGCTTCAACAACATTACTGGGGAGTTGGTTCCAGACCCTCACAATTCTCTGTGTAAAAAAGTGCCTTCTATTTTCTGTTTTGAATGCCCCTTTATCTAATCTCCATTTGTGACCCCTGGTCCTTGTTTTTTTTCAGGTCAATAAAGTCCCCTGGGTCGACATTGTCTATACCTTTAGGATTTTGAATGCTTGAATCACATCACCGCGTAGTCTTCTTTGTTCCAGACTGAATAGATTCAATTCTTTTAGCCTGTCTGTATATGACATGCCTTTTAAAACCAGGATAATTCTGGTTGCTCTTCTTTGCACTCTTTCTAGAGCAGCAATATCCTTTTTGTAACGAGGTGACCAGAACTGAACACAATATTCTAGGTGAGGTCTTACTAATGCATGGTAAAGTTTTAACATTACTTCCCTCGATTTAAATTCAGCACTTCTCACAATACATCCAAGCATCTTGTTGGCCTTTTTTATAGCTTCCCCACATTCTCTTGGTGAAGACATTTCTGAGTCAACATAAACTCCTAGGTCTTTTTCAGAGATTCCTTCTTCAATTTCAGTATCTCCCATGTGATATTTATAATGCACATTTTTATTGCCTGCGTGCAGTACTTTACACTTTTCTCTATTAAATGTCATTTGCCATGTCTCTGCCCAGTTCTGAATGTTGTCTAGATCATTTTGAATGACCTTTGCTGCTGCAGCAGTGTTTGCCACTTCTCCTATTTTTGTGTCGTCTGCAAATTTAACAAGTTTGCTTACTATACCAGAATCTAAATCATTAATGTAGATTAGGAATAGCAGAGGACCTAAATCTGATCCCTGTGGTACACCACTGGTTATCTCGCTCCATTTTGAGGTTTCTCCTCTAATCAGTACTTTCTGTTTTCTACATCTAACCACTCCGTTAATCCATGTGCATGCATTTCTTAGAATCCCTACTGCGTTCAGTTTGAGAATTAATCTTTTATGCAGGACTTTGTCAAAAGCTTTCTGGAAATCTAAATAAACCATGTCGTATGCTTTGCCATTATCCATTGTCAATGTTGCATCCTCAAAAAAATCAAGCAGGTTAGTTAGACATGATCTCCCTTTACTAAAACCATGCTGACTGTCTCCCAGGATATTGTTACCATATAGGTCATTTTCCATTTTGGATCTTATTATAGTTTCCATAAGTTTACATATAATAGAAGTCAGGCTTATTGGTCTGTAGTTACCTGGTTTGGTTCTGTCTCCCTTTTTGTGGATCAGTATTACGTTTGCAATTTTACAGTCTGTCGGTACAACCCCTGTGTCAAGAGACTGTTGCATGATCTTGGTTAGCAGTTTGTAAATAACTCCTTTCATTTCTTTGAGTACTACTGGGAGGATCTCATCCGGCCCAGGGGATTTGTTTATTTTAAGAGCTTCCTAGTCCCTTTAACACTTCTACCTGTTATGCTAAAGTTATTTAAAACTGGATAGGAACAGGTCGACATGTGGGGCATGTTGTCCGTGTCCTCCTTTGCAAAAACCTGTGAAAAGTAATAATTTAATATATTTGCTATTTTTTTTCTTCGTCTATGATTTTGCCATTTGTGTCTCTTAGACATTTAACCTCCTCTTTGAATGTTCTCTTGCTGTTGTAATATTGGAAAAACATTTTGGAATTGGTTTTATCCCCCTTAGCAATATTGATTTCTATCTCTCTCTTGGCCTTTCTAACTTCCTTTTTGACTTGTGTTTCCAGTTCCAAGTACTCTTTCTGTGTACTTTGTTTTTGGTCCCTTGTTTGTTTATTGTCGTGTCTGAATTATACTTGTGTGCTATTATTTAGACGGCTAAACACGATCCAGGAGCTGTCGCTAAAGGCCAGCACAAACCTGGACAACACTTCCCTTTGTTTTCAGTAAAGAATTGTATTTTCACCACTAGCACTAGAGCACGCACTGTGGATTGGTGTTTGCGTATGTGTGGGTGAATTAAAATTAAGTGTTATATAAAATCACTAGGTTTTATATTAAAATCTAATCTAGTATCCTTTACACAAGTCCACAAGTCCAGAGTACTTATGGACTTTGCCTTTCCACGATTTTCCACCATCTCATAGATCCTGGGCATCGGGTATGGATCAAACTTGAAAACAGAGTTGATCTCTCCGAAGCCAATATAGAATCTCAAACTGCCATCCTTTTTTGGAACAAGAACTATTGGATTGCTCCACTCGCTGTTTGATTCTTTGATCACTCCCAAAGATATAATTAACTCCACCTCAGTTTTTAGTTCTGATAACAACCTTTCTGGAACTCTGTAGGGCCACTGACGAATCGGACTGTTCTCCTTTAGCTGGATTTGATGATGTACCAAGTTTGTAATTCCCAGGACTGAGACAAGTCATTATCTACTCTTGTTGCTCTTGTGTCAAATGACTCAAGTCCCTACTCCCTGTTTGACCTTTTGGAGGTAAGTATAGTTGTTCTTCCTTCTCTTCCTCTAAACTACCCTGAAAAACATCTGGTAGCTTACTTCCTCCTAACTTGGATACCACTCTGTAACAGGAGAGATTTGTGCTGACTATCTGGCATATCCGTGGTTCTGCAGGAAGAGGGCAGCAGTCGCGTAAGATCCGCCTGTCAGTAATAGCTTTGACACGGAGAGGTGGGGAAGAGGGTGTGTTGGCTTTCCCTCTCTCTGAGTGGCTGAGGCGGGCCTTGGTGGATTGCTCGGCCCATAAGTACTGAACTTGGTTATGCATTCAGGTGTCCATGATTGGAAACACACAGAGACGCTGGCTGAGAAGGCCAGTGGTTGGAACGAGCGACCAAATCAGGCAAGCACAGCTGAGGAATTCAGCCAGCAATAAATAAACAATTTCATTAAAATCTATTGTTACGTACCCAAGGGGATGTGTGTAGTGATAGGGGTACCTTGGCCACCCCAGTGTGTAGTGCATAGCAGGTAGGGCGGAGATCCCGAGCTGACCGGCTTAGCGGCAGTGGGGGCACTGCGTACGCAGCACATTTATTTTGTAGTTTTATTACTGTGTTTTATTTCCCCTTTTCATTTCACCTTTTGTTTTCATTATTATTTTGAGCACCTGTGAGTGCGCCAGCTTTTAACTGTTTTACCAGTATTGGTATTCCTGTGGTCCTGTGTACCGTTGTTGGTACTCAGGCCACGGACAACAGCGCCCTCTGCGGGCTAAAAGAAAAAACATCTAAAATAATAAAACTGGGCACCAGTGCCGTCTTTTCAAATAAAACTTCTGTCTCCCGTGTGTGTCAGTGAATTGCCCACCACCCTTCCGCAATAACATTTCATATTAGACACAAGTTGTTATCCTACCTGTCATTTCGGTTTGCTGTGTGCATCTGAGTGTAGCTTGCCGTATTCCAATCAAAATGACTACTTTCAAGATTAAATATTTCCTTCTGATATATTCCCATTGCATTTCTGGAACAAAACGAAGGATTGCTGTCTCCCAGGTACATTGAGAAATCTAGTATAAGCTTTCACTGAGTTGGCATCTTGGTGCAATTGTAGAAATCCATAATCATAGCAATCTCTGTCTCGTAGTCAGTCTACAAACAAAGAAAGGCTTGAAATAAAATAAAAAAACATGTGTACTAGAGGAGGAGGGGGCGTGTCTTCTTTGCTGCATTTACAAAAAATAGAATATCTTACATTATATTAAAAAACATGTATTGTTATACATGGGTCAAATGGACCCACGTGGCGGTTCTAGGTAGAACTGTTTATAACTTTATCATTTTTGTGATTCTGGCTATTAAAGGCCGTTATGATATTAAATTCATATATTTAAAAAAATCAAAAAACGGACACACATACGATTTACAACGGAAGAGTAATTAACATTTTAATCCAAAATGGGTCAAATTGACCCGAAAGGCGGTTCCTAGTGTTAAATAAATACAGTACACAGTATTATTGTTTTTGTTGCTTTCTTAATAAGAAACAGTCCCGCTTTATTCCATGATTCCTTTAAAACACGTTAGCTTGTTAAAAGTTTTATTTTTTTAAAAGAGATGGGACATGGACCATCACAGGGGAGTAATGGGAAAGGTAGATTCAGCCGAGTGGCTCCACTCTGAGTGGTGGGATATGTGACAGAATGATTCTTGGTGATAAATCTCCCTCCTGACCTGTGAGGGCGCTGTGTCTGTCTGTTATTGATCACCGCATCACTCCTGCACCTGCACACTGCTAACCACTTTGCCACAGCTACAAATTAAAAAGGTAAGGCACCATGTGACAGGGAACCGGGTTGCTGGTTCCTGCGCAAGTGTGTACCTGTGAAAAATCAGCTGCGATGTGCAGATGGAGACACGTTGCTAAGCAACCAGTTGAGTGGCAGGCTCACTCTGAGCTAAGATGATTGGGAGGTCTGGATTGGCTGGGGGGCGTGCCTGGAGATTCTGCGCAGAGCTCAAAAAAAGGCTGTGCTACAGCTCAGGGCTGCTGCAAGGCCATTGCTGTACAGACAAGTGCTGAGTGAGAGTGTTTGTTTACATCAGGAGGGAAGCGTCCGCTCTGCGGGAACTACTACTACGGAGCCCTTTAACTGCAAGACGGGGCCTGTGAAGGCGATTGCCCAGCCAGGACCGTCAGAATGGCCCGGAGTCGCTGGGAGGCCAGGACTTCAGAAACAACACAACAGAAGTAGGTCAGCTTAGGGGAGGTGGATCCCAAAACAGTATAGAGAGAGTTACCGTAGAGTAGTAGGTTCCTGGAGCGGGACATTCCTTTTAGTGGGACTAGCGCTCGTCCTTTTGTGGGGCAAAATTTTATTTTTAGCTTTAGCTTTTGTTTTTGTTTTTATTTCTTTATTAAATGTGACACTAGGTTTACCATTGCTGGTACCCTAGTGAAAGCTCGATGTTGAAATTAAATCTGCGCGCCTGAGCGGCGTATCAACACCAATGCTCTGTGTCTGTCAGTATTTTCCAGTGACTACCCACACATGTACCACGTCACCCTGTTACACACCATGATTTGTTTATTATTCATTGATTTATTCATCCATTTCATAAATATTCAACACTGCTAATGACGCTGCAAAAATATTCAAACAGTTTCACAAGAGCATGTCAAATTTGCCTAGCTTAAAACAAATAGAATTGTCAAGGTCGGAGGATACTCAGAAACTTAAGAGTTAGTGACAGAGAGGGAAACAAAAAGAGACAGAAAGCAAATCTTAACACATCTAACATACAGTAGTGATGACGGCCGTTGTCTTGGGTAAGTTGGTTGGTGATGGATTATTGGCATGTCTGGGGGTTGCTGGGAATGCATTCATCCTCAGCAGTAATGCCTGGCACTTTTGGAGTGGAGCAAGAGAGAAGCCGGGTCCCTTCCTTGCTGGAGAAATGACAGTCTCATGTGTCGCTGTTGCCAACTTGCTCATGGATCTGACTGGCTTCCTGTGGTTTGTGATAAAGGTCTTTCACTTGGAATGCCTGATTGGGAACGCAGCTCACATGTGTGTAAATTATACTCTCATAGTCACTGGAGCATGCAGCTTTTGGTTCACCAACTACCTGTGTGTCTTTTATATGGTGAATATCATCAGCGTCCCCAACGCCTTCTTCATCAGAGTGAAGCGTAATATCTCAGTCCTGACTTACACCTTTCTAGTCATCACTTTCGCCTTCAACTGTGTCTTAAGCATCCCTTTCATTTTGTCTTCTCAGTTCCGCCAAACAAACATTTCGGAAGCCAACGGAAATCTTTCTGAGTCAGCCTGCAATATATACATGACAAATTATATTCCCTTTGGGATTCAGATCTTGAGTGGGGTCCTGTTGCTCTACCTGCCTGCAGGCACCATGGTGTACGCCTGTGTCCGGATCGTGGTGTACCTGCGCCATCACATTGAGAAGATGGAAAGAAGCAATTCTGAAAATACTTTATCTTCTTGCTCCTCTTCCCCAGCTCTGCAGGCCCAAATCAGGATCTCCAGAATGATCACCTGTCTGGTCATTGTCTACATGTTCTGTGACACTGTCCTCTTCCTGGTGCTCTTGAACAGATTATTTCACGAAAACACTGATTTGATTCAGACCTTCGCGGCTTTTGCTATTTCAGCTTTCACTGGGGGCACAGCCTCCATATTAATTTTTGGAAATTCCAACCTGAGGAAGAATCTGATGTCTGTCTGCTGTCCTGCCTCTGAACCCACTCATGTAGACAACAAGCAATAAGCAATGTCTTAAATTTCACTAATCTTTAGATTCTGTTTTTATTACTATTTGGATTCTGGCTTTGGTGCTGGGCAAAATAATGCAGTAACTATTTGCCTTTTTTAAATGAACGAATGGACTACTATAGCTGCAATGTAAGGATCTGAACTGCAGTAACAATGTCATTATAATGTTAGATTTAAATTACAGTGTAAATAGTACATTTTGGCTGGGTTTATAAATAATTTATTAAGATGATATACAGTAAGCTGTGAATGTATCTTTTTAACACTGCCATTTTTGCAGCACATCTATCAGACGTTTTCCTTTCATAGCTGTTTTTGCACATGTGAAGTACTTTTTGGTCAGGTATGAATTACAGTAAATATGGTATATTTCTACCTACACTGTATTTTATGTCAATATAGGGGTGCAATATGTGAGGGATAAGCAAAGATAAGTGTAAAAGATAATTCACTGTTTCCAATGCCGTTAGGCACAAGAAACTGTGGATTATTTTGTTACCGATTCAACACTTTGAGTTGTTTATGTCACTTAAAACATTTCTTCCTAATTGTAACTTGTTTGATAATGAGATTCAATTGATTGTTAATTTGGTTATTGGATTTGGTTTTTGCTCTTTTGTTATGCTTCTTTCAAACAGTTAAAATGTCTCATAATGTGGGTATGTTGTTTTGAGGTCCTCTGAGTTTGAGTTTGAAATCCCACTTACACAGACAAAGGTGTCTGTAGTAAGTGAAGATAGTAGTGAGGACTATGTTTTAGATGTAGAACATGAAAATGGCATTTGCAAAATAAAAAATGAAAAAAGGAATGTTAACCAGAAACAGAGTAAAGTTATTGATAATTTTGATGAAGACCTAAATATCGCTGGCAGCAATCGGTTTTCGAGAAGTACACAGGCAAAATGTAAGTGGGCTGTAAGCTTGTTTGAACAATGGTTAACTGAAAGAAATGTAAAAACTTGGAATGCCTGATTGGGAACGCAGCTCACATGTGTGTAACGTCTGTGTAATTGATGAGGATTTACTAAGGGGTGATGAAATTGCTGTTATTCTTGAACCTCCCCAGAAGATATGTGAAAAATTAGAAGCGGGTATGTTTATGAGGAAGTGAATTTGTAATTCTGACTTATTTGTATTTGTATTGTAATGTTAATGTATAATTGTATTACTTTACTTTAACAATAAATGCTACATTGAAATCAAAGCCATTTCTAAGTATTACGTGTGAAATGTGTAATACTATTAACTAATTGTTGCGTAATAAAATGGTATGCAATTGTTTGTTGAACTGTTCTGACTGTGGTTTTGTTGACAAATCTAGTTTTCTGTGGATCTGTAGCACAAACTGTGGATTCATTAATCAACAATATTTCTGCCCAGCACACTCCTCTTCAAAGCCCCACAGCCACTTTCAGGTAGAAGATTCGTAGAACGAATCAATCAAAAGATTAAAGTGTTTTTTTTTTGTTTTGTTGTTTTTTTTTGTTGTCAAAACATTACTGTATCGGTTGTGAACGAATCACCATCGGTGCCAAGAAGGTGTTCTTTTAAGCGAAGTTCCTGTTCCTTTACGCGGAGCATTTACAATGGGAAAAATGCGTTTCACAACAAGGGTATTCTCTTAGGAGAAGTGTTCTCTTCGGAGCTCCTATAAAAATGTACCATGGTTACAACTATTATTTTGTACAACTGGATTTTGGAACAAGTACAAACCATGGTATGAGTGTGAAAGTACTATGGTATCATACCTGTACCTTTGTACAATGTTATTACTATGGTTCTTAAAACTCTAGTACACTGAGCATGGTACTGTCTGTGCTATGGTTCTTAAAACTATGGTATAGGTACATCACAGTGTGTTGAGGAAAAAAAAATAATTGTGAAGAGACAAAGGGCCCTATTTAGCAAGGGTCGCAAACCCCTAAGGCAATCGCAAAACACTTTTGCGAACAGTTAGCGCAACAGAATCAGGCACACGTGTGGGCAAACAGACTTTGCCCACATATATGATTTAGCAACACATGTTTTTGTGCCCACTCGGCAAGTTAGCGTCAGCGCTTGACATGGGCTGAAATTGGGGAGTGTCCTCATTTAAATATAAATGTAGAGATTTAGTAAACCATCAACAGTGTTAGCATTTGCGTTTCAGTTGACATGTGAAAACCAGGTCTAAACTGTGTGCAAATCTGACAATAAATACCAGTGAAACTACCAGGGAAGCATTCAAAGAGAGAGAAAAAAGAGAAATAAATGAAATATGGAGTGCACACTGAATTAATGTGATAGTTTATAATGTGATACTTTATACTGTGATTTTGCAATAATTTTAAGTCGCCCTGGATAAGTGTGTCTGCTAAGAAATACATAATAATAATAATAATAATAATAATTTCTACACTTAATTCGGGAGATGGCCACCTTCTGCACAAGGCTTTTAAAATTACCATGGATGGGAAGCCCATCCACACTACCAAACAAAAACAAAGAAACAAACAAACAAACAAACAAAGAAACAAACAAACAAACATTCGGCTACGCCGTCAATACAATAACTAAACACGAATCTCGTCGTCATATATCTATAGATAAATACAAATAAACAATAACAAAACAAATACAAAACACTGAAGGACTGCACCTCGCTCGTCCTATATAATAATAAACAAACAAATGCAAATTAACATAGGGGCGGAGGGGGAGACCCCGTTCTAAAAATAAATAAATAATACATTTTACAGGGGTCCTCGCCCTGTTACACATCCCCCCCCCCCCTTGTGCAACGCACACTTGGCCACAACGGCCACCTCCCCCCTCAGTCTTAAAGTCCTGGAAGAGGGGAAGCCTACATCTCCCCTCCGTGAGGCTCTCCTGCCGCATGGCAGGACTGGTAGTGACCCCAGACGAAGCAGAGCCAGCGGCGATCCCAGGCGAAGCAGGACAGGCAGCAACCCTAGGAAAAGCAGACCTGGCGACGACCCCAGGCGACGGCAGCAGCGGCGGACCCTCGGGAGGTGACGGCAGCAGCGGCGGACCCTCGGGAGGCGAACTCGGGAGGGGAGCCCCTGGCCATGGAGACGACAGCGGGAGCTCCACTTCTCCCTCGTACCATGTAACTGGTGTGGAGCAACAGGCAGCCCCAGGCGATGCGGAGAAACAGGCAGCCCTGGGCGATGCGGAGCAACAGGCAGCCACCTCTGGGCAATGCAGAGCAACAGGCAGCCACCCCAGGCGTGTGGAGCAAGGCAGCCACCCCAGGCGATGCGAAGCAACAGGCAGGCACCCCGGGCGTGCGAAGCAACAGGCAGGCACCCCGGGTGATGGCGAACCGCACTCGCCCAGGCGATGGCAAACTGCACTACTCCGGGCGATGGCACACCGCACTCCCCCCATTAAGTACACATTCAAATACATGTGTACATAATGAAATCTGTCTTTTAAAACAGTATCTCATTTACAGTAAGTCGTTATAGCATCTACAATGTCACTGCAGCAACTTTGAGAAGAACAAAGAAGACCTTCTAAAAATGAGTTACAGCATTATCGTTATATCGTCCTTAATTTTAAGATACCAGTAACTGGAAAGGATCAATAGCTGCAGTACACTTTACCGATAGGCATTTGCTAACTCTCAGTTTTAAAACGTAGCTCTGGTTCACTAACATAACACAGTGGAATAGTCACAATATCATTTAGTATTTGTAGGACAGTATTGCCATGTGTGAAATCTTTAACAATAAAGCTGAAACAAGAATGCTTGAAATTTAAAACTAGTTAATAGACTAGCAAGCACTGGCAAAAACAACTCATTTTTATACGATATAGAACTCATTTATTTTACCATATTGTTTAGGGACGTTGCGATACCTGCACGGTGGGTGTCTTAATAGTACTATACAATTGACAATAACAATCCAAAGCAAATTTGCTTTTGTTAAGACTAACAAGTCTGGAATAAACTATTTTGGCTGCTACAGTACTTAATTCATCCCTTGTTAAAAAAACACAAAACTGCTTAAAATAAAAAAGAACAGGTCATACAGGTACCACAGTAGCAGGGGCAGTTTACACTGCCTCGCAGTTCCTGATCGCATCATAAATTCCAGATTTTCAAAATCCATTGATGTAAATGTCCGGTCTGCTTTGAATTTTTTCAAGCAAATTGGCTTCATCACACTGCCATTCTCATATTCACTTTGACATTCAACACATTATTTCCTTTGCCCAGCGCTCCTTTAACCTGTGCTGCATACCAGTCTGGGAAACCAGGCTGGGATCACTCACTGTATGCCAACCTGATTGGTAGAAGAATTATTTGGCTATCCAATCATCAAAACCGCAAACAAAGCCGAAATAAATTCCCCGCCAAAATGTTCTGTTATATATTATAAGGTCTCGCTGTATAATAGTCACACACACACAGGAGCCACGCCCCCTGCTGCTATGCTGTCTCTGCCTCTAACACACAAAGTTATATATAAATATCCATATTTCCGTGTGCCCTATTCACAGAGGTTTAAGAAATTAATGGCAATTATAAATCATGGCTTTGTCAAAATCGTATCTTGTTTACAGATGGCACTCTGCCTAAGGATGAAGCCCTTCGTCGTTTCTATTGTCTTTATACAAAAATGTATTGGTTTTTTAGTAACCAATGAATAACCATTGAGTTTTCTGTTTATACTTGTGGCAAAGTGGCTGTAGTGCGCAGGTGTAGAAGTGATGCTGTGCACAAGTAATGACAAACAAGTGATCGCAATGTCCAAACAATGTTTAATTTGGGGAGGGTTTGTAATACTGGGCCCGTTCCTGAAAGTCTTCTTAAGACAAGAACTTAAAGTTCTTACGAAAATAGTTAAGATGTTCTTAAGATTGTTAAGTTCAATTCTACAATTTTTCTCACGATCTTCCTAAATTTAAATATTGTTTTAAGAAAAAAATAATCCCCAGTAGCGGTGGGAAAAGTGAAGCCTCTTGAACCACTGAACCCTCTCAACCATTTGCTTCATAAAAGATTCACTGAGCCGAATCACTTGAAGCGCTTCGTGCTCCATAGTGACATCTATTGGTAGAGCCGCGTCATTGAACATACTTGAACTTGAACATACGAGTTACACACAGGCTGCCTGGAACTTGGCATTTAGAAATAATGATCTGTAGCCTAATGTACACGAAAGACACCGTACAGCACGCTTTTTACAGGCTCTGTCAGTGTCATTTGTGACTTACAAAATTAAGTTACATTTTATAATTTCTCTGTTATCAGGTTATATATCAACCACACATGTGATTACCCAACAAAAAAGCCAGTCACACATACGCATTATCATACTTGAAATGTAAAATTGTTGTACAATCGAAAACACGATAATGTTGCTTTAGAAAGGTAGGCACATCTGACCTCAGATGTACTCGGCTGGGAAATTAATGTTGAAACAAGTAAGATATTTGATATTTCATTTGTTAGCCAGTTTCCCGGTGGCGCAACAAGTTAGTAAGTCGTGTAATTAGAAATGCTTGTCAAGCCCAGGATCGAATCCCTGCTCTTTCGAGGAAGTGTGTAGAGAACTTGTTTTAGATTTTAAAAAATAATAATTACATTTTCCAAAATGCAAAACTAAAAGAATCATATTTGCTGATATTTTTTAAACGAATTGAAAAAAGAGAAAGAAATAATAAATGCTTCCTTCCAGGAGTAATCTAGGCTATATTTCAACGAAGCATTGTATTGATTCTGGTTCAGTCAGATCACGTGATGTGTTGCTTCATGTGGAACACTGTTTGCTTCAGATGGTTCGAGGCGGGTTACGTCATTTGTTTGCTTCACATGAAGCAGTGGTCATTTGAATCACCTGAAGTAGTGAATCAGTGAATCATGTGACTGATCTGAAGCCTCAATGAGCTCCTGTGAGCGATTGGAAGCCTCATGAGGCAATGAACCTTGTGAATGATTTGAAGCCTCAATGAAGCAATGAACCTCGTGAATGATTTGAAGCGCCGCACTAACGTTGATGAATCAGTTGAAGCCCCTCTCCAAAACTCATATGCATTCTAGTATTAGGCATAGCATTAGTTCAGTGTCTCATCGGTGTCTCTCGGATGGCTAGATTATTTTTAAGCATACAACATACTTGAAGCATAACCCCAAGTCAATTAGCCTATTGGACATTAAAAAAAGTGTTTTTTAAAGTGCATAATACATAGAAGCATAACATAATAATGTTTATTTTATATTTCAGTAAAACATATCTGAATGCAAAGATTTCTACATATACATCCATATATATTTTATTTAAAAAAAAAAATGCATATTACATATATGACTTGGCAAACGCGAAACTCTCACTAAACTCATAGAGCTACCATGGATCCTACAGTCATAACACAAACATCAACAACATATGGTGCTTTAAGGTGTAATGGTGTGTGTTCAATAGTATAGCAATTTGATATTTATAAATTATATTTATTTTGTTGATGTTATCACAATGAAATAATATTGAATTCAAGACTTCTTTGACAAAGGTTTGAAAAGACATTTTATCAGCAATTATTTCTGAAAACATCTCAAATAATCATTACATTTATATTTATAATAATTAACAATAATTAAACTCCCCAATTTCACATAGTAGTTGCCAGCATATGACTATATATATATATATATATATATATATATATATATATATATATATATATATATATATATATAACAAAGATTAATTGAAATTATTTTAAAATGTAATTTGACAAACAGTATATTCTTCCTTCCAGTTCTAACCTACGTCAACGAAGCATTATTGATTCGAAGTAAAGTGTTGTATTAGTGGTTGGTGTCTTCTTTTGTAAATATACCATCAAAACGTTTCAACAGTGCACCTACGACACCGTCAGCAAGATTTTACTCCGTGAGCGTGCATGACTGAACACCCCGAGCGTCTGCAGCTTCAGAGGATCCGTAGAACTGTTGCCGTTTGTGTCACGTGATGTATTGCTTCATGCGAAGCTTTGATTCACAACACTGTTTGCTTCTAATGGTTCGAGACGAGTTGAAGCGGGTGAGGCTTTGTACCCATCACTAATCCCTAGTATAACCTACAAATAAACGCTGGTAAAACAGCGTTTAAAATGTATTGTGATTTACCTATAAATACATCACATTTTACATGTGTATTAAATTATTTAAACCGGGATATGTTATTACATATTGTACTAAAAAAATACACCACGCAAATGAAACGTTTCAAGTGAGCCATTTATTTTAATCCTACATTCGGGCAAATCTAAACAGAAATCAAACAACAATAAAATTACTACATCAATACTCGTCAGTGACTGGAAATGAAAATGGTGTGATTCGTGTTCTTGTAACATAACATAATAGAAATACAGTTAAAAATATATATCACGGCCCAAATCCCGGCAGCAGCACGGATATCTATTTTTTAACTGACCAAAAAACGTGCTTCTAACTGGGGAATCCACTTGCTGATCTGTCCTTAGGCCTACGGCATGCAAAAACAGAGATAACCCCGGTGACTAGATTGTAGAACGGCGAACAAATCGTGGTCTTCCTGAGGTTAAAAACTAAATTCTGAAAGCCTTTTAAAGCATATACTGTAAATAGTTTACAAAGGTTGTCAGTCTGCACCGACCATCGGCTGCCGTGGACAGGGCCAGCGTTAGACTTGCTCCCTCCCTCCAACTTCAAAACACGAGTGATGCCAGTTACAACATACAGTTGCATGTATTTATCAGCAGTCATTTTTATTATCTACGTGAGCACTATCGAGGTACATTATATATAAGCATGCTTAATATATCTGACATATAAGTACATTTTTTCGATGTGTGCTTTTGCTAGAATGCATTTTAAAATTAAAAGTAGGATGAGTGCTTTCATTTGAGATGCGTTTAAGTTACATGAAAACTGTCTGCAAATGTCACTGTCTGTTATGCTTTTTACAGTACATACGGTATAATTCCATTTGACCGTCCTACTTATCATCAAATACACGTGTAACTTTTCACATTAGGATACTGTACAGCTGCAGTTTGGCGTGCAATTTTTTCAAGAATAGCAGTTTTTCTTAACTTTTTTCTTAAGTGCAAAGTTAAGAAAAAAGTTTAACTTAAGAACGGCCCCAGGTCATTTGTGACCACAAACAACAATACACAACAAGGTGTATTGCACTGTTTAAACTATGCGTTAGTCCCGAAATAATATATACACAGTATTAAACACACACAAAACACACAGGATCACAAGTACACAGTGAGTGCTAACAAGCAAGTGGTGAAAATACAATTTATCCGTGAACAATGGTGAAGTGTTGTCCGGTTTCGTGCTGGCCCTAAGCGACAGCTCCGGATCATGTTAGCCATCTAATAAATAATAAACACTAAAAACTAATGATGGGTACAAAGCCTCGCCCGCTTCGACTCGTCTCGAACCATTAGAAGCAAACAGTATTCTGAATCAAAGGTTCAATTGGTTCGCGTGAAGCAATACATCACGTGACACAAACGAAAACAGTTCTAGGGATCCTCTGAAGCTGCAGACGCTCGGGGTGTTCAGTCACTCACGCTCACGGAGTAAAATCTTGCTGACAGTGTTGTAGGTGCACTATCGAAACGTTTTGATGGTATATTTACAAAAGAAGACACAAACCACTAATAGTAATACAACACTTCGAATCAATAATGCTTCGTTGACGTAGGTTAGAACTGGAAGGAAGAATATACTGTTTGTCAAATTACATTTTAAAATAATTTTTTAAAATTACATTTTAAAATAATTTCAATATATATATATATATATATATATATATATATATATATATATATATATATATATATATATATATATATATATATATAGTCATATGCTGGCTACTACTATGTGAAATTGGGGGAGTTTAATTATTGTTAATTATTATAAATATAAATGTAATGATTATTTGAGATGTTTTCCAGAAATAATTGCTGATAAAATGTCTTTTCAAACCTTTGTCAAAGAAGTCTTGAATTCAATATTATTTCATTGTGATAACATCAACAAAATAAATATAATTTATAAATATCAAATTGCTATACTATTGAACACACACCATTACACCTTAAAGCACCATATGTTGTTGATGTTTGTGTTATGACTGTAGGATCCATGGTGGCTCTATGAGTTTAGTGAGAGTTTCGCGTTTGCCAAGTCATATATGTAATATGCATTTTTTTTTTAATAGAAATATATATGGATGTACAGTACTGTGCAAAAGTTTTAGGCAGCTGTGAAAAAATGCTGTAAAAAGTAAGAATGCTTTCAAAAATAGACATGTTAATAGATTATATTTATCAATTAACTAAATGCAAAGTGAGTGAACAGAAGAAAAATCTAAATCAAATCCATATTTGGTGTGACCACCCTTTGCCTTCAAAACAGCATCAAGCATCAATTCTTCTAGGTACACTTGCACACAGTTTTTGAAGGAACTCGGCAGGTAGGTTGGCCCAAACATCTTGGAGAACTAATCACAGTTCTTCTGTGGATTTAGGCAGCCTCAGTTGCTTCTCTCTTCATGTAATCCCAGACAGACTCGATGATGTTGAGATCAGGGCTCTGTGGGGCCATACCATCACTTCCAGGACTCCTTGTTCTTCTTTACGCTGAAGATAGTTCTTAATGACTTTCGCTGTATGTTTGGGGTTGTTGTCATGCTGCAGAATAAATTTGGGGCCAATCAGATGCCTCCCTGATGGTATTGCATGATGGATAAGTATCTGCCTGTACTTCTTAGCATTGAGGAGACCATTAATTCTGACCCCCAACTCCATTTGCAGAAATGCAGCCCCAAACTTGCAAGGAACCTCCACCATGCTTCACTGTTGCCTGCAGACACTCATTCATGTACGCTCTCCAGCCCTTCGCGAACAAACTGCCTTCTGCTACAGCCAAATATTTCACATTTTGACTCATCAGTCCAGAGCACCTGCTGCCATTTTTC
This sequence comes from Acipenser oxyrinchus oxyrinchus, assembly GCA_030684275.1. Classification (NCBI taxonomy): domain Eukaryota; kingdom Metazoa; phylum Chordata; class Actinopteri; order Acipenseriformes; family Acipenseridae; genus Acipenser; species Acipenser oxyrinchus. The sequence goes on from CM060247.1 coordinate 14,617,769, forward strand.
TGCACCCCAGTTCCTGTGTTTTCGTGCATAGTTGAGTCGCTTGGCCTTGTTTCCACGTCGGAGGTATGGCTTTTTGGCCGCAAGTCTTCCATGAAGGCCACTTCTGACCAGACTTCTCCGGACAGTAGATGGGTGTACCAGGGTCCCATTGTTTTCTGAGTTCTGAGCTGATGGCACTGCTGGACATCTTCCGATTGCGAAGGGAAGTAAGCATGATGTGTCTTTCATCTGCTGCAGTAAGTTTCCTTGGCCGACCACTGCGTCACGGTCCTCAACGTTGCCCGTTTCTTTGTGCTTCTTCAAAGTGCTTGGACAGCACATCTGGAAACCCCTGTCTGCCTTGAAATTTCTGCCTGGGAGAGACTTTGCTGATGCAGTATAACTACCTTGTGCCTTGTTGCTGTGCTCACTCTTGCCATGGTGTATGACTTTTGACAGTAAACTGTCTTCAGCAACCTCACCTTGTTAGCTGAGTTTGGCTGTTCCTCACCCAGTTTTATTCCTCCTACACAGCTGTTTTGTTTCAGTTAATGATTGTATTTCAACCTACATATTGAATTGATGATCATTAGCACCTGTTTGGTATAATTGTTTAATCATACACCTGACTATATGCCTACAAAATCCCTGACTTTGTGCAAGTGTACCTAGAAGAATTGATGCTGTTTTGAAGGCAAAGGGTGGTCACACCAAATATGGATTTGATTTAGATTTTTCTTCTGTTCACTCACTTTGCATTTAGTTAATTGATAAATATAATCTATTAACATGTCTATTTTTGAAAGCATTCTTACTTTATAGCATTTTTTCACACCTGCCTAAAACTTTTGCACAGTACTGTATATGTAGAAATCTTTGCATTCAAATATGTTTTACTGAAATATAAAATAAACATTATTATTATTATGTTATGCTTCTATGTATTATGCACTTTAAAAAACACTTTTTTTAAATGTCCAATAGGCTTTAATTGACTTGGGGTTATGCTTCAAGTATGTTGTATGCTTAAAAATAATCTAGCCATCCGAGAGACACCGATGAGACACTGAACTAATGCTATGCCTAATACTGGAATGCATATGAGTTTTGGAGAGGGGCTTCAACTGATTCAGCTACGATAGTGTGGAGCTTCAAATCATTCATGAGGTTCATTGCTTCATTGAGGCTTCAAATCATTCACAAGGTTCATTGCTTCATTGAGGCTTCAAATCATACACAAGGTTCATTGCTTCATTGAGGCTTCAAATCGCTCACAGGAGCTCATTGAGGCTTCGGATCAGTCACATGATTTAGTGATTCACTACTTCAGGTGATTCAAATGACCACTGCTTCATGTGAAGCAAACAAATGACGTAACCCGCCTCGAACCATCTGAAGCAAACAGTGTTCCACATGAAGCAACACATCACGTGATCTGACTGAACCAGAATCAATACAATGCTTCGTTGAAATATAGCCTAGATTACTCCTGGAAGGAAGCATTTATTATTTCTTTCTCTTTTTTTTCAATTCGTTTATTTAAAAAAAATATCAGCAGACATGATTCTTTTAGTTTTGCATTTTGGAAAATGTAATTATTATTTTTTAAAATCTAAAAGATCTTCTCTACACACACAAACACTTCCTCGTAAGAGCAGGGATTCGATCCTGCGCTTGACAAGCATTTCTAATTACACAACTTACTAACTTGTTACTTTTGTTTTATGGATTAAACATTGCTGTTGCTCTGGGGCGCTCTGAATACAGCTTGTCAAAGACGTTATTGTGATGTCACTGCTACAAGCTCACCATTGAAATACGAAAAATAAATACGATTTGGAACAATAAGGGGTTGTGTGTTGTCCATGCCATATTTAGGAAATACTACCTGTGAATATTTTGTTGAAGGACACATTTGTTGAGAACAAGAGGAAAATGAAAAGGGGACTTCATTTTCAAACAATGTGTATAAAACATAGTATAGCTGGAGTTCTATGCACAAGCTAGCACCAGCGGGCTGCAGAATGTGCTACATTTTTATGTGTAGTTAGACATCCGTATTGAAATGTGTGAATTCAAAAAAGAAATTTACAGTCCTGTACATGTATTTGTAACTTCCTTTGTATGCAGCTTTACTTTATTGAGCAACACCTAACTGATGTTATGGAACTTAAGCACACTTAATCATCAGTAAATATATACACTTGTTAACCACAGGAAATGAGCTGCCCCTCAATGTGTTTTAAATGTCATCTGTTGTAGTGACAATTCTATTTAAGATATACTTTGAATCATATAAAAAAAAAAGTAAAATGCATACAGTGTACCTATGTGTGTGAATATATATAATACTCATTTTTTACCATTTTTGTATAAACTTAATGAAACATGTGGATCTTTGACTTTTCCATTGGACAGGACATTTACCTGTGTACCATGTTAAAACAGAGAACACACAGAGTACAAGCATGCTGAAGTCACTTAGTTTCTTATAGTTTTATATTAAAATTTGGATTAAGCACTTTGAAATCATGTATACTGTCTTTGTCAATGAGAATTTCAGCCTTTTAGTTTATTTGGTAATAAGATTATAACATGGTATTAACTGTTTAGCGATCAATGGTTACTTTCTTAAGGTAACACTTGGTGGAATAAGTGTGTGGTTAGATGGAAATGGTGTGTATCATAATCTAACCAATTATAGTTATATTTTAATATTAAACATACAGTAGATTCTCACTAATCTAAATTTAAAATATTTTGTCAAATCTGGTGTATAGCTTTTGTTAGATTACATAAAGTAATGAGTAAAACAATACAGCTATATCAGAATACATTTCATAATGGTTGTGTGGTTCAAATTATATATCTGTTCAGACTAGTGCAATTGCTGCTGATGCCTAATCACTTGTGCTGTTGTTCAAACTAACTCTAGCTGCAGGTAGATCATGTGATCCATAGAAAAAGTACAGTACCAACATGCATCAGTTTAGAATTAGCTATATTTTCCAAATATTTACATATCCTGAATTACCAAGTGAAGACCCAGCCTATTCTCCAGCACAATAAACATTGGATGAGATGTTATGTTAGTAAAACTAAGAAGAGAATCTATGGATAGCATTCTTTTAAGCTGTTTCTTGTACGCTTTGTAGTCACTGTAATGAGTATTTTCCTTTCAGATAAAAAAAAGTGTACATACTTGTTTGTATGCTTGTTATAAAAACACACAAGGGGCCTGCTTTATCAAGGTTTTTACATGCTTCTTTGTGAGTTTGTAACAAGTTTCTTTTCACAAAAATGGTGCAGGTTGCACTATTGTTAAGACAATGTGCTCTCTTTCCCCCTCTGCTGGTGCATCATCTTACTGGAGCTGTCTTTTATTTCATGAATTTTACTACCATCCCACAAATGGTTAGGAATTGTTGGAATTGTTCTTGAAAAATAAAGTTATGCTCCCGTATTAGGGTTTTAAGTTTGGATGTTTTTTGGTTGTGTTTATATTATTATTCATGGTAGGTTCAAGAGAAAGATAAATAGTGACTCTGGTATCAAGATATACATTTGTCTATTTACATTACAAAACAAAAAACCTCCAAATCAAACAAAATTTTTTTTTTTTTTTTTTTTTTTTTAAACAGTTTGGCTAATGCTTTTAGAATTGCAAAGATAAACCAAAAAAAAAAAAATGTTACACATGTAGGCAAGCATCTCATGAGATCTCACATGAGTTTTGGTGAACAGTGCAGTGTTAAGCAGCATTTTTCTGTTTTTGCACCTATACATAATTTATTATTTATTTACTTTTTTTATACAAATATATTTTTTATACTTCGATATATTTTACACTTTTTAAACTATTAAGCTTTTTGTCCATCTTCATTCACTTTAAATGGGACTTTTTTCAATAGTCTAAAGCTCGCCATTGTTTAAAAACTCCAACATTTATTCTAACATTCTATTTACTTTAAAACGCTGTAACTTCTGACACAAATCAGCTACTTTGACCACTTTCCCAACAAGTTAAACAAATACTTGGAGGAAATGAAATCTTCCTCTACTTCTCAGGTATTTAAATATGAAATCAAAACAGGAATGGCGTCTACCAATCAAGAGGTACAGCTGTTTTAGTAACGCATCAACTTCTTTAAAGTAGGCTACTTCCCACTGTTGAATTAACGGTCATAGAACTTTGAGAAATTTCAAATTATAGCACATTCTAAGCATGAGACAGTTAGTAAACAATGTGACTTGACACAAATCAGCTACTTTGACCACTTCCCCAATAAAGCAAGCCCCACAACTTTACTTGTAATGTTACCATCTAGTTGAAATTAGTTTTTATTTGTGGTGTTATTATCAGTGGGGCTTGCGAAGCAAGAGTCCCCACTTCAAATCTTCGACATACTACAAGGCTACTTCTTTGGCACGCTACTCCTCTTACACCGTGTTACCCCGCATAGATTCCCTTCAAATTAAATGAGACCTATAAATGCAGTTCAAAAATGCCAAAGCCGTTTATTAAAATAAAGGAAAAAATAAAAAAGCTCAACAGGTATCATACAATTCAAACAAAACAACAATGACAGTAATATCAGTTAGATTGATGTGTTAAGGCAACTTGAGACAATAAATCAAATAGTTACACAAACAGTGCTAGCCACGCAAGAGAGAGAGACAACTAGGTTGGTGTAATACGCAAAACATCAAATAATTAATCGTTTGTTTAGACACCGACAGCTCAGCTATAACTAAAGTGCAAAAGGCCAAGCACTTACAGTTAATACTCTTAAAGATCCAAACCTAGTAGGAGAAAAGCAACTTCAATGTGCAAAACATGCAATAATTGTACATAGATCAATTATTTCATTATGTATAGCAGCAAAGTCTCATGTGCAAAATAGCAAGGTGCAATATGTATACACTAATCAGAGTCCAATCAGTGCTTCATGATATTAACCAGTTAATGCAGACACGTAACAGTCGGTGTAGTAAAGCAACATAAAAAATCGTTAGTCAGTATAAAAGACTGAACTAGTTATCTAACATTCACATGGGGTCAATGTGAAGTGAGCAGCAGCTTCAAGTGTCTCAAAAAACAAAACACAATCAAAAGAAAACAAAATAACACAACAATATAAATCCCAAAACACAATCAGTGACAACAACAATAAATCTCTTTAAAGTGAAAATACGATAAGCGAATACAAAGCCTAGTGAAAACAGCGTGATGCTCGCTCGCGCAAACACAGCAGGGACACAGAATCAGTACGCCACCCAGCCTTGCCTAAAGTCGGCAAAACGAAAAGTTCTATCTACGGAGCAACCCCAGCAGTGTCTCGAATCAGGTAGTGTTTGAATCTCATGCGACAAAACGGTAGGTTTATATAACTCGCCCAAATTGCCAATAAAACAATTAGTCTGATAATAAGAAACAGAAATTAAGAATAGGGAAGGCAATGTGTTTACGGACAGGGTTCCCTTGGGTCCTACAATCCTACCGGTTGCAGTCCACCTGCTACACAAATATACCTCGAGCTGCTTATTTATCTGTTTTTATTTGATGTGTTATTTTATTCATGTAGGAGTTGGGGTTTTCAAGGAAGAAGCACAGTGGTGTTTGGCTCAAATAAACGGAACTACAGAACTGAAAGTCTCTGATGGTAGGACAACAGTGTTTTACATTTTGTCAGTCAAAGTTGCGTCATTGTGGTATAACTTTGACTTGTTTAGTCTGTTTTCAAAACCTATATTTATATTTACCCAATAAATAAAAAAAATAAAAATTGCAATACATAGTTTACTTTTACCAGAAACACAACAATTTAGGCTGGTGTCAGTCAATTTAGAGAATTAATAATTCTACACTGTTTTTAATTAATGCTTTTAAGGGTATTGTCTGTTTATTTCTATAATTAATTTCTTAGTGTAATTAAGACACCATTTACGATTGTAATAAACAGTACGTTTTCTTGTTATGCAGTTTTAACAAACAACACCAATCTACAGTCGGTCTTTTAACACAGATATGCAAATTAAACCATTTTATTTTGCCTTGTATTAATTGTTGGTGGTTCTGTCAAGTGAATATTGGTATTCTGGGAGTTCCTTTTAACATACATGATATTAAGGTTACTGGTCTGTATATATTCAGGTACATTCAATTGACATTGAGCAACAGTTCAAATAATGTTTGTCCTGTAAACATTTTTCAAATACTGGTGAATAGCAGAACTAACTACAGAAAATAAGATGCCCCAGGCCTGGTATCATGCTCCAGTTGTGTTCCACAAATTATTGTGGAATTATTAATTTGAGAATCCTTGTCATCTTTTTTTCCCCTTTTTCCTAGTTGTAAGACTTTCCATTTGTCTATTTTAGTTTTTATTAAGGCCATTATTTAGTAGTCAAAATCTGTTTGTTACAACAACAAAAAATGCATTTAAAAATTGCATAAGCTTTTTATGTTGTGCAAATGAATGCTTTTCATCTTCTCTTGCTTTCATGGTGAGGATAATGGTGTCCTTTAGTTGCATATCTTGAAAGGAATGCACTCTATTTATCTATCATGGTGTGAATCTGAATTGCCAATGAAACTATTAATATAATGAACATATTAAAATGGTGGCTGGGGGAAGTGTCAGGTGTACTTCTTTGAGATAATGTCATAGGGTCATTCCATACCAACTCAACCAGAGCTGTTGCCTGACCACCTCTGATTTTGCTAAAAAAAACATTCACCTGCTGGTTTCTGGCCTGCTAGGTTCAGAAATGCTAATCAATATTATTATTTATTTACTTTTTTTTAATTTCCCCATCGAGCTATGACCTGGCAAAGGTCAACCTAAAGTGAAAAAGTGACCCTGACCAGAAAAATCACCTCTGGGCTCAACTTAGATGTTACCAAGAACCTTGTTCGACTCGTAACGAATAGGGCTTTGGAGAAAAAAATACCAGGAGCACCTAACTCACTTTTGGCAAGTTGTCAGACGATGGGTAAGTGACAAGCTTCAGCCCTTCTTTTTACCCTATAGGTGATGCGGGTCCTAAAATGTTGGTATTGTTGTAAGCACCTTTGGGACCACTCTTCCAAATTTTGTGAGACACTTTTGTTTTCAAGTCCCCCCACTGGTCATTAACCCCCTCTGAAATTTGAATTTTTGGTATTTCTACCAAGTTTATGCCGAAATAACTCACGTGGGGGTGCTACAAAAACGCACCCAAAGATAGTTTTGGACATATGTTGAGGAGATCTACAACAATCAAGCAACACATTTTGGTATCCACGTATTTTGGATTTTTGAAATTGAATTTGTCATGCATTCGAGCATTGTCCGAACCAAACTAACATTTTGCATTGTCTGGGGTTAGTTCTAGAGTAAAAAGTGACAGGGCGTGCTTCCAGCATCACTAGCTTGGAGCTGAGGGGTTATGAACTTGCGTGTGGAACTTAGATTTCTTTGTTACAGTTGAAACTACCAAAACCTCAATTAGTTGCATTTTAAAAACTACAAACTGATAGAAAACACAAAAAATAGATTACCATGGTAAACTTAAGGAACTTGACGGGTTAGCAACTTCCAGCATCACTAGAATTTCACGTCTACTACTGGAATCGAACTAAAAATCTCAGTTCTTATGACAAGTATGTAGCATCAGAGGGGGTCATAATGTCATTCTGTGTATGAAAGTAACAGAATTGAAATATACAGAGGGGAATCTTAAACCATTCTCTGTGTCTGCTTTGTTTCTGGTCACAAACTCCCCCACTGACAAAGAATGCTTTTAAAAAGAGTCATAAATTAATTGCTGAACAAATGGCTTATCTTCACGATCGCTGAATGACAACTCCGACGTCACAAGCCAGACAGTTCTGGGTGCTTTGACACCTAAGACAGTGGCTTGGAGTTCGGAAGAACTAAATGGAAACTAAACTGCTCTGAAGAAAGATTCTGAGTCATGGGAGCATAAGTGCTTGAATTCACGGAAGGCAAGGAAGAACCAATGTTCTGATGAGTGGCTAAAAGAGAGAGCTGTAGCTCTTTGCCCTACGAGAGACTGAAACAGTAAACAAAAGCATAGCCAGCAGCTGGACCTAAGGTCATGTACTATCCGTACAGAAGAATTGCAACAAGAACACTTCTACACACTACATAACTCTTGAATTTGCAAAACATTATCTGAACTGAGTTACGTCTGACCAACTGAACTATTTCCAGTTGGAAAACTGCCAACACTAACTATAATGCTGCAACAAACTGATCTCCATTTGAAAAGAACTATTTGTTTATTACAATACAATGCATACAGCAAAGTACCGTCTTCATTGGAACTTCAGATCCAGAGCTGCAGTGTTCATCAACACAGATTGACTTCTTTATATGGAAATCGATAAGTATTCAACATAGCTAATATTAAATACTTTATGACTCGAGAAAGTAACTGTAGTAAATGCTATCAAGTTAGTAGATAAACTGTTCTAGGAATAGAATATAACTTCCTGTTTTCGAGTGTGTAAGAAATGTATTTTGTTTGTTGAAATGTGCAACTCAAAGGAGTTCCCTCGTGAATGCAGAGAATTTGATCATTGCCCCATTTCTGAGTTAATTTGAATATATAATCAATTGAGGTTGATAACATGTTATCGGTTTGGTACATCATGACCTAAACTAAATTAACTCGGTAAAACTAATTTGCTAAATTAGTTACTGGAATGTTGGATTCCGTTCTGAATGGGAAGTTGAATTAATTCTTGTGCATATTGACATGATCGATTACTAAATACTAATGGAAATACTAATGCAAAGTAGACAATTTGTGTGAAAAGCCATATTTAATATTAGTATATTAACCATTTATGCTAATGATGTTATGGTCATTGTAATCGTTTGACTATGGAATCAATGAACTGTACACTTGACTCATATCTCTAACCAATAGCCTTTCCTTTCTGTAATATTAGATTAGTTGTGCACCCCTTTTTTCTTAAATAAACTGTTTTATATTTCTGACACGTTGTGTGAATGTCGGTTATTGTCTAAGGTAATCCGACTTCTACATGATCCCACCAAACTATTAGGGTATGTCTCAGTTAATAACATTTGGACATTCTTAAACAGAGACTAATTTATATTTAAATAAATTGTATACCTAATTAACTATAAGTATATAACTACGGAAAAAGGAAAGGATCTTAAACATTTTAAAAGTTGCATGCAGAATGTGGTTGATTAACAACTGCTATAGAAACCACACATCACAATGTTCAGTAATCATCAAATTTAAAATGATTGCATGTGTGAACTGGAACAGGGAGCAAGATTTTCTTCGCAATGTTCTTCCATTCATAGATCCTCGGGGAACGGTCACTTGAAGGTGTTCGGTCTGGCAGGATGCATAACCTTCACTTGTGCTCCATCATCAGAGACATTCTCAACTTCTCCAGGGAACAGTTTAGTGTCATACAACACCTTCATCCAGTCACCAACTTGTAGATGCAGCTGAGCTGGACCCTCCTGGACAACTGCACCTTTCAACTGTAACCACATGGAATTCTGTACTTTGACTGGTAAATGAGACCTTTATCTTGCCTGGGGTATTGGGTACAAAGTGGTGTGTTTCCCTGGAGCCGGTGATGGCTAGGGCTTCATCATACCTGACATTAAGGAGAGGGTGATTCTCTTCAATCTGTTCTTGAGAGACGAACATGGCGTGCACACCGGTTATATGTCCTTTTGTCCATTCCTACAGCTGGTTAGGGGCAAGAATGATGTTGATTTGAAGACTAGCTCATGCTGCTCTTGCCTTAATAATAATAATAATAATAATAATAATAATAATAATAATAATAATAATAATAATAACTTTAATTTGATATAGCACCCTTCACACCAAGGTATAGTACTTCCCACATCATCACATCACCATCCCACACCATCACACAGACTTTTTCAGCGTGATGTGGCAAAGTAATACCATTCTGTGATGATACTGAAGTCTTGCTGATGAAAGCTAAGGTTGGCAAAGTTTTTTGCGATTCTTGTATTGCCTAGAAACTCCGTCACTGAAGTAATGTATATTTTTCAAGTCTGGGACCTCCCTCTTGATCAAAGGAATGACCTCCTTCTGAAATGCATACACTGTCGACATGGAGTGTTGCAAATCACTACTCATCACTGCAACACTTGTGTGCTTAAGTTCACCATCCCAACGGAAGTAGAACACAAACGGATGGAGTGCTGCCTGAGAACTGTTCCAATGAAATCCTTGGGCAGTGTCTTGGATCACAAAACCTATAATTTTCTGCAAAATCAAGCAGACGGGTGGCATGGTCCTCTTTCAGATCTTCTTTCAGGCACCTCAAGAAGTTGCTTTGACGCATGGTGACAAAGTGATGCTTCCGCAGGCTCAGAAGTTTGTGAACCAGGATTCTATTGAAATCCTCGACCTTCTCTGTCAAAGTTAGCAGGTTGGAGTGATCAACGTACACTGTACGTTCCGGATCATCAAAGTATTCCTCTAGGGGTTGACGACCGGGACATGCTTCATAAACGCCTGTCATGCAAACTTCTTCCTCACGGGAGCACACAGTCTTACGAAGCAAGCTTTTGTAGTCCTCCTGAGCACCACACGCCTTTAACATCAACTTTACGTTCTGATGGTACATACAGATGCACACGGAGTAAGTCCCAGAAGCTCCAGGCAGTATGCACCACTTAGGCCGCAGAGCTGAAAATGACGATCCAATCTTCTTGTACTTTAGCCTCACCAAAGTGGCCATAAGTATCCGCGGCTACCAAAACGTTTTGCTTGATTGTTATATACCTCGTCAACATCTATCAAAAATGTCTTCGGGTTATTTTTTGGAGCCCCCCCCCCACGTGAGTTATTTCGGCCTAAACTTGGTAGAAACACCAAAAATTCAAATTTCAGAGGGGGGTTATGACTAGTGGGGAGGACTTGAAACCAAAAGTGTCTCACAAAACTTGGAAGAGTGGTCCCTAAGATTCTTACAGCAATAATAACATGTTAGGACCCGCATCCCCTACAGGGTAAAGGGTTGGGCTGAAGTTCGAATAAAACTCGTCACTTTTCTGGTTGAGTTGGCGTGGAATGACCCAATATACTGTACATATTTTCTGTGTTTCTTTGTAAAGAAGTTGCTTTGGTACTGTACAGCATATAGACCACCAAATTCAGACGGCGAGCAAAATAATCTGTTATACAATGACATTCGAAATGCGTGTAGCAAAGGAGAAGCCATACTAATGGGGGATTTCAACTTCCCACATATAAAATGGGAAAACCCAGTGAGGAGCACGACGGACGTAATTGAAATGGTGGAGGGGAGGCATGCCTTGATTTAGTCTTTTCAAATAACAAGGACAGAATAACTAAAACAGAGGTCAGAGAGCCATTGGCCAACTCAGACCACAACATGGTCTCATTTGAAGTGATTTTTAAAACCCAAAAATTAATGACTAAAGCTAAGGTTTACAATTTTAGAAAAGCAAACAATGAAGGTATGAAACAGAGACCAACAGAAGTAGATTGGAGTAAAATAGAGAAAACATCCACAGAAAAAGGATGGCTGTTTTTTAAAAATGTAGTGCTAGAGGCGCAAAACAATTACATCCCAAAAGTAGACGAATCTAAATCTAAAACAAAATGGCCAAAATGGTTTAATAGAGCAATAAAAAAAAAAAATTCAGCGAAAAAAGGCACTTTACAGAGCGTTTAAAAGAGACCAAAAACAAAGTACACAGAAAGAGTACTTGGAACTGCAAACGCAAGTCAAAAAGGAAGTTAGAAAGGCCAAGAGAGAGATAGAAATGAACTTTGCTAGGGGCTAAAACCAATTCCAAAATGTTTTTCCAATATTATAACAGCAAGAGAACATTCAAAGAGGAGGATAAATGTCTTAGAGGTACAAATGGCAAAATCATAGACTAAGAAAAAAAAAAATAGCAAATATTAAATGATTACTTTTCACAGGTTTTTACAAGAAGGATACGGACAACATACCCCACATGTCGACCTGTTCCTACCCAGTTTTAAATAACTTTAGCATAACAGAGGCAGAAGTGTTAAAGGGACTAGGAGCTCTTAAAATAAACAAATCCCCTGGGCCGGATGAGATCCTCCCAATAGTACTCAAAGAAATGAAAGAAGTTATTTACAAACCGCTAACCAAGATCATGCAACAGTCTCTTGACACAGGGGTTGTACTGACGGACTGGAAAATTGCAAACGTAATACCAATCCACAAAAAGGGAGACAAAACCAAACCAGGTAACTACAGACCAATAAGCCTGACTTCTATTATATGTAAACTTATGGAAACTATAATAAGATCCAAAATGGAAAATTACTTATATGGTAACAGTATCCTGGGAGACGGTCAGCATGGTTTTAGGAAAGGGAGATCGTGTCTAACTAACCTGCTTGTTATTAATCTACATTAATGATTTAGATTCTGGTATAGTAAGCAAACTTGTTAAATTTGCAGACAACACAAAAGTAGGAGGAGTGGCAAACACTGTTGCAGCAGCAAAGGTCATTCAAAATGATCTAGACAGCATTCAAAACTGGGCAGACACATGGCAAATGACATTTAATAGAGAAAAGTGTAAGGTACTGCACGCAGGCAACACAAATGTGCATTATAAATCTCATATGGGGGATACTGAAATTGACAAAGGAATCTATGAAAAAGACCTAGGAGTTTATGTTGACTCAGAAATGTCTTCATCTGGACAATGTGGGGAAGCTATAAAAAAGGCCAACAAGATGCTCGAATATATTGTGAGAAGTGTTGAATTTAAATCACGGGAAGTAATGTTAAAACTTTACAATGCATTAGCTAGACCTCATCTAGAATATTGTGTTCAGTTCTGGTCACCTTGCTACAAAAAGGATATTGCTGCTCTAGAAAGAGTGCAAAGAAGAGTAACCTGAATTATCCCAGGTTTAAAAGGCATATCGTATGCAGACAGGCTAAAAGAATTTAATCTGTTCAGTCTTGAACAAAGAAGACTACGCGGTGATCTGATTCAAGCATTCAAAATCCTAAAGGTATAGACAATGTCGACCAGAGCACTTTTTCGACCTGAAAAAAGAAAAAAGGACCAGGGGTCACAAATGGAGATTAGATAAAGGGGCATTTAGAACAGAAGATAGGATGCACTTTTTTACACAGAGAATTGTGAGGGTCTGGAACCAACTCCCCAGTAATGTTGTTGAAGCTGACACCCTGGGATCCTTCAAGAAGCTGCTTGATGAGATTCTGGGATCAATAAGCTACTAACAACCAAACGAGCAAGATTGGCCGAATGGGTTGTAAACGTTGTAAACGTTCTTATGTTCTTATGTTCTAATAAATTGTTGTGCCATTTAGTTAAAGGTACTCTGTTCCTTTTACACAGTGCCCTCACAGGCTGAGAGGGAGATCTAACACCAAGAATCATTCGATCTCTGTCACAGAGACCTAAAAAGCTTAGAGCCTGTAATGACTGTGACTTACACCTTCATTAGTATGAAGGATGAGGACATCCTTTTCCGAAGCAGGGGGCGAGTATAGCCATCTATTTGGAAATTAAGAGTCACGGTTTTCTCACTCGGTGTTAGTGTGTTCGCAGTAGAGAACGAGAGAGAGAGGAGAGTAAAACTAAAATACAAACAACAATTGCTACTTGTGCTGGAAAGGACTGGCATGATACTTGTTTAGGGTTGGTCCACTGTTTTGTTTGGACGTCTGCCTCACCTGCCTAAAAGGGGAGAATTTGGCGAGGTCGGGCATGTGTCACCCGACTACCACCCCCCACACCAGGAAGAGGAGAAAGAAGGGAAGGAGCTGCCATCCCCGGAAGAAGGGGAAGAAGCCACTGAAAGCTCCAACTCCCATGAGGGGGGAGCCCGAGCATCCAGTGCCCACAAGGGAGGAGCTTGAGCGTCCAGCACGCAAGGGGGAGCATGAGGGTCACCTCCCAAGGGTGAACGGTCCTGCAAAGCCTGCACCGCCTAGGGCTGCCAAGCCTGCATCGCCTAGGGCTGCCACGCATGGGGCTGCCGAGCCTGTATCACTTAGGGCTGCCATGCCAGTGCGCCATCGCCCGGGGAGGCCAGTGCGCCATCGCCCGGGGAAGCCAGTGCGCCATTGCCCGGGGAGGCCAGTTCCCCATCGCCCGGGAATGCCTGCATGTGACTGCCGGGGATGCCTAGTTGTCATCACCTGGGGCTTTGTTATGTCCAGCAGCAGCAGTTGCGCTGCTGGAAATTCTGGGACAGGAGCCTAAAAAAAGGTAACCACCGGCTACAGAGAAAGGGGGAGAGGTGAAGAGACCACCTCCACCCACAGCAGTTACACTGCCAGAGTATGGAGCACTGCTTCCATTGCCAGAGTGTCATGTGCTGAGGGCAGCATTACCGCTGCCAGCACCACCATCACTGCTGGAGTGTCCCACGCTGAGGGCAGCATTACCGCTGCCAGTGCCACCATCACTGCTGGAGTGTCCCACGCTGAGGGCAGCATTACCGCTGCCAGTGCCACCATCACTGCTGGAGTGTCCCACGCTGAGGGCAGCATTACCGCTGCCAGTGCCACCATCACTGCTGGAGTGTCCCACGCTGAGGGCAGCTTTACCACTGCCAACGCCACCACCACTGCTGGAGTATGCAGTGCCACCACCACTGCCAGAGTGTCCTGAGCTGAGGGCAGCATTACCGCTGCCAGTGCCACCATCACTGCTGGAGTGTCCCACGCTGAGGGCAGCATTACCACTGCCAACGCCACCACCACTGCTGGAGTATGCAGTGCCACCACCACTGCTGGAGTGTCCCACGCTGAGGGCAGCATTACCGCTGCCAGTGCCACCATCACTGCTGGAGTGTCCCCCGCTGAGGGCAGCATGGCCGCTGCCAGCACCAGCGGCACGTCCGGAGTGCCCAGCGCATCTGCCACTGCCGGAGTGTCTCGTACTGAGGGCAGTATTACCGCTGCCAGTGCCACTGCCACTTCCAGAGTGCACTGCACCACGTCAAGATTTGCCTTTGCTAGAGGATCCAGCCTGTGCACTGTTAGAATTTCTGCTGATGCTATTGCCACTGTTAGCATTGCCGCTGCCAGTGTTGCCAAGGGCAGCATTTCCGCTGCCAGGATTGCCCAGCCTGCCATTTGTCAGCATTTCTGCTAGCATTGCCGCCAGTGATCCCATGGTGTACCTGCCTCGCCTCCACTTCTGACAACAATATAGCAACTGTGTGGTTTTAACCGCTATTAAAACCAGCCCTGGTGTCCTGCCTTTTCTGCACCGCCGTTGCATTGTTGTCAGAAGTGGAGGCAAGGCAGATGCCCCGCACACACTTGGGAAGCAGGCAGGGGAATGTAGAAATGCAAAACTTGACTTGACCAAATTAATGGCATGGGCAAAACTAGATTGGCCCAGCATCTATGTTGAAGATTTTGACAAAACTAGACTGGCCCTCTCTAGCCCCGAAATTCAGTGAAAACTGTTGAAAAACCGGGTTTCGCCCAGTCGTCTTTTTCAAGTTCTGGGCCAATCTAGATTCTCCCGATTGGACACAGGCGAGTGCCGAAAAAAAGTGGTACAGAGCATATATGTGCATATTTTTCTTCATCATAAATCGAGATAAGTAAGTCGCAAATCCTGAAACATATTATTATTATTGTTAGTAGTAGTAGTAGTATTTATTTCTTAGCAGACACCCTTATCCAGGGCGACTTACAGTTGTTATAAAATATCACAATACAAAGTTTCACATTACAGAATATAACATTACAGATAAGAGCAGTTATAAAGTAAAGTAAAATCAGTAGAAAATAAGATCAAATTCAAATAAGAGTAAAATAAAGAATACAGTAAATAATTATATTTAAGAGCGAATTCGACTAAGAGCAGTTAAACTTAAAAATATTTGCTTATAAGAATAAGCTCCATAAAGAGCACGTAAGTACAATAAATGGATAAGAACACTTTCAAATAAGAGCAATTACAAAAAAAAAAAGTGAATACAGATACCTATAAGAGTAAAATAAAGTACAAGATACAGTAAGTAGTTATAATTAAGAGCAGTAGTAGAATACGGCAAAGTATGGAGCAGTTCAGTGCAAGTACAAGCTGATGCAAGTACTGGTACAATTGGGTGCCATATAGTCCAGTATAGTCGAGAGTTGTGAGGTTTACAGATGCTGTCTGAACAGGTGTGTCTTGAGGAGGCGCAGGAAGGTGCAGTGCTTACAAAGGTACCACGAAATGTTCCTGTCAGGATAACTGAGGAAGTCAGCACGTCCGGTCATTTTTTTTAAGTAACAAAAATGCTTATTCACTGCCAACCATGAACTACTTTAGATGTGTAATGGCTGCAGTATAGGATACTAACCTTAGGTTTAGGGTTTTGGTGTTGGGAGAGGATTATTCATTGTTTTATAAACAATAATATGATAACCAATCAGAGTGCAGTGTCCTGACAGGAACATTTGGTGGTACCTTTGTAAGGACAGCCCAGATGGTGGTCAGGGACTGAGCAGTCCTGATATCTATGGGTAGGTCATTCCACCACTGAATAGTGGTGGAGCATGAGTCTAAAAGCACACCAGTTTTGCATAGTTGTTATGCCATGTAGAAAATACGGTGATTGTCTCCACCAAGAATACCAGTTGTCTGCTGCAGTCAGCAAGATATTAAGTCGTGCTCACAAGATAGTACCTGGTGCACACGAGATAGTATCTGCCGATGCTCACGAGATAGTACCTGGTGCTCACGAGATAGTACCTGGTGCTCACGAGATAGTACCTGGTGCTCACGAGATAGTATCTGCCGGTGCTCACGAGATAGTATCTGCCGGTGTTCACGAGATAGTATCTGGTGCTCACGAGATAGTATCTGCCGGTGTTCACAAGATAGTATCTGGAGCTCACGAGATAGTATCTGTCGGTGCTCATGAGATAGTACCTGGTGCACACGAGATAGTAGCTGGTGCTCACGAGATAGTATCTGCCGGTGCTCACGAGATAGTATCAGCAAAGGAAAGAAGGTACAATTTAAGTGTGCAAGTACTGCCGAGTTACTATACATATTTTGACACACACACACACACACAAAAAAACGCTCAAGCATTTTGGAAAGTAACCGAAAACACTAATTTCAAACAGTATATCAAAAATGAAAGCCCTAAAAAAAGATTTACATAAAACTCGAAAATAGCTAAAAATAAGCACCGAAAAAAATACAATTAATAAAACCCGAAAAACCGAAGCCCTAGAAATAAAACATTTAGGTGGTTGTATTACTTATCAGTGTCCACCAGAGGGACTCTATGTCAAGTGCACCACTGCTAACACTTTCTGTTTAGTTTAGAATGCCTATACAGACTGCACTATCTGTTCTTATATGTCAAACAGGTTTCTAGAAAGCATTCGACTGTTTTTGTGGCTATCTATTTGGGTCAGTGGGCAGCCTGCAAAAAGACCACTTACTCACATGCTCAAAATTTCAACACAGAAATATATACAGAACAATTTGACACAATATTGGCACCCAACGATACACAATAATAACAATAATAATGTTTAGGGTGAAGTTTCCTTACATCCCCCTCCTGTAATTCTTGGTTCATAGAGATCAACTTTTCATGATACTGATAGCTCTCATTTTGTTTTTACAGCTGTGGCAGAGATATGAGTTTCTGAACCTGCTGAAAATGTAAATGGAAGTTTGTCCCTTGTTAAAATGCGTAAGCTTTTACAGGACTTTTTTGCTGATTCAGAATGGAATTTCCTCTGTTTTATGTATTGCATTTAAATTGCTTTGTTTAGCTCTTAGCTAGAGTTGTGAATGGAATACAGTGCACTGATTTCTTAGTTACTGTGGGTCCATCTGCTATTTTAAACCCCAGCACTCTTGACTGTATTTTTCATGAACCAGAACACCAGTTCTGAACTACAGTGAAACCTCTCTATTAAGGTCAGTCAAAGGACAACATGGCCCTGAATATCAAAAGTGCCTCCTGACAATCCGAAACTCACTGTCTCCGTTTCAACCCGACTCTTATCATGAACGTTATTTCCATCATAAAACGAAACTCTTCTCTGCTGTTTTCTGACAGGCTGAATGGGTGCAATTTACATAAAAGTGGCAGAATAACTATTTGGTATTTAAATGACAAACATATATGTTAATGATGCAAATGTTTTTATGGGATTTCGGGATTTCAATCAATGGACAGGTGGGATTGAAATTTAGTAAAGGCACAGTAAAACAAAACAAGCATGTGTTTCAGGAGATATGGTGAAAGAATAGGAGATTAAATAGAATATAATAATAAACCAAGTACATCAGGTCAAAGAGAAAAAAAGGAACGTTAGAGAGCTCCTATTTGTAGCCTAATTTTTTAAATGTATTATAGTTTCAGTTATGGAGGATAATTTATGTCCTTTCTATACATATATATATATATATATATATATATATATATATATATATATATATATATATATATATATATATATATATATATATTATTTTTATTTTTTTTAATTTAGTCATTGCCAATTATTTTGTATTATTTTCTCCCAATTTGGAATGGCCAATTATTTTATTATGCTCAGCTCACCGCTACCACCCCTGCGCTGACTCGGGAGGGCGAAGACGAACACATGCTGTCCTCCGAAGCATGTGCCGTCAGCCGACCGCTTTTTTTCACACTGCTGACTCACCATGCAGCCACCCAAGAGCTACAGCGTCGGAGGACAACGCAGCTCGGGCAGCTTACAGACAAGCCCGCAGGCGCCTGGCCAGACTACAGGGGTTGCTGGTGCGCGGTGAGCCGAGGACACCCTGGCCGACCTAACCTTCCCTCCCCGGCGGCGGTCAATTGAGCCGCCCTGGGAGCTTCCGTCCTCGGTCGGCAAAGGAATAGCCTGGAGTGGCAAAGGAAAAGCCTTGCGACGTCGAGACTACAGGGCGCATCCTGCACTCCACGTGGAGGGTCTTTACTGGATGCACCACTCGGGAGCCATATATTTGTTTATTTATTCATTTATGTATTTATTTTTCATTTTGGCATAGCAGCTACATTATCCCTTTCATCTGCAGCAATCTCTAGCAATACATTGGGCTCCATCGCCAAAGCAGTCAGAGTCACTGCACCCACCCAGAACCTTTTTCAGACAGAGCCTGTTTGAAATAGGTTCCCATCTCCATTAGGACTCTTTGAAATGGGCCAAACCACTTTAGATGGAAAATACTCAATCCGACCACATCAGCCCTGTAGATTTTTGCACAGGGGGTATGTTAATTAGGTACCCACTTCATTTGCATAACATTCCTCATACTGTCGGAGTTGGGGTTCTGTGACTGCTCTCATCCTTCCTGGCCATTTTAGATCCCGCCACAAAAGCCCTCCCCGGCGGTCGGAAAAGCTTTGTTATTCAAGGCCAATGTGACACAATGTGCATTTGCTCCCTTGTCTGTTGCACATTGCCGGTAAACGTGCCTGTGGTAGGGCTGAGGCCTGCCCTTGTAAAATCTAGTTTTGTTTAATTATAAATATGGTTTGGTGGGACTTGGTTTGGATTTTTTTAAAAATAAAGAGGTGTTTAAATTGTATAATTGGAAAGTGTTGGATACAGCATGGCTGAGAGGTTAAACTTACCTACCTGCCTAATTGAAAGGAATGGGCAGCAGGTTGCCAGATGCCAATTAAAGAATTGATTATCAATTAACCCTGGTCACCAACCTTTAAAAAGGGTCTGGAAAGCCAGCTTTGGTTTTTCTTTGTTCTTTGTTTGTGCTGTGCTGTGCTGTGCTGTGCTGTGCTGTTCTGTGCTGTGCTGTGCTGTGCTTTTACCAGTAGAAAGCCTTATCTCTGCATGTTTAACCAGGGTGTCTGAACTAAAACTGAAGAACCCTCACCACTGTGTGTGGAACCAGGGTAAGCTACGAACGATCACCGCGGGTGCAGCCGGGATCGTAGATTTAGGTTAGGGGTTTAATTTAGGGATTTTACTCCCGACATGGCTTATTTAGTTTATGGTAGGAAGAAGGTTCCTGGTGTGGGACCTCCCTGTATAGCGAGAGTAGCAAACTGCCCTCTATCCATATCCTTTCGCACTAGGGCTACTATTGCTGGTACCCTAGTGGCGGCAAACAACCACTGCAACCACTTTTACTTAATAAAACCTGGACGCCTGTGCAGGGTTTGCAACATCAAACCCTCTGTGTCTCTCTTGTTCTCTCAGCGGATACACACACGTAACAGTAGACCCCTGTTACAGCACCAAATTAAAAAAAAAAAAAATCATAGATAACATTGATGCATTAGGGGTGGGTATTGGGACTATACATATATAAACTGTGCTTTTTGTCATTTGTATGGAATTTAAAGTTTTAGAATGCAATATGACAAATTAAACTCTCATATGGATCCTCTGAAGTATGTGCATGTGCTCCCAATTTGAAAAATAGAAAAACAGTCCTGGTTTGAAAGCTATTTAAAATTCTCTAAAAACATTGATTTTAAATGTAATTTTAAAATGTTTATTACCACTATAAATAATGTCTTTATTTTCATTTTATATTAAACATGTTTTTCAAAAGTGCATCCTATGACTGTGGCCATAAACACGGGTTTAAAGCTGCTTTATATTTCGGTCAGTGTAGAGACCCAGGGTTTGGAATTAATGACTTTTAAGATTTAATATATATTACAAAAGCAAGTGCTGTTATGTGCTAAATAAGTGCAACACATTTATTGAAAATAAAATACTGAAGTGTTAAAGGGACTAGGAGCTCTTAAAATAAACAAATCCCCTGGGTCGGATGAGATCCTTCCAATAGTACTCAAAGAAATGAAAGAAGTTATTTACAAACCGCTAACCAAGATCATGCATGTTTGAAATAGGTTCCCATCTCCATTAAGACACTTTGAAACAGGCCAAACCACTTTAGATGGAAAATACGCAATCCGACCACATTAGCCCTGTAGATTTTTGCACAGGGGGTATGTTAATTAGGTACCCACTTCATTTGCACAACATGCCTCATACTGTCGGAATTGGGGTTCTGTGACTGCTCTCTTCCTTCCTGGCCATTTTAGATCCCGCCACAAAAGCCCTCCCCGGCGGTCGGAAAAGCTTTGATAGTCAGAGCCAATGTGACACAATGTGCATTTGCTCCCTTGTCTGTTGCACATTGCCGGTAAACGTGCCTGTGGTAGGGCTGAGGCCTGCCCTTGTAAAATCTAGTTTTGTTTAATTATAAATATGGTTTGGTGGGATTTGGTTTGGATTTTTAAAAAAATAAAAATGTGTTTAAATTGTATAATTGGAAAGTGTTGGATACAGCATGGCTGAGAGGTTAAACTTACCTACCTGCCTAATTGAAAGGAATGGGCAGCAGGTGGCCAGATGCCAATTAAAGAATTGATTATCAATTAACCCTGGTCACCAACCTTTAAAAAGGGTCTGGAAAGCCAGCTTTGGTTTTTCTTTGTTCTTTGTTTGTGCTGTGCTGTGCTGTGCTGTGCTGTGCTGTGCTGTGCTGTGCTGTTACCAGTAGAAAGCCTCATCTCTGCATGTTTAACCAGGGTGTCTGAACTAAAACTGAAGAACCCTCACCACTGTGTGTGGAACCAGGGTAAGCTATGAACGATCACCGCGGGTGCAGCCGGGATCGTAGATTTAGGTTAGGGGTTTAATTTAGGGGATTTTACTCCCTCCATGGCTTATTTAGTTTATGGTAGGAAGAAGGTTCCTGGTGTGGGACCTCCCTGTATAGCGAGAGTAGCAAACTGCCCTCTATCCATATCCTTTCGCACTAGGGCTACTATTGCTGGTACCCTAGTGTTGGCAAACAACCACCGCAATCCTGGTTTGAAAGATATTTAAAATTCTCTAAAAACATTGATTTTTAAATGTAATTTTAAAATTCTTACCACTATAAATAAAATATTTATTTTCATTTTATATTAAACATGTTTTTCAAAAGTGCATCCTATGACTGTGGCCATAAACACGGGTTTAAAGCTGCTTTATATATCGGTCAGTGTAGAGACCCAGGGTTTGGAATTAATGACTAACTTTTAAGATTTAATATATATATTACAAAAGCATAAAGAAGTGCTACACATTTATTGAAAATAAAATAAAAATACTGGTAAGTAATGTTATAAACTATTTATTTATGTATCTGCTTTGCTTGTTTATTTCTTACAACTTTAATAGATTATCCCTGGTTTAAAAGGCATATTGTGTGCAGACAGGCTAAAAGAATTGAATCTATTCAGTCTTGAACAAAGAAGACTACGCGGTGATCTGATTCAAGCATTCAAAATCCTAAAAGGTATAGACAATGTCGACCCAGGGGACTTTTTTGACCTGAAAAAAGAAACAAGGACCAGGGGTCAGAAATGGAGATTAGATAAAGACGCATTCAGAACAGAAGATAGGAGGCACTTTTTTACACAGAGAATTGTGAGGGTCTGGAACCAACTCCCCAGTAATGTTGTTGAAGCTGACACCCTGGGATCCATCAAGAAGCTGCTTGATGAGATTCTGGGATCAGTAAGCTACTAACAACCAAACGAGCAAGATGGGCTAAATGGGCTCCTCTCATTTGTAAACTTTCTTATCTAAATCTAAAAACAGTTAAAATTGCACTGATACGGTTCTTAAATTGGTGACAAATAAAAAATAACTGCGTGTTTGTGTAATTTGTCATTTTATTGGATGCATATCCCCAGAAAAAATACAGGGATGGGAAGAAGACGTGATATACTATACAGGGCATCGTGGTGACTGAAGTTCTGCCCTAGTGATGACCTCATAATCAAAATGAACAGAACAAAACATGCATGACAAAAATAACCAAACCACCAAAGACAACATTTACCCGCTAGATGCTTTCAAAACAAGCCAAATTTATCTGGAAAACCGCCAATCTGGCAGCACTGATCAAGAGGGAGTAGCCTAAAAGTCACATGCGAGACGCATGCATTACCTAGTAGATGTTACCTCAAGTTCAATGTACAAATAAAATGTGAATTTGTATAATTTGTTTTAGATAAATCAATATTTTAATTGGCGTTCTGGTAATTAGATGTAGGACTGCACCGCAGTATATAAGGGTGTTGGTACCACCAGCATATTTTACTTGAGCCTTGCATAAACAACATACCACAATGTTTGATGCTATGCAGCCATCCTTTTTAGATTGTTTTATTAGAAAATGATCCCACATATGTGACTTTGCTTTGAAGGATTCTTTTGTGTTAGCAGGAGTAAAACAAAACAGGCATGTGTTTCAGGAGATATGGTGAAAGAGAAGATTTAATAGAACACAATATTAAACCAAGTACATCAGGACAAAGAGAAAAAAAAAGAGGAAAGTTAGAGAGCTCCTATTTGTAGCCTAATTTTTTAATGTATAATGTATTCAATTATATTTCCAGTTATGGAGGATATTTTATGTCCTTTCTGTATGTGTTTATTTATTCATTTATGTATTTATTTTTCATTTTGGCATAGCAGCTACATTATCCCTTTCATCTGCAGCAATCTCTAGCAATACATTGGGCTCCATCGCCAAAGCAGTCAGAGTCACTGCACCCACCCAGAACCTTTTTCAGACAGAGCCTGTTTGAAATAGGTTCCCATCTCCATTAGGACTCTTTGAAATGGGCCAAACCACTTTAGATGGAAAATACTCAATCCGACCACATCAGCCCTGTAGATTTTTGCACAGGGGGTATGTTAATTAGGTACCCACTTCATTTGCATAACATTCCTCATACTGTCGGAGTTGGGGTTCTGTGACTGCTCTCATCCTTCCTGGCCATTTTAGATCCCGCCACAAAAGCCCTCCCCGGCGGTCGGAAAAGCTTTGTTATTCAGGGCCAATGTAACACAATGTGCATTTGCTCCCTTGTCTGTTGCACATTGCCGGTAAACGTGCCTGTGGTAGGGCTGAGGCCTGCCCTTGTAAAATCTAGTTTTGTTTAATTATAAATATGGTTTGGTGGGACTTGGTTTGGATTTTTTTAAAAATAAAGAGGTGTTTAAATTGTATAATTGGAAAGTGTTGGATACGGCATGGCTGAGAGGTTAAACTTACCTACCTGCCTAATTGAAAGGAATGGACAGCAGGTGGCCAGATGACAATTAAAGAATTGATTATCAATTAACCCTGGTCACCTACCTTTTAAAAGGGTCTGGAAAGCCAGCTTTGGTTTTTCTTTGTGCTGTGCTGTGCTTTTGCCAGTAGAAAGCCTTATCTCTGCATGTGTAACCAGGGTGTCTGAACAAAACTGAAGAACCCTCACCACTGTGTGTGGAACCAGGGTAAGCTACGAACGATCACCGTGGGTGCAGCTGGGATCGTAGATTTAGGTTAGGGGTTTAATTTAGGGGATTTTACTCCCGACATGGCTTATTTAGTTCATGGTAGGAAGAAGGTTCCTGGTGTGGGACCTCCCTGTATAGCGAGAGCAGCAACCTGCCCTCTATCCATGTCCTTTCGCACTAGGGCTACTATTGCTAGTACCCTAGTGGCGGCAAACAACCACTGCAACCACTTTTACTTAATAAAACCTGGACGCCTGTGCAGGGTTTGCAACATCAAACCCTCTGTGTCTCTCTTGTTCCTTCAGCGGATACACACATGTAACAGTAGACCCCTATTACAGCACCAAATTAAAAAAAAAAAGATAATCATAGATAACATCGATGCATTAGGGGTGGGTATTGGGACTGAGGATCTGTATTGCAACATATTGCCATACTGAAGATATTTTGCCATGCTGATGTTGATTTTTTTGCTTCCAAAACAAATCCACATATATAAACTGTGCTTTTTGTCATTTGTATGGAATTTAAAGTTTTAGAATGCAATATGACAAATTAAACTCTCATATGGATCCTCTGAAGTATGTGCATGTGCTCCCAATTTGAAAATAGAAAAACAGTCCTGGTTTGAAAGCTATTTAAAATTCTCTAAAAACGTTGATTTTAAATTTAAATTTAAATTTTTAATCCCACTATAGATAATGTCTTTATTTTCATTTTATATTAAACATGTTTTTCAAAAGTGCATCCTATGACTGTGGCCATAAACACGGGTTTACAGCTGCTTTATATTTCGGTCAGTGTAGAGACCCAGGGTTTGGAATTAATGACTTTTAAGATTTAATATATATTACAAAAGCAAGTGCTGTTATGTGCTAAATAAGTGCAACACATTTATTGAAAATAAAATAAAAATACTGAAGTGTTAAAGGGACTAGGAGCTTAAAATAAACAAATCCCCTGGGCCAGATGAGATCCTCCCAATAGTATTCAAATAATGAAAGAAGGTATTTACAAACCGCTAACCAAGATCATGCAACAGTCTCTTGACACAGGGGTTGTACTGACAGACTGGAAAATTGCAAATGTAATACCGATCCACAAAAGGGAGACAAAACCGAACCAGGTAACTACAGACCAATAAGCCTGACTTCTATTATATGTAAACTTATGGAAATTATAATAAGATCTAAAATGGAAAATTACCTATATGGTAGCAATATCCTGGGAGACAGTCAGCATGGTTTTAGGAAAGGGAGATCATGTCGAAGTAACCTGCTTGACTTTTTTGAGGATGCAACATTGACAATGGATAATTGCAAAGCATACAACATGCTTTATTTAGATTTCCAGAAAGCTTTTGACAAAGTCCTGCATAAAAGATTAATTCTCAAACTGAACGCAGTAGAGATTCAAGGAAATGCATGCACATGGATTAGGGAGTGGTTAACATGTAGAAAACAGAAAGTACTGATTAGAGGAGAAACCTCAAAATGTGGTATAGTAAGCAAACTTGTTAAATTTGCAGACAACACAAAAATAGGAGGAGTGGCAAACACTGGTGCAGCAGCAAAGGTCATTCAAAATGATCTAGACAGCATTCAGAACTGGGCAGACACATGGCAAATACCATTTAATAGAGAAAAGTGTAAGGTACTGCACGCAGGCAATAAAAATGTGCATTATAAATATCACATGAGAGATACTGAAATTGAAGAAGGAATCTCTGAAAAAGACCTAGGAGTTTATGTTGACTCAGAAATGTCTTCACCTAGACAATGTGGGGAAGGTATAAAAAAGGCCAACAAGATGCTCATATATATTGTGAGAAGTGTTGAATTTAAATCAAGGGAAGTAATGTTAAAACTTTACCATGCATTAGTAAGACCTCACCTAGAATATTGTGTTCAGTTCTGGTCACCTCGTTACAAAAAGGATATTGCTGCTCTAGAAAGAGTGCAAAGAAGAGCAACCAGAATTATCCTGGGTTTAAAAGGCAAATCGTATGCAGACAGGCTAAAATTATTGAATCTATTCAGTCTTGAACAAAGAAGACTACGCTGTGATCTGATTCAAGCATTCAAAATCCTAAAAGGTAAAGACAATGTTGACCCAGGGGACTTTTTTGATCTGAAAAAAGAAACATGACCAAGGGTCACAAATGGAGATTAGATAAAGGGTCCTGAACAAACTCCTCAGTAATGTTGTTGAAGCTGACACCCTGGGATCCTTCAAGAAGCTGCTTAATGAGATTCTGGGATCAATAAGCTACTAATAATCAAACGAGCAAGATGGGCTGAATGGCCTCCTCTTGTTTGTAAACTTTCTTATGTTCTTAAAAGTAATGGTTGCAGAAACCAACCTATTTCACCCAGTCATTCAACATTGATAGTTAATAGATAGCAGTTAAGGTGCCACTGTACTTGTGGGATCACTAGCTTATTTAAATATTGATTATCTATTCAGGAATACCAATATGTTTAATAAGCAAGCAGTCTGAAATGGGCATCAAGTGTCGCAACCCAAGCACTACAAACTGTGACAAGGAGGTGACCAGTGCTGCAGATAAGATTTTAGGTAATTGTGACAGAGATCGAATGATTCTTGGTGTTAGATTTCCTTCCCGACCTGTGAGGTTGAGGAGTAAAGGGAACAGAGTACCATGGGCTAGATGGCCTGACAGTTCATTCCCAGGGTAAGGTGGAAGTCGGCCATCTAGAAAGGGGACTGAGCTACTGTACTCTCAATCATTGACCCAAAAGGTTAATGGTTTGGAATGGTTGACGGTATATAAAGGAGACGTAGTGAGAAGATCTGTTCCTTTGTGAATGGTTAAATCGAACAACCAAAAGGAGAACCTGTGTTGTGATATGTAAGTGTTTTGTTTGTCGTTATTAATATACTGTTGTATTATAATCTGCACGGCTAACACGATCCGGAGCTGTCACCAAAGGCCAGCACTAAACCCGGATCAACATCACTGCACTACAGAAATGTATTCACCACGAGCACTAGAGCACGCACTGTGGACTGGTGTTTGTGTTTGTGTATGTGTTACATGTGGGTGAACTGAAATACAGAAATGTATTCACCACGAGCACTAGAGCACGCACTGTGGACTGGTGTTTGTGTTTGTGTATGTGTTACATGTGGGTGAACTGAAACGGGACTGTTATTATTTCAAGGCAAACCCGCAGATTATAAATAAGCAATACACACCACTGTATTCCTTCATTAGCATTGTTATTGTTTACTGCTGTTAGCCATCAGGCATTGGCTTATACAATTAAACCTTCATTGCACCTGGATTATCGTTGTTTGTCTGATTATTGATCACCTGCACACTGTTAACCACTTTGCCACAGTCATTGAGTAATTTACTGTCCAATTTAGATACTATGCAAGTAAAATGTATTTTGGGTGAGTAAAATGCAACATTACCTTGACATCATAAGTACAGTTAATAAATAATGTACATACTAATGCTAACTTATGGGGTATTGTGGCAAAGTGGCTAGTGAAGGGGAACAGGTGTATCGGTGATGCGATGCAGGAGTGACAGACTGACAACGGTATCCAGTGAAAAAGGTGCTTTATTTATAATCCCGGTCTGGCGACCATAAAATAATAAATCCCCGGCTATACACAACAATGTGTAAAGCGCGGGGATAACAAACAGGGCACAGTCCCGAACAAAAACAAACACACGGTCACCAGTCCTGGGTGAGTGCAGTCGTGCTGGTGCTGAGTGCAAACACAGGTACGTTGTGACCGTAGTGCAGTGGTGCTCCGGATTTGTGCTGACCCTCTGCGACAGCTCCGGAGGTGTGCTTTAACTGTCTGGTGAAGCAAAACACGAACAATTACAACACAGACAAACACAACACAAAACACGTAATACTTTGCTTTATTTTAACTCTGAGAGCTCCTCTCTCAGTCCTTCTCTCCACTGAGCTTTACCCAAACGAAGGAAAAGATCAGCGTTACCCTGGCCCCTATATGTAATCCCGCATGATATCTAGGTAAACGGTTGCAGCTGCCTTATTACTTGCAGCTGCCCCTCGTTTACCTTTCAAGTCAAAACGGTATTACAAGAGAGTCTCGCTTCTTTCCAGGCTGACCCACTTCCCGGTCCCGGAAACGAACCGTCAGGCCAGCCCTTCCAGATACTTCTCCTCCCGTTCTTTAGCGCCCTCACGGGTTGGGAGGAAGATTTATCACCAGAACTCATTATATTTCTGTCACAGGTATGTATTAACTATTGCCTTACATTTTACCTGTAATGTTAATTTGAACTAATGTATAAAAACTCTGTTACAATAAAAACTAAAACAACAATTATTCTTATTTGCTTTATTGACCACAAACAATATAGCTGTGAAACAAATAAACACACAAACAGAATATACTATATCTATCTATCTATCTATCTATCTATCTATCTATTCGTGCTGTCTGTCTGTCGCGGTGTCTGTTGGGAGTGCTTGCAGCGAGTGGAGCTCAGAGTGAGTGAGGGTTCTCTCCCTGTTGTTTTTTCATTCTTTCTTTTTTCACTTTTCATCCTTTATTTATGTTATAGGTTTAAAAACAAAAGAAGGGGTAATAGTTGGGTCTGTTTATCGGCCGTGATGGCCAAAGTCGGGGATTCCCGAGGGGATCAGTTCCCAATTTTGAACATATGACACGGAGAAATGGCATAAAAATTGTAGTGGATGTGTCTGTCCCGGTTGAGAAATGTGTGGTAGAACTTGGAAAAGTAATTGGGTGTGAGAATATCAAGTCGGCGTCACGGATGAATAAGGTTGTAGTTGTATTTTTGAGCAATGAAATAATAGTTTCCGAAATGGTTCAGCAAGGGTTGGTTATTGACGGAGTGTTAGTGTCTGTTCTGCCTCTTGCGGCTCCCGCTAGGAAAATAACAATTTCCAATATTCCGCCTTTTCTAAAAATGAACTTATAGTGAGAGAGCTAAGTCGTCATGGTCAGATAATGTCAGGCATTACAATGATTCCTCTGGGTTGTAAGGCCCCTGAGTTAAAGCACGTAGTTTCTTTCAGGAGACAGGTATATATGCTGCTGAATGACCCGGCTGGAGAGCTGAATGTAGCGTTTAGGTTTCGGGTGGAGGGTAGCGATTATGTAGTGTTTGCTTCTTCTGATACAATGAAGTGTTTTAAATGTGGCCGTAAAGGGCATATTGCAAAGAACTGTAAGAGGACTGAAGGAGAAACTGAAAGTGAGGGGGAAGAAGTCATTGAGGTGAGAGAGAGCGTAGCTGAGCCGGGGAGCCAGGTTGATGGACCTTCGGATCGCAGCGCTGTAGATACTATTAGAAAGGAGAGACAGACTGAAAAAGTCAACCCGGTTTTGGTTGAGGCTGGTGTGTTAGATGGTGAAAGTGAGTTGCAGGTATCGTCTAAAATACCTGTGGTGGGGGTGGTAGTTGACGGACAGGGCGGTGAGGGGAGAGAACAGATTGAAGAAAGTTTTGCACAGAATAAAGGTGCAGTTTTAGCGTTAGAGAAGGAGAGGGAAGTGGGTGAGTTTAAACTCCCCAAAGGGAAAAGAAAGGCTAAAATTAGGCACAGTTTTGCAGCAAAACGCAGCCTCGTTTCTGAGGATGGAGTCGACCAGGCTGATGAATCAGTGAGTGAGTTATCTGAGAGAGTGGACTGCGCTCAAATGCATTGCGCAACGGGCAGTGGTGGCGATTTTAGTGAGGACGGGGTAGTGATACTGATTCATCGGTTAGCTCTGATCTCTCGGCTAGTCAGCAAGCGAGAGGGGGTATAGTGCTGAAAGCATTCGGGCATTTTAAGCTCTATCAAAGGGAAAAGAGGGATTGATGTTATTGATCACTTCCCTGATTTAAAATTGTTTTTAAATTCGGCACAACAAATTAGACGTAATGCAGCTGTCTTGGGAATGGAGCAAAGGGAAAGAGATCAGTTAAAAATATAATAAGTAAAGTTCGTGCCTCTCTAAAAAGTAATGATGGATAAGTCTACACAAGCATTATTTCTTTTCATGTCTACATTTTTATTAGTGTGTGTTTTTCCAGTGTATTTTTCCTTTAAAACCTATAATGCAGACTCTTAATATAGGAACTTTAAATGTTAATGGGGGTAGAGATTGTGCAAAGAGAGCAGCTCTGTTTGAATATTTGACCCAAAAGAAAGTTGATGTTGCCATGCTCCAGGAGACCCATACAGATGATAATAATAAATCTGAATGGATTCGGGATTGGGAAGGGGAGGTTATTTTTAGTCATGGAACGAATTTTAGTGCTGGAGTTGCCATATTATTTGCAAAGGGGTTTAAGTATGACTCTATCAATGTAAGTGAGGTTATTAAAGGGCTTGTTAAAAGTGCAAGTATCGGTAGAAGGGAGAAAGTTAGTATTTGTTAATATTTATGCACCAAACGATGGAAGAGAGAGGGTGCTGTTTTTTCAGACTCTCAATGGAGTTATTGCCCAGAGTCAGACTGAAGAAGTGGTTTTATTAGCTGGTGATTTTAACTGTACAGTTGACGACAAGCTAGACAGAAACAGCCCAGAGCCTCACCCCAGGTCAGTTCAGGAGCTGGTCACTGTTTTAACAGCGCAGGATATGGAGGATGTGTGGAGAATAATGAATCCTGATGTGAAGCAGTATACCTGGGCTAAGGGGAGGGATGGGAATATATGTTTAGCTCGATTAGATACGTTTTATGTTTTAAGCATCAATTAAATTGTTATTCTAAATGTACTATTCACCCCACAGGTCTATCTGATCATAGTTTGGTCAATTTGAATATGATTATCCCTACTGTACGTGTTTATTCGTCTTATTGGCATTTTAATATTAAACTTTTAAAGGATAATCATTTTTAAAATGTTTCAAATTCTTTTGGGAACGGTGGAGGAGGCAGAAAAAGGCATTTTTATCAATGAGGCAATGGTGGGACGTGAGTAAAATTCAGACCCGACTGTTTTGTCAGCAGTACACTATGAATGCTACAAAGGGCACTAGTGAGGTGATGAGAGAGCTGGAGGAGGAGATTACTGAACTCCATAATGCACTGGAGACCACTTACAGTGACAGGCTTTATGAAGATCTGAAGCTCAAAAAGAGGAGTTTGGCTGAATTGTTGGACTCACAGGTACAGGGAGCTTTGGTACGTTCAAGGTTTTAAAGCTTTCCCAGATGGATGCTCCAACTCAATACTTTTTGCATTGGAAAAGAAAGTGGTTCAGAGTAAAGCAATACACTGTCTTAGAACAGTGAATGGTCAGTTGCTGTGTGAGCCTGAGGCTATCAGGGAGCACACTGTGGGTTTCTTTTCAAAACTGTACACAGCAGAGGCTGTGGATGGATCTGAGGGAGCCAAGTGTTTCCTCCAGGGGCTAACGAGGTTCCAGAAGGCGAGAAGGAGAAGCTGGAGAGTGCACTGACGTTGCAGGAACTTTCTACAGCTCTGGAAGGGCTCAACACGGGTAAAACACCCGGAATCGATGGAATACCTGTTGAGTTTTATAAAACTTTCTGGTCTGAGTTGGGAGGTGACCTTTTGGAAGTGATGGAGGAATGCATTGTGGAAAATGAACTGCCACTGAGCTGCCGGGCGCAGTACTGACTCTGCTACCTAAGAAAGGGGACTTGTGTCTTATTAAGAACTGGAGGCCTGTAAGTATTCTTTGCACTGACTATAAAATCTTGTCAAAGGCATTGGCAAATAGACTAAGCGGAGTAATGAGCACTATTGTGCATTCAGACCAAACGCACTGTGTACCAGGCCGAACAATATTTGATAATATTTTTTGGTGCGGGATTTAATAGTTGCCTCCAAGCTCTTTGGTTTTAAAGCTGGATTGCTCTCTCTGGATCAAGAGAAGGCTTTTGACCGGTAGACCACCGGTATCTTTTGATGTTATTAGGTCATTTGGCTTTGGTCCCAATTTTTGGGAAAAATTAAGTTGCTCTATAGTAGCATTTTTAGTGTACTAAAATAAATGGTGTATTATGTGCTCCTTTTAAAGTTCAAAGGGAATTCGCCAGGGTTGTCCTCTATCAGGAATGTTATATTCTCTGTCATTTGAACCCCTGATGGTAAAATTGAGAAAGATATTGAATGGGTTGTCTATCCCTACTGTGACAATGGAGCCTGTTAAGGTGGTGGCTTATGCTGATGATCTTGCTATTTTAGTAACCAATAAGAGAGACATTCAGATAATAGAGGAGAGCTTGAGGGTATTTGAAAGAGTGTCCTCAGCTCGGGTAAATTGGGACAAGAGTAATGCCTTTTAATTGGAGAGTGGGAGGGCAGCAGACCACCAGTTTTACCATCAGGGCTTAAATGGAACAGGGAGGTTTTAGATATTTGGGAGTGCACTTGGGAGAGCAGGGACTGGCTAAAGAGAATTGGGAAGGAATACTGGATCAGGTGAAAGGCCGATTGGATAAATGGCGGTGGCTTCTAATTAAGCTTTCCTATAGAGGAAGAGTTTTAATTATTAATAACCTGGTCACATCAATGCTGTGGCACAGATTAATGTGTGGGGATCCCCTCCATCTCTGCTGGTGGAAATTCAGAGAGTATTACTGAGCTTCTTTTGGGATGGGCTGCATTGGATAAAGCAGGGGTGTTATACTTGCCTGTAGAAGAAGGAGGACAGGGACTGATGGACATAAGAAGCAGAATAACAGCTTTTAGACTCCAGTCGCTTCAGAGGCTGCTGTACTGTCAAGAATCACTACCCTGGAGAACAGTGGCTTTTGCTTTCCTTCGTTTAGTAGGGAGGTTGAATTTTGATAGGCATCTGTTCTTATTAGATGGTGGAAAGTTAAATCTCTCAGTCTTGCCTGTTTTTATAGGGGATGCTGAATGCTTGGAAGGTTTTTAGAGTTAACAGAGATTTGAAGTCTGTAGGGTTGTATTGGTTGCTTGAAGAGCCTCTAATTTATAATTCAGCGTTAAAATGCAATCTTTTAGAATCAAAGAGTTTTGTTTTACTTTTAATTTCCAGAGGAGTAGTGAAGGTCGGTGATTTAATTAATTTTGATAACCGAGCCTGGAAAACTGCAGAATCACTAGCAAGTGAGCTGGGTGTGAGATCAGTGCGTGTGATGGAGGGGTTTTAGTGCAGCTGAAAGCTGTTTTGCCTGCAGAGATGTTACAGCAGATGAGTCAGTTGTTCTTAGGAAAAAGCCAGCTGGAGACAGAACCGCCAGAGTTGGACCTGCAAGTTGAACCTGCAGTAGGGCAGACCACTGATATCCCGGGCAGATCCTGAAGTTTGCAGAAGGATATAAGGTTCAGTTCGGGGATACAAAAAAAGAAATGTATCGGATGTGTGTGAAAGTGTTGCATTTTCAAAATTTAAAGAACTTGCCTGATACACATTGGCGAGAGAGGCTACAGGTAGAGGACTCCATCACCCCTGCATGGAGGAATCTGTATAGATCACCAGTTCCTAAGAGAGTGGGGATCTACAGTGGAGAATATTGCATACCATTGTGGCCACCAACTCATTTCTCTCCATCATTCAGCCGGGGAGGAGATTCATGTCAGTTTTGCTCGATAAGGGAAACAGTTTTTCATTGTTATTTATTTTGTGATCGGTTAAAGCCTTTGTTTGAGTTATTGAATGATTTGTTTAGTGAATTGGGTCTGAGTTTTACTCAAACTACTTTTATTTTTGGGGTGAAGAGTGCTAAAGGAAATAAAAATCTTTGTCAATTGGCAAATTTTCTACTGGGCCAGGCAAAATGGCAATTTTGAAAAGTAGGAAGAATAAAATGAATGGAGTTTTAACTGATGCGGTAATACCTATTTTTAAAGTGTTGGTAATCTCAAGAATTAAAGTTGATTTTACTTTTTATAAATTGGTGCACCAGCTAGAAAAGTTTCAGGCAATTTGGGCAATTGGGGAGGTGGTGTGTTTGGTGGAAGATGATAATTTAAAAATGTGTTTGTGATTGTTGTAATGGATGGTTTTGTATGGACATTTGGGCTATTTGTTTTGTAATGTTAATAGTGTTTTGATTGTTTGAAATAAAGGATATTAAAAATAA